>CM031861.1:12554812-13239096 GCA_018697195.1 Certhia americana | reverse complement strand
TCTTCCTCTTCCTCTTCCTCTTCCTCTTCCTCTTCCTCTTCCTCTTCTCTTCCTCTTCTCTTCCCGAACCTTCCCTTACCTTCTCTTACCTTCTCTTACCTTCCCTTCTCAAACCTTCTCTTCTCAAACCTTCTCTTCTCAAACCTTCTCAAACCTTCTCTTCTCTTCTCAAACCTTCTCTTCTCTTCTCAAACCTTCTCTTCTCTTCTCTTCTCAAACCTTCCCTTCCCAAACCTTCCCTTCCCAAACCTTCTCCTCCCTCTCCCTGCAATCAGCAAAATATTGTTCTAGGTGTGAATGCCCCGTTTGGTACATAACAATGAATTTATATAAATGAGCTGTAACCCTCAAATAATTGGGATTTATTTGTAAATAAAGAGGTCAGCAACTGTCAGTCTGACCTGAATACTTTGACCATTATTACTTCATGAAAAGCCTTGGTTAAAAGCTGGTTAGGAGGCTAATTTGGTTGTGGAAGATCGGGACAGGGAGGGCTTAGAGGGTATGTGAAGCAACCCACTCTGTCAGCTGCTGCTCCTGCCACTACAGAATATAAAAAAAAAAAAAAAAAAAAGCCTGGAAGTTCTTTCTGATACTGTACATTATGTTTTAACATAGCTCCTATTTTCTTATTAAAAAAAAAAAAGAAAGAAAGAAAACTAAACAGTTGTGTATCCTATTAAGGTGCTGGCTTGAGATAATATTGGGTCATGATGGATGTTATTTGCAGTACATTTCACATCTCTGGAAAATGAAGTACACATGAAACAATTCATAAAGCGGGAGACAGATGGGAATACAAAAGGAATGGTGAAGAACAGAGAGAGAGGAACATCTCAAGTATTAAAGGGCTTGTGTGACTGGGCACAGTGAAGAACATCTGTTCCAATGAACTGCAATGATTCACCCTGAACCACTGTTTTCTATTGTATCAATCACAGCTTTTTCCCTTTGGTGAGCTTAAAGTAGTCCTCTGCGTCTGTGGGACGTTTAATAGAATAACTTAGTTAAGATACTTAACTAAGGATACCTCATGCTTAATGAGAGCTGACTTTATTTTCATTCCAGTAATATTCTGAGGACTCACTACATTTTAGCAACCTAAAAGAAGCAATCCTGATAAAAGAGTCCCTCTTCCTTGCTAGAACCCTAAATCTGGTAGTAAATCATGTTTTAAAAATCATTCGAATTAATTATATTCTGTATATTTGGGAGAGCAGATAATACCTTCTTTATCTGATGACATAAAAAGCATATTGACTTATTGCATTATTGTAACATCAAAGCATACTTCATATTATTTTGCATTTTAAAATATTTATCCCGTTTCATTAAAAAAAATAAAATTGTTATGTGACCTTATCATGACATTTATGTGACAAAGACTAGAAGAGACATGTATGAATTTTACTTGAAAAACACTTCAGGTGTTTTCTGTAAATTAAAATGCAAGAAACAAACAGACTTAAGTGACTTTATGTAGAATATTAATATAAGTGTCTCCCCTCTACCCCTTAGCTACATATGGATGTACAGTAAGCATTTAATCCAGAAAAGTCCATATAGCATCGACTCTGCACTCTTTGCATGGCCACAAAATAGTACTTAACAAACTATTTGAGACTTACAGTAAAAGATCAACAGGGGTTTTTTGTGCATATATGCATGTGCTCATGCATCATGGAAAGAGAGTAGACCACAAATATTTTCATAATTATCTCTGATGTATGCATTCCTTACAGCTTGCAGAAGATTGCTTAGGCAAAATTCCACAATGTCCGTAGAAAAAAACTGGTATGTAGAAAGAATATAATATAATATAAAATTTTAGTTCTAATTGTTCTACATAAAGGCCTGTGCTGGTTTCAGCAGGGGTAGTTAATTTTTTGGCTGGTATGGGGCTGTGTTTGGGATCTATGCTGAACACAGGGTTGATAATAGAGGGATGTTGTTGCTGCTGCTGAGTAGAGCTTAGGCAGAGCCAAGGCCTTTTCTGCTTTCCATACTGCTGCACTGCTGAGGGAATTTGGGTTGCATGGGAGGGTGGGAGGAGACAGTGCTGGGAGAGGTGACCCCAGCTAACCAAGCTGGGGGTCCAGACCATTCCAGATCATCTGCCATCATGCCCAGTTCATCAAGTGGGGAGAAGGAGAAATGAGGGACATTTGGAGTGATGGCGTTTGTCTTCCCAAGTCACTGTTACTGCAATGGGGCCCGGCTCTCCTGGAGAGGGTTGAATACTTCCCTGCCTGTGAGAAACAAGGATTAATTCCTTGTTTTGCTTTTTTTTGTGTGAGCAACTTTTGCTTTCCCTTTAAACTGTCTTTATCTCAACCCATAAGTTTTGCAGATTTTACCCTTCCAGTTCTGTCCCTGGTGTCACCAGTGGAGGAGTGAGCGAGTGGCTGGGGTCTTGGTTGATAGCTGGGGTTAAACCACAGCAAGGTCTCACAATACCAAGTCATGGTGACTCCTTAGAATCTTAGGTGAACCTGAACACTTTAATATCAAGGCTTATAACACTTCTGAATGGACAAAAGGTTGTTGGAACTCAGCTAAAATTGCTGGAAAACTTATTGAAGAGGCATCTTTTAGCCCAGCTGGCAAAATACCTTTCTGATGAAAATATAAAACCCTTTGACATTTTAGCAAGATGTAGTACTTTTTAAGAACTACAGCAGTATCTTAAAGGGAATTGGATTCATATTGAAAGGTTCCCTTGAAGACTTAAAATGAGTTGGTTCTTATTCTGATTTACACACTCTAATAAAGCTGTCAGCATTTTGGCTTCCCTTTTGAGCAAAACTTTAATGATCCCTGTGAACTGGTTTGAATTCATCTTGGATTGGAGATTCTCTCTCAATCCCAGTAGAGGTAGTAGTCTGTGATTCATAACATGCACCAAGTTGGAGTCTCCTATTCCTATTTGGACTTGTCAGTTTACCTGAATAGTTTTCTTTCTTGTAAAATGCCATAAAAAGTCACTTGATTTACTGAATTCCTGACAGTATTCCATAGTCAGTATTAGATTTCCTCTTTAAAACACAACTGAAGTTGTAAAATTGACTAAAGAAGAAGCTGGTTATTGTGAACAGGAATGCCTAATGCATGACGAGAGCATCAGGAAATACACCCCTGAAGCTCACAGCATTTGATCTGAACTCTATATTAAGTAAGAGAGAGTGTGCCTTTTCTGTCATCTCTGCTTGGGACCTGCTCACTATTCATCTTGAAATCCAGGCCAAATATCCCAATGGCTTCAAGAACCAGGCTGGCCCATATTTTATAAAAAAAGGTACAATTCATAGTAGAAAGTTGGCTAAATTCTATATGCTTTGGTAAGGTAAAATTTTCACTAACAAAATGGTCATTCTTCCTGAAGACAAATGAATCCAAACAACATTGCAAATCTTGGCACTTTCAAAGTCTGAAAAGTCTGTCTTCACCTTCATTTGTGGCTATTTCCACAAATATTCCTCCCACAAATGGGAGGCTTACAGAGATACAGTGATTTACTTTGTTTCAGACACAGCATTTCTCCTTCCCTTAGAACTGTGACTGTACAATACGACAGCATTTCAGTAGCCTTTCTTCTTTCCGTGGTTTCTTTTTTTAAGATGTTAAAAAGGAAGAGAATATGCATCCTTGTATTACAGAAGTAATTACTGCTGCATCAGTGAAAATGTAGTTTTCCTAGCCCTGTGCTACCAGAACGTTAACACTACTCTAAAAAAAGTGCAGATATCTACATCCATGTCTGAGTTTAACTGCTCGGAAAACTCTGGAATAAATATGAGGGTTTTCTCACCCCTCCAATAGCATGATGTGAGAACTGCCACAGTAAAAGTTTTGTTTCAATACAAGACCAGCACTGTAAGCCTTTGGTGGCTGAAAGGTAAATTACATTCATGCAAAACAAAACTGATGAACTACTGAAAGCTGTAGCTGTTGAAATAAATTCCTGTGTGTTAAATTTATGGGAACTATGCAGTGTGTACACCACAGTACATTCACTTGCAGATTCAACTTTCAAACGACTTTCATTACCACAATAAGTAGCAATATTGCAGAACAAGGTCCACCAGTGATGAGTATAAAGCCATAATTTTGTTGTTGGAAATATATACTAATCAGATATATTAAACCTTGCGTGGATCAAGGAGCATTGCTTCTATATTTATTTTCTTTTACTATTCATTACTGACATAGAAGTACTAGCAAGGCCTGAAGCTCAGCTTAAGAGGTACCTTACTGTATTAACACTGTTAACAGATTTCATCTTGCAGTTTAGGGCCTCTAGTACCAAGATTTCCTCCAGTCTATTTGTCCTTTACAAATGTACTTGTTTCCTCAACAGCAGCATCTCCTGTTTGTATGCTATATGATTCTGACTTATTGCAGTGACCAGCTACTGAGGCAGACTGGAAAAAAAAAAGAGACTAAAGAACATGTGATATCTCTCTTTCTCTGCACCATAGAAAATTTTGGTGTTTGGATTGCAGACCAGGAAAATGGTTATTCTATTTCCTGGAGGATTTTGTTGAAGTTTGGGTCACTGTCTCACATAAAATTTTTCAGTGTGATGCTAAAAGTGTTTCTTATACTTCTCACATCAAATAATAGAAAAGACAGCAATTATTAATCTTTCAGATCACATCCATTTAATACCATTTTCTTGCATGGCATTTCTTATTTCATATTCTAAAACCAGTGAGTTCTTAAGAGCTTGCACACATGCTAGTAGTTGAGATATAATTGTTAAAGTGCAGATGCTTCAGATATGACATTCTACACACTTGATTGGAAAAATATAGATTGCTGAACAGACATGAAAAAACAAATTTGATTCTAACCCCTGTTACACAGTTGTTCTCCTTACCAATGGACACCCATTAAGTGAACACAATCGTGCTTAGTAACACTGTCAGCCCACAAAAACAAAAAGGATTTTTATTTTGATTATTTTTAAAGTTTAATGACAAATCCTTTCCCTTCTTCACATTAAAAAATAAAGGCTGTGCTGGAATCCCATTAAGGGACTGCTTTAGTGCCTGGTTCTCTGAGGCACTTACATTGTTTAAATTTTAATTTCTAGTCTGAAATTTTTATTTAAAACAGTACTTACAAACAAAAAAAAAGTTTCTCATAGTCTGTGGCTTCTACTCTTGCAAAATCTTCTAAGCTTTTACCTGTCCCAGTGTATTCTTTTCCAACTCCCAAAGGCATGTTTTCCCTTCCTCTGGCCTCCCCTAGTCAGTGCTGCAGTGCTGTGGGAAAGCACTCTGCTTAATGCCTTCCCATGATATTTTAACAAGGAATAGCATATATGAAAAGACAGAAGACTACATTCACCTTTGGTGAAATGACATGGAAGGCAATTCAAATGGCAGTCAATGAGGCAACAGCACAGATAAATTAATTTCATGCAACATACTGCTTTAGGAAATTTTTGACATGGTTATAATGTTGAGAGAAGGGACTATAGCCACTACTTTATTCTGCGAGAATAAAGATGGAGATCTATCTTGTGCTATGAGGTATAGTTTTCTTCATAATTGGAAATTATTTGTAGAGTAAATTTTTGTTCTGTGATTTATTCATTGCAATTTTCTGGCCTGTGCAAATCCATAGTTAAGCTATTTTGAGTAATGGATCAGATGCTACAATTCTCTTTCTTTGCATTCGAGATGCAAAAAAATCTCAGAATTAAGATGCGTTACATATGGAGCATTGTCCAGAATATCTCATACTAGATTTCAGCATCTTGTGGTTACTGTCCTGTCTTTCATTGTACAACAGAAACACTGTAAGCAGATGTCTGCAACCAGACATGTCCCTTTCTCTCTGCTTGCACACCTCTTACTTATTCCTAGTGCCCAGTGGGGTGCTGTTACTGAGAGAAATAGATCAAATAGTTTAAAAAACTTCAAAATGAAACGTGAACCTGTATTGTTTTCCTCTGATCTTAGACAGGATATTCTCTAGGTTTAGGATTTTTAAAACTACCTTACTTAAGAAATAAATACTGTAATTTCTCTGAAAGGTCTTGCTAATTCCTTTATTTTGTAAATTTTTATTCCTCCTTTTTTTTTTTTTCCTTTTTTTTTTTTTTTTTCTGTTCAATGTCCCTTGGAGTTTTGATATATTTATGTGATTTTGTGATATGCAGAAGAAATTATTTTCTCTGAGGGTGATGAGATATTGGCACAAGTTTCCTAGGGACATTTTGGGCACCCCATCCTTGGGAACGTTCAAGGCCAGGCTGGAGGGGGCTTTGATCAGCCTGGTCTAGAGGAAGGTGTCCCTTCCCTTGGCAGGGGAGTTAGAACTAAATTATCATTAAAGTCCCTTCCAGCATCAACCATTCCATGATTCTATCATTTTTGCAGGGAAGCCTTCAGAGAACCTGCAGTAAAAGAGATAGATTCCTGTTCAACAGATACCCATATGGATGACTAATGCTTCAAAAACAAACCCAAAACCCAAAACACTAGCACAAAAAATAATACCTGGTTTAGAAACAACAGGTTAGACTTGAAGACTGCAGAGGGCTTTCCTGTATATCTATTTTTCTGTTCTGTGACTTTGCTGAATACAGCTGGGATAAGAATTATTAGTGCATTGGTCTTGTTCTTCAAGTTTGATGCAGTCTATATAGACTACAATTGTGTAATTCTTAGAAAATAGATTATATTCCACAGGCACTGTGCTATTCAGGAATAAAGCTGTAAGAAATACTGAAGCATACCATTATATAAATGTCAACAAGAGGGAAAATTTCCAATTTAATACAGATATTCCCAGAGAAACCTATTTGTCATTTCTCTTTTATATTTTGAGATCTAGCAGTTTGGTGGCTGAGCACAAAAATGCTGCTGTCACTGAATACTCAGAAGTTGTAATGCAGGGATATAATCCCTTGTATTTATTCAAAGATCCCTGAGTTAGTCAACAACAGGTATGTCCTTGAGCTGGGCATTTGGAAGGTAAGGTCAGTGGAATTGTCTGAGAATGCTTTGAGCACACGTGCAAGGTACTGCTTTCATCCTGATCACGGATGCATTATGACACCAAGTATCTCTCCCTTGGTAATATTTCCATCCCCTCCTCTCTGTAATGGAATACTTCCAAATAAATGGAATTACTTTGAAACTAGCCATGCATTGTTTCTGCTCTAAATTAAAACCTGTCTATGACATAGCTCCAAACCCACAAAAGCTATGGGATAAACTGAAGATGCTCATTAAAAAAAAAAAAAAAAAAAAAAAAAAAGGACACAAAACTTTATTTTAAAAATTGCTTGCAAGTAATGATCTGCCTTGCTAGGATCTTTCACATTCTTATCCTGTCTGGGTATAAATGACAACATCATCAATACTTCCATAATCACCTCAATAGATAAAATATCCAACTTGTCTCCTGCTGAAACAAGTGTGATGCTTGGGGTTTAAATAGAATGCAAGAGAAACTTGTCCTCTTATGTTCCCCTTTCTTAGCTTCTAGAAAAAAGGATTGTTGAGGGTTAAGGGCCTTGTGCTGCTCTGAACAATTCAAACAGCCTAGACTTCCCCAATGACTTTCCCATATGGGATAATATTTTCTCTCTTCCAGCATTTGTTCTCTCAAAGATGGTTATATCATGAAAGTTATATTGATTTTACTCTGTAATAAGTCTCTCAAAAACAATCATGATAGGTTTAGCTGTTTTTAATAAACACTGTTTTTCTGATGAGGTACAGTTCAACCATTCACTGATTTCTGACAAGACACACCATGAGTTAATATGTCATTCATACTGAGGTGAAAGACATGGATAACTAAGAAAATGTGTTAATCCACAGTCACTAAAATAGAGCATCTACTTGAAATTAATAGAAATAGAAATAATATTACATCCTGTTGATATCTCAGGACTATACTGTTGTATATTTTCAGCTCATAAATTTTATGAAAAAAGTGATTTGTGGTACTCCGCTCTCCACTGACCTGTATCCTCCACTTCTGCTCACTCTAATTGGCACTTACAGGTCTAGGCCCTTAAAAATGGCACAAAAAATGATTTAATGTGATGTGTTTTAAGCTTCTGGTCTTATCACGGTTTAATTACAAGAATAAATTAATTTTGAATATTTTTATATGCTTAAAAAACCTTCTTACATTAAGAACCAAAGAGGGGTGATCATTCCATTCTCATTACATCCCCAAAATTGCCATGAGAAATAAAATAATTAATATCTGTGCTTATTCTTTATCATTAGTCTTTGTCCTAAGAATGGATTAATGAGAATATTCAATGAAAGTCAGAACATCCTGGCATTCACTTCTGTGAAAACTCATCCTTGTGTCAAAGACTGTAATGAGGTCTGAAAGAAGCATACAATTAATTCACAGCAACCTTAAGGTTGTAGTAAGAAAATAGTACATCATTCCAGACTGATGGCCAAGATCAGCATATGAGAAAATGAAGAATGAATATGAGAAGGCTGAAGGAAGAGCATTTTAAGTCTGAATTATAAAGCTTTGTTTGATGGTATGTCATTTCAAAATCCACATTAGATTTTATGGCCTACAGTTTTCGCTCTGTTCAGTTTATTTTCACCTCTCCTTCACAGATGTTCTTTCAGAACTAAGCAATTATCTAGCAAACTGATTTTCTTCACCTCTCCTACATAAGAGGCTGCCAAGAAACAAAAGATGAAACTTTTTGTATTCACCAAGAAGGGCTAAGAAATAAGAACTCTATAATACCAAATGGCCTTTAGAGAAATTTGATATCTATGGTTTTGAAACACATAATCTACTTTTGCCCTGTATATATACACATATATATACATATATATATATATATATATACACACACACACACACACATATATATATATATATATATATATATATATAAAAATTCAGGTATTCTTTGCTACAGTGATTAAACCATGTGCAACTGTTAGTGCCATGGTGGTGTTCGGTCAAAGGTTGGATTCCATGGTCTGGGACACCTTTTCCAACCTTAATGATTCTGGGATTCTGTTAGGGCTGCTTATTTTCTGAAGTATTGACAGCCACGAAGAGGAAGAGACACTGATTTGTTCAATGGTTTCCTAAGGCCTTTTGTTGTGTGTGTTATTTCTGATCATTGTCCTCACAGTGGTGTGAGTGTTGCTGGCTTTGAATGACATGTACTGATAGAAAATAATATATAGTAGTAAGAAATTAAATGAGCACATCTCAAAAAATGTTTAAAAATGGGTGCTTTGCTTTTGATTAATAATTAACATTGCTTAGTTTCTCTAGGCCTAAAGGAATTATTACAGCAGCACGCCTGTTACATTATACTTCAGGTAATACTAGGTTTTTCATTATTAAGCCCTGTGTTTTTAGTGTGTTTGGTAATGTGCCTGTAAAATTTGGTTCCAGCCGTGAACTTGCCAGGAAAAGATCTCAACTTAACAGAGACTTAAAAAAAAAATTATTTTAATTTTTAAACAGTTCAGCTACTTGATAGTTAGCAGGGGGAATGGAAGCCTGGGATAACTCTTCACAGAGAGAGCTAGTGATCAGAGTATGGCCTTCTCACTGAATGATGTGCTTTATGTTGTTTATTTCCTGTCACAAAAAAATGCTGCTGGAAGATAAGCAGAGAAAGTTGGGGTGAGTAGCATGCCAAAGAAGAGACTTTATATCCTTAATGAATTTCTGGTTCAGTATTAGAATAAAGCAATTCTTATTGTAGTTCTTTATGGCTCCTGATATGGGGGTCAGAGCTCAATTTAAATTGAGAGAGATAAAAATACTGACTGGGGTTGGGGAGAAGAATTTTTTGTTATGGACCATCACTAATAAATGTGGCATCCAGTGAGAAGATAAGAGGCAGTGAGTGCAAACTGAAATACAAAAAATTCTAATTAAATATGAAAAAATGTGCTGAGTATGAAGGTGGTCAGACATTGACACAGGTAGTCTAGAGAGGTTGTGGAGTCTCTACCCTTGGAGAAATTTAAAGCCTGACTGGTCATGGTCCTGGTTAACTTGCTGTAGCTGACCTTTCTTTGGTCAGGGGAGTTGGGTTAAAGAATCTGCAGAGCTGCTTTCCAACCTCAGCTGTTCTATGTTTCTTTGAATAATAACAATACTATTAAGGAATGGATCTGGAACAAGACTAAAACTGGTGCTTTCTCAACTTTGCATTGCCTGGTGGGACAGCCTGAGTGAGGATAGAGGTTGACAAACATCTCCGTGGATAGTTATGCCTCTGAAACTCATGGTGAGTTTTAACCCTTCTGTTATCTGTGTGAACTACTCAAGTAATACAGAATCACCTTTTTGTTTCATATGGAAAGCTGTCTTTGAAAATCCTTTGAAGGTCTTAACCCTGCTGCTTTTTTATTTTCTTCTTTATTTTTTCATTCTCAGTGATTTCTAGCAGGATCTGTCCTTGAAATGAGAAGGAGGGTGCAAGAGGAGGCAAGCATTTTACAAAGTTACTGGCAAGATAGTTTGGAGATTTTCTGCACTTCTTGTAACAAATCACAAAGGGCTACAGAGTGCCAGAGGTGTAACAAACAAGTGAGGAAGGACTGAGATTTTGAATCCTGCTGCTGGAATTGTACATGTATTAAACGTGAGTCCTGCCAATGGCTCAAATGAAAAAATCACCCTAAAAAAAAGAGACTAGCTGTGAGCTTAGTAAGATTCCAGAGGGTTTAATGCAACCTTTACTGAAGTAGTGTTCTTCATATTATTAACTGCAGAAGTTCATAGTCTTTGATATCATTCTAGGGACCAAGGACCTGGCATTGCACAGAGCCACTATTGAATGTGAACTGCAGCTGCTGAAGAGCGTTTTCTTTTCCCAGCATTAGAGACCTCCACAAGGACTACTTAGTCAATGATGTTAGAGAGGCTTACATCTTCCCATTTGACCAGCAGCTTCATATTCTGGCCCAGAAACTTGACAGAAATCCCTACCTTGACAGAAGGCTAGAATGGGAACCTGAAGAAGAACCCAATCTGACATAAACATGCAAAAATGCTACTATGATACAGAAAATTAGGAAACCAAACTCTTCACTTAGGATATCATCAAGGAAAATGTGTAATGATGAATTAGTTATGTCATACAGGTTTATTCTTTGAAAACAGTCCCCTCTTTTTCTTCCCTTCTGTGCCTCTCTCTAGTGCAAATCCATGAAACTTTGAAAGCTGCACCCCAGTCCTTGGAGGAATTAGCCAAAACCACAGCCCAAGGTGACCTTTGAAAACTGAATTTTCTTTAGACTACAATAGAACTGGTGAGTACATTTTGACACAACATCTCTTTGATTTCTTCACTTACATTTTAAAAATAAGACTACTATAAAACCTAACTTTCTTCCTACTTTCTCCTTTTTCAGTTCTGGAGTAACACACACAGACAGCAGTGTTCCCAGTAAGGTGGGGGTTTTTTTGTGTGTGTATGTGTGCATTAAAATGATACATTTATTTAATGAAGACACCTTGGGGTTCAAACTTCATCTTGAAATCACAGTATAAAAAATTAAATATATGTATAATGTGTGTGAATTGTTGCCACTGAAATCTGTGAAAGAAAACTGTGAAATATCAGCTGCACACATACCTAAGAAATATTTTTTTTAATTCCTGTGATTGCACAGTGTCTTAGCACTATGACTCTGTAAAAAATAGTAGAGCTTTGTAAGGGGTTTTAACAGTGAAATATTCAGTACAAACCTCTCTTCATGGTTTTCCTTGCACACATACATGGTTTGGTTAAAGTGAGAACTGCTGCCTATAGTGTTTAACACAAAAAAATCCCACACACAAAATATTTTGGGGATCTTTGCCCTGCTTTGGAGCATGTAAAATTGTAAATTGTAAATGGCAAGCCTAAAAGCAAGTTACATTTAGTAAGGTAATAACAGAGAAAATCAGAAAATAGACTAATGATTGTAACACCTCATTGTATGGTAATACAGTTCTTGCAGGTACTTTGCCAGCTTGGAGAATTCAGATCACATTTATGATCCAAGTTCTCTATGCAATGCAAGGGCTGAGTTAAGTACCAAAGAGAAAAATTCATAAAGAGGGTCATTCACTTGTGGGAATATAATGAGAGGAAGGTGGACCAAACTGGCCAGAGCAATTAATATAAAATAGCAAGGAAGAATCAAAGCTTTAGTTCTGCCCCTTGAACAGAAGTTCCTAGCTTTATGGTTAGATGCTTTATCTGAAACAGAATTTTCTCAGAAAGGCAATAAGGGAACAGTGTTTACTCACATGCCTATTCAATTTTGCAGAAGCAATTATTTATTAAAGTGAAGAGGAGCTTAGTTTTTTTTTTCTACATCCTTGACTAAATGCCCTAAGAAATGGTCAACAGAGTCCCCATTTGACATTTTGTTTGGCTCTTTTGTTGTATAGTACGTAGTAAAAACGTGTGTTCTTTGAGCTTGTTCTATGGAGAACAAAGCCTGGATAGCAAAATATGGAATATCATCTACAGTGATTGTAGGTTGATGATAAAACACATTTCAGATGCTGTACTACTTTCTGGGAGGGAAAACCAAGCCCACGTGAGTGTAATTTTGGAATGCTGAGACTTTGTATTTGTCAAGGGAAAGACCTTTACCATACTTTCCTTCCTCCTCAGTTTTATAGCAGATTCTTCTGTTGTCTGTATATGGCTGTTCTTCAAATGGAATGAAGAACAGAAATAGAACAGCCTAACAGAAATTAATTTTTGGCTTTACTGACACTGAAATCTAATCTTTGTCTGGAAACAGAAACCTTTACTGAGCAGTACTTTACAGCTAAGGAGCAGAAATCCACCTGTGTGGCTTTCAGTAAACTAGAACACGTTTAACGGCATGCACTAAGAGAGACTCTCATCCTAAAGTCTGGCTCCAAGGAATGAAATTTTTGTGCAATCTGCTGAAGCCAAAGAAGTGATCTCAGGACCGAGTTACCCATATGGATGCTATTGAACACTGTTCTAGTGCTACCATAGAAGTGAACACAAAGATGTGCTCTGCTAAAAAAGGAAAATCTGTGCATCCGGGTTCTATAAAGTGTCTTTGTGAGAGACACTTTTTTGAATGTAACAATAAATTCTATGAATGGGAGCTGTGAGTCTGCATGCATGTGTTAGTTTCACATAGTACTGAACACAAATATCTGTTCCAGAGCCCTTCTGGGAATGGATTTATTAAACAAAAAAGAATAACTCATTTTGTGGAAGGAAAACATTGTCTACTGTCAATGTTATTACAAATAAAGCTTGAATTGTTTCTTTTCAGTTTTTATTTCAGTTTATTGCATTTCCTTCAGCTAGTGGCATTCTGGTGAACGTGATGAAAATCTTGCCTCCTGCAAGAGTACGTGTGTGAACCATAACCGAAATACAGTTTTGTCAAAGTTTTTTGGAAGTGTGAACGTTCATAGAACATTCAGAATAGTTTGGCACAATCTCCAGTGTGAACACACATGAAAATACTAGTTAATACTATCAAAATGTGACATTTTGTTGTTTCTGTTTTCATTTATAGATCCTGCCTGTTCTGCAGCTGTTCCTTGTTATACAAGCTGACTAGAAACTGAAGAATAAACATGAGGAAGAAAAGAATAATAGTGCTATCTAAACCTGCTCTTTTGATTTTCCAAGTTCCATATATCAACCCTTTGCAGTAATGTATGTCTGTCTGGTACAAATCGCATCCAAGAGCACTTCCAGGTAACATTAGTCCTATTAATAGGCCCGGCAGACTGATGTTCCCCACAGAAGTAAAAAATCACAATGTGTCCCTTATTCCTGACTGGTCTTAATTTTTCTTAAAGCCAACCCAAAAACTTACATCTAAGTATTTTAAAATCTACAAATACAATATTTCTGGAAGTATGGAAAGAGGAAAAGAGGTGATTGGTTTGGACCAAAGGAGCTCAGTGGATAAAAATTTCTAAAGTTTCATGCCAACTTCTCTTGCTAAGTTTTTTGCACAGGATTTCAAAGGGCAGAACTTCCCACCTGTCTTATGCTGTACTATAAAACACCATTACTCTAGATGGGAGGTAGGGGGTTTGTCCACAATCTTGTTCACTGAGCTGTACAAGTGTTGATTCTTATTAGTTTAAAAAAATATGAGAAATGTTACCAATAAAGTTTCAGTATTCCTTATGATCCTCACAGTGCATCAGCATCAATTCCTCAGCTAATCCCTCCACACCACCTGTGTGGGAACCATCCTGTTCTTCACATGCACCTGCTCAACTCCCACACTGCACAGAGAAATTACTGGATCCTTTCAAGTAAACTACTGGGAAGTTTTGCATGGGAGTCGTGGTGGGAGGGATGAGACCAAAGAGGCATCTTGAATTGGTCGGCACAATCTGAAAAGTGCAAGTCTGTGGTCTTCAGGACAATACCCGTTTCAGTATTCTAAATGTATACATGGGAAATGGTTTCTTTTTTCTTCATTAAATTTGTGTCCTCTTGGACTCATAGCTTATGAAATCTTGAGCAAAATGTCTGTGCCTTCACAGTTACCACATGAGCTTGGAGTGGGGTTCTCCAAGTGAACTGCTTCTAAAAGGACACAATTTTGATTCTTAGTAAATCCGCTTCAAAACCACTATCAACGACAATCAAAGAGCACTCAAATCAAACTGAAACTGATCGTAGCTTGTGGTTCTGAGATGTCCATTGCAATTCCAAGTACTGGATTGTTTGGTGAGTTTTTTTCAGGCAGGCAGTGCCATGGTGAGTGGTGTTTGAAAAGGCAATCTAGGGAGTGTTTCACTGTGCTGTCTGTCTCAGTCTGAATGAGGCAGAATTGATTTCTTACATTGGGCAAAATGTCTTGCTAAGGAGAGAGTCACTGAAACTTTAGAATTCCTTTTTCTCCTGTTTGGAAATGTACCATCAATCTGTGGACTCCAAAACTGTTGGACTGGTGGGGTGTGAAATCTTTTCATTCTGGAAAATAAAATAGGCATGGCTAATAACACTTGCAGCAGTACCTAGAGATTCAACTGGGACAGAGAGACCATAATTTTATACAGTGTGCACATAGTAAGAGACTGTTCCTGCTCAGATGCAGTAGAATAAGCAGAGATTAATACAAAGTAGGATAATTTTGAGTTATTAGCCCAAATTTTAGGACAAGAAATCTCTCAACAGATGACATGTGTGTCAGAACTGGGAACCAGAGCCAACAGTCTGCATTAATCACAGGGCCAATTGTTCTGATTTTAAGAGAAGGAATTGTATGGGTAGCCTTCTTGAGCTTCAAATAAGTCTCAACTGTAATTCCAGCTTTAAATTTCTTACTTAAACCAAACCCCAAATTCAACCCCCCTGAGGGTCTCTCAACACTGCTAATGCACCCGTCAGTGCACATTCCAAACAGCATGAGTATTCAGCAGACAATAGGGATTGTTGTGGCAGGCAAAATATGCAGTGGGTTGCAGTAGCAGGGACCATATCCCATATATTTTTAATATAATGTATAGCTCATGTTTCACAAACTGATTAGAATTAAAATTAGGCTATAAAATATGACTTTGACTAATATTTGCATCCACTCTAATGCCTTCATTCTTTCTGTAGTTTCATTTGAAACAATTCTATGTAGAAAATGTTATGTCAGCTGAAGCTTAGCAACAGTTATTTATCTCTTATAGTCTTGCTGGAAACTTCTCAGCAGTTTACAATATTTAGTTAGGATATTTGAAGAGACCTAAAGGATTATTATAAAGAAGCAAAGCTAGGTTTGGCAAGGAGCCTTTCTTTTGTCTCTGAAACTTTCTGCAGTAAATTTAGAACAGCGGAGCAGTTCTCTGGAGTAAAAATATATGTATTGCTGGCTACAAGTGTATGTTTGCTGCTTCACAATTTTAGAATTAGATGACGGACTTATTTAGTAGACATTGGATAGTAAAAAGTAAAACCTCTAATTTAAAACATTCCACATTACCACATTCCAAGAAAAACATGGACCGGTGAACAAAACCAGCAGTATTGTAATAAGAAAACAACTAGGTGCATTTTTTCCAAAACCTAAACCCAGAAATCTAAATGTATGAGTTACTGGCTAAAAAATCCCATTTTCATGTCTCAGTTTCTTCATGAACTGAAAAAAAGAAATGACCTAGACTTCAGAAAATTAAAAAATAAGATCTAAGACTCCAGGTCAAGGTTTAGAGCACAGTTCTGATATTATAAAAATAATTTTTTGAATCTTAATGTTGCTTTTTTTTTAATTTAAAAATGCAATTTTTTCCTTTCTAAGTGATTTAACACTACAGCATTTTTTTTTAATGTACAGGTAGGATACTTTTGTTAATTTTAAAAAAGAATTGTAGTCCATGACTGTTCAGTTCATTGTTCATACTTACAGTCAGCTTTAAGCACATGGTGACATTCCAGCCCAGCTTTCTACACCAGCTTAATTTGAGTTTTACTGATTCTTAACTGCAATAATGCATGGAAGTGAGATTGGAAGACTGTGGGAAGATCAAAGGGAGTGAAAACTTGAGCCAGATCCTTGAATCCTTGCTCTTATGAAGAGTGCTAAAGCTGCTTTGCTTTGACTTTCTTAACGGATTTGCAGAATGAGAGGATCTGTACCTGTGCAAGGAGGCACAGATGAGAAGAAGACTGGTACAGATCCTTGTACACAACTGCAGAGACACCTATTTTTATTGAAGGAAAGCCCTGGATATGGATAAAAAACATTGTGAGGTAGGAAGGGCAGGTATATACAAGACACTGAGATCTGAGGTACGACCTCCTCCTCCTGGACATTGGTGTGCTCCTTGGCGAAGTTCACCCTCTCTTGAATATTTAAGAAAATACTTGTGATCAGAGAGAAGATGGATCAAAGCGTCAGTAGCTGTGCGAATGATGTGGATGTTGATAGAAGAAAGGATGTAGTACTGAGAGATGCTTTTGAATCAACAAGGCTCTACACTACTGCTGTGATTCTGGCAGGAGAATATTCTCTTCTAAACTCCTAAGGACTTTTGTCCCATAGTAGTCCTTGTCTCTAAATAAGCATCAGCTGTTTTCTAACAGGCAGTTTCTCTTATGCCTAATCTTTCATGCTTTATCCACATGGAAGAAACAGAAGAGGATTGGACTACTAACCACTGGTTGGTTGATACATCTATATGATTCCCTTGGTATGTGCTGATCTCTAATATGTTACAGTCAGTAACTTCCCAGTGGCAGCTTTCATAGATCTCTGTCCCAGATTTCACATTTAGTTATCTTCCTATGACCAAGAGTATCTCATGAGAGAAGAATATTATTTTTAAATATAATTACCTTTGAAAGGATGATGGGGCAAAGGGTCCTAGATCCAGGCTTGCTCAGCTGTTTGAGCTCTTGCTGTTTATGGATAGATCAATATTAATCAGAAGGACATCACGTGTAAAATATAATCATCTTGGTGATTATATCTTTTATCTCCCTCTTGAAAATCTAGGCAAAAGGCAGCCTCGTAACTATGCTCAGTGCTTTGTACAATTCCATGACGGACCAGAAAAAAACACCACAATGTGGTGTGTCAAATGCAGCTCCCTTGGGAGGGTCGGTGTAACTGCTGCATTATGTGCCCTGACCTTCACTGCCTGAAGGACGAGGAGTTTTGTTCTTGGATCTGTTTCTTTCAACTTCTGCCTTCCCATTTTGACATGTGTTATTAATACAAGCGCCATAAATAGCTGTTTAAATAACCACCCTGTATTGTTTTATTGCACTTGCTGTGATGTGCAGGGAAAAGATAGATCTTTAATACATGATTAGAAGGACATGAATTAAACTATAGCCCTTCAAGGTAAGAAATATGGCTTGATGAATAATATCTACATATTTAGAAAATAGGGAATTCAATTCCAAGTTACCCATAGATTTTTTATGTAGTACTGGGATGAATCACTTAACAATTTCAACTCCACCTGATAAAATAGTGGCATGAGGTTAAGCTGATGTTCCTAAACTGCTTGGGAATGCACACAGCAGGTTGCCATTATTCAAAGCAGTCCTGAGAAACTTCCACCCCAACAAGGGCACATTGCTTACTGTGCCATACTGTGAGCTTTTCCATGTTGGAGCTTACTTTTGGGAATGTGTAGCATTAGTTCAGCAAGGCAGTAGACGATAAGAAAAGTAAGTCACAGCTACTGGGATGGATAACAGGGATACTTCTTGGAGTCCAAGTTACTAGGCTGAGTGTCTAAAGTCTTGAGGGTTTTAACAAGTTTGTATCCAAAGAAATTCCATATATGCACTGGAGTTATTACCACTGCAGAACCCCAGACTGGCATGCAAAAAACAGTGTCAATTCATGGTTACAGGTTTACTGAATTACTGTGTGTATTCAAAGTTTCTCTTCTAGCCTTTAGCCTTTTCTCATTTTTTTCCTCTTCTGTTTTCACCTTGATTTGGGAATCTATTTTTCTTCCCCTTCTCCTTTTCCTTTCACTAAGTAGGAGATGGAACAGGTTAGGTTGTTTGGGTTTGGACCAGTATTTTTAATATCTGATGTTCAGTTTTTTTAAATGAGACAACATTTATAGGAACCAAGAAGTGGAAGCATCTTCAAATTAGCTGACACACAGGTTATTGTTATAAGGACTGTATCTGTGGTTGATATAAGTGATGCAATTATTCCACATGAAGTTGCTAGGAAAATTGGAGTGCAAAGCATGCCCACATAAGGCTTAAAGCATTGTACTGTATGAAAACATTTTGTCATATGTACCACACTAAAAGTCTAACATCTAAAGAGAAAAAGAAATTCAATCCATGGAGTCCAAATGAGACAAAAGTCTCATTTTTTTCTGCATAAGAGAAAATTGTGAAAAAATGTAGTAAGTGTGAAGCCAATAAGATATATTTTTGATTGTGACCTAAGAAACTAACATGCTTATTGCATTACAATTGAATAAAGTAGGAAACTGGGTAATTGTCTGAATGACAAACCCTTTGTGAGGCATTGAAGTTCACTGCAGATTATTCCTGTGTTTTCCCTCACATAACTGTGCTATGATTTTATGAGTTGCAAGCAAAATGTGCACCTCAAGTCACGCACTCTTAAAAAAACCAGCAATATAATCTATTTAGAGAAGGCCTGAAGCATTTTCAGAACAAGTACATCATTTTTTAAGTTTTTCCATGGGGAATCACTTATAAAAATATGTATCTTTTGGGAATTGTACCAGGATATTTCTTAATTATTGCTGACATGCCCCCCATAACACCATAAGCTCCCTCAAAGGGCAGGAAAAGAGAATCGGTCTCCCTTAATCACCAAGTGTAAACCAAATAAATTTAGCAGCTACCTCATGCTATTGAGGCAACAAATTGGTATATTCAGAGTTCCTTAATGACTTATATGTATAAAAACTAACAGGAAAAAATATCACTGCATGTTGTCAGGATGAAACCTCAATTTTTTATTTTTTTTTTTTTTAGGGCATTTTTCAGAGCTACCCACTGGCTCAGAAAGCTGCAAATGTATTATCAAAACCAAAGGTTTTCTAATCAGTCAGAGGGATCATTTGTGTCACAGAGGTAGCTAAATTGACTTGCAGGTGTTGTGAATGAGGCCTTCAAGGAATCAGGAGAGGGGGCAAGTCCTGAATATATTGCATATCTAGAATAACATTTTAAAAACATGAGCTATCTTGCTCATTTGGCCATTTTGAAAATAAAAACTGAACCCCAAGGATTCCCACAAAGAATTGGTGTAGAGCATCCATGAAGGGTGCTCTATGTCATCTTCAACTTTGAACAACTCCCCTGAACAGCTAACCACTGTTAAATCAAGTATAACATGCAATTTTGCTCTATATGAACTAATTCCCTTCTGTTTATCCTCATCCACTGATTTGTGTTGAGTTCTTCAGGTACGAATAAACTTAAAAGAACTTTTCTTGCATGGTTCTATATTTTTTATACACTGATACTATGACAGCTTTGTAGAGTCCCGGGGGGCACTGAGGTTACATTGCACTATTTGCTTTATAAATTTTTAAAAGAGACAAAGCCACTCCAGGTTGTCCCTTGCTATTAAAACTGTATTTGGCTATGAGAGGGAAGAAACATAACCATGTGCTTTACATGTAATATATCAAAGCCATCCATCAGCACCAGCTCACTTGAATCTTGTCTGAGTTTGAAGTCTTGTGTTTTGCAGAAAAGGGCTTGAAACCAGATGAGTTTCATGACAAATGTTTCTCACAATGTTAGATGCAATCCTTGTGGATTTATTTATTTTATTTTTATCCTGGAGAACGTTTAGATTCTTATGGGAATGGGAACTCATTTCCAACTGACTTTATTTAAAGTTAGGAGCCTTGAATCTGCATAGGGTTCAACGACCCTTGCACACAGGGTTTTGGTACACAAGGAGACACTTCAAAATCACTGTCAAATTACACACAGGCCTTCACACTTTTACTTTTCTGATTATTTTCAAGTGAAAATAATGACAATTTAAAGTAATAAAAGATGTCCTTTATCTATACAGGAGCATGTAAAAGAATTATAATCACTGTGGTTGTATTCATCCAAGATTATTTAATCCAGTGATTTGCTGTAAAGAATGTATTTTTAAGTTTTAAATTTCCAGTGCTTCAGCAAAGAGAATCAGGATGCTGAATGAGAGTCTTGTTCTGCTGCAATCTCTAACTTTTGCAGTTCAAATTTATCAGTCTGTTATATTCTTATTGTTTTTAAAAAATAAGTAAGTTTTAAAAGGTAAACTTACACAATAGGTTGATTCCATGTCTGGGGCTTCAATTTGGGAAGTTTGACTTCTAGGTTTCTAATTCAATCAGTATGTCTACTGTTTCACATATAAATATATTATATATATATGAGGGAACAATAAAGGAAAACCAAAAGAAAAACTATTTTAATAAAGGCAAACTATTTTAAATAAAGGCAAACTATTTTAAAGTTCTTTACCAAAAAAAGGAGAACCCTTATCAACACTGGAAAACATGATCATTCGTTCCTTTTGTGGTCTGAATTAAAGAAGAAACAACTTGCAGCTGCAAAAAAAATCCAAGATTTTTGTGCCTTATAAAAAGATAACTTTGAAATCTTTTTACTCAAGATTTTTAGGGACTTATAAAACTTTCTCAAAATATTGTCATCACAAACATGCCTGGTGTCAAAAGCCTGCACTGTTACCAGAGTAATTTGAGTCATCACCCACAAAAACAGTGCAGCAAGATAAATGAACCATTCTCTAAAAAATCCCCATGTCTAATATGACACTTAAAAATCCTTTCAGTAAGAAAAAAATTAGTGCTGTTCACTATTTAGGGTCTTATTTACAATTTAAGCCATCCCATCTAACAAGCTCAAATGGTTACTTTCCTAGAGTCTCCTTGCATGATCTACAGAGTGACCTATGTCTAATCATTTTGTATATTCGCTTTCCTTAAAAATTGATCTCATACTTGATACTTTTTTTTCATAAAATTCTTGTTCACTTCAGTTATATATAATTCTTTGTTCACTCACTTTTCATTTAAATACATATATGCTTTTACTGAACAACCTTTTTATTTGATGTCTCCAAACAGGCTAAACTCTCCCAAGGGAGGAACTCTCCATTCTGAGAATTGCAGGTAGCAGTCTCAGTCAGGAATTCCCATTTCTTTAAGGGTTTTTTAATACTTTTTAATTTTTCTTTTTTCTTTTTTTTTTTTTTTTTTTTTTTTTTTTTTTTTTTTTTTTTTTTTTTAAGAAAACCCTATGTAAATGCACTTCAGCAAACAAATAATTTTACAATCCTTCCAAAATCCCAGGGTTTATGCTACTGTTTCATATCACACGAGGGTGTTAGGCCCACTGCCAATGTTAATCCATTCCATATTAGAAACCTAAAACCTCTCAGATGTATTAGGCAGCCTACCAACACTCAGCCATTCTGTGCTGGAATTTGGCTTAATTCCTGATAGTCATCCCTTTGCACTTCAGCAGGGACAAGGCTGGGGTTCCTAAGAACTTGTCATTGGTAGCTGCTGAGATTTTTGGTGGCAGTAGGGTTTCACTAAAGCTGTTTCTGGAGCCACATCCTTTGCCATCCAAACTGCAGCGGTCACTATTGAAAAACTGAAGGTCTCATGCCACAGCGTCAGAACATGCTATATTTGCCAGCATATACCACAGTTATTTCCTTTCCTAAGCCTGTGGCAATAGACACAAATGATAATTGTTAGCAAATGTTGTGTGCTGTACTATTTGCAGAGAGCTTTACATAATTAACGAGCAGTCCAGAGATACTGGTGTTCGCTGAATTATTGTTAGTTTGAAACACCTCAGCACCTGTTTGCTTTTTTTTTTTAATCAATCTATCTTTCTGATGCTTTGAAAATGATGTTACAATGCCACCAACATACAAAGCAAGCAGTGATCTTTGTTTTTTGGATTTCATAGACTCCAGCAACAAAGTAGTGTCTACTGATTTATTCAGATGAAGCAAACATTCTATTTTAAAATATAAATGGGTGTTAACAAAGATTAGCCAGTGCCTAGCCTGATATCCCTGTTTAACATAGTCCTGCTTTAAACTGTATCATGATATCATGGTCCTAAATTGTGAGGACACTAAAAGAACCCATTCCAAGGGTTAGATGCAATTTCAGGGCATTTTTTTCCCTTAAATTCTCTTCATGCCAGAGGTGAATATAAGCTAACTGAATTATTTCACCGTCTACATCATCAGCCAAACAATTTGAAGTTCAGTTGCCATTTTTAGATAATTAATACTCTAAATCAATTCATGTTTATCTGGGTGTCCATTACGCAATCTGCTGCTGTTATCCAACACAACAGCTGGGTGTAATTTATTTCCTGGCTTATCTGGCAGCTTACAGGCATAGAATTTAAACTTACATATTCTTCAAAAATGTTGGAAAAGAGTTACAATGAAAGTATCCCCTTTCAGCAGAGAGTTCTGTTTTGTCTGAGTTATGGTGGATATTTTGCACCTTTTTTTTACCCAAAAAAAGGGGCCTCAAAACACCTATATAAATTGTAGGACAGCAAAATGCCATCAGATGATATTCCCAGTTTTTATCCAGCTAACAGCCTCATAAGACAGGACTGAGATTTTGGGAACATGCATAAGTGTGCTTAAGAAAGGAATTTAACTGACAGAGGTGGAGACCCATAAACAACTGTCACTTGTGTGACTTCAGTTAGGTCAAAATGAGGAAATGTTCTCAGGTGCAGTTCTGCTTAGAAGAATTTGAGATTGGGCTGAGGAGCGGCAAATGGGGAGCAGACTCAATTTCAATTTCAGACTCAATTTCAAATAGGGAGCTGACTGGGGAATGGGTATCAAAGTCTGCCAAAGACCTTCTGCAAATCTGGGCTGAAGATGTTGTGCTATAAGTGGAAGGCACAGCAAAGCTCTTTGATAGCCTTGACAGCACCACTTGAAGAGGAGTGTGACAGGAGTGGTGAAAAGCAAATACTTTATATTTGTGCTTGTACACCTTATCCCACGTGAGCGTGCTCCAAGTTTCTGTACATCAGTGACCAACGGCTTGGATCCATCTGCATGATGCTTTTAACAGCTTTAAAACACATGGAATCCAATATCTTCTTCTGGCTGGCCTATCCGTGTCTGACAGGAGGTGCAGCACAGCTGGCCAGAAGGCCTGATTGACTTTTGATGTTTTGGGGGCCAAGGATCAAAAGGCAAAGGAGAAGACCGGCCCAAAATTTCTAATCAGCAATGATGATAAAAATAATGTTCTGTCTCATTGAAGTGAAAAGTTAATTTGAAAGAAATACACTCTATTTATGAATATTATTAAACAAATATTCCAAAATATTAGAAAAGCTCATTTGTCAAAAGAAACTTATATGCATGGAATGAAAAATGTTTGTATTTAAAGGCTGCTCTAGTAGTTTTTTATTTTGTAAAACACACTTCTTAAAAAAAAAGAACATGGCATATAAACATAAACATACATACACACATCTGCACACACATACTTCCCAAACCCATGAGATGTCTGTTTGAAAGATGTCAATTCTTTCAATGACTTAAAGTTTCTTCAAGGCAGAAAACTATGGAAGATACAGTATAGCTGAACATCTGTCTTGTCATGTAGGCAGATATTAGGATTAAATTAACTAGAAATGAATAGAATGATATATGACAGGGTGCAGATGTCCCAGCCACAGTGTGATAATTTCATTGCAAAACTATGTAATGAATTCCATACATTACAGAAACACAAATATACCACTTTAGGTAATTGTGATGAAAAGGTATAATATGGAATGGATAAACAGATGGTGTACCCAAAGGCATTTTTCGTTTACTGTTGCTCTCTAGTCATTTTGAAATTACTTTATTTGGTTTACTGTTCATCTATTATTGCAGCCTTTTTCTTCTTTTTAATTTTTTTTTTTTTTTACTTCTTAGCTCTCCTGGATCTGGATTCCATGAGGAGCTTTAAGGACCGTTTTGCATGTCTGCTCCTGATAGATTGGTTAGCTCCTATTTTCTTTTGTAAACTGTACATAGCTGTGCTACATCTGAAGCCAACATTTCCGTGACTTCAGCACAAATTGGATTGATTCTGGTAGCCTTTTGGCTTTACATATTTTCTAAATTGGCACATGCTGCATCTGTGCTACTTGAATTAGCAGTACAGTTCATATTTTACCACAGATTATTGGCAAATTTTCCTTTATTACCTGCAAATGGGTACTTTGGATAGCGTGAGAGATTCAGCTGAGGCCTAACCATTTCCAACTGGTATATCAAAATGTGATTACATGAAGATATATTTTAGGATATGATTATTTGACCATCCCAAAAAATAAAACCCCTTTTTACATCTGTCAACAGGTGCTTTAAAGTGCTACAAATAGTTAAATCTGCAACATGGCTTTCAATCACTGGCCTTGTTTGGAGAATATAGCCCTCTCTTGGGTTTTTTTAATGTTCAAAGATGAATTTTAGGGAAATCAGTAGCTGAGGTGCTCCATGTAGTAACTGAAAATCGATTCACTGCATCCATATTTGCCTGTACTTGGAGGCTGGACTGAGGCCCATTTGAAAATACAAAATTTTAGTTCTGCTGTTAACTACAGATTAATTAGCTAATGGCTCATCAACCCAGAAAGTAATATAAAAGTATTTTCAAATGCAGTAGAGATTAGGAAAAAAAAATCTTCAATAATTTTTTTTTCTGTTATCATCTCGATTCATATTCCAGTATCACAGCAATAGTATCTGAAGCATTGGTGTTCACTTGCAATAAAGAGATTCTTTGGTTATCAACAGCTTCAGTTCCAATTCATTACTTAGTCACCTGCCAAAGATATTTATTGCTGTGTATTCTCTAATTCCATGGATGTTCCCTCTTAATTATTATTAACCATGTCTCTAATTTTAGATCTATTTTTTTAAGAGAAAAATCTTTAGCAATTGAAACAAAACAGGCGAGTGTTGTCAGCTGATTTTATTTCTATCCTAAAGCAAATCAGTGACTAAATATGGCAGGACTTTTATTGCCACCAGTACAAACACATGCAAGCACCCTACATATTTCAGTCATTTCTGCAGTGGTTGGTTTTATTGCTGGGTTAAATCGCTTTAATTCAATGCAGTTTATATAGTGGTTTGATGAAGGTGCTGGTACAAAGTTCTAGTTTCAGTACATTAAAATGTTAACACACTGCTTACTAGATTTTTACTTCGTACCTGATTGTTTCATTTTCAGATTCAAGGTTACTATTTTCTGTTTCTTGAGCTTTCAAAGGAAGAGAATCTATCTAGAAGCATATGTTTTTAAATATGGAGCTAGCACAGTTCATTTTCTCATGATGAAAGCATATTTTGGATAATCATTTTTTTACAAACAGATGCCCAGTTTATCTCACTTAAATCAACTGTTTCTGACTGGACCAATTCCTGGATGAGTTAATTGAGCATGGCTAAACCCAAAATGCTGGACTAATCCAAGGAAATAAGAAGAGGTGATGACTGTGAAGATTCTCAGCTTCCAGTAAAGGTGTTCAGTTGTTTACTTATATTCTCACAACAGAAGGAATGTAACAAACTCAGCCCACTGGAAATAATTCTGGATAATCTCACTCCATTACTTGCAGTGAAATTGAGTCTGCTCACTCTACCCTTGTGAACCAACATCTCTGGGAAACAAGAAGGTAATAGCTCACTCAGGCAGTACAAAATAAGTGACAGAAGGAAAGGCAGACTGAATGCTGTGTGTCTTTAGTTTTTAATTCATATTAGTAGTCCACCATTAATGTATTAGCTTCGCAATAGCTACGCAGAGCACAGGAAATCAGTGTAATGCTGTCAGTGTTGTTTGCAATGTTGTTCATTAGTACCAGGCTGTCTTGCACACATCGCAGCTGTTCATTCATGCTCACTTTTCAGACTTGGAAATTTTAGTTTGATGAATACTGATATCTTGTTTGATCCTTTATCCCCCTGCCTTCTCCCCATGAAATCCTATTCTTAGAAACAAATACTAAAAGAAAATCAGATTCTTTAATATCTTTGCTACAAAAGAGGCTTACTTTCCATTCTCAGTGCTTTGTATACACTCATCTATCATTTTCTGTAATGTATTTCATGGGCAGACAGCCCATGGGACCAGGCACAGAAACCTAGCATCACTGTAGCATGAAGCTGAGGCAGGGGAGGTTTGGGTTGGGTATCAGGAAAATGTTCTTCCCCCAAGGGTGGCTGGGCACTGGGACAGCTCCCCAGGGCAGTGGTCACAGCACCAGCCTGACAAAACTCAAGAAGCTTTTGGACAATGCTCTCAGGCACAGGGTGGGACTCCTGGGGTGATCCTGTGCAGGGCCAGGAGCTGGACCCCGTGATCCTGATCTGTCCCATCCAACTGAGCATATTCTATGGTTCTATGATTAAAAAAAATTAGCAAGATGGCCTCTATATCTGAGGGTCAGACTTTTTATGGATCAGAGACTTTATTATGAATATTTTGGCTAATTATTAATTTTAAATGAGTATACTTATACTCATTTTGAGTTCTGCTTTAATAAATATTACTGAGATGATAATAACTGATGCAGTTACCAGTTGTTCAGTGTTTCTGAAGTCTTTCTTCATGTGAATTTAGCCTTATTTTGAATTCATGGCAAAGAGTTTCTTGTTCCAGACCTTTTGCTAACTTATCATTTACCACAATCCTGGACAGTTCTTCAAGTTCTGCAAACTAATAGTCTCAGGTGAAATTACCTTACTGAGGTGGCACAGTGATGCAGCTGTAATTAATTGGTATGGAATCAAGGAAGAATTTGGTTTCTCTCTGTAATGTAATAACCAAGTAAAGACTTTTGCATCCATTCTGATGCCTGTGAACAAAATAGGATGATGACAAACTCCTAGCTGTCTTAACAGACACAAACATATTTATGACCTTTGAATGGATCCTTTTGCTCTCCTTACAGAGGGCACAGTAACTTCTAAATGACATATAATGTCCTTCCTAGGGTTTTTACCTATAAGTTTTGGATTGAAGCACAGACATGGAGAGATTTGCCTGAAAAGTTCACACCTTTTCTGTGCAGTAGCAGGCCAGTGGTAAAAAAATTCAGTCAGACTCTTGGAATCAAAAAATGCTCTCAGGTGCCTGGTAGCTACTTTAAGTAAAACTTAATATACCTGAAATTATAGTTTTACCTCAGTCTTTCATTTCTCCATCTAAGGGTGAGTATTCCATCCCTTTGAAATGTTAATTTTCCATTCAAAAAACCCCCAGCAAACCTTGGATTTTTCTTCTAGAAAATAAAAAATTACCTAAAGAACACCAGTCTACAACTTGTAGGCTCGTTTACAGAGGTGATGAGGTTTGTTTGCATAGAAGAGAATTTCTCAAATCCTTTCACATATATTTCACAGGCCTGCTACGGAGTGAGTGCTTCCACTATGGAATGTTTCTGCTGATAGAAACATATTGCTTATAGCAAACACTCCTGGCAGGATGGTTTTGAATTACACAGAAAGGGTATTCTGCTTCCTACTAACCTCTCTTTGTAAATTTTTTTATATATTTCAACTGTTTCCTTTTTCAAAATTACTGTTGTTAAGCTCTTATTATAAAAGCAGAAACAAAAACCCTGAAACAAAAATCCTTAGCACCTCAGTCTGGCCCCAAAACCTCCCCCTCAAAAAAAAAAAAAAAAAAAAAAAAAAAAAAAAAAAAAAAAAGTAGTAGCCATGGTTTCATTCTGTGAAGTCTTGTTGGGTCATATGAGGTTATCAACTAAAGTTTATAAGATCACCCCTGCTTGAAAAACAGACCAGGATATGCCTATGAATGAGCATGAATGAGCAAATGCAAATGCCATCCTTTTTCCTGTTTGTTGCTGTTTGCAAACACAAAAGCACTTGAGCAGACTTCTGAGGCTATTAATAAAAACCTTGAAGAAATTTAGAGATTTGAGGCTTTAATTTTACCTGTTCCCTGTCTGGTTATTTACTGTCAGTACTTTTCTGGTATTAATGACAATGAGTTGCAAAGTGGATTTGTAACCATAAATGAGACTAGCAGAGCTGGGCTTCTAAAAGTGAACTTCTTCCTGACCATTCATAAACTATATTGGTTATGTTAGCTTTTTTATCTATTTATTCCTGTTGTGGATGTCTTAAACAAGGATCTTCATTCTAATAACCATTTTGACTCATAAATGCAAAAAACCAACTGGGCAGCAGCCACCAAAATCGTCAAATATTATCTCATTTTTATCAGGGTGAGGCATATTCAAGAATCAAGAGCCAGAATAGACACTACTGATTGGAACATAAGGTATTATAACTGATTACTGAACAAAATCTTTTTTCCTATTCTGAGGAAAATGGAGTAGTATTACTTACCACATTTCTTAATTTTTTCTCTCTTTCCTCCTCCCTCACCACTACTAGAAAGCCAACAATAGACATTTCAGTGAAAATATGAGATAGCCTTCATGAATTTTAATCTGAAAACTGGGTTTCAATGCATCTACAGTTACGAATAGGGCCTGTTAGCTGAAGCAAGGCTATGCAAAGAGCTAATGTCTAATATTTGTAAGCTCTGTTGAGTTTGTGTCTCATCTGAGGCATTGTTGCATAAAATGCATTTCATGTTTTGAAAAAAAAAAAAGATGACTACAGTCTTTAGTTATTTTTAATGCAGACTATGGGGACCATAGGGAATATTTTGATTTCCAAGATTTCTGAAAAGAATGCTTCTCAACATATGTGCTGGAATACATTTCTGTGTCTTTATTCATTTATTTATCATGCTGCAATTCTCTAAAAAGGAAAATACTTGTTCTATAGTGATATCACTGTTCATACAGAGAACTAATCACAGATTAAATTTAAATAATTTATATGAAAAATTAATTTGCCTCATGGTATAGGAGTTCAGTTAGCTATACAGCAGCTTTACTGCTATTCTGAAGGCCTTACTATGCTGAAAAAAAAACCCAAACACAAACCAAACACAAATGCAAAACAGCAGTGAACACATTCTGAGATTTGCATAAGGATATTTCCACATTCAGGATGTGTTCTTGGTGTAGGAGCCCTAGATTGGTGTGCAGAATTGTGTTGCAGAAAGTGTGTTTTATCTTTTCTAGGTACCCAGCCTGACAGAGGCATAAGTGAACACAAGCTCATGCATTAGGCAATCAGGCCTGATCCACACTGGTGCTGTCTAAAGAAGACTTTCAGCTCATATTTGGGAGGCATGGATGAGGAAATTAGGCTCAGAATCTGAGCAATGTGCATGCAGCAGCCTAAGTGTTGTGTCTTTGGTGTAAGGCACTTGACAGCACTGCGTGCTGTGACTTCAGCCTGGAAACCTTGGTGTCAGTGATGGACTCTGTAAAAAGTTGCAGGATTTAATGAATGAAATAGTGGGTTGCACTAGTGGGGTCAGCGATCAAAATATTATTGCAAAAAATATTGATACCCTGCTGCTGTTCAATGTAACCTCCCTCTGAGATTAACTGGAGGTTTTTGTATATTGTCCACACCAGTATTAACAATTTACTGAAAAAAATCTGTGAGGTCTAACATGCTAGGAGATGGATTTCTTTTAAAATACTGTCTTGGAAACAAAAGATTTTTTTTCATGTAATGAATTATATCTATCTAATAAACCACTGCTTTTGTAATTTAGGAATATGGCTGCTCATCCTGGGACTTGGTTACTTTTAGTGGAGAGTCCACTTGTATTCTTCACTTTTTTTGACGTCCAGCTTAAAAAGTTGAAACAACTACTTCTCCCAGAAATCATAAAATCCCCACAAATATATTAGGAAAATGGGATAATGATTAAATTGAAAGTGGAATGCTAGACTTTGGATGTAGCAAATGAATAGTTATAGGAAAAAAACCCAAAAACCCAACAAAAAAATGCACCCGAAAGGGTGGAACATGGAACCTGGCGAGAGAGAGACAGTGCAAAGAGAGATTGTGTCTATTTACTCTCCAGTGATCCTGTAAATTCTAAACATGGGATTTAACTATCTGGTTCCTTCCTTTCTGTTTTTTTTAATTTCCTTTTTTTATTTTTAACAGATTTTAGGTTAGCAGAAATTTTACAGAGACATGAAAGCAAGACTCACCCAATTTCCAGCTTCCCCGGAGTGCCCAAACCAATCTGTGTTTCTAATTCTCAGGCTCTTTTGGAGTCTGCAGACCTATTCCTATGCAGCAGAAGCTGGTAACACTTGGCTCTATGCTCTCTCCAGGACACCAGGAATTGGAAGACCTTGCTGCTCTTATAGACACAGTCAGGATCCTGCTCAGGGTTAAAGAACCATTATCACCACTGCTAGCTTTTCTCCAGTGGGCAGAGAAGGATCCAGCAATAGAGTCCTAAAAATTGGATTAAAAATGTGTCACTTTGTCCACCCTACCAGGGACCATCCCTTTCCTGCTGGTTCTCATCAAGGTGAAGGGGCCCTTTGCTCTCAGGATCCTCATAAGTCCAAGGACAAGGACTTGTTATCTCAAAGTTTTCTCATGCCAAACCTGGAAATGAAGAGAGCATTAGAGCTAACAAATTTAAATAATGAAAGAGTCTCTCTCTTTTGACTTTTTTTTTTAAATTTTTTGTTGTTGTTTTGTTTTTCTGTTTTGTTTTTTTGTTTTGCTTTGCTTTGTTTTGGTGTGTGTGTGTGTGTGTGTGTGTGTTTATGATGGATTGTATTAGGGAAGGTGAGAAAAAGACTGTATGAATTATGGTGAAAACAACAATCTACTGTACTGCTGTGCAATGAAGTACATGCATGAAGTAGTGAGGAAAAACATTCAGTTAATTCCATAAATATCCTAAAATATTTCCTGCATTGACATGAGGTGCTTCTTTTTTCACTAGAAGTTATGCAAAATCATGTAACCTGTTGCACACGACTTTCTTCTGCCTGTGGGCTAAGTCACACGCTTTCTCTTTGAACAGCACTCAAATTTCATTCCCTAGAATGTGCATAATGTGCAAACAAGCTGAGGCAGAGGCTGCTCTGGTTTTGGCTCATTATAGGTGTGTGTGGATGTATAAATATATACATTTTATATTAGACACATAAAGATGTACAATAATGCAAACAGCATTGTTGGAGGGTGCAATAAGAAAGTTCTTAAGGGGGCAGAGAGGGATTCCAAGAAGCATGTTGTTAATGCAGGCATCACTCAACAGGTCACTGCAAACCACCTAGTGTGCAAATAAAAGATGGTGATTTGGTACATAATCCTGTTTGCCTGGAAAAATATCAATTTGTGACACAGCACCATAAAAATGAGGAATGAAATTACATTCAATATTGATAATTTCATTGTTGTTAAAAGAATAGTAACAGCAGCTTTAAAACAAGCAAGGTGGTTATTTTCTTCCCACTGTACATGACAAAATTAATTTCAGGAATAATCCTGATATCAATAATTTTGCTAGGAAAAATAAGAAGCAGCATCAGCTTCTGCAGAATAAATGCAAGCTAGATCTGTAACTAAAAGAATGCAGATAACCAAGGTATAATTTTTATATGAACAAGTATGAGTGGATATGTATAAAAATAAATAGACCTTGTCTATTATTAGCTTTTTGTCAGGGACAGTCACAGACACGCACACACACATGCCATGTGCATGCAATATGCAGATGTACTTGTTGTCAGGTAGCACACACTCATTAGCCATGATTAAACATAAATGACATTTCCTATGAGACATTTCACTAACTGCATGGATACTCATTTTTAACTGTCCATACAGTATTTTACACAAGTCATGAGGATTCTACTAAAAGTTGTAGACAGGCCATTACAAGAAAGAATGTTCCTTATGCTGCCTCCATTACAAAGGTCTTTGCTCCTGGAAGAGCTGCCAAAATTTTAGATCAGCCCAAAAGAAGTTGTTCAGATGTGATCTTTAGATAGGAACATACAGAGTTCTTATATAATGTTTCTTTATTAAAAAAAGAAACCATTTTAGATTCTACACTTTGAGAGTTCACAACCCATTTAAGAGATTGTGGAATAATAAAATAAATACCTATCCGAAAAGATTTTGTGTTTGAATACTGGTCTTCACTGGGATTTGGTTTCCTGGTGGATAAGTAAGAGAAAAACACTAGCAGTCCAGAAGCAGCAGCAGCTGCAGAAACAAAAAGGTCATGAACAGTAAGTGCTATGCAAATAAAGGAAATAAAACAAACAGATCATTTAAAGCATAAAAGAAATAAGAGAAACAGCCATAAATCAACATGCTTGGGAAAGAAAATTAAAATAAAGGGCATTTTGAAACAAATCAAAATGTCATCAAAACAAAAAATGGCAAAACCATAAAGAACTAATAAAATATAGAGTAATTGGAAGAAATTGCAAATAAAAATAAAATTGAACTAACAGAAGCAACAGGTGGCTGCTCACGTTACACCAAAGACTGAGTGGAAACAAAAGCTTTCGGATTTCTCCAAAAGATAGGCATGGTGTTGGACCAGTGGGCATAGCCTGTGAGCACATAAGAATTGACCAATCTTAAAGTTTTATTCCAAATATGTTTGAATTTTCTGGCAGTATGGATGCAAAGCTGATGCCTGTTTCCCCCACTAGCTGGTAGTCCACACAATTAAAAAGAAGTAAACCAATTCCCCGAGATCCCTCTTCCCAAAGTCAAAAATGTTGATTCAAACACCTCAACAAGTCAAAAAGCAACTAAAGTTCTGTGTATGTCTTTTGTGAGTGAAGTTGGATTTCATGCCTGGACAGAAGCTGGGCTGCTGGAGCTGCCCTGCTCATGTTGTGGAGGGAAATCAGGGAGCTGGGTTTAGTTCTGATGCTTCTAGGTAGCCTGCAGAAATCAGGATGGGACACAAGGAGAGACAGGGAGGATGAGACAGCCCCAAGAGGAGAACATAATTACCAGGAGGTGTGCATGGAAAGGAGAAAATTATCAACTAATAAATGAGTGAACAGTCAGGATGTCACTTCTAACTGGACACCAACTCCTAAAAGAGAAAATCAACAAATTAATGTGCTAGGTCTGTTTTATTAGTTGTGACAAATGAATGTCAAAGAAACAGTTGTAGTCAAAGTGTTTGAAATAAGCTTAAATTGACAATGGACCAAAGAAAGGGCCTTAGCTGTGCAGGACAGAGGTGGAGCAGAGGGGCTTCTGGTGTGATGTATTCCTCTGTAAATCAAAGGGCAGCCTTCCCAAACCTTGTGGAGTTGGGATTGATGTCCTGTCACCACCAGTGTGAGCAGCTGCACTCTGCCTGCCCGGAGTTTCCCTGGCACCTTCCTGCAGCTGGGCGCTGTGCCACGGCCACCTCTCGTGCCTGGCAGGCTGCAGGGCTGTGTTTGTGGTGCTGAGGGACTGGGAGAGGGGCACCCTGCACTGACATTTGTCACCCACTTCCATGGGCTGTGTGACTCCTGCACCAAAGGCTGAACAGGCAATCCCTCCACACCACTGGAAAGAATCGAGCAAAAGACACACGGCACCTCAGCTGCAATAAGTTGCAGATAAGAAGTAATTTCCTAACCACAGTAATAGATGAATAAAGTAGCTGAACAGCACACATTCATCAAGCCTACTAGAAATCTAACACTGTGCTTCAGCAGGTTATTTTGCCTCTTTTTTTGTTCTAATATATCTGTTCTTAAATGGCCCCCAAACCCACGCTGTGCAGTAATTTATACAAATATTCACAGGCAACTCTACACTCAGTATATATAATTTTATTGTTTTGACTTAAAAGTCACAGGACTGAATTAAAAATGTATGGGTGGCACTTTGCCATACTGCACCTAGAGAACAAGAGGCTGTCAGCCTGAGTTCTGTGCCAACAGGTTGCTGTGTACTAGACTAAACTGAACAGCAATAAGTCTACACAGCAGAGCTTTGCTGAAAGATGTGATCACACCTCCTAATGTGACTCCATGGCTCTGTTACTTACAGCTAAATTACATTATTATGACTTCATTGTTGAATCCCAATTCTCCTAATTATAGCCTAGAGATCTATTATTTGATTTTGTAACACCAAGTGCTTCTTTTCTAAATCATGTAATCTCTTGTAGCTTATTAATGTCAGGTTTGTGCACACGCAGGGACTTGGTTGTTTGCCAGGGAGAATCAAATTTTCAAATTTTCACTGTGTTATGTTGCAGGGGTTTGCTTGTTACAATCTAATTATATTGGCACTGAAAGCAAATTTATATTATAAAGCACTTTAACTCTTTCACGGAAACGTATTTGCATATGTAAGTGTCTCGCCATTGGTTTATTAGCTTTTTCATTGGGAAATTTTTATGGGATTGTGTAGAAAAGAATAATAATTCTGAAACCATTAACTATTTATTTTCCTTTGAAAATGTGAAGGTTTTAATTTAAAGTGATGCTCATTGTAATAAACCCATGAGTGAAATGCAAGTAGGTGCCACACATGGAACTGCCTTAAAGCTTTGTAGTGGCAAAAGCGGAAAAACTGAAATTTATTGTTTTATTAAATTGAATAAATTCTAAAATGCCATTTTAAATAGAGACTCTATTTTCCCAGTATAAAACTGTCTGACAGGTGGTTTGGATTTTATTTACTTAATTCCCAATAATGATAAGTATATTTACTTACAGGTAGAGTATTTCATAGTAAGAGTAAGCTTTAAAGCTTTTAAGTCCCAATAATATGTCTGTCATTAACTTCTGCTGAATTCAATGGACGTTTAAGTGACTCATGGTCTTCCAGACTCAGGCAGTAACCACAAGTGAAATAAGACTTCCATTGTCAGTGACTATGCTCCCCTTGTATGAGACTTGGGGTTGTGAGTGATTTTAAAGTTCTCTTTAAACTACCTGGTTTTGTAATGTTTTTTCAGGTCTGTGAGGGCTGTTGCTCCCATAACATAACTAAAAAGGCTGCTGGTACACCTCCTGGTGTAGCTGTAAGTGGCTCCTGAAAGCAATGGATCTGCACCACCCCACTCTCCTGGCTGCTCCCAGCCAACAGGCTTTCACTTTCGCATGAGGTCAAATAACATTGGCTGCAACATAAGTCGTACAACTGCCAGCTTGGTGATTTTTATTGTTTTTTCATTTCCCCCTGCTCTCCTCTCATCACTTCCAATTAGATCACTCATTTGGACTGAATTGCTGGGCAGTCAGGAGACTGTGCAGCTCAGTCCAACACAAGAGAGTGGGCAGAGCCTGCAGCTGGGGCAGATGGAGAGAGGCAAGAGCAGGGCTGCTGCTCCCAGCAAGAGCTACACTGGCTCAGGTTGAATATGAAACTGTACCCCAAACTCTACTCTGTCTGCCTATCTCCTCCACCAGCTAACCTTTAATGTCCAGCCTCCCTTCCCTGCTTCTGACACTCATCATTTCGTTGGTTCTGCATTAAGTTTCCACCATACAGAACAAAATGTTCCACAGGGAATAATTCTGCCTGGTATGTGATGTCTTTCTGCCCTCAGAGAAGGAAAAGAAAGGATCAACATCCAGGAACAAGCCTAGGATTAAGCAGCTTGGGGAAGATTTTGTCATTCAACATTTATTTATAAGATGTTTAGTAGAACAGGGCACAACTTTTGCTGCTGTAGTCAGGCAGAGGTTTGCATACTAATATAAATATGGGATTATGATGGAGAAAACATATGTAGACACAGTTGCCAGTAGAAGTAAATGGATTGCACATTTTTCCTGCCAACCTAACAGGCTCTGACCCTGTTGCCCAATGTAAGTAGACCTAGAGGTTTAGTTGGAATTCAGTAGAACCTTTCCCATTGGCTTCAGTGGACTCTATTTCTGCTCTGGGTACCTAATGAGTGTGGCACCCTACAAAGAATTCTTTGATGAATATCAGTGAATACTGACTATGAAATATGAAACATGGATGATGTGTTTCTCAGAAACAGTTCGACAGTACTGGTATTAATAAATAATGTTCAATTTCTCCTGTATAGGGAGAAACAGTCTCCCAATTTTCTTCTTTCCAGTGTACATTGAAAGATACCAAGCTGGACACTTTGCTAGCAAGCTCATCCTCCTGTCATTTGAAGAAGATGCCTATCTTTACTTCTGTGCTCCTTGCTAGATTTTCCATTTATTTCTCTAGTCCATGGCCACCAGACCAAATAGCAGTTGACATCTGTTTATGCAGTTAGTGTTCCTTACTGAATCAAGTCCAATGTCAGTTCTACTCAGTGAATAATAAAGTGTAGCTTTCAATGCCTATTAAAAACACCCCATTGGTGGGCTTGCCTGGTGAAGAAATGTAAACTCTACAGCCAGATTTAATGGGTTGGTTTATATGTGGATCACCTTACACTGCACGTCAGTACTTTTAATATTTACCAGGATTATCATCTCCATTCCAAGTATGCATTTGGAATGAGAAGGACAGGAACAACCACCATTTCTCTATAGCAAGGTGATTTTTCTGTATATTTTGATGCCACAAAAACATTTGTGATCACCAGCAAAATTGCTCAAGTGAATATTAAGAATAAAAAGAGATTTCCTTGAGAGAATGAGATTCCAAATGGAAAACTGTTATTGAGATACAGTGGAACAAACGGGTGTCTTATGCATTTAAATGCAAATGTTAAATTTGATACAGTTTCAGGAATTTAAATCTCTTTGAGCTGATCCCTGTAAAATTCAGGCCTCATGTCAAAGTTCATCTTTAAATGAGAATTACAATTAGAACTGCAATGTGCATGACATAGAGATCTTCTGAGTTTCCCAACAAAGTTCATGCATATACACAGACCCATATTACTAAGCAACATAAGCACTATGAAATTTGAAAGAGCAACTCTTGTGTCTGTAAGTATCAGAGATTGGACCAAAGAAAGCAACAGTCCATGATAAAGAAGTGATGAAAAGCAATTACACAGCAAATTACCCTTCCATATGGGTGTTTAGTAAGAAATACTGATCTGTAATGCAATTTGCAGCAAATCATTGATCAAATGTATGGATACATCTGAGGGTCCCTCTTACTGTGCTATTAAAGTAGCTCATTTAATAGCTTTATTTAGCTGTGTAACAGGAAGGTGAACTTTTGATGCTAAATAAACCTCAGAGCTTATATTTTCCTTGTGTCAGATCCATAGAATTATGATCAAATAATGGATTGTGGTATTTCTTGATTACACAGTTAGGGAGCAATCACCTGCTATGTTTGCTTATCTAGTTTATTTTCCTAATCAAGCCACACTGCAATTGAAGATTTTGAAACAAAGTCAGTGCAACTGCTGGAGAAATTACCAGGACAATTTTGATTCTGAACTTTGTATCAGTCACATTAGATGCTCTCATGAGAGTTTGCTTTTGCTGCAAATAATAATGAACTTTCTTCTTTTGGATTTTGTTTCAGCACAGTTGATACTGTAGTGCTTTGTGCTTTGCCTTGCATTTCTTTTTTTGAAATGAGGTGTGTATGTATACCCTGGCATATGTATACACATACATGATACACTACATTTGGAAATAGCACAGATAGAGTATACAACTTGCTGGTGAAACTGCAGATGTTTGACAAACTTCGGAATAGTAGTAAGGTCCTCTATATCCTAAAGCTATGTTTTTTCACTCTTGCCTTTCTTACCACTTATAAATGTGTATTTGATTTATATCTATTAGTATTTTGTCTCAAAACTGCACCGTTTCAGCTGGATTTAATGCATGTGCAATTATGTTTTTTTTTTTTTTTCCTGCAAATATATTTAATACATAATCAATTATTAGGTAAGGGGGGAGGTGAAGAAATTGAACCAAAAGGAGTCACCCGTACAAATCCAATTTTTGTTGGCTGCATGACTCATTAGTTAACCTTACTCAGTGCTCCTATTGTGCTGAGCGCCTCCTAATGAAACACACAGGGTTAATGGCTGCAGTGCAGCGGGTTTAAGTGAAACCACAGCAGGTGTGTGCCTTAACGAGGTGTTAATGGGGAGACAGGTGCATGTAAATGCAGAGCAGGAGGGCACTGGAAGGGCCAGGAGAGAGGGCAGAGCAGTGTGACCACCGAGTGCTCCAAGAGCAGTCACAGAGTTAAGCGCTAATTGTCCCAGCGTCTTTGATACTGGCAAGTCAGACCTAAAAGGGTTCATGTCTGTAGTAAAACATTCTGTGTTGTTATCCCTTCTGTGGAAGAGGCTGGCACAAGGAAAGCTTCAAAGACAACTCTTGCTTCTTTATGCATTTGGCTAAATTACCTTTCTTAGGTCCTTTGCCTTCCTTTCCTTTTCCTTGTGGGAAGTTTTCCCCAGATTATTCACTGGTCCCTTACTTGGTGCATGTGGCTTGGCACACAGGAAGGCACGAGGGGGTCATATATCCACCTGCCTCCTACAGCAAGCATTTCTTTACATTCCATTCTAGGAAAAAAACAGATATTGATAGCAAGGGCCCTAAACTGATGAGAGAAGCAGCATAAGAAATGCTAAAACCCAGCCACCTCCAGTATTCCGCTGGAGTGCCAGGGTGAGGCAGTGCCCTCAGATAAAATACACAGCTTAAAGTAGGAACCGATTCACATGTTCTCAAATGATAAGAAACAACATTTTTGGGGTGGATAACAGCTGAAAATGCAGCAATTGTCAGGGGTGGCCATACTACAAGCATCCATAATGGATACACTCCAGAAAAGCACTTGCCTGAAATTAGAAAGTTGAAACCCTCTTTTGGAAAATAAAATTGATAGTCTATGCTACTAGATCTGTGACCTCTCTTATTCCTACCTTGGGGGACAAGCCTCCTCCTATCTTTTTATTTGGCTTTGCAAACAATACTAAAACAAGGTTTATTGTTGATGGAATCATTACTCTGATATGTTAGCAGAGGATAAAGGAGGAATAATTCACACGTCAAAATTCTCTGAGCTAGCACTGTCACAGAGATCACTGTTTTTCTCCTGGCTAACTTCGGATGGTAGAGTCTATTACTAAACCCGTTTTTCAACCCTGAAGATAGGAGCTTCTTTTTCAATAACAAAATAAAAAGTAGAGACCTGATTCTGGAAACTAATAATCCCAAGAGTATGTTTTCTTGAGGCTGTGAAATGCCATCTTATTGCCTGTTATGCTGTTTGTGGTACACATTAACAATGTTTGGGACAAATCAAAACAAATTCCTTTGGAGGGTTCATAATGAACAAAATCTTTAGGAAGAAAATGTTTTTATTAGAACTTTTCTTATTGTTTGTTACATTTTGACAGTTTCATCTTCTTCTTAGTTGTGAGACAGTAGTATAGGATAATATCATCCTCAGGGTACTTTAGGCTCCTGACATAAGCAACATTGGCTCAGATTACTCAATTACCTGCTGGCACTCTGAAGTTGCCTAAAGAAATAGCGTGAATATATTGCTGGAATTTGCATTAAATGTGAATGGGTAGTAAAAATAAAATCTGGATTCTTTGACCTCTTTGTGGTTTGTATTAAAAAAAAAAAATCTAACTAGGATCTCTTGTGTTAGAACAGCTGCATGCTTTAAAAATGCTCCTAAAATTTATTTACTTTTTAAAATGCCCTTATTTATAACTTTTCAAGGTTAAAAATTAAAATAGTCTATTTCCATTAAATTACATTGAAAAAAAAGTTAAACAAGAGAAACACAAATTTTAATGACACTGCTTGGGTCTCATGGAAAAAGGAAAAGCATGCTAACCTCTGAAGATTACTTGTTATTCTTTAAGGTAATCTTTTGAGCTGCCCATTTTTTTCAGTTTGCGAGGCAAGCTGACAGGCACTTTGGACAACTTATCATGACACTGTGAGCCATAAATGTGATGCAGTGTTTCATAAATGTGACAAAGTACTTCCAAAATAACTGCTGACTTTTAAAAGCATCCTACTTCTCTAGAAGGAGGATATTTACTCTAAGTGCAGTTTGTAGGGATTCTCAGCTAATTTTCTACCTACGCATCTTTAATATGTTTGTGAATTCAGAAGATATTCATAATTATAAGTATCTATGATATTACTGTATTTTAAACCAGGCTTGACAGCACAATAGAATCCAATAAAAGAAAGCATTGGTTGTACAAGGAATGCTTGAAAAGAAAGACAACTTGAATGCAAATAAGATAGAAAAAAAATTGACAAAGAAACTGAAAGGGCATGTCTATGTCTGTACTTCATCCTCTCCATATCATCTCAGGAACCAAACATAAAAATACTGTTGTTATGATAAGAGGGGTTCTAATGAAAACTGAAGTGTAGAGAAGTTAAGACAGAACAAAAATGGTTTCCCATCATATTGATACATTAATAATCTATGAAAGATGATGCATATTTAAATCTTCCTAATGCTTAAAACTATTTTCCACTGTTTGTGTTACATAAAGAAATTTTGCTGAAATAGAGTACACTTCCAGCTTGATGGTCATCTGTAAATTCAGTGTGTTTCTCAGCAGATTGAAAAACATTTTAGCTGCATCGAACCTTACACTGGAAGAGATCAAGTGATATTTACAAGATTTAAATCCAGCCAAACTAATGGACTCAATAAAAGCTTCCCACTGTTATTGTCATCACATATCAGATGACTCATAGATAATACTAATTCATGAAACTTTTTAATGTGAGAACAAGTTATAGTTAAATTAAAGAGTGCCTGATTTTAGAAATATATTCACCGCTAATGCTAAATTATACCCAAAATCTGCTCCATGTGTGTTTTCCATGTCCAAAGGAAGAGATTGCACCTCGGTAAAACCCTTGGCAGGTGGAAAAGGCAGTCACACTGTAGATTGTGTTATTTCTATATATTTTCAATTATCATCACAGAAAGAGTTCAGGAGTGGCAGTACCTGCCTCTTTAAAAACTGTTGAAGATTCTTTTATAGATCATTTTTAGTGAAGCTTGGTTAAGAAGTTGTCATTCCCCTCTCCACCCTGTGTTTCCTCACCACTGCAGGGGCAGCTATACACAGTTAGGCCAGAGCAGCCTGACCTTATCCATCCTTATAAAACCTTTGGTTTTTCCAGTGATTTCCAGAAGAATAAGCAGAGAAAGAGATGAAGGCCTTAAGCCATACCCCATAATGATGCCAGGGCTTTTATCTTTGTCAGCTCTGTTTCCCAAACTGTCTGCCATGCCAACCCAGGAAATTCATCCAAAGGCATTGGCTTGTTAGTCTAGCTGGGAAATTTTCAAACAAGGCTTGAAATAAGGTGACGATAAAAATTCATCTATTGCTATAAATATGATCCTGGAGGTTAAAATGGAATTACAAAAAAAAGAAAAAATGGACTGTGGTAACAAGGAACACCAAAGGGATTGGAGATGACTTACCCAACCACTTGTGGCAAAAATGCAGGGCAGAAGCAGGTCCCTTTGGTATGTAGTATAGACATATTTCAGAAAACAGAGGGAAAAGTTCCAGATGTGACAGGAAAACAAAAAAGTTCATGGCATGCAAAAAAAAAAAAAAAAAGGTGGTGGGAATAGCAGGAGCCAGACAGCAAATCAGCTGAGGGACCTGGTAGATAGATTCTTATAAACAGACTCAATAATTTGTATGAAAAATAGGACTTTGGAGAAAGTGGTGGTTACGCCATTAAAGGCACACTTGCCACCTGTCTCAATTGAGACAAAAAAGGAAATGTAACAAAGTAATAAAAAAAGCTTCAAGACCATTCTAAATCAAAAGAAAATAAAGAGTAACAAAATAGAAATAAGCTTGATTAAAGATGAGTGCAAATAAATTAACATGTAAGGTTTAGATAAAAAAAGTTGAATACAAAATGTCTTATCAGTATCAAAACAAATAAAATGTGATTAAGATAGAAAATGTTGATTCATGATTAATGAGGAAAGAAAAAAAGAAATATCCATTACTGAACATAGATATAAAAAAAGTAGGTGTCATAGAACAGACTAAGTTGTTTTCTACCCTTTTTTAATTCCTTCTTTATCAAAAAGTTTATCAGCACAGCTAGATTTTTCATGTTAAGATATGTAGAATCAGCAATGTGAACACGTCAGTTAAAGTGGGTTCAGAGGAGTTAGATGCATTGCAGGCCCTGATGGAAAATTCACCTTAAAGTTACTCTAAAGCAAGTCAGGATAATCTCCAAACCAGAAATTATTATTTTCAAGAACATGGGAAGGCTGGGGAAAGTTCTTCAGAACTGAAAACTGTTTAAAAGAGAGGGAAAAGGACTCCTGAGCAGACTGGCTTTTAGAAAGGCACCTGTCTCAAAAAGCCAGGAAAACATAATGTGTCCTAAGGTAAATACACAGGAACCAATGTTCAGTTATGGAAGTTGCACCTTGACATTACCGGGCACACAACAATTTTCTCTTGGTGCTTTCACAGATGCAGTTGGATTGCCATGGTACAATTTTTAAGAGCAGAGAAACCAGCAGAATTTAAGAAACCTGAGATATATTCCCTCTCAAATGCAGGACTGAGTATTCAGCTTGAAGATTTTGGTCCTGGGGACAGATCTAGGAGTTTGGGATTACAGCAGGAGAAAAGGCATATCTTTTCATTGGGGGATCTGATTCAAGCTGGCACACCATGTTTTACTGCAAAGTCTCAGATGGTTTTTATTTTTATGTATTTATTTTTCCCTGCCACAAGATACAAACTAGGATGTTTAGTTAGAAAAACATGTTTAATTGTACTCTGCATAAACTTCCATTTAGAAAGAAAATGTTTTTCAAATAAAGTTCTTTAAATGTTTTGTGCAACATCTGGACTTTTTTTTTTGTATAAAGGATCTGAAAAGAATTTAGAATCCCAGATTTCTTGTGGTTCTCACATCTTCATAAAAAGGCAGATCCTAGAATGTGTTTGCTGCTGGGAACCAACACTTCACAATTAAGAAGGGAGGAAAATGTCTCCTACTAAGCATAGGTTTGATCCTGTAGTGCCTAGGAGTTTTGCCTGAGGGTCCTTCTGAATGGGACTAGGAATTGTATGCAAGATGGGGAGGAGAGTTATAAAAGATTGTTTCCTCCTGTTATCCCCTGGTGTAGGGGCTGAGCCCATTCACCCTGGTGTGGCCTGTGCCAAAATGTGCACATCCAGCAATCCCACTAGGCAGTGGAGACAGGAGGGTGTCCTCCTGCAGTCACCATCCAGACAGGTGCAGCACAGAGGAGAAGCTCATACACACAATAATGCAATTTATATTCAATAATAATAATAATAGCATTAGAACAATAATGCAGATTATATTCCCCAGACTATTTAGATAAATGAAGTATGATTCAGTCTCCTAATTTTTTCACAACTCATAAAATTTATTTGTTGCTTTCCTGGAAGATCTGATTTCTGAAGGCATTCGATGATGATATAAAATCTTAATCATTGTTTAAAAAAAAAAAAAAAAAGTTATAAACTCTTAGGCTTCCAAAGAATGTATGAAAAGCACAAACTCTAAGGGTTCAAAACCAAAAATGGCAAGAAGCAACAGTTTTAATAATTTTTTCTAGTACTTTGGAGTTAACCTTACCACTTTTTGGGGAGGTCAACTAGAGTATTGTTTTGGGCTTTCCATCTATGCTCTACTCCTATTCTCTGTGGTTTAAAAATTACAGCTGCTTTGAAGATAAATGAATTCTAGTCCAGGGCTACAGAAGAATAAAAAGTTTCAATGGTTTTCAGAAATACGAAAAATTTAGGTCCTATATCCCTTGGAATGTCAGTGGTATCCAGGTGCTTAACTCTCCCAAGCTCTTTTGCAAATCTTACCTGAAATCTCTGTTATATGTAAGTATTTTGCCTGTTGAGCTGAAGGACCAGCTCAACATCAACTCTTGCACAGTATGTTTCTTATAATTACTCACAATGGGAGACTGCACTGACAGCCAACTCTGGGAGGTATTTCTGAGTCTCACTCAGAATTTTCACTTTCTCACCCTATGGTATGAACAGACTGCCTTATATTGCTGACAATTTATGTTTTCCCTCTATCACCCACCTACGTAACATCTATGTTGAGCATTTACGTTTATACTAATAGCCCCTGAGAATCAATTACCATAAGAAGATCTGTTTCTTTACACTTCAACTGATGAATCAGTCATAGGTTAAAACAAGAGGAGGTAAAAAGCCAGCATGTCTGCACTGATTTTCTAAAAGCCTTTTACTTAAAAATACTCTGGATACAGAATCTTTTTTTTCCCTGTCATGTGCATGCTCAATATTATTTTACTGGCCTTAAAATCTGCTTTCATAAATGAATTGAGCAGAAAAGCACTCAGGATTAAGTGTATATTTTATACACTCCACTACTGTGTAGTATCCCCATGCAGCAGAACACAGGCTGTTTAGTTGGCACTCCCTGGTGGAAGGAAGCATGATAGCAAATCGAGCTTAACTTCAGACCTGATCTGGTAAATATGGCACTGTGAGGAGGACAGGAAAAAACCTTCTGGTATTCCACCCACCAGTGATTACTTACCAGCCCCAGGTAGAGTTCTTTCCATGGAGATTTTGTCCATCCCTCACACAGAGAGAGGGATCTGTCGATCTGTTGATGACTTTCCCCCTCTTCTAAGGAGCTCTCAGTGATAAAACTCTGCAACAATTAGTCCTTTCTACCCTTCCCAAAGATTTTCAGAAGTGTAAACAATCACCTGTACAGAATGTGATGTTCATCCTGATTTTTCTTTCACAGACCAAGGTAAAATGGCTTACTCAGATTTCTAGAATCGATCTCAGACAGCCAAAGTTGCCCTAAAGCTGATTATTTTTTACCTTTTCAAATGTTGTTTAGAAATGCCTTTGCTTTCTCATTGCTGACCGAATGGTCAGCAATACTCTTGATCAGAAGATGTAGTTATATCCCATCAGGTTCCTGGCATCTGTGTACATATCCAGAATTATTCATACTGCAGCCAGGACAGTCTGAGTTGTAAAGAAGTCTAAAGACAGAAATCTCAGAGGGAACCTCCTGGCAATGGGCACCTGTCCAAGTGGCCTTTCTCTGCTGTGTATAATTTCCTACAACAAAGGCATCCAAGCCTCAGGTTTTGCTACCTAAGTGGCACTAAATTTTCTTTCCACAAGAAAATATACAGATGTACACTTGTCACACTCTCCTGGGAAAGATAACCTCCATTCAGAAAGTAAAAAGAACCTGGGTATTCATAAACAGTGTGACCCTTATTGACCAAATACTGCCTTTCTAACCTATAATTATATAGATACAATGGCAAAAGAAGCACTGGATGAACAAAGGTAGTTGCCAGGAAACACTGGCAAAATGTTTCCTAAGCCCAGGCAAAATTAGCAAAAAATCATATGTTAATGCAATTTAAATGCCAATCTCAAAGCTTTCAAGATCTTCCTAATTCTGAAGTTCACAGAGAGGAATTTATAAAACTATCAAAGGAATCCCTTTTTTTGGATCAAATCCATTTCAATTTAATTAAACATCCTGAAAAAATATTTTGTAAAAGACAAATATTTTTAAAGTTAATGCAAGGCAACATTGATATGTATAATTTCCATCTGAGAAGTATAAAAACCATATGACTGCTGTTCATAGTTACAGTCTCACAGCAATTTGCCAATTATAGCTCCTTATTTAAGAAGTGAAAAGACTTTATTTTCAAACCACTTGTTTCTTTTCTTATACATTACTATCAGTATTAAAAACGTAACAGAAAATTTCATGGTCAATGTTTAGTCTCATTTTCATGGCCAACTTTTAGCCTTAGTTTCATGTATTTAAGCTTCGTATACTGACAATGTCTAGAAAATATATAAATCAAATCTTCCTTTGCAACGCAACCACAGTTAAAAAGAAAATAAAAGAAATATCTGAGTCAACAAAGTCCATAACATCTTTGACTTAAAGCACTTGCAGGGCACATCTTCTAAGAGAAGAGATTGCCTTTTTATATAAACACTTTTTTTTGGAGTGGAACCACGACACAAATAACTCCAAATAAAGCAGGGGGACAACCTAACTTGAATTAATGTCTTGCAGAGCCAAAAGATAATGACAGCAGGAACCAAACTACAACTATAAACAGGCTTTCAGGCAGCACTGAGGCAGTGGAGGTGTGGCTGGTTTGTTACTTAAGAGACTGCAATGCACAGAGTCATCTCCACTTCCTGCCAGATTTCCTGTATTGATGGAGTGTTCTGGGCAGTGGGACTGGGATCCTGCTTGGGCACTCCTGGGAAAGGTACATCTCTGCAGCTGTCATGCCCCATTACAGGAACACTATTTTATTCCTAAATCAATCACAAGAGGGGGAATGCTAGGGTCCCCCTTACAGCGATTTAGCAAGATGTTATCCTTCTCTTTGCTGCTAAGTAGAACTGCATTTCAGCTGCAAATACTCAAAGAAACCCCTATTGTATTTTTGCCTGTTAACTCAATTTTTAAGAGAAAGAGCTCTTAATATTTGTGTTTTCACAATGAGCGAACACTTACATACCTGCCTTTGTCTGGTACTAATGACAGCCTTAATTAATTCCAGGAAAATATCAACTGTGTCTCCCTTATAAGGATTTTGGCCTCCACAAGTGGCTGTTTTCTCTTGCATTCCATGGGCAAGGTCCAAAGTCCATATAGTCAATTGGACTTGGACAAGTGTATTTTGGCTGGGGTCATGCATGCCCAGGTTATTTGGCATTCTTTATTAGTAAAATTACACCTCTGCTGTCATGCCTGCAACCCATCTTCCCTCCATAAAATTATGCATTAATCTTTCCAGTGCTAATTTTCAGGTATCCTTCACCTTTTTCATATGGACCATGGACTTAGCTCACAGTTACATTTGCTTAGTGCTCACACATGTCTGTGGTTCAGTTCCCATCCTCCTGGTAACATGTTTAACTGGGGTAACCTTACCCTTGACTTTTCACATTGTTACTGTGCAATTTGATCTCTTCAAAACTGTGCTTCACTATGATAATATATTTGCAGTGCATGTTTACTTTCCTTTGTTCACAACACCCAAATGTGTCTTGGGTAAACCAGTGAAATTTAGTCCTCAGGGTTGCTAATTCCACAGTTTTTCGTAAACTGCAGGAAATATCACTTTGGTCCACTTATTCCTTCTTCACCATTTTGCCAATAGCCATGCTTGAGGTAATGCAGGATATTTTGAAGTAACATAAATAAATGGGAAAAGGATGCTACATCAGTCTAAATGCTGTTCAGGAATAATGCAGAACAAATAGAGAAAATATCATATATGTAAATCATTTGTGAAATCAAGTTAAAATTAACGACAAACAAAACTGAGTTCCCTTTGTGGTTGATTTCCATTTAGCTGCACCCAACAATAAAACAGTTATCAAAGAAAGCTACCAATTAGATTTTAATTCAAAACATTTCCAGAAAAAACAGTTCCCAAATCTCAATTGATATCTCTCCAACAACCTCCTAATTGCAGCAAGTTGGTGGTAAAGGAAAAAAAAAAAAAAAACCAACCCTGCTTTAAATGAAAAAAATGTATTCTGTCTGCTGGAGCATGCAGTATCCTTTCCTTAATTATTCCCAGGATTTCCCCTGTACATGAGCTTCCGCTGAAGATTATATATAGACAGATAAATATGTCTGTGTTGTCTGTGCATGTGCATGCGCACACGCACATGGATGTGTGCTGAGGGAAAGAGAACAGGAAACATTATTGTTTCAAAATCTAAGGGATTTATACAATGCTATTTCCCATAAAGTGGACTACTGGGCAGAGGTTGAGAAGTCCACAGCATTCAGATCTGGGAAATTTCTTCCATTTAGTTTTATCAAGGGGTATGACTTCTTGAAATGCTCTTTAGAATAATCAGGAATTTGGAATCACCTGTAATGAGACTCTCCAGAGCCTGTCCGATCTGACCTTTCACTATCCAAACACAGAGTAAAATAAGTCACCTTAGCCAGAGAGTGCAGCAAACTTAATTCTTCCTCTATTTTTCTGCCTGAGGTAGAAAGATCCACCCCATGATTCTGCCTTCATGTAAATGAGACCATACTCCCCTGAAATCCCTCAGTCTGGTCCTTGCCATTTTCCTCTAAAAATGAATCTATTGAAACCTCTTAAGAGCCCTCTGCAAAGCCCTAAAAACTGAGAAAGATGACACTGAGACACCTAAAGTCTGATCTGCCTGGCAAGAGTATGCTCCACACGACAAGAGATGGAAAAACTTAAAAATATTCTTTATGCTTTAAGCAGAAACTTCCAAGCAGATTATCAGTGATGTCTTTGAGACATGCAAAATCAACACTACATTATCTAGGAAGAACTAAAGATATCTGACTACCTTCCTCACTGGAAGATCAGAGTACTTTTTTTCTATTTTATTGAGATCAATGAGCAACAGACAGTATCTTACCTCTTGTTGTCCTGCTTGGAAACCACGTATCCCTCTAAAAATATTCAACCCTAGTGAGGGGAATTTTTAAACATCATCTAGCATTTGAAAATATGGTTATATCCACATTCCAGTCTACCCAGTATACTGGCTTTGCACTGCTAGGGAAGATAGATAAGCAAACTGAGGGTGAGGCAAAGGTAAGAGGACAGTGCTAAACATCCTTTGCAAGGAAGGACTAGATGAATCAGCACGCAAGGAGCATAACAGATATTTATTAGCTAATGGCATCACAAAACCAGGTTTCTTTTGCACAGTAAATGAATAATTTTAAACGTAATCTCAATAATATCAGTCAATGCACCTCCTGAAATTCCCCTCACATTGAAATTTTTAAATTTGATTTGAACTCTGGAGAAACTGGTGTCATTTATGTTCTTGGCAACTACGGTTTCTGGGAGATGGTCTCATTGGCTCCCCTCCAGCTCTTAGGGTTAAAGAGAAGGATGTTTGCATAGATTATGGTCTAGGGTGGGGCATATTTTAGGTCCTTCTCACGGGGTTCTAGAAACATCACACCAACAATCTTAACCAGAGGAAGTTTAGGTTGGAGATCAGGAAGAATTCTTTCATGGAAAGGGCAGTTAAGCATTGGAATGGTCTCCCCAGGGAGGTGGTAACATCACTAACCCTGGAAGTGTTCAAGAAACAGTTCAAGAAAGTGACACTTAGTGCTGTGGTCTATTTGACAAGGTGGTGATTGATCAAAGGTTGGACTTGACAATCTTTGAGGTCTTTTCCAACCTTAATGATCCTGTGTTTCTATGTATGGTGTAGTTGTGGGCTTAAAGGGTCCTACTGTGACAATTTCCTACATAACACATCTGAAGTAACAACTGAAGGATGGCTCAGCTCCTACGTGTCTGTAGATGAAAGAATTATCTGAAAACTACAGCAGTAAAGAAACAAACTTGGGGTGTGTTCTCTTTATCACAATATACCTGTTGTACTTCCATAATGAACTCAATCAGTGTGAAAATACCTTGATTTTCTCAAAAAAGCATTCATAATGAGTCTGGCATCCTTGGTACACATTACATTAACTCATGCAATTTCAAAAAACTCAGCTTCAGTATTAATGCTTGTGTCTATAAGATGCCATCTTTGTCTTTCTGGCTTGTTTTGCCAATTTAGTTTTATTTTCCATGGTTAGGAAATGTGACTTTAAATATCAGAAAAATTGCTGATTATGTGAAAGGAATTCTCATAGGCTATGTGTTCATTTGTTTAGTGGAGAGGGAAAAAAAAAAAAATGACAGGAAAGAAGATATTTGGTGTCTCCAACAGAGTAATGGAATGGAATTAAAAAATGTCAACACAGTCTCTGGCATATCCAATTTATCATTATATTCATTCAAAGAAGTTCTAACACTGCTTTTTGTTATGTCCCTGACTTCTTGCAAGCTTTACTTGGTCAAATCCACCCACAGAAAAACACAGATGACTTCTCTTGTATGTAAAAATAAATTAAGCAAGTAACAAAGCAATGCTTTTTAACAACTGCAAAGGTTGTTTTAACAAGGGAGCCTACTTGCCCCCCATTCTACAGCTAAGGTCAGCAATGACATTTGGTTATAAATTCAAATGTTCATGCAGTTCTAGGTTATTTGAGTTCAAGTGTTTTGATCAGAAGTGCCTTTGGTGTTCCAGTGACTGTGATAAATATGGAGCCCTGCTCAAGTGTAAATCTCAGCAGAAACTAAACTTACCAGCTATTGACACAGCCACACATAAAACAAATGAGAGGTGGAGCTGCCTCTAATAAATATTTTCTGTCTTTCATCAGAAGAATGTGGTCTGAATAATAGCTCTGACAAAGACCAGCATGTCTAAGATCAAGACTGCAACACATACCAACAGGCCAGGGGGGAAAATATCTCATCTAAAGACCAAACAGAAAAATCCCTTGTAGCTGTGATTATCAGACAGACAGACAACTACTCTCTGGAAGGTTATTGAGGCTCATTGTCCCACCCCCCTACTATTACACTGTATCTACAAGAAAGACACGGAAGTCACACACCAGTACCCACAGACATCCGCAAATATTGTCTTCATTAAAATCATATTGAGCTTTTTTTCTCTTGGTTTTTTTATCTGTAGGAAAGTGTCCTCTCCGGATGTTTGCTTCCCCCATTTCCCTTTTTAAGATGCTGAGGACTCTGCCTCCTTCTTCCTGTGGGTAACTTAAAAAAAAAAAACCACAAAAAAAGGTCATCATTCGATCCCTGCTTTGTCTCTTACTATAATAAAATGATCTTCCTCTATATCACACATTTATATGCTTGACATCTATGCTTGACATTTAGTAATAAAACTGAAGTCATAATCTGCTTTCAGTTAGAAGACTCATCTTGAAACCCTTTGGTATTCTTGTCAAAAATAATAATTGCTCATTGTCAACATTAACCTCCTTGAGCCTGCAGATCCATCATTCCCATTGCTCCACTTAACAAGCATTACTGCCTACAAAAAGCTGCTGTTGAGGTAATGGATGGAACACTGTAGCTGTTACATCTTACTAGATGTTCTTATAGTAGTACTTCATGGCAACATTATCTGGGAATGGTTCAGAACAAGCCCTTAGTTACAGTTAAAAAAATAAAGTTTTTGTCAGTATTGTAATAATTCAGAAAAATCCTCATTTATAAGGCAGTGCCGCACATACTATTAACAAAAAAAAACTCCACAACTCCACATGGCTTTGTTCTCTTAATGTTTTTAGCCAGAAAGTGAGCTTGTTATACCACATAAAGTATTTATGCCAAATGGGACAACACTTGAGACAATAATTTTTCAGAGTTTTCTACAAAACTTCTTGTTCACTTTAGATAATAATCTCTCTACCTGAATATTTTAGGATATCTGACGTACATGAGGAAAGTTGGAGACATGATAGTATGTTATTATTCAGATAAGTTTAGAAATAAAAAATAATTAAATTAACTCCCAAATTTCTAAGCAATTAGAAATCTAGCTAGATTCCCATTTGAATAAGTAAGAAAGCCTAATACACCTCAAGGAAATTCTACTCATTCAGAACAAATCCAAAGAATTAGAAATGCTTTCTCCACAAAACACCTGAAAAGACAGTAATTCTCTGTGGAAAGGGCCCAAACAGACAAAGAAACAAAAAACCCCAACCCCAAACTGACTAAGCTGTAAATGCTGTTCTTCAGATTTCAAACCAAGAATTACAGTCCAATAAATTTGCTTCTTCTTGACTTCATTTCCTTTATGCTGGGTAAACTGAAGGGAAAATCTCCTGCTTCTGTCCAGGCTTTTTCATTAGAACCGAGGAAGTAACTGACTATAAGAAAAATATTTTTCTTAGAAATGTTTGAGACTCTAGGACTTGCCTTGCTATCTATTTCAAACACTTCTTTGAGTTCAAGTTTCCTAGTAACATTAGTGGGACTACATGTAAAAACAGTTATCAGGGCTGTGTAATATAAAGATGACAATCTTTAATCAATGTGATACCACACAACACTAATTCTAAATGTATTTACAATTCTAGAGTGTAATTAGTCTAAAATATTTGTGCTTATCACAGACGTATGATGTTCATAATGAAAATCACAATGTTTATTGATTGTTGCTGACCCATAGTAAATGATAAAGTATGAGAACTTCATAGGGGTTGACATGTGACAAGAAAGATTCTGTATGTAATGATGCTAGCAGCACTTATGATGGTATAAAATATCATTTTAGGCTTGTATTTTCCTAACTGGAGAGGTGCCATGGCAGTGAAATAGTAATTTTGGTTGATGACAAACAGTGGCAAAAACTTGCAGATGTCCTGAATGTAACAATACTGTTCAAATATATGGTTTGAGATTTTATTTAGTCATTGAATGCAACAATAACTGTTTAACAATATCTGGTGGGTTTACAACCCAATAGTCATTTCACTAATTTTCAGTCTGAGTCTGAAAATGAAAGATAAATGTCCCTAATAGTAAATGTCCATAATAGTTAACCACCATGAAGATCATTTTGTAAAAGCAGCCATCTAATGCCAGTTTTGTTGTTAAAACTAAAGGCACCACTTGGACAAAAAAATTATATTAAAATAATATGTGAAGGGAATCAGTGGAGTCTGACAACTGACACCCAAGTATACATTTTCAGCCTCATTTTATTAGAAAGCCAACATCTCACTAAAGGAGGTTGTTTGATCAAAAAAATCAGGCATAAATTTATGCTGATTGAGAAAGAAAGGGCCACGTCTGATAAATTCTCCTCTTTTTCCCCACATCCTGCCCTCTTAGCACTGTTTGGGTTGTCAAACTTTTCCATTTCACATGCAGCAGAGCCATGCAGATATACAGCACATCCATTTACAGGCAAAACTCCCCAAGGTATTGACCCTCCTCTATTCCTGGTTTTTGATCTGAAAGACAACCAGAAGTGTTGACAGCCTGGACAGACATACACTCATCAGGGGTTGCTACTGCTGAGAGGAATGCTGCTCCGTGTGCATGTTCCTGTTATTCCAGATCTCAAATGCCCCTTCCTATGCTGCACTGGAAGGATCAGTGTAATGCACAGGGTACAAGATCACCAAGTACCACTGTCTCTAAGGTCAGTTTATATCTTAAAATGGCTTCAGAGGCTTTTGTGGAAGGTCAGTTATGATTTTCCTTTTTTGTTGTTGTTGTTTTTTGTGGGGGTTTTTTGTTTGTTTTTTTTTTTTTTTTTAGGAAGCAAAATGCTGATCTTGTTAAACTCACATTCACATTCCAAACATCACAGAAAGGCAATTGCAGCAGCCAACACCATGTAAACTTTTCTCCGTTTCAGAGGTGGGGTTCATTCATGGTTTTATGTAGTTTGTCCTGGTTTTTTTTAATTTTCTGTTTGCTAAGAAGTGGACAGACTAGACACTGTGTTCAAAGGGAACTTCAGAAACACAAAATACCCTGGCAAAAGTCAAGACTTGTACTCAGTCTAGCCAATGGCAGTGTGCCCCCAAAAAGCTCAAAGAAAGCTGTATTCAGCTACAAAAAACACATTGAATTCACTTCACAGAGCATTTAGTGTTGATTTGGTTAGTGCAAATGTGATATTTGCGTCAGATTCTTGTGTCTTTAGAGTAGGTAAGAAAAAGGTCAGCCAGAAATGATTTCCTTACATTTTTTTTAAGAGAGGCTGTCTGTATGTAGAACATTGCTTAAAGAAATAACAGAAAAAAATTGTAGGATGATGAAATGATATAAGGACTATCCAATATATATATATTATATCTCATGTTAAATCTTCAGTAATTGCATTAGCAATGAACTTCTGTTTCTACACCAACTTATTGCAGCTCCAAAAAGATGCTGGTGGTGTAAGATGTGTCTGAACCTGGTAAGAGCTTTCTCCTGCATTCTGAACCAAAACCCCATTGAACTGTGGGGTTTCACTCTCCCCTATCGCCACTACCTAGGAAGAGGGTCTCAGGATTTTCCTGCTGTCACTGTGTGCCAACTGCCCTGCCGTATCTTTCCCACTCTCCAAACCCCTGCGAAAGGGCAAGAGAATCCTTTGTGTTGAACTTGTGCTGAACTTTGTTAAAGTGACTGATGTTTTTGAGGTGGGCTGCTGCACTACAATCTTTTGTTTTATTCCTCCATTGTCCTCCTGTTTTCTTTTAAATACCAAAAGACTTGTGTTGGGAACAGGCTTGAACAAAAGCCTAAGTTTTATTATATCTCCTCCCTCTTTTCCGAGTTACTAATAGGTGAGATTGGAGAGGCACTATATAACATGAAACTGCTTTTACTCTCACAATGACAGCTTTGCAGCTCACCTCTGTGCTGGTTTTGGCTGGGGTAGAGTTAATTTTCCTCATTGTAGAGGGCTGTTTCAGATTTGCACTGAAAGCAGGCTTTATAACATGAAGATGTTTTCATTCTAGCTGGGCAGCATTTACACAGAGTCAAGGCCTTTTTTGCCTCTCTTACCACTACCCCACCTGTGAGGAGGCTGAGGGTGCACAAGAAATTTGGGACAGCTGACCCAAGGGATATCCCATAACACATGGCATCATGCTCAGCACATGAAGCTGGGGAAGGAGAAGGAAAGGAGGGATGTTCAGAATGATGGCGTTTGTCTCCCCAAGTCAGTGCTACACGTGGTGGGGCCCTGCTTTTCTGGAGACGGCTGAACACCTGTCTGCCCATGGGAAGTGGTGAATGAAGTCCTTTGTCTTTGAGGGCACAGTTCTTGCTTTACAGGTTAAACTACAATTATATCAACACACAAGTTTTGTAGCTTTTACCCTTCCAATTCTCTGCACCATCCCACTGAGGGGGAGTGGCTGAGTGGGACTCAGTTACCAGCTGGGGTTAAATTGTGATGCATCAAGATTGAGTTACAAACAGCTTAAAACGGGAGCCCACCAGTCCAAATAAAAGATTTACTTATCACCTAGTTAATACAGGGCTAATCCTGCAAGTATTTGACAAAACATAATCACAAACAGGCCTGCATATGTGAAGAAGAAAAAAACATCCAAGGACCAAGACATCAGTAATAAGAATTTGCTGTAAATGTTGTCAATTTATACTACTTGCATCTTAAGTTATTAGTTTTCACCCCAAATTAATATACATCTACATAATGTCTAATTACAACAACATTTAGAGGAATTATAAAAACATTTTTACTTTGCTGATGTTTGAGGCTTTCATATTAGCTTTTTGATTTTAAAATTTCAATTACAACCACTGACTACATTACTATTGCAAAAGACACTATATCTGTCAGATCCATTATCCAAAGGGGTGATGATTTTATTAGCTCACCCTTCACCTGTGACAAAAACCTTGGATGCTTTGATCTTGTAAAAGAAATGTAAAAGACAACTCGTGAGAAATATTATATCAAACTTATTTTAAATAGCAGAAGAATAGCTTTTTTTTTCTAAAATCATTAATAGAAGACAAGTTTCTCAAGACTCTTCAGGAAAGAGCTATGCAGCATCTAGCAAATAAAAATTATTTATTCATTGCAACCATTGTATCCAATATTTTATGGAGGTTGGTTTTTTTCCAACACTATGACAACCAAGATTTTACCATTTTTTTTCCCCTTTTTAAAACCAAATTTTCCACAGACAGAAGATGTTCCCTACCTATTTTAGCCCTCATCGTAGCAGATAGCACACAACTCCCTACCATTTCTTCTTTACTTTTGACATCTTGAAGCCTTACATGCAAGGCAGGGAATTAGACTGAACTCAGCTGTCATGATGCTGTTCTCTGATAGTGGCTAGAAAAGGAGCAAGCTGTGTCCTTGGGGGGAGTCAGAGCAGGGGATCACACAGCCCAGGGGCAAATCTCTAGCTGGCACTAACTGATGTCATTCCACTGAAGTCCCTGCTTCTTTGCTGATCCAGGATGGCTGAGGCTCTGAGCTAGTGCCCAGAAAGATGTGTTCCAGTCTCTGTCACTGCTGGGCAACTCTTCCAGAAATTTAGGGCTGGAAATAACTATGGCAACTTGGACACCACTTTGTGAGAGCTGTTGGCTCATGCCAACTTTCTAATGGCAGAGGAAGAAAGAAGCCCCATCAGCACAGTCTGCTCATGCTGCTTCTGTTTGTGGTGCTAACACTTGATGTCCTGAAAGCCATTGCCATTGCATCCTTCCCTGTTGATGCCACTGCACATCCATAGGAAAAAAGCCAAACGACATTTTGCACTCTCCTGCTGAGATAATTTTAACTCCTATACTCCCTTAAAATACAGAAACACTGATTCAGGCTGAGACACAATTTCTGTAGAAGTTCCAGCTTTCTTAAAACAATCACTCTAAAGACATGAAAAGAATTCACACAATATCATAGGATAAGCAGTCCTATTAATTCACAGTATATTAGCTGAAAAGCTCTTGTTCTGTAGTGACAAAAACATTGATTTTCAATTAAGTTGTTGAATGTATTATCTCATCTTCTCAAAATGTTTCCTTTTTTGTGTTGCCTGCCTTGTTTCCTGAATTTCTAGTTACAACTGTATATTCACCTGCTTACACTAGACATAACAGTAATTTCCATATTACAGTTTTTTTACTTTTTTTTTTTTTTGGTGGGGGGTGTTGTGCGTGGTTGGGAAATAAACTGAGAAAGTCAAGGGTTTGGCTTTGTAAAACTTCATCAACAGGACTTTGGGGTGTTCCAAACCAAAGGGAAACACAGAATTCATGCTCGGGTGCCTGTTCTGACTGACTCACTGAAACCGGGACTAGTGGGTGTAATTGTAATGTGCAACTTCTGACCACCTCCAATATTTCTCAATACACAACACTCATGATCTTTCAGCCTCTCTGCACACTTTAACCACCTATGTTTGCTAGTTTGTTTTTGGGGGGGCTATTTCTGCTTTTTCCATGTGTTCTTTTTTATCTTCCCAAAAGATTTAAATGAAGCTCGATAATCTTTTCTAACTTTAAAATATCTGTCTGGCTGAACAAAAGGAGACATAATTTTTTCAAGACTTTCTTTTCCCAGCTAGGGACTTTGGAGGAAAACCAGCTAGGCTTTGAGTTTGCTTGGAGAGCTTGAAGTGGAAATAGAGTATCTGTAGACTTAGACAGCTCTTGAATCTACTTTCAAATATCTTTTTGAAATAAGCCATCTTATCATATTAGGGGACCTCTGTGAATGGATCACACAAGCATTGTTAAAAGGTTTAGTGGACAAATGTAGTTTTTAAATACAGACTGGTGCATAGCTATGCAGTTAAAATTATTTTGATATTTGGGTTGAGTTTGTTTCGCTGATGAGTTATTTTTTGTGCTTGGTTAGTTGGTTTTGTGTGTTTGGATTTTTTTACTGTCTCTTAAAACATATGAAGTAATTGTTTTTCCATCAGACACATCATCTTTGAAACACTGACTTACAGCTTGTTTCTCATTACACTGGTCAGTAAACATCAGGATGAACTCAGTATATTTTTCATGAAGTAAATATTTCTAAACTGCAGTTCTTTATCAGTGTACAATTTTTTTTCAGCACAAAACAAAAGGGAGTAAAGATTCTTTTCAGACAACTTAAAGTGCTGCTTTTGAAATGTGCTACACTTGCTTGTGAACACAGAGATTTGAAATCAATGAAATTAATAGCAAGAACAGGATTTGGTCTGAGTCACATCTGTACTAGGATCAAAACACTGAGGAAAGTCTACTTTAAAAAAACACTCAGTTATTTTAATTATTGAAATATTCCAGCAAAAGCATTGAACAGATACTTTGAATATGCAATTGAACTTAATGCCCCAAATAAAAAAAGAAAGGCACTGGGGCTGTAACATCAAAGCTCACATTCACAATCTAGGCCTTGCAACTGATAAGCTCTTTCTGGAAAAAAAAAAAAGAAAAAAAAAAAAAAAAAAAAAAAAAAAGGAGGAAAAAGGGAAAAAAAATCATCTGCATATTTCAGTGTCACTTGAGTAAAACTGACATGATAAAAGCAAATATGTGAAGAAAGAAAAAGCAAAGTGGGGTCAGGTTCCAGCTTCCAGCAATACTGTAGCATGCAATGTCTTAAGTAATGAACTTCATTAAAAAGTAAATTGAGTATTTCTTAGGCAGCTACAAATGAGACTTTTTTTCTTCTATAGATTCTATTGAAATGTTGCTACAACAGTATCAAAGCAAATAAGCAATAGATACACAGAAAGCAATTCTGTTCAGATAGATATTTTATGCTGCTACAAAGCATTAATGGTTAATATAAAAGCCTTTTTTTTTTTCCTGTCAGATGATTTACATTAGTTTTGGGTTAATAAAAGTATTAATTTTCATGATAATCCACAGAGGGATTCTACTGGCCAAGTGATATGTTAAGAATGACTAAAAAGTATTACCTTAAAAATCAGTGATATTGCTACAAAATTTTCAGAGCAATTTTATATTAGTCATATGATAGCCCTGAACCCTTTCCAGAGATGCTGAGGGCTCTCCCATTCCCAATATTTTCTGTGGAAGGTAACAGTGCCTGTCTTCCAACATAAAACTTTTCATATAAGTACAAACACATGTTATAAACTACATGCAAACACATACACATTTCCCCTTAAATATATTCAATACACATATAGATGAATCCATCAATCTTGGATATGACCTGTAATCAAAATATTCCTACTAGCTCAGGTAACTTTAACTGAAAGGCATGTACAAACTCTGGGTAAAGGAAAATTCTCACTTTATTTCAGTAGAGCAGCAAAAAATATTCTCAAACCAGACATCTAAATAATAATTCCCTCTCAAATTATTTGCTTGGCATTATAGGACTTGTCGCTGCTTTGTAAAATCCCAGATAAAGAAATGAGCATGGATTATCTTACTTTTTAAAATTAAAGAGAATAATTGAAAAAATATATATACTAAAATACATATATTTCAGAAAATATCTTCTCTCCTAACTCGACCTTGAAAGCAAAGCCAAAGAATTTTTGTGTGATGTTTTCACACAGAGACACTAATAAAGTCTGATTATTTGCCTCTTTGTCAAAATTATTTTTTTAATCCTTTCCAGCAGATTTTTTTCCCTTTTAAAGCCATTTAAATTCTGCCTATAGGACTAGAAATCAAGAATACAAAAAGCATGGAACATTCTGAAATAGGGATGTATATATTCACAGAGCAAACCATTTTTCAATCTTTAAATAACACACACCACCCATTACCCACAAAATGAACAATTGCCAAGGTGTACAAATATCTCTAAAAGGTAGACTTGGTGTGGTCAAAGAATCGTGTATTCTTTCAGGGGGCAGGATCTGAAGAATCTTATGAATAAAACATGAATACACACCCTCCTTTAGCCTTATTTCTGAAAAAATAGAAGTCAGCTTAGCACATGGCCATAATGTCTGGATGACTATGCTGAAATTCATTTCCACTTGCTCCAAATGCAGCAACTATTCTAATATATTTCTTCATGGAAGGCACACAGTTAATAATTTGCTTTTTCACAGTGCCAGTTATGACAAAAATATTACAGTTATAATTTTTAATTTCTGATAGCCCATGCTAAAATATCTTAAATCAATTAAAAGAATGTTAAAATGAATATTATATTTATATGTATTTAACAGATATAAGTGTCTATATTGTGGCTTGACTGATAACATTGACAGCAACATCAGTATGCAATGTATTTAAAAAAATATTATGACTATCCATGAATCAATTATATTTCTTGAAAATAAAAGACCACATCTCTATCCTTTCTCATGGGGAGAAAAAAAACCCCAAAACCAAGGCTGGGTCTACTATCTTTTTAAAAAGGCAGTTTCTAGGTTTGCAGAGAGTTGAGTTGCAATTCAACCCTTGACAAAAAACAACTTGCTGTTCATCCAGAGTAGTAATTCAATACATGGAATTTGACACAGCCAAAATACTAGGACATCTACTTAACTTAAGCACATGTTTAATCAATTTTCTGGGCAAGACACAGGTCTGCTCTCATGCTGCTTTTAACTGAAATTCACTGCTTAGCAATTGTGTTTCATTCCCCATCATTTTATGGAGGTCTAAGGTTATCCTTGAAAGTAAATACTCTTTTATTTATTACAAGTTATTAATTGATCATGGAATCAACATTAGTTTAACTGTGAGCTAATCTTTCTGAGAAAAAATACATCATCTCTTTAAATATATATACACACTATCTATCTATCTATCTAAAATTAAATTATAAATTATATATTATTATTGAAGGCTTCAGAGTGACCTAATTGCAGCCTTCCAATATCTGAAGGGGGCCTACAAGAAAAAGCAAAGAGACTGTTTACAAGAGCAGGTAGTGAACAAGGGGGGGGGGAGGTAGTGAACAGAACAAGGGGGAATGGCTTCAAATTGAAAGAGAGCAGGTTTGGATTGGATATTTGAAAGAAATTCTTTACTGTGAGGATGGTGGGGCACTGGCACAGGTTGCCCAGGGTAGGTGGTGGATGCCCCTTCCCTGGCAGTGCTCAAAGCCAGGTTGGATGAAGCTCTGAGCAGCCTGGTCTGGGGGAAACTGTCCCTGCCCATGGCAGGGGGGCTGGAACTGTATGATTTTTAAGGCCCCTTCCAACCCAGGCTACACTATGATGGTGATTCTATGACATACATATCTACATTTTATACATTTAATACATGCTATATATATATCAGATGAAAATCACACTCAATTTCAGTGAAAATTTTGCCAAAGACTACAGGAGTGTTATGACAACGATGAACGAGCTCCCTGTGTTTGAAATGAACTTCTCCTGAGTATACTAGATATACATAACTTTTTTTTTTTTTAAAAAAGGATACATTCAGTTAATAATACAGTCAATTCCCATTACTGATTCAAAAGGAGTTTCAGGTATTTTATATCCATGTCTGAATGTTTGTGACAGATTCTTTGAACTTTCAGTCATAATTCACATTTCCTATAAACATTTTTCAAAGTCTTTGTATTCTCTCATGCTGTGTGAAAGGCCTTGTGAAACTGTGAGAAAGTAACGATTTTTCACAATATACAATGTATTACAGAAAGCACATTGGGGAAAATTTAAAATAATAATTTTGAGTACAAAATTTTTTTCAGATAGATTTTTGTCTTTTGGAAGTAGATCAAACTAGACAAGAACATTCTACATCTTTCTAAATTTAGATTCTTAGTATACCATAATTTTTTTTTCCAATTCACCAATACATAAATATAGTTGAAATCTGATTGTCTTTAATGTTTGTGCCAACTGGCACGTGAAAAAAATGTTCATGATCAGAACCTGATCCAGTTTCTATTAACTTCACAGAGCGCTGGACTACTTTCTACATATGTAGGGCAGAAAAGAGAATATAATTTTAGGCATAAATGCCTACCTATTAGAAAATATGTAGCAGCTTGTAATGATCTAACTATGTAAATATGGAATGTAGCAGATGTGTACATTACACACTACAAACCAGACATGCAGCACACACTGTGTGACTGCACTGGTGAGTAGGGAAGAGTCATCCCAAAGGGTTGTGCAACAGTAGCACAGACCAGAGGTTCAAAAGCTCCTCCACATTTGCAGAGACTGTAATGGCAGTGAAGCATTCATGATTGTTCATGATTCCTTCATAATTGTCTGGAATGCTGGCAGAGAAAGTGGGCAGGGCTCAGCCCTGCAGGTGGGTCTGAGCTGTGGTACCCTGGCACTGCGGTGCTCACAACGCTTCTGCAAGCTCAGGCATTTCCTGCTCTTGTCTCCAGGCCCCTTCCCCCAAAGTGGCACTGCTCATGGTTATGTCAGCTGAGCACAGAAGCACTGGGAAAACCCTCAGCAAATCTACAAAACCTCCCTGAGACCTGGCATTTGACTTCTCCTGCAGAGCCAGTCCACCCACAGCTCCCCTCTAAGTGTTCTTACAATTAAGGCACAATAAAAGATGCTGACGTGCTGTGTAAGCATTGTTCCTGACTCTAGTTATCCCAATTATTTTTTATGTTTTCCCCTTAAATGAGAAAGACATCATGTGGTAACTCAAACACTGAGATAGCTATTTACGTTTTAGAACAAACAGTTTAAATAGTATTATATACAGATGTCTAAATATTTTGAAAGTATCTGTTTATGGAAGTAAAATGGAACTACCTGTTTAAATTTAGAGAATTTTATTTAAAATCTGCATGTGGAACTGAAATTGCTTGTTAGTTGATACACAGTGGCAAATGAGGCTTATTTGCAGAGTATATGAAGTGCTTGGATTTCTGTTTGAATCGGGAAAAGCAATACATTTGAATTTTCATTAGACTGCTCCATTTTTACAAAAATGATTCATTGTATAAAAACAGTAGTAAGTGGCTTACTCTCTGTCTTTGTCAACAGACAACTGGCAAATTGCTGGCTGCATAATATTTCTGTTAGACTACTTGTGTATGGAAATCTGACTGCTTTGCAAGCAATTTAATCAGCAGTGTAAATAACCTGTGTAAAATAACCAGCAGCACAAATGCCTTTAAATAATCAAGGCTCTTTAATGTACATAAAATAGGCTTTTGTACCTACAATAGACTTGATCTTTATAACCATAGTTCATTCTCACCTATTACACCACATTGTGCTCTGCAGCAATCAATGCATATGGAGCTTTGATTCTCAAACCCACTCTTTAGTAGGTGGAATTTTTCACCCGCAGAGAATTGTGTCCAGTCTCACACTACTAATAAATTGCCAGAAGAAAATAAGATAGGATTACTGATGAAAAAGCTGGGAACTGGGACTGAAAATTGGACTGTATGACTGCATAAATAAAAATCTATCCATAATAACAAAAAAAGTAGGTAATTTGCTAATGTTCTTGAAACATGTCTCCCATTCTTCTTGGGCAATGAAAGTTCCCTGGGCTTTACAACATGATAGAAGTTATTCAGATGTTTTATGCAGCACAACACATTTTCAAGTTTTCCCATTTTAATGTCTGTCTATATACAAATGCTGAATATGTTCATGATTTGCTTAATTGCACAAACACATTAGCATTTCTCTATGCTCCCTGACAGATGACATCATACACTGGGAAGAAAAAGAGCTGGAAAACTAGTAGACAGGTAGAAAAAGGACCTTAGGATAGGATGTTAACATAAAACTGCAGCAAGGCAACAAATTAAAATGTGTGTAAATATAATTGTTATCCACTTAGAGGTTTCTTTAGATTCTCAGAATAATCCTATCTCTGAAAATCAAGCCATTATGATCATTTTGCATTAATTTGTCCTTACCTGCACATTTCTATCACATGCATTTTAAGATACTTTTTTAAATTTAAGAATAAGTATTTTTATCTTTAAATTTTTTAACTTGACAAAAATTGTATCAAGGATAAACTCATTAAGTCACACACTTTTTAAAGAGTCATAAACACCTTTTGTTAAAAAGGAAATTATTGAAGGTGAATGGGTTGAAAAGAAGAAGCTTTCAAGGAAATTAATTTCAGTTTTAGGCAAGCTGAGCAGTAGAATATATTAAGATGTATGAAAGTTCTAAAAACAATTATTACCAGTTATATGAAGTTGAAAGTTAGACATTACATGAGCTTAAAAGTGTTTACAAAGAGCTTGACGTCCCAATGTATAACATGGTCACATATGTATTTTTTTTCCAAATGTTGAAATGCAGCCTTTCAACTTTAACCAACCTAATTTTGTACCTTTTGATTCTATCTTCATCACACTTTTTCTTCTCAAGCACCCGCAATAAGTACATACTTGTTTTGTACACAAGTCAGGTGCCAGACATCAATCAGGCATAAAATTTGGAGAGAAGCTGAAGTTCTTTCCAAGGCAATATTTTGGAAATGGAAGTTCATTAAAGATGCTGACTGATAAGATCATCCCATTGCATTTCTCTCTTTCCTTTTTTCAGTGGTTTTAGTGTTTCATCTTTTACACACACACACACACACAAAAAAAAAAAAAAAAAAGTAATTTAATGCCTTAATTCTCTAAGCATAAATGTCTATATTTATACTCCAGGTTTGTGAATCTGGTACTGATTCACAGCTCACCACAGTGTACCTGCAGTGCAGTACTTTTACAGTGCCTGAATTGTGGTGTCACTAATTCATGGGAACTACTGAGAACCCAAAACTGCCATTGAAGTTTACTAAAAGGTTATTTTACAGTGTTACAGCTATTCAGACACTCTTATATTCATTTGGGGAAACAGATTGTATTCCAGATATTCCTGTTTACCAAACTTTAACACAAATTCTATTCTGGACAGATGCTTCTACCTACCCACAAACACTGCATGTCTAATAGGAGCAAACAGAACTATTTTGCATTTCCACCATGGGTTGTACCATTACTGGACTGTAACCACCTCTGTCTGTAGCTAACATCCAGTGCAAACAACACAGACAATCTGGGTTATCGTTGCAATAATTACTACAGTCAGTTATTTCAAAGAAATTTTCATAAAGTAAATTATCATTGCTTGCATTTATCTTCATGATTTCTACTATTACTTCTCCAGAATTCATATCACTGAGATATCAGAAAGACACATGGTCATCTGAGAGGAGCTTTCTTTCATGTAATTCAGTTTTATAGCAATCCTAGCTCATACCTGTTGTATAGTTTTTTTCAACAAAATTACTTTGATTCATTGGCCTAGATACCAGAGCTCTTATTTAAGAAAAATAATGGAAGCTGGGTTTGAGTAGATCCAGGCAAAAACAGTGAGGTCTCAGCTGAACTGGAATTCATCTTATCTCAGCTTAGATGTCCATATTGCACATGTCCATTCCTTCACTAAACTGTCTGGATTGTGCCTACATCAACAGAGAGTTGTTTTTAGCTATCTAAGGGTTGGGATCACCTCACCTATTTTCAGTGTTCCTTTGGATGAAAGTAATCACTTCCTGAAATGACTTCCTCCAAAGACTAAAGAGTACATCAGAACATGTGGTTCAGGTGCAAATATCTATGCTGTAACATCCTAAAATAAGATTAATCCCAGCTGTGGATTTTTATCCCTGTTACAAGACCGTCCTCTGCAACCTGTAGTGGAAACTGCACCAAAGGTAGCCCCTGGAAAATAAATCAGTGTAGCCATAAAAGATAACTTGTCTTTCACACTGGGCACTATCTACTTTCACACGTAGCTTCTTTATGGAAATGGAAATTAAAGTGTCATACACCATTGCAATGGGAAAATGGTAGCGTATCTGTTGGCCTCAGAAAGAAATGATGCAAACAAGACACAAGGTTGCTTTTACTTTTTTAGGACCTCTATTCTTAAAACTCATCACATTTAACCTGGAATGACTGTAAGAAAGGCTTACTTGATTTCTGAATCTGTACTAGATTATTTGACTTTAATACATATTTTACTGTGATCATTATTGGTGTAGCACTTGGAAAGGGTTACTATTAAAAATGCAAGCAGGTAATTTGGAACTCTGTGTTTAATATGTAGTAATTATCACTTTTGCTACTTTCAAAAGTCACAGCTTCAACCTAAACCCAAGAAAAAAGTAGTGAAGAAAAAGGTTGTCTTAAGTTGACTTTATCTGAGAGTAACATTGGAGTTCCTTCTTTTCCTGATGATGTGTCCTGATTTATGTGGTCTTTTGACATAAAAGGAGCCTGCTGTTTTTAAACTGTATGGCAGTATAAAAAACTTGTTAATTTTGTGTTACACTTTAGGGTAGCTGCATCCCCTTCTGACATTTCTACTAAAAGCTCTAATTAATGCCAAATTCCTGTGTATCCCACTGAGACTTCTGCAGGACTCAGAGATATGAAGTTCATTGTGATGTTTGTTAAAAAACCCAAACCACAAAAAGTTTACAGGTGGAGCTCAACAAGCTGCAGCAGAAGGTATGTGTATTCTAAATAAAACAGAATCTTCTCCTGTGTGTCAGCTGAGGCTTGGCATCAAGCTTATCCTACCTAGTCAACAAGAATGAAGACCTAGCTAAGAATGTGATATGTGATATTTGCGTGCTTAAAAACACAAGAGAGGAAGATAGAAAAGGAAAGCCTCAGGTTAGTTAAGAGAATGAAAGAAATCTGAACTTTTCCTTACTTCACAAATTCTCCCTCTAAAGAATGAGATTTACCCTTATCCCATCACGGAGTTTCTGTTCAGCCTCTACTCCACGCCTGTCCTTTGCATAAATATTTTCAGTGAATAAACAACTTAGGCAGCAAGCTACTGCTGAAGGGTTGAGAGTGCACAGCAGCTATGTTTTTTTCTGACCAATGACAAATAATTTAGAGCTCTGTTAAGAGTAATAAAATTCCTCTTAAGATGGGTCGTTCTGTTTTTTGTACATTATTGGAGAATGGTAAAAGCTGTGCCTTATTGCTTTGCAGATTTCATGGGTTTGCATAATAAAACACAAGATTACAATAAAACATAAAAATAAACAACATTCAAAACACAGCCTACACCTATATATAACAGACTGCTCCTGACTACAATAGGAATATTTTGCTATAGTTATTAATAATTGAATTTTACCTGAATATTAGGCTAGAAACATTTTGGTTTGGAAAACTAAATATCAGCTGGTTTATAGATCATATTCTATCGGTATTTATTTTTCAAATCTTTCCTACAAGAATTTCACTAGAACTGGACAGTTGGGTTTTTTTCACCTCTCAAGTTAACTGCTTATGAGAGGCTTCAAAATTTGCAGCTATTTTCTCCATCAACTCAGTTCTTCACAGACCAAATTTAAAGCCTGTTTTATTTTGATGTTTTCTGGGTTTGCCTTCTCTCAGCCTCTCAAAAGTTGAATAACAGGCTTTAAATTTTTCAGTATAGATTTATAGAATATCTTGAGTTGAAAGGGATCTACAAAGATCAACAAGTCCAATTCCCTGTTCCTCACAGGTCTATCTAAAATTAAACCACATGACCAAGGGCATTGTGCATGCATTCCTTGGACTCCTGACTGGCTTGGGGCAATGACCCCTCCCCTGGGGATCCTGCTCCAATGACTGATCACCTTCATAGTGAAAAACATTTTCCAAATGTCCAGTGTGAACTTCCCCAGACACAGCTTCATATCAAACTCCATACCAAGGGTTTAGACTATCTAAGAATTATTTAAATAAGGATATCTGGAAAAATCTGCACATAGTGAGAGAAGCTAGGAAGTCTTTTTGACCAGATCTTTAGCTATTGATCTCTGTATATGAGCAGAAGAAATAGGTAAAAGGATTTTTTTAAGAGATCTGCAAAAGCTGTTCTAATGCAGGGTCATTTAGGACTTCTCCTGATTTCCAGCTACCAGGGAGTTTTATGAGGCGATCTGGCAATCTGCATCAAACAGCTGTTCAGGCAGTTTTACTCTGCAGAACAAGCAGATCCTATGCAAAAGATATCAGGAGTAGCTTTTTTGACTCATGGCTCAACCAGCAAGGAAAGGATTTGTACAAGAAGGAATAAACTAATATTTTCACAAAGTCTCAAATCTTTGATGAGAGAGGAAAAGGATACCTCTGTTTCAGAAGTGAAAACTACAGAAAAAGTCTGATGGAGAATGGCATTGTGATGTCATTAGACATCAACAAGCCTGTTGTCTCCTTCATGACCTCATTCAGTATGGAAAATGTATAAACTAAAATGGCATAAATATGATGTGTTTTCAAAGACTCCTAAATGAACACAAACATAGTGAGGTGCCTTAAAGGGTGAGGATTATGTGGTTTGGGGAATCCTGATTAAACTGAATGTGAATGCATTTGTCCTTAATACACTTCATTTATAAAGATGCCCCAGATATAACAGGACTTGACTGCTTTCCAATTCTTTCTATACAGCCTTTGGGCAAGATACTAAAAGGGGTACCACAGGCCTTCCACACTAGCAGTGTACTGTAGTCAATAGTCATCAGGAATGGCTGTCCTTGCTCTCATTTTTTTCAGGCTTCAGCATCTGGTTTAAATATTTAAAAAAGTACCAAATGACTGCCATAAGTTTTGTGAAGTATCCTAAAAGTTCAACTCTAAAGCAGCTGTTAAAGTCAGATATTACATTTACTTAAGTGAGTATCCCAGACAATGCCATATTTTGATAAAGGCTTTGTGGCAGTGATGATGGAACCGAAATGCTTTCACATGCAGAACAAAGTGTCTTTTCAAGTGTGTTTTCTGGCCTCCATCCTTACACATATTTCAAAGCAAATGAATACAGCATCAGATCAGACAGACTGAGCATCTTGTGTACAAATATAGCTGAAAAGGTTGGTCCAGTCAAGTGATTTTTCTCAGCTTTGGACTTCCACCAGCTTTCAGGAGGGTCACAAATCCCTAGAGAGCAAACAGACATCTGAGAATATGCTCATTTTTTTGGCTGATCTTCCCAGGATGGCTGACAGTGTCTGGAGACCACTCCCCCTCTCTGCTGATTACCAGCATTGTGAACAAATACCTGCTGAAGTACAAGATTACCCAGAGCTATATTATACCCTAATAACTTCAAAATGAATGTCAATGGAGCTAAGTTATAATAAAAGCACCATTTGGTGCAGAGAGTCTTACTAATGTAGTATATGTGAATATACATATTTAACTGAGAATAGAAACCTTTAGAAGGAAAATCCCCAAGATTCTGAAATACATCATTCTTCCTCTACAAGAATATACCAAAACAAACCAGTAATATCTACAGAAAGAGCAGAAGAGATAAGTGTTGTAGCATCATACAGTACATAAAATAGGTGAGTGTTTTGCTACAGTACATTAGAATGCCCCAAAACCGAATTCTAGACATTCCGTATGTGGGGAGGGGGCAAACAATTAAAACCAAAATTGTCACAATTGTATTACAGACAGTTAAAGTCAATATGGCTTACAAACTGAAAAACAGATTCAGTATTCTCCCAGACTTTAGACTGCATTTCTCATGTCTGATTATTCAGAATTGCAGCACAATAGTACAGTATACCTAATTTGGGCTTTTCCCTTCTTCAAGCACTACAGAGGGTCAGGTACACACATCACTAAGATGTAGCAAGAACATCTGAATAACCAGATAACTGAGGTAGCATGGAGAGCAGTTCTCCATCCTTTCATCCTTGTAGACAGTATTTGTCCCTTTGATCCCTGAGCAGATCAAACAAAATCCACTAATCAATTATTTCCTTTTTTGTCTTTCAGATGCTGCCACAGGCCTTCAAATACTGATGGCTAAGTACTTCAGGAATATTTTATTTGTTTACTTTTATAAAACAAATGTTTACCACAAAGGAATTTTTTTTTCCATCTTATTATTTTTCTCATCATCCAAAGCCATAAATTTAAATATTCATATGAAAATATTTGTGAAAGCTTTTTAGTATTAATTGTTCTGAATATAAATTTTGGACACATATGGTAAACTTTTGGTGAGAAAGTAGATTTCTTACACTGAAATTTTTCAAAACTGCTGAAAATTGGCCTTGAGAGCCTCTTCACTCTCACTTGCAAAAATCTAGAGGGTTAGGCTTAATGGACTATTTGAGGGGCAGCAGGGGAGACATGCTACTGTAACTCTGAGTTTTAACAAGAGTAGCCTGCATGAAAATGATAATAAAATTAGTGATTTCATCTGCCCACTTTTCTGTGGCATTTAAAGTGTCTGAGGGACTGACTACCTGAGGGGCCAGTCCACCATGTGGCTACCACCCATGTTCTGATTTCTTACACATGCTGTGTGTCCATCTTAGAGCATCAGTCCTCATCAGATAATGACTCTGTAGGACATCTCCTCAGTCTAATCTAAACCTTTATCTAATTCTTTACTAAAACTCAGATATGTCTATTGCAATTCTTACTGCCTCACATTTTGTACAGCCACAAAAGTTCCTCCTCAACTACTAAATCAGAAAATACTGACCTGAAAGGTTCAGTCCTGAGAAGTCCCATGTGATATTTAGTGCTACCAATATCTCAGTAAATTTAAGCTTAAATGTTTTACTGGTAATTAAAGATAATAAACACTTAAAACTTGATGTATCATTCCATTTTGTTCTCTTGGAAGTTTGTGAGAATAGAAATATAATTTCTTTAGACTTTGAATAGCAGAGATCACAAAGGAAGAAGAAAACTCGATTAAGAAGGAAGAGAAGCTGAGTTATTGCCCTGAAATCTTCAGAGTGAGAAAGGATAAACATTGAGGATGGGAGAAGTCTGGGAAAAGGAGAGGAACTCTGAGTTGGAAGTACAATCTGGGATGACAATAACCTGATAGCTAAAGAGGTTACTCACCATGTGAGTGCTGAGAGAAGGCTGGAAGTTGTTGTAGGTGGGTGTCACCCAAACACAGTTGAGGATTAAAAGCAACAGGTACACAATGAACTGAATAAAGCTCAAGCAACCTATGAGGGGAATTATTTCTAAATAGTGGAATGAGGAAGAAAAGAGGTAGGATGCACTGGAAAAACAAGATGAATAAAGAAATGTACAAACACTGTATACTTTTAACAAAAAAAAAAAAAAAAAACCCAACTCTTTTTCCCACAAGAATGGGGATTGCCATTACTACCTAACACATCTTTGGACAATTTTCCATTAGGCTTCCAATTTTTTGATTTTTCTGAAACACTTTTAGAGTGTATGTAGATTATATAACAAGTAAAGTTTACCCTAATAAATCCTATCTCAGCTATTTTCCACAGACCTATTTCTTAATTCTTGAAATTCTGCACACAATGGTATGATAACAAGAGAATAGCAAAATCAATTATTCATTGTGAGAATGACAAAAACAATTATTCATTTTGAATAAGGTAACTAAACTTTTCAAAGAAATATCACAAAAGAGGGCCTGCAGATATTATTGTTTAACTCTTAGGTTTTTTTAGTTATCAAAGAATGGAAATTAAGCCCCAGGGTGGAATTAATTGAACTTCAAAATGTTTTAGTTTAGAAAGGCCCTACAGAGGCTATATAGTCTAATCACCTGCTCAAGGGAATGTTGAGTTCAAAGGTAAATCATATTTCTCAGGACTCATGCAGCCAGGTTTTGAAAATCTTCAAGAGTACTAAGACTATAACCTCTCTTTTGTTGCTTTCAAATACATTTTATGAGTTTGTCAAGCTCCTATAGGCACCTTAAACAACTTTAGATTTTAAAATGCTAGGGTTTTTTTTGATTTAGCTGTCAGAATTCACCCAGAGGGTCATCTATCCCTAAAGAAGCTGTCTAATTCAAGTGGAACATTTTCCTTTCTGTGGGTATCTCTTTCACCTCCCTTGTTACCAAAAAAAAAAAAAATCCCAGAAGAATAGTTTAGGTGAGACAAGTAACCTTTAGAAAAATAAAGTTATATAAGATGACCCTAATTATGATGTTCAGGCTTGAGCTGATGGGGGCCTTTCCAGCCTTCTATATTGCTCATGGAATACCGGCACTGATTCAAAGTGGAATTTCTATTGGAGAGAATCTTGTGGTACATAGCAGTGATGGCCCCACACATGAGAGAAAGCCAGCACCTAGAAGAAAATTATGGGAAATGGGAAAATGATTTGATGTCTTTTCTAATGAAGGAGAAAGGGATTGCATAAATTACACACAATTTTATCACAGGAAGATTAAAGGAATTAAGAATTTAAGAAAACTCAGCTGAGACACAGCACTGCCCTGGCACTATGCTACAACTTTATAATTCCATATGAATAAAGAGAGAGGCAGCAATATAGGTCATGGACATAGCAGTCTATCTGGCTAGTGCATAAACTCATGCCATTAAAAAAGAATCCAAATAAACCTTTGATGAAGAATTACTGGGTCTACTTGGACCATCAGTTTCCCACTTGCAAGACCTGTAGATTCATTTGGATTAAGCTCTTCAAAACGTCTGCAGGCTCCAGTAGGCACCTAACACTCTGATAAAGGTTTTTGCTTAAAACAAATTTAGATATCATGGTGTCATCACATAACTCCCAGAGCCAGAATCCACACTGAGATATCCATGTCCTGTGAAGGTGTAGGTTAATTAGAGTCAGGGCTGTGAAGAAAGTGAACAGTTTGACTGGGTGAAAGGAGAATTCTCTTGGTGGAACACAGGGAAGAAGGTACACTGCTTATAATAGGAGGATGAGATTTTCAATGGCAAGGAAAAAAATCCCAGCAAACTGACTATAGGATTTCCACACATTTCAAGTAAAGAAGCCCTTCATCTATCTCATCTATTGACATTTGTCCATTAAACTGCAGTATATCTGTTGTGCATTTTCTGTTTCGAGACAGATGGGCTGAATCTAAAAGACAAATAAAAGCAAGAATGAAAAAAAAAAATAAAATAAAGAAGGTACAAGACTCTAGTGAAAGATTTGGGTGATTATTGTCTTTTATATTATTAGTTATCGATCTATTGATCATATTTTCTTTTGAGTCTTAAAAATTCATCTGTAATGCCTATGGGACAAGAAGCACCTTTAACTGTGTGTCTGTGGCAGGATTTTGTCACCAAACACGTTTGAAAATATTACACATTCTCAACATTTCTTCTCCTCAAACCCAATTTCTGCTGTAAACATGTGACATTTATGAGAGTTCTTAGGTATTAGCTTTGTCTTTAACAAATACTTCCTTTAAAATAATTCCGTCATATCAGCTACCTGGAAGATTAATAAACTTCACACTACTTAGAAGCATTTCCTGTTTTCCACATTGTTTTTATACATGCTCTATCTCTCTTTATGAATCAGAGAAAAGTAAATCTTTTCTTCTTCTTCTTCTTCCCTTGCTTTTCTCCCTGCAGTTATTTAGAAGTCCAGTTCATATATTGTGTCCTACTTTGATAAGAAAGAAATACTATTGATATTTTTTATTTCAGTTTGATAAAAAGCATGTTTGTTTTCGTTCATAGATTTAAAGCCCCAAAATGGACCAGTACCGTAAATAAAACATGCAATCTCATTTTAAAAATTTATTACAAGGAATTTTGTTTATGATTTCATGTTCTCCAGTAATAATTAATTGGAGGTCTTCACTGGTCCCCACAGACTAACTATCATTCAAAATGCACTAAAGGATGATCAACACACAGCAGCACATCTTCAGTAGTGAAAGTAACCATATGTATTTTTACTACCAGTTTAACATAAATTTAAAACAAGTCATTTTGCAGTGTGTGTGTTTTGCAAACACTGACCAAAAAATAGCTAATTTGCCGGTTTCTAAGAGTTTGAAGATTTTTTACTGAAGTTACAAGGATTGCTAAATACTTGAATGCAAATGCTTTGCACTTTTCAAGTGACTTGTATTGGATCCTTTGGAAAAGCTTTAAAACTGAGTTGATTAATTAACAATAATTATGTTAAATAACATATTGAAATGGTTTAATTTTTTATTCTACATTATTTTGACTGCATTTAAAATAACAATGCAATGAAGGCAAAACCAGCAACAGAGCAGTTTTACCTCCACTGAAAATAGAAGAAATTTATCCAGAGAATATATGGCCACCATATACTTCATCCCTCAAATGAAATCCCAAATTCTTAGGTCAAGGATGGACTTCGTAGCACATGTCAATGAAAGAAAAATTCTCTCCTAATGCAGCAAGACCTTCTTACCCTCTCTTACTGCAGAACACTTCCTGCATAAAGAAGATTATGAAAGTTAGGAAGCCTAAAGGAAACACTGAGGGCTAATCTGCACTTACAAATCAGACCTCACTTTGATTTTCACATGTTCTAGATGTGGTTTTTATTAGCAATTTGAATATAGTACAGAAAAGTAGTACACAAAAGGTATCTGGGCATCCTGACTCTCTCTTTTCCGAAGTTAATTATTTATTGATGGAAACAATCCTTTCATCAACCTGTATTTCTAGCTTTTCATGCCATTGCCTAGCTCCTATTTATGCAAACTCTTGAATTTTTCCAAATCAGTTTTTTAATTCCTTACATGATTTTTACATCTTAAGTAATTTCTTTGTTAGTTGGTCTAAAACTTATTTTGGAAATGGTAAGATTTTTGTTGTTGTAGAAGTTTCCATATTGTCTTTCATAATCTTTCTGAATTTTTCCTCATTTTTCTGTTTATGTTAAAGTGCATGAACCAGTCACCTGGTCAGCGTGTCCCACCAAGGATATTTTGGAATGATGAAATGTTGAATATTATTCTCTCTTCTTCACTGACAAACCTGAACTTATGTTTACGTTTGAAGATGTTCAATCCCTTAGGCAGACCAGTGCTTCAGCAAAATAAAACTGTTCCTAATCATTTCTATCTTCACTCATTTCATGGATGTTCATGCTAACTGGAGAATCAGAGTACAGAGCTGAGGTGTTCTCTGACACCCATCCTGCTCAGAGCAGGGTCAATTACAGCAGGGTTCTGTCCAATTCTATTTTGAACATCTCCAAGGATAAAGACTCCACAACTCCTCTGGGCAACCTGTGCAAACATGTGACCAATCTCATCGTGAAAAACAAAAAATTCCAACTGGCCTTGGTCAACCAAGGAAATTAAGTCTTGTGTTGAATTTCCTCGATTTCAGGAAAGATAAACAAAGGGAAACAGATCACACTTTTTTTTCTCCTTTACCTCTGATGAGGAACATTTGCTGTGCACTAGCCCTTAATGTTATGCCAATTTCTATATAAAGCAAAAAGAATATTTCAGCAACACTAGCATCGTTCTCTGCCTAGCACTACTGAGATTGAGTCATGACCTACAGAGCTACAAAGAGAACATATGATTATATCAGAGTCATCTGAGTGTGAAGTATTTGTATTTTCATAGTACATACTGTGTGTTTCACTGAAGGGTCAGAGAGTTCTTGCAACGATTAAATGGTGTATTCTTAATATCAGCATTTCCCTTCTGTAACTAGTTGGTATGACTGACTAAAGCAAAGGTTCAGCACTTCACTAGGAAAAGGATTTGACCCACTGACAAGAAAGAAAATGAGATGAAAAATAACAAAACATAGGACACCAGTCGAAAAAGCTCTTCATCTTTGAAATAGCCTTAATTAGCTCACTGAAGTCTGTGCTGTGAGCCATAGAGCTCTTAATAACTGGCTTTTGGAGCAATCTCCTACAATTTATTCAGGTTAACCACAGTTTTAAACACATGGTATTTATTTATCTAAGATTACCTGTATTTTGCAGAAGTGCCAACATTAGGAAAATCTGCTTTCTTAATGAAATAGTCTATGATCCCATTCCTATTTTGCCATTGCTTATTCCACCTTGTTTTTAACAATAGAAATATCTTCCATTATTGGTTGGCTTAACCCCACTACGAATATAACCCTAAAGGTTTCTAAGGGTTGGAGCTGTTCCCTGATTCTAATGAGACACCTGCTTAGTTCAGTACTAGGGAATTTAATCCAAGAGCAGAAATGTGAATTTCTGACAGTGTTTTGACTGTGCAGCAGCCTTGACCTCCTCTCTCAGGGCATCATGTTCCATTCCTTCCTTACCCTTTATGCATATAGAGTTTTAAAGGTAAGCTTTTAGATGTTACTGCTAATTGAGAAAATAGCCTCTGCTCATCAGCATTAACCCTCTAGAACAAGATGCAATATAATATATTTGTACATCCTATGGCTGTTACACAACCATGTTGTTCCTGCAGGACCTGTACAGCATGAATTTGGACTGTGGGTTTATGAGTGAAAAGTTGTCATCTTCATGTTCCAAGCCTATCATCTCTAAATCTATTAATCCCTGTTAATATCAAACTTTTCCTCACCATGCTTCTAAACCAAGCTGCTCATTAAACAGAAGCAGAAAATTTAGTCATTGAAAAATCCATAATTTATTAAATATTTGATATGTTACATAACTTGCTAGCTAATTTAGTGATTATCTTATGAGATATACAACAGTTGATTTTTTACTACACATATACATTCAGAAATTATACCAAATCCTGTAAAACTTAAGGATGGTCTTCATGGAGTATATCAACTCTGCACAGCAACAGATTTTGCTCATTAATGACTAATTACACTCCATTTTAAGAACTGGAATAATTTAATTATTTAAGAATCTTGCAATACATTCACTACAAAGCAGTGATATTCGTAATTCCAATTTTGTATTATCTTTGAAGTTTATGCAGTTAGAAAAAAAAAGATATTACAGTGAAATAAATGAAAATATGTTGTTAAGAAGACTCTACTCACCCTAATCTTGCCTCTAACCCTTCCTTTTCCCCATCCAAAAAGCATTTTCTTTCATTAATTTTATTTAGCCCCTTGCTGCCTGCTGACAAGCAGTGAATGTCCAACAAGAAGCTCTGGGAATGTAGACATACATCATGTAGTCTGTTTATTCACAGGGAATTAATAGAATGCTCTTTAAAGTTCATTTAAAAATGCATGCAAGACAATGTGAAATACTTAACACTTTTTTTCAGTTTTGCTGTGCACATGTAGGCAAACCCAGTTTCATTAGCCACATTTGCCTGTTTAAAATTTATGATCTTTGTCTTTTAAGCTTGCAATGGATTTTCAGAATATTTCTATTTCTTGTTTATAAGTATATTGCCTGATAAATGATATAGCATTCAAGAATCAGGCAAGCTGGCTGCAGACCTCTATAAACTATTTTGTGGTCAGAAAGATGCCATATTATTCTGGAACATCAGATGTCCAAAATGCACTGTTCTGGAGACTGACAATGTGGCTAGCATTTTATACAATATTAATCAAAAAGTACTGACAGAGTGGCAGCCATTCACTTACATTTCAAAATGTTAACCACATAATTGTACTGGAGGGATTCCTAAGGGCATCTTTCCATTTAAGAGTATTGCAATGGATTTTGATGCTTCTGTTCACTCCCTAATGGAAGTCATGCAGGTCACAAACCCATAAAATACAGTTTGGTGTTTTAAGTCCAGAGGTAGGTCCACACACTGAAGAGCAGGTTAGCTACACATTATTCCCAATTCAATAGAAATTTCACTAACTATACAGCAGATATCTACATACTTTTAACCTAAGAATACATTTGTATGATTATTTTAATCAGAGATGTTTTTCCTGGGATCTTCAAAAAGCCCTGACCAGCAACTACCAGAACTAAACATGAAAGTTTTCCTGCATTCCTAATTGATTTTAACCTGTCCTGCCAGAATATTATCCTGTGCAAGAAAGGTCACCAGACACAAGGGCAAAATATTGTTCCATCCTGATTTTCTTGCTCAGTCATCCTTCCCACAGCAGAACAGCTACCGAACACATAGGATCACATAATCACTAACACCTTTGACCAAATTCACCAGCAGTAGTACATTAAGGATTTACAAAGCTTTTTTAACTTTCACTGGTCATGAAGCTGCTATAAAAACAAAGAAATGTTATTTCATTCTGAAGTACAGCCAGCTTGAGTATATTGTGGCAAGAGTTACCTTCTTACCACACAGGCTTCATAACGCCATATGCTCATTTTAAGCCCAGGTAGCTTCCCTGATTATGTGAGGTCTTGCTAAAGTCGCAGCCAAAACTTTCTGCAATTTAAATTTGAAAACAAAATAGACATATACAGACTAGGTGATAGAGATGAAAATGTTTTAGTGATTTCCCAGTGATGATGGCCTTAAAGGAGTTCAGAAATAAAATGCAATCAGAAAGCAGACCTCTGTAAAAAAGACCTGTCAGTTCTGTTTTGCCACACATGCCTCTTCTTCCTTCTTGTTCCCTTACTGAAACAAAATACCCTCTTAGGTATTATACTCCTTTACTTTACTTAGCTTCTTTACTCTCTGTTGTTAAATGGCACTACTCCAAAATAATGTCTATTAGAAAAAAAACCAAAAAAACTAAACTTTAAATACTGTCTTTTTAAGTTACTTCACTTAAATACCTTTAAAAAAAAATACTGCACTGTACAGATACATTCAGCTTTTCTGCCAATCCCTTACTATCAAATCCTTTTACAGTTCTTTGTTGTGAAACCAACTATAGTGTTACATTGTCTGTCCTTACACACATTACTGCTGTATAAAGCCCTTGGTTCCCCAGACTAAATCTGTGCTGTTCTCTGCCCTGGTTTCTCAATGCTATCTCATTGCAGCAGCTCACATTGAAAGCGTGCTATTCCCACACCCACCAACACAGCTCCTGGGATAAGAACTGCACCATTGATACAGCGTGTATTCTTTTCCATAGGTTCCCACCAGCATGTTGCTAACAATTTCCTGGGCCTTATCAAGGAAAAAAAAAAAAAAAAAAAAAAGAAAAAGAAAGGAGAAAAAAGAAGGAAAGAAGCGGAAAAAGCCTTTGAAAAGTGAAAACAAAGAATCAGACACTATTGTCGTTCTACTTTCACTGCCCTAATCTGTTTTCCATCACACTACATGTAGAGACTACAAACATCACCTGATACAGATACCCCAATCAACAATTTACCATGGACGGTTATTGTTTGGTATCTGTAATCTTTCATCCCGGTATTTGTGGTTTTCAAATCATCCTTTTCATTCCCTTTTAGCAACCTGAATTGAGTTGAACCTCATCCCTCTGCCTCTCCCAAAAGGACCTTTTGCCTGTCAGCAGGAGTAACAACTGAGTCAGTTGCAAACTTTGGACTTGATTCATTCAGGCACAACATACAGATCACATGCGTTTGCTACGGAAATTACTCAGAAACAAAGTGCGGAGCATGCCACTTTGATTAAGTGTACAACTGGGACCCTTTACTTCTCAGCGTGAGCCCTTTCCCCTGAGCAAAACTAGGGGCTTCTCAATCACACAAGAAAAATACTGCTAAATGGGCAGGGGAGCACGAGGAGGATGTAGGGTGGGGGAAAAGGATGATGTTGGCACTATTGCAGAAATTCTTTTTATATTTTTTTTTTTAAGTGGGGCTCTTTCTTTTCTTCTCCTCTGCCCCCTTCCACCCCTGAAAAAAATCCCTATTAAAAGCAAACTCACCTCAGGGGATATTTTGTGGTTCAGCCATCCTTCACAAGACTTAATTTCATTATTCAATACATCAGACAACTCAGATCAGAAAGTGATATAGCGCAGTAACAACATGCACAGTAGTGCCTCAGGAAACACTGGTCTTTTTGTTTTTCTTTGCAACGAAAGTGGCAGGTAATGTGCTTAAGGCCAAAGACCCTCCAATTCAATTCCTGAATCTGACACAGACATGCTAAGCAAACACAGCAAATTTAACTGCACTCCCTCAGCCTACATGTATTCATTCACAAAGCTAACGACACATAACAACAATTTTTTTATACACTTCTTATGATGGTTGTCTAATATCTCACTGCTGGGAGACAAAGCCATTGTGATAATGTGCTTATCTCTAAACAGACTGAAGGGAAAGATGAAAAGTTTAGATGAGGATGCTCAAATTTTCAGACTTCGTCACTGAAATTCTAGATCCTGTAACTGTCAACAATTTTAACAGAACTGCATTGAAATAATATGAAAACAAAATCAAAACCTTGTGTTACTTTTAGTTTTACAATTAGAATTCAAAAATGTTATTGAATGATAGGGGTTTTTCCAACTATGATGGAATTTGGGAACACATAAATTCTAGTACAACCCAAGTTCTTTTTCTTCCTTGGATTGTGTGGGGAAATCTTCCTCAGGGCATTTTTGAAGGCAGAAAAAATGAAAAACTGAGTTTCTTTTAATGAGTCAATTTTGTCATATTTTGTGTACTTTTCTGCTCAAATATCAGTGTGTGCACATACAGCCTGAACAACATGAAAAACATTTGAACCATGAGGTCCACAAGAGGTTTACTTAATCTATTTACTGTTCATTGTTAATGTTTTTTAATGCTTTTAAACAACCACAGAAGTTTTGGAGAAAAATTTGTTCTCTTTGTTTAGAGGGATGAAACATTTGGGAAAGATACTTAAAGCTCCCACTTCTACTTCTTAATTTTGTATTGAATTTCCTCTCTCAAATTTCCTCTCTCACCATTCAAATTTTGAAGAGAAATTTTAAATCTGAAGGTCAAACAGCACCATTGTCAAAAGGGAATGGATGATAGGATTAATGGGAGAAAGACAGGAAATTAAGTTTCTTTAGCCCTCTCTCCATTAAACACTAAACTTTCAAGAAAGAGAAGAGAAAACAGAAATGACAGATGCAGCTATGGATTGCTTTTGCTGTAGAGTCTAAAAAGTGATAAAATAAAAATATTTACACTTCTATGGCAGAAAACTTATCAGAGAATTGTATAAAAGTATTAAGTAGGCATATAAAACATGTCATATTATACTAGTAATATGGGGCTTATAAGAAGCTTTCTCCAATACTTTTAAATCCTGTTCCCAATAACAGAATCATATAAATCAGTTGATGAAAAAGCTAAAAATTTAATCTCACAGTATTTTCTTGTTTATTGTTTTTTCCCTCCCTTAATTTTTTTAAAGGAGATTCAATACTGTAAGCTTTTAATGTAAATACATGATTCATAAAAAAGGACAAAAATTACATGCTTGGCAGGTCACATAATAGCTGTGCCCATCAGTGTGCTAAGCCACAGTTAAAGGTGGTTGTGTGTGTGTGTGCATTAGTGTGTGAGCTGGAGCAAGCGACAGGAGAGGACTTGGTGGGGTGGGGCTCTTGGAGAACCAACCCTTTTTCCATGCTTTGTTCTGTGTCCATCCTAAGAGAGACATCTCAGACTGGCCAGGCACTGACAGCTGTGTCTTGCTGCTGCTCCTCACGTGCCCTGTGCCCCTGAGCAGCCTTGGCCCACAGACTCTGCAGGTGTGCAGAATTCTGCAAAGCATTCAGGCAGGGCCTCTGAGACTGGTTCCAAAGGGAGGAGTGCAGGTCAAAGGCCACCTGAGTGATGCTCACGCTAAGAGGATGGGACCTGCCCTACCTGTTTGACAGTCAAATGCTCAGATGCTTTTGCCAGGCTGATTTGAGGTTTTTCTGCATCCAGTGCTTTCTGAGCTTTTTGTCAAACTACTTTCTGTTTCTGTGCCTTCCCCAATGCTACAATTTCTCCCTGGAAGAACTTTTAAAATTCAACTCTTCAGCATTGCTTGCTGATCCTGCTCCTGTTTGAGATACACCATTCAGCTTGAATGTTTCTTTTCAATATCATTTATTAAGTGAATCTTTCTCTTTACAGGTAGAGTTATTTTCCTTCCAACATGAGAATGCAAAGGGGGAAAGAGCTTTTTTCTTGCAACAAAATATTTCTAGAAAAAAACCTACAGTTTAAAAAATTGTAGAGACTTATTACTAATCAAATAGTTTTAATATACCAATCTGATTAGAGAAAAAATTCAAGCCACACTCAGTTATTAAGAATGCTCTGAGTCATATTTGACTGAGATAGTTTAACAATAAAACCTAGATCCAAATAACTTAAAAACATTTCAAATTACTTGAATGAAGACTAGAAAATAGATATACAGTGTAAATGTGTTTAAAGGCTAAGAGAGACTGAGTGAAAGGATTACAACTGAATGCAAAGTTAAGCTGTTGCATTAAGAGTGATTCAAATAACAAAGTGTGTATTAAAATTCCTGCAGGTAAGGTGACATATGGAAAAACTATGCATTTACAGCAGGTCCTTTGAGCCCTTTACACTTTCGAAATTACTGCAGTACTGGAAATTAGGCATTATTACTGTATTGTTTTATGTGAAGAGAATTTCCTTTGGAAGACCTGAACCTGGTATGGCATGCAGCCCTGGAATATCAGGCAAATCCATTTGATACTTGTCACTGGATACTTGTTATTCCCTGACCCCCTGTACCTGTGTTTTCACAAGTGTATATATCAGCCCCAAAGGCTCTGCTCTCACTTCCACACAGGCAGGTATGGGTTTAAGATGCACATAACCAAAACCCTATATGCAAACCCTGCTATGGCTGCCCAGGTGGGCAACTCAAAGAGCAGAACATAGAAACAGGTACCAGTCCATGTAATAAATTAATCAGTGACACAGACAGTGGGATTAGTGCAAATTTACAGATGACTCCAGGCTGGGCACACCTGAGGGAGAGGACATCGTTCAGAGGGACTTGAACAGAAAGCTCAGGAAGTGAACCCTTGGGAACCTCATAAGGTTCAAAAATAGCCAAGTCAAAGGTCTTGCACCTGATTCAGGGCAATCCCTGGTATTAAGACAGGCTGAGAACAGCCCTGTAGAGACGGAATTCTGGTGGATGAAAAGTTGGGCATTCTCTGGCAGTGTGCACTGCCAGCCCAGAGAGCCAAACATGTCCTGGGCTGCATCCAGAGCCCCGTGGACAGAAGGGCAGGAGGGGATTCTGCCCTCTGCTCTGCTCTGAGCCCACCTGCAGAGCTACATCCAGAGCTGGGGTCCCAGCACAGGAAGGGCTGGACCTGCTGGGCTGAGTCCAGAGGAGGCCATCAAGATGATCAGAGGGATGGAGCACCTACAGGGAAAGGCTGAGAGTGTTGGGATAGTTCATCTTGAAGAAGTAACAGTTCTGGAGTGACCTTTCTGTGGTCTCCCAGTACCTGAAGAGACCTTATAAGTAATATGGGGACAGCTTTTTTGGGTAGGTTCTGTTGTGGCAGGATGGGGTTAATAGTTTTAAACTGAAAGAGGGAAGGTTCAGATTAAACACCTTTTTTACTCTGAGGATGGTGTAACAGAGAGAGCTGGTAGATGCCTCATCCTTATAAATATTCAGAGGCGGGTTGGACAGGACTCTGGGCAACCTACTCTACTTGAAAATGTCCCTGCTCATCTTAAGGGGTTTGGACTTTTAAAGGACCTTTAAAGCTCCCTTGAAACCCAAACTATTCTGTGTTTCTGTGAAATGTGTTGAATGAATGCACCCTTTTCAACACAAGCTATGTCATTAACTCACAACCATCACCATTCACTTTTTTTTTTCTCCTCTCTGTTAAACCAATTTCCCTCATCTTTTTTCCCCCCCTTTCCTCTCCTAAAGCTCTTACTTTTTGGAGAATCTCTGTGTTCTAGGTAAAGCAAATAAAAATTGAAGAGAGATTAATTCATTTTGTGAAAAAAAATATTTTTCTCAGCACTAAAGAAATGAGAATGCCTAAGGTACTAAAAGTAGATTTATGGTGAATAATGATACATTAATTTAAGTGTTCTATAAATTGAAGAAATGGCATGACCCTGAACTTTTTAGTTCGAGTTCATCTCTGGTATAATTCTACTTGATCCAAAATAGAGTTGCAAGAATGAAAATGACACTCTAGTCTTGATTAATTTTAAGCACCATGTGCTTAAAAAGATACATTTTTGTTTCATAAGCCTTTTCTGAACATAATTCTTTAGCAGACTCTGAGAAGCTTAAATTCTAGCAAGGTGACAACTTTTTACATCTAGCAGCAGCAGCTGTAGCAGGACATCAACTTCTGCACAGAGGAGGAATTTAAAAATTAAAATACATTGGTATTACTGTCATAAACGCTGTTGAACTACCCAGTATTTAAATTAATAATTTAAGTGTTTGCCTAATGAACTGGACTTGATTACATTAAGACATTCTCAATTAATTCTGACAGATCATCTTCTGAATTAGGATACAGAACCAAAATGGTTTATGGATTCCTGGCCAAAGTGTTTACTGACTGAATATTTCTTCAACAATTAAAAATAGTCCTGTTCTATAGCAAAATGCTTAAAAGGCGATGGGTGAGAAAGTCAGAAAAAATAGAAACAAAATGGGAAGCAAGGGTAGCAAATCCTCCTCTTAGCCATCCTGTCAGCTGGAAATTGGCAACGAAAGTAAAAAAAATAAGTGACAAGTAGTGAAAGAGACATGCTACCTCTGGCAACTATTAAAAGCAAATTAAGAGGTTAGAAATGTTCGATATATAAACTGTTATCACTCAGGAAGATAGCTGGAAGTTTTGAAGAAAGACAAAAGAATAAGCCACAGACTTCTGTCAGATTATAAGAGATCGATGCAGTTTTGCCTCAAAACAACAATTTAAGTAAGATGTATTGAACCTCACAACTACAGGCAGTTTGTAAAAAATTTTATTAGACTAGCTCAACCTGTTATTCTTATTTGCACTGAATCAGGCTTTTGAGGTGCTTTAGGTATTGGACTAGATGTGTAAGATTTCAGTTCACTCCTAGGCAGTTTAGTGATCTCATTCAGGTCTTTGATTTTATAAGGAATTAAAAGCTTCCACTAGTCAGAGTTAAATTTTCATACCATATGTTAACACTATTTTCTTTCTCATTCTCTTATTCACGCAACAGTTTATTTTGGGCATTCTGTGTTCTTTGGACAATCAAATTACTCTTTTTTATATACCCAGTTAAACACCAAATGTGTAGAACAGGACTGGGTTGAGGAACTATTACAAGAAAGACAATTACTCATCAGATTAGTGTCAGGAATGAACAAACCAGAGACATGATGGTAGCTAAGAAAGAAAGTGTACACAATTCTGATTTTCTAGAAAACTGTTTTTTAAAATTACTCCCTAAATATTCTAGATTTAGGAAGGGTAGTTGGATATCTTTTATGGATAAACAAAATAGTGCATAGAGAAAATTATCACATTACCAGAAGACACTTTCTGCTCCCTAATTTAATGTTATCTTTTTTAACAAGCTTAAATTTTAAAGTACTGTCTTGCAGAGGGAGCAGACTCCTTATACCTCTGTTCAGTGTTTCACAGAAGTGTGTTACTGTTGGATATTATGTCAATAAGGCGAGTGCTTCATAATCTTCGTTGTAGTTTGTCTAATTTTGGGGAGAAGGAAAAGAGAGAAAAACCAAAATTACACCCCAATCTTATTCTTAAAGAATTTTTAGGAGGAAGGGAAAATTGGTGCTAATATTAAGCCACAACTGTCTTTCCAGTACCAGACAAGCAGCCATGTATTCACATACACATTTAAAAACTGAGATCGCGTAGGGAGGTGGAGAAGTATGCTGGAGAACTTTCTGTTCAAGAACATGCCACCTCCTACTCACATTTTCTACATCATTCATCAGGCCCAGCTCCAAGCTTATTGCAGGTTTGCACAAAAAAAAAAAAAAAAAAAAAAAAAAGTTGTTCTCATAGTTAATAATTTTCTCAGATATTTTCTCTGCAGATCTCCCCATCCATGGCATTCAGTCAGAGCACTTCTCTGTCAGTGCCATGCTGTTAATGTGGGTAATATCATTCAGCATCTGCTAAACCAGCCTTGGCAAGTCATCTCCTAAAGCTGACGTGTTTCACTACTGAGAGTCACACTAACAGCCAGTTCATGGAGACAGTGATTAGGCCAAATCCAGCACTGGTCTCATTTTATCTCATCAGGGAGCCTGACACATGGTGTCTTATCTCTGGCAGACCAAGAAAGAACAGCAGAGAGGCTTTGAGAGAGATGTTTGGGTACTCAGAATTCTGTGGAGAATTCTACACATGTCAGAGCAGAAGACCTTCAAAGCATAAAAGGTGCAAAACATTTGTGACTTGCAGGAAGCCAGTTCAGAACTTTTGGCCTCTAGGCACTTCCTTACCATTGCTGGGATGTTCTCAGACTATAACTCTTCCTGCTTATTTGTCTGGGCAGAGGCAAATTTAGTCATACCTGACCTTCATGTGCAATCTGGACTGGATGTGCACAAAATGATCACTGACACAACAAGCAAAATTCATGTGTCCTGAAGAGGTTTTGTCTGCACTCTTCTGCACAAGCATAAAGGTGCTGGCAGGTTAGCAATGAATAGAACAAAAATCCAATTCCCGAATTTATTTGTTTATCGTTATCTACTAAAAACATATATAAATCAATCACATCACCTTCTTTTCAGAACTAAATCACATTATATTAGAAAGCATCACTTTTTTTTGCCCTTATTTTTCTCATTTTTTTTGTATCTGAATTCCATACTTGATTCTTTGACTCACTGTCAAAAATGCTATACACTTCCTTCTATATTCCCCCTATATTATAAAAATTTGGGAGATATTTGTGGCATTGCCCACAAAAGAATGAAGAACTCCTAGACACCTAAAAAAAAGTAACTTTCTGATTTAAAAAAAAAATTATAAACATTATAATTACTTGCAGAAGGAATAGTTATTGACAAATTTATAACACAGAAACACTGCTGGTTAAATCATATGAATAGAAATTAAATGTACAATACTGAAAGGTAAACAATTATACAAAAAAGAATCCCAGATATAATCAGACAACAAGAATTCAATATTTCTAAAGATAATTAGATAATTATGATATTCATAAACATCAACACAGAAAATGGAAAATCTGGCTATGTTTCAAGGAGAACTTTGACATATCTTGGGAAATACTGTTCAAAGTTTATCACAACTGTTACTCAGTTTCCTGGAGAGCAACACAATACTTGATGCACCTTAACACAAAACAGCATCAAAGAACAAGACATGGCACACAAAATCAAAGTTAACTGCATGATTTCAAACTTAAACAAATTTCATTGCTAGCACAAAATTAAATAATGCAGAAATAGATCAAGAAAGTATTCAATCATTGTTCAACTGGGGCAATTATTTCTTTTCAGTTTATATGTGAAATGGGTCTTTTTGTAAGATTATTGATACCTGGGGTTTAACTTTGGAGCTTTAACTAAAGACTCAATAAAGTGTGTCTATTTCTCACTATGAGCTTTATCAATACACTACTCATTTCAATTTTACAGAGATTTAGCTGATGAGTAACACAATGAGATTACAATAATTTTACTACTACTGAGTCAATGTCAAACCTCCGACTAACTTTGAGTCATTATTTTTCCTGTTTCTGTGGATTTGCTTATATCTATTCTTAGTATAAACTATTAACTCACATAAAAGATAATATCTATTAATGGATAACATTTATGACTAGAGAGTTAACATTAAGTACAACCATATAGCTTAACTTAATGTTTTCTTACTACTTAACCGTGTGAAGTGTTGTGAGGCAAAGTTTGGCCACAAAATCATAAACAGTTTCAGTGGGAGTTTCACCTTAGCTAGTCCAGGTCCAGCAATATGCGTGACCAGGGTTTTCAGAACACTGAGCACTCAATAGCTTCCAGCTGCACAGTTTGAAATGTTGGAGATTAAAACAGGAGACAAACGAAAACAAGAACTCCTAATTATTGGTCACTTCAAAGTATCTGAGATGTGAACTAGGGGATGCCTTGCACTTTTAAAAGTCTTATTTGCTCTATTTGGAGCACAAAATAGAGTGGTGAAAACGTGAAAATCGGCAGTGCTGACCAAGCACTTTCTATATAACTCTACCAAGCTAGATTTTCAGATAAGCAAGAAGCAGGAATCAATAACAAACGAGACTTAGAATGTTCTTCTTGGACAGACTTTTCATCCAATTTCACATTCTGTATACCCTCCAGCTCCCATATTTCAGGTGTGCAAGGAATGTAAAATCAGATTTCTGTTGCAAATTTCTCAAATCATCCTCCCACACAATTGGCCTATTGAAACCCTTTTAATATTCCACACTGACAACATTGTGCCCAAATCCTCTCCCATCCAACTGTTTTTTATTTCATTGATTACAAAGATATTTGTAAAAGTGCAATATTGAAAATTAATATAAACAATTTCCAAAGGAATACAGATAAAACCAAACTGGTAGTTTTCTTTTTCCATTTGTAAATTGAGTTCACCACATTATCCTAACTTGCAGAGCTGCCCTGCAGAACCTTCTCCTGAGTTTTAAACCTTTGATTTAGTTTTCTTATGTGGACTTAGCTTTATACTTATTTACAGGAAAGTGTGCTATATTTCCATCTTCATTTGACTCCATTATCAGTTTAATTTGTTTTCATAATGCTTTGCCAAAGCTACTATTTAAACACGACAATTTAGAAATTCTGTTTGACAGTTCCTTTCTGTTTGATATATGCATAACTCAAAAGCATAAAACGCTTGGCCATTTTTAAGCTTCCCTTAAAAATGTGATGACATCTAGACTGTATATTCTTGTATATTCTCCACTACCCACTGCCACCTACTGCAGAATTAGGAGCAATGCAAATAGACCTACTTTTGAAAAATTCTGAAGTTGAATTGTAAATATAAACTTAAATGCTCAGAGTATAATCTATGCAGATATATGCAGTGATATATATGCATTATGGACTATTTTAGACCTGAACTCAGTAGAATAGTTAGAATAACAAATGGTTAAGCAGTGTTAGCTTAAATCTAAAAACTAAATTGTTTCTCTGAACAGGTGTCATTTTTTATCCCAAATATAATTAGTTTACTGTTTCTAAAACATTTGTATAAATTATTGGGTTTTGGTTTATGTTTATTTTTCAATTTAAAAGTCCTTTGAAGTAGTCAACCTTTTCGTGCTTCTTTAGGGTTTAATGCATTTGATCTCTAAAATGCAATTGCAAATATGAAAAACCACTCCAGCTAAGACAGAGAGCTTGTAAAACTACTCCAGCCCCATCTTTTCATCAGGTGAATTACTCCTAGGACTTAATGCCAAATGACATAGGTTATGTAAGGTTATATGTCATTTTAGGCTTATTTTTCATATCAAAGAAACAAAAATCAGATTTGCTGGGAGTTAGCAATTTAAAATACAATTTTTCTTTGTCAATATTCCAATGATAAGCTTTTAGAAGCATAGCATTGAATGTAGCACATTTATCTATAGTAGTAATGTAAGCTTATTTCTTTGTAATTTTTTTTTTTTAATACATTACGTTAAACTGAAATCATGTGGCAAAATGGATGTCCCAAGTCCTCAAACCTATAAGTTGTGTTACATTCCTCATTTTCTTTACTCTACAAAACCATGAAAACTTAATTGATTTCTAAGTCAGCGATTTTCTATAAGGGGTGTATTTTTCCAGGTACAAAGACCTGACAGATTAATTTTCCATTTCTGGTCTTCATGTTGGAACATACATCAGTTTTGACTTTCTACAAAACTGGGTGGTTTTTTTTTTTGTTTTTAGCTACTTTTTCAGTGTAAAAATTTTAAGGGAGATTTTATCTTGCACATTTAAGAAAATGATATGCTCAGACATAACACCGGCAGAATAATTGTCAATCACATAAAGAATATCTGCATTAAAGCTGCTGCTTCTGTTTAACGCCTACATGTCTACATCACCAGTACCTTGGGTAAGAAATAGCTATAGATCAAAGCTTCTTAACTACAAATTAACACTAAGAATTCCTTTAACATAGAAGAAATAATATTTGTTTGCTTCCAGAGCCTAATAGATTTTGAAACAATGCTTGAAGGGATGAAAAGAGATGTGTTATAAAAACCCTTTCTGAGAGTTCATAGCTTCATGTTTTCTATTATTATAGACACCTGTAGCTTAAAGAATAAGTAATAAAAACACTTCTTATATCTTATATTCTTATCTATACTTTTATTAAAGATTTTAAACCAAATATCTATTTATTCCAGTTGCTGTTTCTTCTTGGTAAAAATTTTTGTTTGGAAAGAAGGAAAAGAGTTTGCTCTAAACATAAACTTGTCTTTTATTCAACAGCACAGTACTAGTAAGGACTTCTTAATAGATTTGAGTGATGTTAGACTACACTAACTTCAAAGAAACAAGAACATGTACACTAAATCTTAATCCCACTGGGCTCAATGAAAACTTTCCTCTTAACATCAAAGAAATCAGGATTTGGCCTTTATGTCAACATTAACCCCTGTACCTCAGCTTTCCCACTGGACTTGGTACAGAGCAGCACTTCTGCTGAATGTACGCGGTAACCACACAAGTTTTTGTGCTTCACACATCAGAAAATTGTAAGGATCATGCATGAGGACAGATTATTTTCTGTTTACTGAACACATCAGAATAGTCATCTTTTATTTTTTTTTTACTGTTAATTTATTGTAATTTTCACAACACTTCACATGAAGCAACATGAACACAATACTGAGTCTAAATTTACAGAAGCCTGTGACCACATTTCTCATGGGACATCCATAACTTCACTGAGCAATCTGTTCTGGGGCTTCACCGCCCTTAGGATCAAGAATTTGTTCCAAATATCTAATCTAATCTAATTCCACTGCTCTTTACATGAAATGTGACCAGAAGGTCCAGAACTTAAGACTCTCTTCCTCCTTCCTTCAGATATTTGTCTCAACCCAGAGGCTAAGACTTAATCTCTGGAAAGACTGGCCTATTCCCACCACCTGTCAGGCTTTTAATTGCATCCATTTGATGCTATTGCCCAGCACCTTGGTCACTAAATAACTCTAGTAGGAAGACTGTTGTATGGGCATGTGAGGAAAGAGTTCTTACCCTCACCCTGTGAATGGGTACCTTCCTTTTGTGGATCACTTTCTGGTTGGTTACCTTCAGTAAAACCTGACATGATTAATTTTGTTTCCCTAGTTATGCCATACAAAATCCCCAGTGTTTTACATCTCCTGAGTAGTCAGTGGTTGTGAAAAACAACTAGGGAAACTAAAGAACACCTTTATAAATGTGGATCAAGGGCTTTTTCTCCTTTTCTTTTGAAAATTGCATATTCTGTTACCTAACTGGGGTCTACGGAAAGATGGGGAGAGAGCTTTATAAGAGAGTGCAGCAATAGAAAAAGGAGTAATGATTTTATACTGAAAGAGGTTGGATTTAGATTAAATATTAGGAAGAAGTTCTTTAATGTTTGGGTGGTGAGGCACTGGCACAAGCTGCTCAGAGAAGCTGTGGATGCCCCATCCCTGGCAGTATCCCAGGCCAGGCTGGATGGGGCTCTGAGTAGCCTGATCTGGTGGAAGGTGTCCCTGCTCATGGCAGGGGAGTTGCATTGAGATGACCTTTAAGATCCCATCTAACACAAACTATTATATAGTTTTACAACTACAATTTAAATTTACTTCCTGCTTCCAAGCACACCTCCTGTCTGTGACATCCATTTCTACCCAGTTTGGATACTTAGTTCATCTATTTTTTCAAGAAAAGTGTCATTTTTTAACAAATTCTTATCCTGACTCAAAACTGTTTTTTTTTTTTCCTGTGTTTGCCTTTTAAAGGAAATTTGAATTTGTGTTTTACTGCTTTTTAATCATCTATGGATAAAAATGTTAAAATAAAATGTCTTTATGCATACTAGTTTAATTTAGATACGCATAAAATAAATTTTAAATTTGCAGTAACAAGACTGCAAAACTGCAGAGATTTTGATGATCAAGAGTATTAAGGTATACAGTATATACTATACTGGCTTCCTACATCTATCCAGATAATCTTCATTCCTTGACAGATGTTTAAACACAGTATTTTCATAAAATTACTTTTAAAAAAGCTAATGAGCTTAATGGATGCAAACTACATGATAAATACATCAAAGTATATAACCTTTTTAGTATATTTCACACAAAGTTATCTTAAAAATATGATGGAGTCTCAAATGTTCAATGATTGTGCTCATAGAAAGCTTTGCGTTAAAAATTAAGGTACAAAGACAAGAAACAAAAACTTTTAGGAAGCAAGCTAATACAAACTACAAAGTCATGTCTAAAAACCAGATAGCAATAATTTTGACTGCATTTATTCTGATTCTTGTTTACAAAGGTTTAGGCATTCCACTGAATCTGTCCCCTTACATTTGGAGAACTTAATTTTAAGTTTAATTATAAGACGTGGCCACCCTTGAGCACTGAAGCACTGTTCTTTCAGGGGCCTCTTTTTCAATTCACAGAAGTTATAGCTCCAGTTTATCTTCTGACATGGAGTTCTTAGAAAAAGCAAACCACAATTTTTAGTAGTTAATGCCTCCCTTCTCCATGCTTGTCTTGTGTACTTGCCCATGTAGGACTCAGACAAAAGAAAAACTGCTTTGCCCTTTGGGGTTAGATAATATCTCAGATCTCACTGAATGGGAAACTGAAAGGCTGAGTTCAGGTGCTCTTGATTGGCAAATGGAGTTTAAGATTGGGTTCTCCTCAGTTTCTGCAAAGCTTCCAGAAAGACAAACAACAGTTTTATCAAAAAGCTCTGGGGTTGTGTCTTTTCTTCCATTGTAAACAATAAAGCATTTTATTGAACTGTAATAATTTAAAATATATATGTATAAATACATATATAGGCAGTAAAATATTCTCTCTTTTGCAGTGTTATTTTTGATGAAAAAGCTTTAATAGTCCTTTTGACTTCAGATATTTTGCAAATCTCTCATTTTACAATGTATCCTTTCTTTGGCTTTGAATTTTTTTGTCCTCTCTCTGTAGGCTAGTATTACCTAGAAAATATTACTTATAGAAGCAACATTTTTTTGTATTGTGCAATAAAAAATTGGTATTTTAAAAGCATATGCCACATAATTATAAAATGGAGTGGTAGGAAATATAGTCTCATCATTTTTTGTGTTTCACTTATTTAAAGATTGACTGTAGCATGGTTGGTGGCATTAAGACATATGTATTAGACTTTCTAGTGCTGCCTTAATTTCCCTCTGACTTTCCACAGACCCACATAAGCATTGTGATCACTGGGGATCACGTTTCAGCCTTGTCCTTTCTTCTTTGAACACCCCCACCACAGCCTTGATGAGAGTAACTCATTGACCAGAGGACAGCTTGGTTTAAGGAAGTGCAATCTAACCACTGTGTTTCAGATCCCTCTCTGCCCAGGTCATATCACAGGGAAAATATCAAGAACAACTCTGAGTCAAGGTGGAAATACTAATATCAGCCTCACCATTCTTCTGTGACATGGATAAAGATTTCTCAGGAATTAAAAAGAACATTTTTTCCTACTGATTATTAACTGCCTTCTTCAATCAATGTAGGAAGCTTTCTATCCTTCTAGCCTATCCTTTTTTTAATCAATGAAGAGAAAATTGTTATGCATGTTTTACAATGAGTAGTTGAATATCAGATACACACTGGAAACAAGGCTAGAAAAGGACAATTAATATGACTGTGAAAGGTGAGAGTCATAAGAAAAAAACCCCAAAGCAAACCACAAAAACCCTTAATCAGATCTGAGTTTAACTTTTGTCTTAGTCTCTGCCATTCTGCTGTGGAACTGAGTTAAATATATATTATCAGACTTAATGTAATTATCTACAAAAATTCTTAACATTACATCCAGGAGTTCTGCTTTTTTTAAAAAGAAGATTTTCTCAACAGCCCATGTTAATAATACAACTTACTTTTTCCCTTGTGCAATACTTGAGTTTATCAGATAAAATCAAAACCATTGACTATGGAAATTCTGAAAGATGCATTCCATAACCTAGCAACAATTTATTCCCACTAACATCTCTCAGCAAGTAAACGTTAAGTTGAATGTAGCTGCTTGGCAAAAAAAAAGATCAAGGAATTAAAAAGATATAAGCATATATCTTAGTTGAGAAAAATCAGAAAATTTCTAAAAACCATTGGATCTGCTTTTCATTCTCCAGTGAACAGAGAAACACATATATGCACAGAAGATCATCTTTACTCCCAGGTCTCCTGCCTCTCCTACCATCCATAATTCTAGTTACCTGTTCACAAGGTACTTAAAATGTAGGTGTTCAGAATATGTCAGTCCCTTCACGTGAGCATCCTAACTGTGTCACGACCGTAATCCCAAGTGTGAGCATTGCTGAGACCTTGATGCAGAGTGTTTCTGCTCTCAGAGGTACTCTGAGATGTACTGAGAAATAGCCTCACATCTGTTAAAAGATTATCACATCATATTTCCCTCTGCTAAAGAAAGATAAATGTAGATTTACGTAGCTATGGTGGCCAGCTCTAAAAGGAGCTAGCTATACAATTAGCAATAGCAGCAATGAAAACTTGTAATTGTTCTAGCCTTTCCTTTGCATATATATTTACTAAAACACATACCTGAGGGATATGGCATGTTTTTAGAAAAAAAAATCTTCTCCTCTCATATGAAAGGGAGAGAGAACTGAAACCAATTCATGGCTTGCAATCGTCATTCATCCTGGAATAAAAATGCATGTTTTTTTGGTTGGCAGTACTTTGTAGTTCAAAATTCAAGAATACAGTAGATAGAGCTGACAATGAAGTAAATGTGTCATGACAGCTGGAATCCATAATACTTAAAGTATGTATACAGATGCAGCCTACTCAAAAAGGGCAGTGCATTAGAAACCTTACACAGTTCATACTGAAACACATAATCAGATGGTCCAGCAAAAAACATGGATTTCATCAGCAAGGATATCGTGCATTTGGTTTGCCAATTGATCTTTTCCTAGAGGCAGGTTCAAGCAAACTTGCTTGATTTCACATTGTTAGTCTTAATTACAACCTGAAATGCAGGACAGAGTTAAAGGGAGGAATGAGTGGAAGGGTAGGAGAGAACAGGACTCGTGCCTGCAGCATTTGGATTGATTCGTAGTGCAAAGATACAAATCTCTTGGTACCTTTGCAAAGGATTTTTTGCCACTTTCAATCTTGTAGTATGCATATCAGGAGACTCTGAGAAGCCAGCCAGCAGGATGAGGTTCTGGGGTAATTACAGGTCAGGAATCAGTGGCAGCCCTAACAGCTGGCTGTTGATTAAAGATGAAACTCAAGCCCCGTACAGAGGGCTTGAAAAAAGAACTGTACAAGACTTCAAACAGTGCTTGAGCATTGAACAATGTAACTGCACATTTATAAAGCCAAGTACTACAACAGCAGTCTCTTGTAGAGCAAACCAATCATTTCTTGCACTTCTTGCACTTATGAGCAACTAAAGATCTGAACCTGATCATGACACTCAAATTCTTTTTTTGTTTAGTAAATGCAAAGTAAAAAATATTTTCTAAGACAAAATGTTTGATCAAATCGTGAATTTGAGATGTGGTTTTGTAGAACTTTTCCAACAGTGAAATAAAAATGTAATGTCATTTTTTTCTCCCCATCTTGCGTTAATGCTTCTGCATTCATTTATCTTGGCATCTAGAGAGCAGAATCTAGCATCCTATTTTCTAATCTGTTCATCCAGGTACAATTTTTTCTTTGAAATATAAGTTCAAGTTTTTCAGTACAGAAAGAGAAGCAGCAAAATTGCAAACAATTCCTACTACTTCCAGATAGTACAGCAGGAGATGGAAGTGATGAAGGACACACAGAGTATGGAGTGCTGTACATACAGGTACCAAGATGAGCAACTCAGTTTTTATAAACATCATTCACAAAGGGCAATATCTCACTGACAATAAAAAATAAAATCAACAGAAGAGTCAGAAGTAGGTTTTCTCCTCTATTGCCTTTTCCATGAGGTCATTGTGCCTCTTTATAAATCTGCCCACAAGTAACAATAGAATAGAAACAGGATATGAAAATTATGGATTATGCGTAGTAATGATCTCCATCTATAACACAAAATACCAGTTCCTTTGTAACAGCTTTCAGAAAGGACTTTTCCAATGTTTTATATTCTATCAAGCCAGATAAGAACCAACCAGAAATACAGCATAAGTGACAGTATGTACTGAAGCATATCCTATACACTGATCCTAGAGTACATATAGGAGACATTTTAATTTGCATGCTCTTTTGTAACAGATTTGGGAACCACAGTACATACACAGTAAGAGCAAGGTACAGAGGCACTTCAGTGGCCCAGGGATATAACCATGCATTTGTAACTGATGGACATAAGAACATTCTGCTGAAAACTATATATATGAATGTTTTATGTGCATGGAGTCAGAGAAAGAGGGATAAAACACTGCATTAATGTTATAGATTAACTTGACAAGACAGCTGATCCCATTGTGCTCACATTAAGTGAATATGAGGTTCACTGAATGTTAAAACTAGAAAAGGAATTATTTTCTGTAGAGACTGCACAGATAAATCCTGGGCAAAGCATTATTACCCTTGCATGTGAAAGCAATCTCTTGACATGATATACAAGTTGTATTTTCATTTTCTTTAATTTTTTTTTCTGACATTGATCTTATTAACTAGTGTTTAAAGGTGACTTTTATAGGCACTTTTTTAATAGTACAGTAAGAAAGTAAGAAAGTAAGATCAGGGCATTGATTGTCCCCCTGTACTTGCCACTGGTGAAGCCACACCTTGAGTGCTGTGTCCAGTTTTGGGCCTCTCACCATAGGAGAGATATTGAGGGGTTGGAGCGAGTCCAGAGAAGGGAAATGGAGCTGGTGAAGGGTCTCTGAGTCAATGAGAAGCAGGTGAGAAGGCTGGAGGTGCTTAGTCTGGAAAAAAGGAGTCCCAGGGGTGACCCTATCACTCTCTACAACTGCCTGAAAGGAGAATGAAGCAAGGTCAGCCTCTTCTCCCAGCCAACAAGAGGACACAGCCTCAAGATGTGCCACTGAAGGTTCAGATTGGACATTAGGAAGAATTTCTTTACTGAAAGGGTTGTGAAGCACTGGAATGGGCTGACCAGGGAAATTTTGGAGTCACTGTCCCTGGAGGTGTCCAAGAAACAACTCAACGTGACACTCAGTGCCATGGTCTGATTGACGTGGTAGTGGTAAGTCCAAGGTTGGACTTGATGATCTCAGGGTTCTTTTCCCAACTCAATGATTTTATTTTACTTTCTACATTTTGCATCCTTTATCAAAATGAGAAAATGTGAAAATCACAAGTAAAATTTTGTGAGTAAATTAAATGGGCTTAAAACTTTCCAGTAAGTAAAATAATAAAGAAAAACCTTAACTAAATATTTTTTAACAAGTTCTTTCTGGGACTAGATGTGATGACTAACAAGGTCACTTTTAATGAGTGGATTTATATAACCACTATCTGTTAACTCCTAAACTTATTCATATACACACTTTTCATAGTCACAATGGTATTATGGAATTATTTCCCTTTCGCTTGTTGTCATCCCCTTTGGATATTGAAAACTCTTCAATCACGTACGCTTATTTTTAACTTTTCTAGTGCACACAATCCAGTGAGATTGCACATGATTGTTGAGCTAGCACTGAGATATTTTTGAGGTCATATAGCTACTCTTTACTAATACTTCTGATATTTTAATAACATAACATGAAAAGTAGTTACCATATAACCTTAGAAACAACAAGTATTTTAAAAGAAACCATTGTAAAATTCTTCCTGAAATAGTCTTCCCATTATTCTAACTAGGAGGTAGCATAAAGTGCTTCAGACCTAGATGGTAAAGCTGAATAGGAAAAGTATCATAACTTTTCAGTGTTTTGGTTAACTTAATAGCTAAAACAAACCAAACAAAAACCCAAATAACCCTGAACTTGTTAAAGACCTGTGGTTCCAGCTGGATGCATCAATTTATGGGACCCAATGGGATACATCCCAGAGTACTAAGAGAGATGTCTTTGTGTGACTTCTCTCCATTACTTTTCAACAGTCTTGGAGGTCTGAAGCGGTCCCAGTCAACTGGAAGCTGGAAAATGTTTTCTCAGTTTTCAGTAAGATTAGGAAGGAAGACCCTGATAATTACCGGTCTGTCTGTGCCTGGTAAAATTTTGGAGAAAGTTATTCCAGGATTTATTTGAGAGACAATGCAACCACTGATGAAAACCAACATGTGTTCATGAGGGGAAAGTCCTGCTTAATCAACTTAATTTCCTTTTATGACTGGGTTGCTGCAGTAGTTGTCCAAGGGAAATCAGTAGACGTGGTGGGTTTGGATTTCAGTAAAGCCTTTGATGCTGTCTCTCAGAGTAACCTTCTGGACAAAATGTTTAGTACTTAGGCAAGTCCAAAATATGCTGGGCGAACAATTGTCTAATAAGGCAGGCTCAAAATGTTTTAATAAGTAGGATTATGTTAGGCTGGCAGTGGGCTCCCCCAGGCTCAATTTCAGGGCTAGTACTCTTGAATGTTGTTATAAATAGTCTGGATACAGGAATTGAGTGTACATTAAGTGAGTATAACAATGACACTAAAGCAGGAGGAGCTGTGGACTCCTGTGGGGGAAGAGAGAGGCCTTACAAAGGGACCTGGATAGACTAGAGAGTTGGACAATTACTAACCATAAGGAATTTAACAAGTACAAGGGCTGGATTCTCTACCTAAGGGTATAAAGAAGACACAGCCCGGCTCTTTTTTACAGTGTCCAGTGACAGGGCAAGAGGCAGAGGGCACACACTGAAGGATAAGATCTTCCATCTGAACATCAGGAAACTATTCCTTACTGTGAGGGTGACTGGGCTCCAGAACAAGTTAGCAGTAGAGGTTGTGGAGTCTACACCTTTGGAGATATTAGAAAACCATCTGAACATGGTCCTGGGCAGACTGCTCTAGGTGGGCCTGCCTGAGCAGTGGGGTTAGGACAAGGTAAACTCCAGAAGTCCCTTTCAACCTCAAACATTCTCTGATTCTATGACCGAGTGAGAACAGAAATGAAAACCACTGCTGTCATTCTACTACAATTATATGGTGAAAATTAAAATCACCAAGCTCATAAGAACACACAGATTTTTCTTTGAAAATATAATGCGAGGTCCAATGAAAAACGTAAACATATAATCAAAGATGATCTCTAGCCCTGAGATGAAGGATAACCCTGTTGAGACCTTCAGTAATGTGTTTCAGCTATGATATTGGAAAAATTGTTTAATAATTTAATGTCCTCTTGCTGCTTCTTATGGGCAAAATATAGACAATTCGTTGAGAGCAACTAGAATCGATTTTGCATCAGTAAATATTTATATATGCTTAGTTTATTTAAACTGGAAAAGAATAATATTCCTTCTGATGATTTTAAAACTCCAGGTTAAAATTTAGTACAGTGAAGAACACCACTGAAAAGCTAGAGACAGGTCACAGTAAAGTGCATTTCTCCTTGCACACCACAATACACTGCTCATTGTATGTTTACTTTAGGTTCACAGTGTAGCATCACACTCCACTGTATGGGTACAAAAGGAAGAGAAATGGAACAAGTTGTTGACAATGGAAGCTGCTTAAACTGTGACCCTTTACAAAAAAGTTGTGTTCAAGAAATTACAGCTCAAGGTCTGAATCATCCTCTAGCAGTACCCCTTCTCTTCTTTGACTATGTTTACATCAAATGCAATTAACCTCTTAAAATATATGTAGTTTAACACTTAAAGTAACCATGGCTTAGGTTCTTAGCACTTTCATTAATAATAAGCTAAGTGGTACTTGTTGAAGTGCTAGGGCTTGTTGGGAACAGCATTCTGTGACAGGCTTCTGCTCATGTTTCTCTAGCAGAAGCATAAGCCGTTCAGGGCAGAAAGCAGAAAAACTCTGACATTCTTTTATATCTCCAGAAGTCTCCTCTGTGTATCAGAAAGTCTTATTTCTATGAATAATTCAGGTACAATGGATACTAAATATTAACTAACAAAAATTATGCTGCTTAAAGGGGAAATGCCACTCAGCTTACCAGGAGAGCTTTCCAAGAATCTTCGTCACAAATGTGAGCAAATTCTCCAGAAAATGAGTTGGGAGACCCTTCTCCTTGCTTGTGTCATGTGACCAGGATGAAAAAGTGGTGCATGCCTAACATATCTTTTCTTGGACATGACTTAACAAGCTGTGCAAAGGCAAAAACAGTCAGAAGCTAAAATGATTTCACAATAGAGAGGGAAACAAGTTGCCATAACCGTTTTATCAACAGCTATTTCTCATACTCCCCAGCAGCTATGGGAAGGGAGCAGACAAGGTCTTCAGTTTCACATTGGTCAGCTGCATTTTCCAAAACAAAAACCTTCAGAAAAATAAAAAAAACTAGGGAAAATAAGAGATAAATAGTACAGAGCTTGATATATGAAAGTATTTATATGCAAATCAATAAATTATAGATTTGTATTGGACAAAGGTTAAAAAAGGGAAAGATAAATGAATTGACAGCATAATTGCTATATACAAGGAGAAAACAGGATATTGGGTTCACTGTGCAAACAAAATCATGCATGTGCTTGGGCTTTCATTGATTTATGAAAAAATATCACTACAATGTGGTTTTAAAATAAATTCATCTTTTTAAGTCAACTGCTTGGAATCAAATTATGTCTGCAATTCAAAAGATGTCTCCTCCTACCTGCATTCTGCAGGAGATAGCCTTATTTCACTGATGGAATCTGATTTATATGACAGCAAATGCAGCCCTGATACCTCAGCCCTTAACCTGACTGCTTTTGCTTTGTCATTGCTTAATACTTCTTTAGAGAGCATTTTCCAGCTGAGATAGTTTATCAGCCCAAAGAAAAGCTCACACACCTGGCTGGAAAAGCATCTTATTGTTTCATGGGAATGCCTACCCCGGTGCTGAAGAGGTGACAACCTAGTTGCTTCTAATTCCCTACTGCTCCACAGAATGGAATACCTAGTGTCTGTCACAACCTCCTGCTGTCATTTCAACGTTGCACAAGATTTAAGGGAAAATGAAATGTATAGATAGTCTAAGAAATTGATGCTTAATCACTTTAGTGGCAATAAGAAATGCAGATTTCCAGCAGATATACCATGAAGTGAGACATAACCAAGATGGTGTATTTGCATCAGAAGGTTCTGTTGCATTTCTTATTAAGAAAAGGAAATTTATCTTAATCCAAATAGTCTCTTTTAGAGGTGTAGAATACTGCATTTCCACTGTTGTATGGCAGGGAGACTCTCTGCAAAAAAAGATCTGAGTAACAACCCAACATTCAGAACTCCCTGTTGTATTAATACAAAACTTTGTACCACAGTTCAGCTAAACAAAGTTCAGTCTTGCCTTTCCAATATAATTTGGAGTTTCCTGTAAAAGTAGTTTGTTATCAATTCAGATCAATTAAGTTGAATTCTCATTGGGTCCAAAGATTTGCTGTTGTCCCATAAACATTAATCCAGCTGTGCTAGCAGTAATGCATTCAGAGAATGCTGCCATCGTGCCCCTAAACAGTACTGCAACAAGAAATTATACTGGCAGGTAAGCCAAAGCCATTTTCACACAACAAGTCAAAATTCCAAAAGCATTTCAGTGATCTGGGTAATACCTTCAGTGCTACTCTATGAGAGATACTAGACCTTGTTGAAATCTGCCTCAGCAAGACTCAAACCTGCAAAAGACCTAGAAATGATAGCCTAGAGCTAGGTCATTATTCCCACTGCATCAAACAGTGACTGCTTAAATATGTAGCCACAAAGTATGTTATTATGTAATCTACAGTCTCTATAAGTTAGGGATCTAATGGACCGGACAGTCAAAAACCCCTTTCAGGATCTAGTAATTCCATTAAATGCCCAGTGAAAATTAGGCACATAGAGATAAGAAGTAGGAAGATAAGAATAGATTGTTTGGAGGTATCTGATAAAAAATAGAAGCGCACAGAGCATTTTTTCCTAACTTTCCCTGCTTTCTAAAATTTCAGTATCAGACTCAGAGACTGATACTTATATTCAGAATTTAGATTACTCCTGTAGATAAAGAGATGGTTGGGTTAGTTTCCTAATTCATAGTGATTCTACTGTGTGTTTGTGTTGTGGATTTTGTTGTTGTTGTTTAGTTTGGGAGTTTTTGACAACGTAACAATTTGATGTGAATTACAAAAGTCTTTTACAGAGAGGACTGGAATTGCAGGCACCTTTCTCTCAACAATTGCATTAATCCCTGAACTATGATGTCTTCACCCTTTCTGCCCTGCCTCTTTCCCACTGAATTAGGAGTTCATTCCTCTGAAGAAATTCTTGTCCAAAGGGAAAGCAAAATGCTGCCATACACAAACTGCCCTAGCATAAGAAGTAGGAGATGAAGTCTCAAAGACCTTCTGTTGGAAAAGAGAACTGCTACCCACTTTCTGAGCAAGTATTCTAAACATTGTGCACTGTTGTAAAAAGGAGGGCAACATCAGCATCGCTGCTTTTGCTTTAAAAGGAAGGAGCAAGATTGCATCAATTCACTGAAAGAATGCCTGGAGTCACCTATTTTCAGCAGGGATGAAGTCTGTGATTCCCAAGGGAACTGAGATCAGCTGTGAGCCTGACTTGGGGCCTTAAAAAGTACATTTATTTGACATTCCCCATTTAGATTCCATAGTTATAATTTATACCATTAGTTGTTTCTTAATCCATGAGATATAATTTATAACATAGGTTGTTTCTTTATTCGTGTGTTTCCATCATGATATGCCAGCCTTTCTCATCCACTGTGGGAATACAAGCAAGATGCTATTCTCAACACATATTTGTGACTTTGCTCAAAGTCAGGGTATTTTGTTTCCTTTAAAATGCCAACACTAATCAGTCATTAAAAAAGTTAAAACAAAAAAATTCCATAGCTTTCAGTGTTAATATTGAAACAACAGCTGAGAATAAAGAAGCAGCAGCTTTATAAAATAAAATATAAAAGATATATGCATAAATAGGAACATTTGCTGCTGTTGTGAGGACCAACTGATTCTAGTGGAGACACCTGAAAAAAGATCCAAAATGTTCGTCTTATCCGAATTATGTTTCATTAAACACCAAACCTATTTCAACCTCCCAGGTCACTCTAGTAGAGAATTGAGAATGGTCTGTGCTTAATTACAGAATATTTTGTGACATAAAACAAAATCAAACCTTTGTATGTTTCTGTTAACTAATGAGATAGAGCAGATACATTTACTTCCCTCTCTTGATTTTAGTCAGATGTTGGAATGAATTTTTAAAGCAACTGCTAAAGTAAATAAAAGTGGAGAGTTGACTGATAAGGCCAACACAAAGAATCCTTTGGGAATATCAGCACCAGACTGGGTGGAACATCACTTACAATTCTGACCCATATTTGGTATAATAGCTAATCCTTTCCCTCTGTTTGAAAAACACAGCTCCCATCCATCTACTATGAATTTAACTGAGAAAGGAAAGGAACTAGGTACTATGCAAACAAATAACTTTATGAAATAGAGATCTTCAGACAGAGACACTCACCTGTAAGTTCTGGCAGGGATTACTTTAGTGGGTTTAGTGATTGCTATTTCTAATTCCAGATTGTTTCAAACATGTCTTGAGATAAAGGAGTGCTAGAATACTGTGGTATGTATCCTTGCTGCTGCTGTGCTCCTTCTACAATTCACTGAAATTAACTTGTGACTTAACTGTTTCATAATACCAGCATTTCCCTCTTTCTGAGCACAAATGAATGCACTGCACAGTAGAATATACTCTCCTATTATGAGCTTTCTTTTAAACTCTGAGGTTTATCCCACTGTTTAAGATTTGAGCAATCTGCACCTTCCCCTGCATATATATACAACAGAAGTTAATAGAAACAATTCTGTTACAAAGTTTTGAAATCTTGAAAAAATGCCACAAGAAACAAATGAAAAAAAGAAACTGGCGACAGTTTTCTTTCCAAAAAACATCTGATAGAAAATGTATTTATCAGCCCTAGTGTGTATTTATAAGCTAAAATAATTAAAATACAATATCAATTAAAGAAACAGATGTAGATGTGGGAAAGGAATATAGCACATGTTTAGAATCATGTGAGCATGTTCCTATTTGTGAAAGATACTCTGTCAACATTTTTTTAAATGTAAAGCCAGCATTTCAACCACAATTATTAAATGTGGCTACAGTCAGAAAAAGTTACTAGGCAAAAGTAGTCTTATTCAGTAGATCTGTTCTCCATATGTAGTCAGTCCAAATGTACTTACTTAAGTGATAAAAATAAATTGTTACCATTTTTTACTCCTGTTAGCTCTGTACAGCCAAATACAGCTAAGAGGAAGTGAGCTGTATTCTAACTCCTGCACCACCACCAAACGATCTGCATGTCGGATCTATATTATTGATGATACCATACAAGCCAGAAAGAACACAGCTTGACTGTGCAGGAAGACATGATGCAAAGGATGTGGTTTAATTAGGCAATGGCTTTATTAACTCATCTGGCAGCATTACCCAGCAATATGTCATACAGAGCAGGTCATCGCTCTTTCACTGATTGTTCCAACCTATCTTGAAGGTTTCTGTCAGCTTTGCCTCCTTCCAGACTAATTCCAGCTGTGCTGGGGCCTCATCTCCTCATCTGTACCCTCAAGGGTGCAACCTGCATGTCTCTAAACAGGTAGACAGAGGCTCCAAACCACTGGTCTTGATCAAAGTGCATCAAGGAGTAAGGTTTGTTTTTCCTTCCCCCGGACCTCCAGGGAAGCAGCAAACAGTACATTATAGACAACAGGTCACAGAAGGTGAATTACTGAGGCTTTCCTACCTCAAGAGAGTAATACAAAAACTAAATATGGCTTCCCAGTGGCAGTGTGTTCAAAACTTACCTACCCATAGATTTCAAACAACACTTCCAGATTTCACTTTGCAAATGGAAATAGGTTTAGGTTCTCTACGTGAAGATGAATGAACATTAGCACAGGCTGCCAGGGAGGCTGTGGAGTCACCATCCTTGGGGATATGCAAAGTTGTCTGGATATGTTTGGAGCAGGGGGTTGGGCAAGATGACCTTCAGATGTCTCTTCCAGCCTCAATTCCTCTGTAATTCTGAGTGCAAACATGAATTGGGTGTTAAGTGGCAAAATACATGGCCTCACAGACAAGCTGCCATTCTCAATTTTCAATTGTATGCTTTCTCCAACATCTGAGAAACTCAAAATTCACACATTATCATAGCAGTTGGAATTCCTGAGGAATTATCGACCTTTTTGTATGGATAATGGAATACAATTGACAACTGCATGAGGATCTTTAGGTACAATTAACAGCTTGCCAGAAGCATCTTGATGAATAAAGAAAACACGAGCAAACAAAAATTCACACAGAAACTCAGAACTCTGATCTTCTGACAACCAACTTTATGCCTGAACCTCATCTATTATGCTGGGAAAAAATATTTTCTTCCTCTCTATTGACTATTTGTATATATATTTATATATATATACTGCATTCCATTTTCTGATACATATAGGAAAATATTGCAGGCACTAGTTTGGTATTTGAAACTGATATTTAGAAGCCAGCTTCATATGCAGCACTGCTGCTTCCCTCATGACATATAAAAAAGCCACAGTAGCTACAATATGCTTCCACATGCTTAAGATGGTTTGTGTTTAACTTGCTGTATTTTCAATGAGGTACATTTAAAGGAAGAGGATGCCTGGCACCACATGCATAATTTTGATGAATAGACAAAACATTCTCATCTGAAGTATGCTTACTTTATTAAAAAGAGTAATCTAATCTTAGCCTTTATTCTGTTAAATCAGTCATGTGTGACCCATTACTAACCCACTAACATGGAATGTAACTCTAGAGCCAAAGAATTATTCCCACCATATTGCTTATCAGAGAACTGAAAAATAGGTATATCTATATTTTCTCGTTTAATCATTCCCATTGATGATTTATTGGCAAAGACACTACATTTGTGCATCTCTCTGAGTCTCACTCTTCATCTGTTAATTCTAATTATCTTCTTTCTATGTTTGCATCTTTCATATGCCTTATTTGTATACATTCATACAAAGCCAGCATGCCACCAAAGAAATATAAAAAAAATATTTAGTGACTACCCAAGCAAAGAAGTCTGACACTGGAGGAAAGCATGGCACTGTTTTCAGAAACAAAGATGAGAATCAAACACAACCTTTTACAAACTGTTCCAAACAGTCAATTGTCTTGAATTACTGGACAATTTTCCTCAGGTCCACTGAAGCTCCGAGAAGGTCTTGCAAATGGGTGCTAGAATTCTGTGTTTATGGTTCAAGAGAAAAAAAAATAAAAAAAAAAATCCTAGTCTTGCAGAAGACAGGAGTTGCACTTATTTCTTTGCAGTTTATAAAATGCATTGAGAGAGCCTTAGAAGAGATGTACAAGAAAAGTTTACTGCACTTATAACAGGGAACTGTATAGTTCTGTTCTTTGGAAATCACAGAACTGCTACTGTATATCAGGCTTTCTTTTGGGAATTTATTGACCTAATATCTGGCAAAAGGGCAGATGAATATTATGAGACAAATATTCAAAACTAGTGCTTTTAAGACTGTAGAAGAGAGATGTTCTAAAGGACAGTTAGAACAACTCGGAGTGAAAGCCAAGTTGCTGTCGGGGTGTTTTTTCTCTTTTTTTCATTTCAAAACACAATTTAGACATTTACCATTAGATCTTCCAACTTCTCCTTCTCTCAAAAAAAAAAAAAAAAAAAAAAAAAAATTGAAATTTTTATTTCTTCAGGAATGATCTTAGAAGATGCCTTTGAACAGAGAGACCTAGGAATCTTCATAAAATATAAAAGATAAAAGTTGGGTCAAACTAATCTTTGGTGTGATGAAGAGATACCATGGACCTCCTCTTTCTTAAAAAAAAAAAAAAAAAAACAAAACCAAAAAGCCCCCAAAAAGCAACAACAAAAAAAACAAACAAAAATCTCCCAATACAGCAACAAAACCAAGCTGTAAAATGTGCTCATTTTAATAATAAAGTATCCAATTCATACAAAGAAAAAAGACAAAAATTATTTTACTAAACAACGGCTGTGAATAGACAATATTTGCTAAATGCAACTGAAGTGTTTCTGCCTGAATGGAATTGCTTTAAAAGACTAGCTAAAGAAATGTTATTCCAACTGAGTAAAGCTTAAACTATGCAAGAACCTAAAATAGCATTTATGCATCTCTAAGAATGCCACTACACAGTAGAAGTAAAATAAACAGGATGAGCAGGTTTCCAGGGTTCTTATAAAGAGAGATGCATTACAACTTGTAGTGGAATCTTTTAGCTGTTCTAATCATTAGAGCTATAAGAGACCCTGCTATTTATTCAAAACAACTTAAAGCAACTCTAAAGGTCCCAGTGTGATGTTTTCACTTCTAATTTTCATAAAATGTTGATAAGAGTGGAATCAAACTAGTTAGTTATCAGTCTTGATGTTGGCATAATGTGACTGGAAATGTACAATTTGTAATTACTTGAAAGGAAACAAATTACCTTTAAGAGGAAAACCATAGGTAGAAATTGCAGAAATTAAATGTGTTAGGCTGCTCTTAAAAAAACCCCTAAAAAACCTGTTATTTAACTTGCATTCTATGAGAAAAAAATATGTATACCAACTAAGGGCAAGTATGTACTAGTGGAAACATGAAGTTGATGGCTGAGCAAACATTTTTTAAATCTCTAATTTCCATTAAAAATGCTACCAGCAAGTGACTTTTTCATATGATTTATTCCATGTCTGACTCCTCAGAAACCTAATAGCAGATGGAAGAAATGCCTGATGTTAACCTTTTATTTAAAACCCCTCGAAAATCAGAGCTTTGGAGTTTAGACTTCAAAATAAAGCTCAGACAAAAATCTCATGCAAAATCTTAGGTCACAGATATTAAGCATGGGCTTAATTTTAAGTATATTTTCAGTCCCGTCTAATCAATACAGTTCACTTTTAAAGACACATTCTGATGGATTTGAGATCCTGTGCAAACACTAGGCTAAGTAGAAGTGGATGCCAAGGAAGAACACAAGTCTCCAACTGTATCTGGACTTAAATTTGTCATGAAAACAGACAAGTATTTTTCTAGTCCAGGAGAAGTTTCTTGGTTGTTGGAAAAGCAAATTTTCCTTAATTTCCTCTCCTATCACTGCTATCTGCCTAGCAATCTTAAGTTGGGAATGTAGAATATGTTTCTTGAAGCGAAATCATCCTGGTTATTGTATTTTCTGTCAGCAGACAATGTAAACGAGGAACCACCTAAACTAAATTCTAGTCAGTCACTATATATCTCTAGACTCCAAAAACCAGAAAGAATCACACCAAGTATTTGATTTGACATTTTTATAAATAAACCATAGAATTTTCCCCAGATGTGGAATTAAAGCAAATAATTCTAAAAATTCAAACAAAAGACTCAGAAGAGAGGAAATCTAATGTAATCATCCTGAGCCAAGGTTTTTTTACTAGCTGTTCATCTTTCCTGAGGAACATGTTATTAAGAGCAGTAAAACTGTGGCTGGGGAACAATTTCCCTGTACAGTATGGTGGCTGCAAAGGGAGCTGAACATGTTGAGGAGAGTGTGCAACAACAAGATCACTGCATGAATTTTTACTGGATGATAAAAGGGAGGGGCTGTTCCAAAACACAGCAGTTGGGTTCTAGCCATAACCACCCCAGTGCGGCCTTATGCTGCTGAGCACACATGGCTACACAGACACTTCTCATAGGGTGGAATAGGATGGAAATTTTGTCACATTGCTCACCTCCCTGTGACACACTGCTCACCATGATACTCTGTTTTTCCATCACACATTTCATCCTTTAAATGCAAAATATGGCCTTTTGCTTTCCCTACGCCAGAGACTATGACTCAAGAGGAACTTGAACTGTGAAAGCACCTCATCTCTCATTCTTTACTTATTGATTGGAAAACTAGATAACTTCAAATCTATGAAATTAATTTTTAAAATAACCAAAGTAACATCATAACCTCAGGACACCTAAGAGCAGTTCTTTTCCCATCCGAAAATATAACTGTCCTACCTTTTATCTCTCTGAGTGACAAAGGGACAAAAATATTGCATTAATCTTCCCTTCTTGGTGCCTATATTTTTTCTGTGTATGGGGTCTGACCTCAGCCTTCCCCACAATAGCATTCAGTGAAATAAAGCACCACTGTTCCTAAAATCTCAAAAGCCAAAAGCCTAAGAAGGGATCTCACCCAACAATATAATGAGACAGGAAATCCTCCTTATCAAGACATGAAAAGGTTTAGTTAGGTGATAATAATGACTTGCTTAGAGAAGAACTCATTTCCCTGAACAAGATGTCACTGAAATGATCTCATGATGGAGCAGGAAAGTTATACTTATTGCAAAAGTAAATCTATACTACCTGGGCAAGGACTCCATCAGACACAAATTCAAATCCCTTAAATATCATAGTCCCACTTCAATATTTTTAGAACAAAACATAGAGACATGAAATACTTATATTTACAGATAAAATGAATTATACTGATGGAATAAAAGAAACAGAAAACACTTTTTATCAATTCCAAACTTGTCCAGTATATTTTTTGTCATCCTTCAAGAGAGAGCTTTTTTTAGGAGAATGTCTACTGTTATGTGAGGTTGTTGTAGTGAATTTTCTATCTAGTCTGGGTAATACCAAGGTATTTATTTTTCTTACTTTCTAAGGATAAGGCAGTTTCCTTTGGAATGACCATGACCAGACTGGCCCCACTTTAATCACTTCCTATTGTTTCTGTACCTGGGAAAGTTTAACAGCTCATGGACTCTGTTGACTGAAAATTGGCACAAAGGAAACAATCTAACTCATCAAATGTAATCAGGTGCTAACTGAAAGGAAATGGAACTTTAAAATTGTATGTCAGCTTCTACTGGGTCAGTATAACAAAGACTATTTCTAGGTTCTGTGAGCCAGAAGACCTTCACAGTCTCCCCAACTGTCCTCAGGAGTGGACATTTGGTAGCAGAGGATACCATAAGTATTCCTGAAAGAAGCATATAACTTTACTGGCAGATAATTTTACTTTTCAAAAAGAACAATTGCAGGAAACAGGCATGTAATTGTCCTGAATTCCACACAAGAGTAGGCCTAATAGGTCTTAATAAGAAAATGCCACTATAACTTAAGTTTCCACAAGCTATTCTGCATGTCCAAAATAATTTTTCTTAATAAAAGATCAGCCTTAATATTCTTAATACCAAGAGACAGTAGAGCTTCAGAACACTCCATCAGCTCTACTTCTCCATTGTTTGTGCATGTATTGAAAGCTTCCAATCAGTTTCTGGAAACCATAGTGCATGCCAATATCTGGAGCAATACATATATGCACCAAAATTTAGATTTTCTAAAGCTACTCTGCTTTCTTTAGCTAAATTTAAGGAACAGTTTGCAGAAATCTCTGGGAAAATCTTCTATGACAATGCTGTACCTTTAACAGTCATTACCTGACTGCCAAAAGACAGTTGTCACATTTAAACTATTAGATCCTTTTTCTTTCATTTTCTACTTGATTCATGGCTGTTCACGCAGACAAACTTCTATCCATGAGTGAAATGTTGCCAGCCACCATGTTAAAACCAACACATTTTCATGAAGTAATGTAGCTTGTTCCTTGATTCATGAAGAACCTTATCATTCTTATTTTTTACAAGGAAAATAAAGAGAAACGCCCCCCAACACCCCCAAATTCAGGGAGCCTTTCAATCTATATTTCTCTACTTAGAATAAAAATGACATTTAGAAATAGCAACAGGGATGCTATTGCAGATGTTCTGTCCTATATCAGGTCTTGGAACCAGAGACACTTAGTGTGGAATATTTGCACGTTGCTATGTATATATGCTAAACACATATGATGTCCTCAGACTTGAATGTGATGTGAAAACTGTTGTGGGAACAAAACCAAAATTTTATGCAATTTAGCTGCAATGAAAACTACAATAAATTATAGCCTGAATTAGAGGAATTACTCATGATGTCAGTATTAAAAGCAAAAAAAAAACATTTCCAACTCTGGAGATTGAAAAGGCTGTTTTATCAATCTAGAATGCAGTGATGCTGCTAGTTTGACAAGAAATTTTTATGCGGCAAGTAAGGAAAGGAAGGGGTCCTTAGACATCCCAATCTACTCAAGCACCTTTCTACTTTAACTCAATTTTTTTTTTTTTTTTTTAAGTGTTAGGGAGATTTATTTGCACTCCATCAAAGAACATATGCACTGAAACTTCAGAGGTTGCCACAAAATTAGATTTTCATCCTTTGGTCAGATCTACCCATAATTTCTTGCCTGAATCCTTTTCAGTGGTAATTGAAAACAAAAATGCTAATGATTACATGCAAATGTCTTTTTTTAAACTGTTGGCAGTTTAAAGGGAGAAAAGTTAGGGGTGTATTGCTGCTAACCAAAATTCATATGCTGTGTTAACTTTTACTGCTTGACTTCCTGAATTTTTTAGCAGGGGAAACTTCTTGAGACAGTGCCCATAACCACACCATTTTTGAATGAGTGAGATTCATATACGAGCAGATTTCTAGAGCGAAAATGAAGGCTGGCATTTTGAAAAAAAGAGCTGCTGTCTTTGTGAACAAGACACAGATACAAGAAATATTTAGAAATGGAATTCATAGGTATTTCTGTAGAAGAAAGATCCATGCAAAGTTCAATCTATAGAGAGGTTGAGAGTAGTGTGGCCTTCTCTCTGAAGAACACCATAAAATTTGCATCATGGTTTGATGACAGGGAGCTCAGTAGCAATGCTGGTTTAAAACCTCGAGGCTTTTTTCCTGCCTCTTGGCAAAGTTTGCTGTCAGTATCATTGTGTTGACAACTCATGGAGCTGTGCTGTGAACATTTCATAGAACCTGAAAAAACAACCCTCTCCCTCTATCTTTTTTTCCCCAGATTTTTTTTTTTAGCTCATAAGTTATGCACTCTGACTTCTTGCAAGAGACAGAAAATGGGAAGCAAGTCTTCACTGTAGTATGCTGAATCCCCAACGGGCTTTTAGTTATGAGACTGACACAGACATCATGCTCTCTGTCATTTTGTACAATGTCAGCCTGAAGAAACAAGAGGATAATAGCAGACAATACCTCAGGAAGCACAATCCTGAAAGCAGGCATTGCCGTACCCCCAAACAAAACATGACACTTTAGCAAGCAAATATTGCCCCATAGTGTCTCCTCAGAAGATACAATGGCTAGGGTTTTCCATCTCCTGCAGCTCTTTCAAAGGGAAAGGGAAATAGCCAACCCCAGACACCAAATAGGGATGGCATGAGATGAACCACATAAAGAATATTAGCAATTTTTTTGGAGAGTCACTAGAATTGGGAGAAGTAAAGATTCAACCAGCACTACAAATTTCTGCCAGAAGAGGTAAAAAGGCACTGCTTGCCATGTAAAATATTACAGGCACCACCTCCTTTATTCCATGTCCTTATCTGTAACCAGATCTTGAGGAAGCTGTTTTTCCATATATGCAGAAATTTTTGTGAGCAGCAGATGAGAAAGGACCCTCTCAGACCCAAATGTTCTAACAGAACCTGTCCCCTTGGGTTTATATCAGAAGGTGAAAAGTAGAGGAGGGTTGTGAGGAGAATAAAGATAGGATTGTACTGCATTCTAGTGATTCAAGTAGGAACCCTTGTGACATTCCTAGGAGCAGTGTCTCAGCCCAACCAAAACACAGATACAACACATACATATACAAGGAATAAATTACACTGATAATGATTTTAATCGTAATGGAAGATTAACGACAATTTACGTGGGAGTCTCTGAGAAGGTGTCTAATAAAAGAGGGCATTCTGGCCTGACAAAATGAAAGTGCCACACTGTTGCAAGACTGTTTTAATATGCAATGGATTTTCGAGGCAGTGAAAATAAAGCATTTTTACACTTTTGAAGATGATTGTGGTAGAGTTACAAAACTGTTATATTAGAGATTGATATATATCTGTTTCATTCTCTACAGTTTCTGTATGAAATAGTCATATAAGAATGATCCATGAGTATTCCCAGCTAAAAGTTCAAATGAGTTTAACCTTAATTGTGCATTCCTTTTTCTTGTTTGTTTCTCTTCTCCACAGAGACTCAATAAAAAGTAGAATAAAGATTTCCAAACTGTCAGAACCACCAACTCTCAGGCTACTGGCTGCAGATTTATGTGTAAAAAAAAAAAAAAAAATTACTTTGCAAGAGAGAATCGTTGCTATAGAAAGTTTTCTTTCAATTAAAAGTAACTGACAGCAACTTTGAAGGACAGCTGTGGACAAAATTATCCATCAGGAGAAAACTACTTATTATCATGCACTGGCAAAACAAAAATGCCCGTGTACAAGGAGGGACAGCTAATACCTATTACAGAGGGAGGGGTTGGTTTTATTTCCAAGTTTCAGATACAAGAAATTTTTACTTTAAAAGTTTGAATCATCCATTTACTGAGAACACAACAAACGTGACTAAAACATACAACAAAGGATCCATTTCTAATTCAATTTGTAGTAGTTAATTCTGTATCTTTTGCACCACAAACACCTCATTCTATAATCAGAAGGAGAACAGTAAATTTATTGTAGATATGCTTCTTCATGTCTAAAATACACGAGTTTTAAATTAAATTCCCTTTAAATTAAAAAGCCAGCTCACTGATAAGTGAACAGTGAGCAGGACTTCGCAGATATAGCTGAATGCAGTCATATTAAAAGAGGAACAAAAAGAATGTCTATTTCATAGGACCATTTGCAGGAAATAACACGTGATGTATTCTAGGATATATATTGCTTATGCAAAAAGACCCATTTGTTAAATATGAATATGTTAATCTTAATAGCTTCCATTTTTCTTAGGCTCTCCTATCTTTCAAAAGATTCAGACTAAGAAAAGGGCAGAAGATTTGTTATAAAAGTGGCCAAGCTCATAAGTGCCTTAATTAAAGGAATATGATCAGCTTAGAACAGTTTATACATTGATATATAATAGACTGTTTTATCTGTTGTCCTAAGCAGCACTTTGGTAAATATAAAGGTTTTCGTGGGAAACCACAGTGTATGTATTTTGTTTACTTTGTATATTTGACAGTTATTTGGCTTAAATTAATTTCACCAGATACTCTCTGTGTAGCACTGCACAAGTGTGCTCTCCATTTCTCATCTTCTGGTAGAGCTCCCAAAAAGTAACAATGTGAAAACCTCTTTTTTCACTAGAAAAATTAACATAAATCAGCAAAACGTGCCACACAGGATAAAGGGCAGAGAGCATACCTGTAGGTTCTTTTAACAAATTTGACAGTATTCTTTTCATGTTGCAGTAAATTTCAGCTGAGATAATTAAACTGTTATTTTTAATGTTTCCAGCCAGTGTATGAGAAAAATACAGACTAGACTGCTAGCCTGAAGAATAGTGTCCAGAAGCATTTTGTTACCCTTGACCTTGTCTGAAAGCTCAGTTTCCAGAGACCCCTTGTCTTCTGAGAACTTCCTAGCAAAAATGCATTGACAATGAGTTCTGCTCTGTATCATCCTGCAACACCACTCATCTTGCACAGAAATGAAAACAAAAATGCTTACTTGCATAATCCACAATGCCATTTTCTTTTTGTTCCCATGGTCTTTGGTCTTGGCTAATGTGCTTATCAAAAGAACATTGGAATGTTACCAGCTTTGCTTGAAAAAAGCAATATGACCTCTTAAAAGAAAATGAAAGGCTATCCTCTTCTCCCTTGATTTAGCTATTTATTTTAAAACTTGCTGGATTTTGGTGTGTGTGTGTATTTTTTAATTAAGTAATCAACTACAATCATAACTGACAAATCAAAAATGTAGGGCTGAGGCTATTAATGATAGTTCATCGCAGGCAGATTTGGCTCAAGCACTTCTCTGTTTTGGTATTTGCCAGAATATGTTCCAGGTAAATGCTCTCTACACCTTAGACATTAATTTCAATCATTTTCACTGATCTAAGAGACTGATCTGGAGCATCTGCTTTGCTGCCATGTAGGGTCACCCAGGGTTAATGCCATTTATGTGGCTTGATCAATGCTGAGAGGAGAGATCGTTCTTTCCCTGCAGCCATGTTTGTGAACTCTAACTGGAGCTATTCTGGATTCTGCTGTCGTGGGAGTGGAGGGCAGAGTTAGACTTTTCCCTGCCCTCTGAGGCCATTCCAGTGTAGCACCTACACCAGCCTGTCTGGTATTGCAGATTTTCTCACCTATATTTAAGTAGTAAGACATGACAGGTAGTGCATTTTCTGGTGATTATTATATGCTTTGGATAGCGTGATAAGGCAAGAAGCTGCAGAGTTTCCTTTAAGTGACTTTTTGCAATGAAATGGAATGTTTAAATCGAAAGGGGGAGAGAAAAAGAGTCAGAGTCCTGCACTTAGAGGGCATTCTTGACAGGGGTATGACATCACTGACAGCCAGTCAGGAAGCTCTGACTTTTATAACCATTCCATAAACACAATCAAAGGAGAATTTTAGCTTCAAACTTTGCATGAACACTGTAGTGAGAACTGACAATAGACTCTATGCCTAATTTTTCTTCAAATGTTATCTATGAACCTAGATACAATTAAGGAAAGGGTTTGATTACTTTTGCTTTAATACTGTGAAGTGGTCAGAGTTTCATTATGATTAAGAAAGAGCTACCTCTTCATGCAATATTGATCTTTTATCTCCAGGTCAGCCAGTACTAAATGCAGAATATAAGATAAAACTTTTGCTGGAGTTTTGGTTGAGGTTTGTCTAAGAACGTCAGTGAAGTTTTATGCTGTCTAGAAAATTACTGCTAAAATCATCCAAAGCAAAACTTTAGGATGATGAATACACAGAAAACTGTGTTTGGGTGCAGGCGACTTATTTACCCATTTTCCATTTTAACAAAAAGTATCATCTGAGTTTTCTTTTGTTTACCTTTTCAGCTACACATGCTATGGAAACCAGTCGTGCTGTTTGTTCAGATACTGTGAATATAAATTAAAAACCAGCTAAGGTTTTGCTGGTCATTTTTATTCATTATCAGCAATATAAGAAAATATTTTGAATTAAAAAAAATCATGAATCAAATTAGAACCTGGAATACAATAATACTATTTTCTTAGATCCCAGGTGGCATGATAGCCTAAATTCACACTAAAATACTGATGTTTCTTAATTTTCATTTTATTATTTTGCCTGAGCTTTGCCATTTTCAGTGTGGAATCTGACAGAACTTAGAACACAAAATTCCTTCCAGTTGGGTTTTCTAGCTAATACATACTCCTTGCACAGCTCCTGTCACTCCCCAACCCTTTACTATGAAAGGTCAAACATAACTTCTCCCTCTGGTTTATGACATATAATTTTACCATCAGGATAACCTAAAATTAAGCTTGTAGTTTGCAACCTCATTTAACCAAAATAAATTATCCTGCAGTGAGCCAGCATTTCCATCAGGGTTCTGCAGCCTCTCTGCAGGACTTGGCCCACCACAGGGCTAGGTCATGATGAATGCTGGCCACAAACATTCCAGGAGGTCAGCATCCAGAGAACCAAGCTTCACTGGGGGAGGAAAAGGTTCTTTTCTTACATCTGGTAGCACTGACTTTCACTTTTGACATTTTCCCTGAGACCCATCTAGAGGATGGACATGTGACAATTTTCGTGAGGAATACTGTTCTACAAAGAAATTCAGCTTGCATAATCCTGCCAGTAAAGCATGAGCACGAGAGAGAGAGCTGTAATTCTAGTAACATCTTTCAGAATACAATTTCTGTTTATCTGTAGATAGGCCAGAATTCCTGATAATTTTCAGCTGTCAGTTTAGGAAAGAAATTGTCTCTTAATCTCATAGCTGAAGTCCCAACATTCTCAGAAGTCTTGGGAGTTTTCCTTTGGTTTTGTTTCCAAAAGAAGGAAATTAAAGTGAAAAAGATTCTTTGGATTTCTATATATTTCTAAAATACATTTATCATTGCTGAAGTTCTACCACTAAATTAACTTGCAACAATCAAAACAAAAACCTAAGCATGTTGAACAAGGGCTCTGGTAGCACCTGAAGCATATCCACATATTTGCAGTGCTCTAATAAACTTCTCTTATGCTGTTATATCTTAAATAAAATTGACTACAACAGAACTTTCAAACTGAAGTTATGTCAAACAAGAAGTTATGTCTTCTATTTTTCTTAACATCGCTAGATCTTCCTCTATTGACTGTCTCATTGAACTGAAACATGCACATGATGATTTGTCAAAATAATCATCCATAGAACTAATTATAGGTCTACAAGTATTTTAAGTGAAGAAATAGCAGATATTGTGAGAATTAATGTGAGGTGAAGAAGCAACGGGGAAAAAAAACAGTAAAAAACGTAACAGATGAGCAAGAGAAATATTAGGTGGAATATAAGGAGAATTTTCTGGATTCCCTACTTCTTCCTACAGAATGCTACAAAATTCCCTGGGTCCAGAAAGATCGCATCTGTAGTATTTTATTTTCCATCCATCTTTGATCAGGTATCTTCAAGCATACCCAGTTTGCCCTTTGCAAACCAAAGGGAAACAATCAAAAATATCCTCCTCACACCATTTTGCACAGAACTGTGGGTTTCAAATTCAGTCCAAGCTGCCAAACACCAGGCTTGGATTTTAGCTCCAGACACACAATGCATGGTGTTGAGCATCTATTGACATGAAGATACACACATCTGTTACCACACACAGGTGTAGGGAGTGGATGGATCAGTGTGTGACTCTTAGTTACTTCTTTACAGACATGGATTTTGCATATTCTTGAAACAAATTTTCTTCAGCTTGAATAGAAATTTAAAGGCATTACCTTAACACATATTATTCATATAAAGTAAGAGCCTTAATAGTCTTCAGTACAACACCCCACACTGCTTCAGAATTCAATAACAAATGGATTTTAATCTAATTTCTTAATGGTCCATTAATGACTGAGGCATCTTTTATTTGAATTTTGTTCCTTAAGAGAATACATTACCTTTAGATTGGACAATGTGATGAAGAATCTATTTTTTCAGGCTTTTTACTTGGATGAGAACCAGTGTGTTCCTATAGAAGAGCATTGAATAATCATGTGCAAAATAGGACCACCCAACATCTGTCTATATTCTGACTTGGAAGTCAGTTTTATATTTCACTGCTAAAGGATTTGCAGGAAATTTATACTGAATACATGGGTGGGGTGGGATAGAATCCTTCCTCTTTGCTTAATCACATTCAGGGAAAAGTGATGATCCATTTTGTCTGGTTCGCTCCATTACTCTTTCTAAAATTAACTCACATCTGACATTATAACATATGTTAAATATTATGTAAGTGGTCTGTTCTATATTTGGGTTATTCAGTCATAAATCCTGGCATGCACGCACACACAAAATAGTGCTGTGAAAAAAAAAAAAAAAAAAAAGGAAAAAAAAACCCCAAAAAAACCCAAAAAAACCCCACCCCACACCAAAAAAACCCCACAACCTTGTGCAGACAAAATGAAATTAGTAAAAGTTGGACTTTTCTTCCCAAGTTCATCAAGGAGCTACAATCATCCACTGACATGAAAACTCACAAGACATTATCTACCAGGAAAAACATTTTGCAGGTGCATATATTCTTTTACTTTGTAGTAATGGAATTTCCACAGTTTAAGAGATCTTAAGAGCTACAGTTATTTATGCTGAAATAGGCTTCAGTCTGGCATGACCAAGATGTGTCTGTGAGCATGTGAAAGCCAATACATAGTGGCCACAACAATAAGTTAAGTGCTCCCTCCTTGCCTTCCTTACTAGTCTTATTTTCTATTGGTTTGCCAAGAATATAAAGATATCCCTATAACTGCAAAAATAAGGTTTTGGCTGGAAGTAAACTTTGGTTTTCTGAACCAGTCTTTCAGCTTTCCCAGCATATTTCCCCGAAAGCTGTGCACTGTTTAGTACAAAATTTCCAGCACTGTCTTATATCAATATTATTGGTTTCGTTTGATTTGGCATGTCTGAAAAAAAAAAATAGAGACACTAAATTATACATAGAACACCATTTGTATTCTAAGGCTGCTGACTTTTCTTTCTAACCAGTGTTTTGAACTATTTAAGAGCTGAAGGATTTCATACCACAAATGCTGTAGTGAGCGTAGGGTCTAACAGCTACAGAAATGCTTTGACAGTAAGAGGTAACATAAAAATGTTACTGTCTTCCCTTCTGCTCCTTAAATACAATTTTCTGAAAATAACTTGAAAGAGCTTGCTTCCAGGGGTGGCCCTTGAAGGACAGACCCAGACAGCTACAGCAGAGCTGACAGCAGCACACAGCTCAAGGTTGTTCCAGACAGCTCAATCAGCTGACAGCCAGGCACCTAAATACCTTCAGCAGAGGAGTTAGATTGTCCACTCCCTTTGTTTCAGGAGCTGCCAGGGGCAGGAAGAACTCAGAAAGTGAGATGTTTGTCTAGCACTCAGCTCTGGACCAGAGCCAATTATCCAGAAACACCTGCTGCCCAGTTCTGCTGCTGGCAGCCCCAAAGACCTTGTTTCTCAGGAAGGTGTGCCTCACATTTCCCTGCACAGCTCCAGAGAACAGCCACTGTCTTTCTTTGATACAGATGTCAATTCCCACAGCTCCAGACTCGAGCTTTCTTCCTGTGGTTTCTGATGGTATGGAGGACTGATCCAACTGCTTCGAACTCAGGAAAACATCATATGGTCATTTCAGCAACAAGGGTAGAATATACAGATCTGTCAAAGAAACTTTAGCTGTGAATCATCAGGAAGGATATCTCTGTAATCAATTAGTTCCTCCTATCACAAGCACTGAACTGAAAGAGCTGTTCTTAAAATGTGAACAAAACCACAGGTAAATAAGATTTTTTATGTAGTGAAAGTTATCCAAAATCTACATTTACATCTCCCTTATATCAAATTATCTCATAGCTATAATTATCTCTTAATTGCATGTTTATTTCTGAATTGAAATAAGTCCAAGCCACAGGTAATTACTTCTCCTCTTGGTCACCGGTGCTGAAAAAAAAACAAACCTAGTTTATAGCATTTAAAGCCACGAAGAAATTTTTGTATGCCAAGGTTCACACTGAGAGACACCAAAGCACAGTTGCAAAAGAGCACCAAAAGACTCACTCTGACCCACATAACAAAACAGGACATTGTGAGAGCCTGATTATATTCAGCAGCAATTCAGGGGAATGGATGGTTCATACTCTAAAGTGATTCTGTTATGTTGAACTACTGTAAAAATATTGGAAACCAGTGCCACCATCATTTGAAATGAGAAATAGTTTTGCTTTTTTTTTACTACAATATGACAGATGATGGTCTAACATGGCACCTTTGAGCAGCAGAGATAACATTTTAGCCAGCACAGGCTGCAAGAATGAACATTAAGCCTGCTTTATCTTTCTTGACAGGCAGCTGGACTTTCTACAAAAGTTATTCTCTTACTACCATACGAGACACTTCAAATACAACACTTGTAGAGCTCCCAGTCCTGGTGTACCTGGGTTTAAGAGCTGAAACTACCTAAGCTAGCATGCAAGAACAAAAGTTTTCTTTAGTCCCTAAAAGAAAGTTTTCCATTCTCTTGATACTCCCAGTCAGCCAGGGCCTCTTGCATGGGCCTGTTTTCTTGAGTATGTGGAAAGATGACAATTATTAATAACTGGCCTAATACTGATCTAGGCTCTGTTGCTGCTCAGTGGGCTGAGTCACACTGAAGGGAGCTAATAATCATAAGAGGGAGAACGGAGATTAAAGAGATAATATTGGAAAAACAGCATTGAAGAGCAATAGCCTGAAAGAACAAGATAGGTAAATACCTAGAGAAAGAAAAAAAGGGATCAAGAGTTCTTCTTTGACTTAAAAATAAGATTGGTACCATTAAGCAATCTGCTATAGAATCTTATGAACAAATTTCATTATATAAAATATTTTTACACATACAGAAACAGATATAACAGATACAACAGATATTTATCTGTTACAGCAGATACAGCTTACCATAGAGGGAAAAAAAAAAAAAGAGAAAAACTTCCATAAACTTGTAAATTAAAATGGCAGAGTAAATTATTTCTTTTAAATCCCTGCAAAGTATATTTAATGCATGATTTGAAATCACTGGAGGCATAAAAAAATGAATATTTGCAATATGGAACAAGTGAAAGGAACAAAATTAAGCCTGGGTGGGTAGCCTTAGTAGGGTGGAGTGACAATGATGAAGAATTATACAAGGAAGAAGGGAGCTCACTAGGTCCCTAAATAGTTCACATCCAGATGCTTCGATATTTAGATTTCTTTCAAATGTATAGAAAGTTTTTAAAGAAAATGTAGTTTTTATTGAAGGAGTGGGAGGGAGAGAGCAGGAAAATGAGTAGAAGCAGTCATTGGGTGGATGCCACCTAAACCAGCCATTTAGACTTTGTTCCATTACATTGAAATTACTCCTCTCCACCCTGGCCCCAACTGACAGACACACACAAACACTCAGACAACACACATCGTGCACAGGAGGCAGTAAAAACGCTGCTGGCACAGGTGTTATTCCAAAACACACAAAAGGACCCTACTAAGAGCTTTGTGAGCAAGCTGACTGTGCTGAGGAGCAAAATCACAACATATTTTTTGCCAGCTATTAAACTCAAATCAACAAATCTTCTCTAGCCCAAGCAAAATGAAACCACAATCAAAAAATGAAACCTAAAAGCAGCATTACAGGTTCATCTGCTCCAGGGCTTCAGCTAAAAACATCCTTCTACTGTTTTCAGACACTTACTCATTTATCAGCTAACTCACTTTAAGACACAGTGTGCCTTGAAGCTGTTTAAGGCTTTTTCTACACACAAAAACTGTATTCCCCAGTGATTCCGATGTAAAAAAAGGTGCAAACCCCCTCTTTCTCAATACATGGGCATACTTTTTCTGTACATATGCTTTCATCAGTGTAGCTTCATGCCAAGTGGGAACAAACACCTGTCAATGACATCTCTACATTCACAGACATGAATTGTTCATTTGATATCACCAAAAAGAATCTCACATGAAACATCCTACTGTAGCCCTAACTAGCTATACTAGAATACAATGTATAAGACCACCTTAAGGCAGATAAAGTTATGTGATGGAAGATATGTATCCTAAACATACAATAAAAAGTCATTTTCCAGGAAAAGTTCAGTTAAAAATGAGGAACGAATTAAATTCTGCTAGAAAATAATACAGGAAAACAATAACATCCATTGTAACAATTTTTTTTTTTTTTTTAACAGAAGTCTCCTACAAAAGAATAATTTAATAATAAAAAGTTAAAACACAGCCCTAGAGAGACCAATAATCACACTGGTTATGAAATACTCAGGAAGAGGTAAATTTTACAACCCCACACCCAGAAAAACAAAATATTATCCAACATTAGCAATGCTCTACTTGCATACTGTGTTCCTCAAAAGTCTAATCTCCTGAATAGACTGACAGCAGCCCAGTGCCACCTTCAGCTGAAGTCCATCAGTTCAGGAATAGGTACAAACTACACTTTGTATTTCTCAGTAATAATTTCTAGGTAATTATGATGTTCTCGGCAGATTTAGTTTTTTTTACTTACATTGGATTCTTGGAGTATTGGATTCCTATAGCACAGTACAGCACAAAAATCTGTTCACGTTTGATCTCCTGTTCACTTGTACAGCAGAGGTTTGCTGAAAGCAGGATCAAAGATTACTCAACTTTTTTTTTCTTTTCCTGTTTTCCCTGATGACAATTCCACACCAGCCTTTTTTTTCTCTGTTGGGCAGCAAATTATTTTGTACTACTCAACACCTGATCTGAATTTGCAAAGCTGATTAGCAAAATATCTACAGGTGGAGCAAACTAAGCAACATGTTTTAATTTTCCAAGAATGTTAAAATTCAAATAAACTCTGGAGAAGTGAAGCTCTCAAAGGCAAATGAATTTGAATTCCACTATTTTGTGCTGGCATTGTTAAAATAGGCTTAATTTTACATGGCTATATCTTGTACTGGTTGTGTACTGTTTTCCTTTAGTAGAACACAAAATATGTAGGGTAAATGAAATTAGCAATAAGCAGTCACTTCACAGTGATATAATCTTTATTTTTGCATGCTTTTGCACTCACAATTAAAGTGCAGAAGTATAGATTTATTGTTTCAGTATGAAAAAAAAAATTACTGAGAACTGATTTGGTTCTCATTCTATTGCAACAAAATCTGGTGCTTCTGGATGGCCATTAGGTGAGAAAGCAGCTTTTACAGAGGCAATGCAAGTATAAACAAGCACTGAAAACATACTCAGGAAATCTGTACTGTGGATGGGCTTAACAAGGCATTTCTAAAAGGAAATAACTAGAAAACCAAAATAAAATTTATTGTCTCCTTTAAGTGTAATACTTCCAGGTCCTTAGTAAGCTTTAAAATCATGAAATTTGTGAAATTCACATTTTTTATGTGTTCCAATGAACGGTACAATACTGTAACAGAAGCATATGTTGTTCAGATCTATTGCTAAAAAACTGATATGATAAAATGAAAAAGAGAGGGGAAAAAAGTGGATAAAACATAAATTACATGAAACAATAAATCAGACCTAAAGTCTGACATTGAGATTTCTGGTGGTCCATATGTTTTACATATTATGAAACCATCCCCATAAACAATTCTTGCTAAAGAATACAATTCACATTTTTCCTAAACCGTCCTATCTCATTTGTTTACAGTTTTCTTCTCAACAGCTTCATTAAATTGAAGACAGCATGAGCAAGTTGAAACAATTCATAAAGAAAAAAAAAGATCTCTATTAAATAATGTCAACATCAAAGGCAACAATAAGTAATCTCCTGCAAAGGGAAGGCTGTGAAAGCATCTTTTGAGCTGGTTAAAAACTGGCAATTATCAATTTCATTTTGACATGAATGAGAAGGAGGAATGTTCTGTACGTGCTTTAATCTTCTAACATATATTTTATATATAAAAAAATAATATCAAAACACCTTAAGATATATTTGGTGAATATTTAAGTCTGTACTAGCACAAACAAGTTTGCACCAGTGAAAACATTGTGCCTAATGCCTTTACTTTATCCTTTAGTTTTTATAGAATGCTACTGGTTCTGTTAGCAGACAATGAACTAGCATTTATTTAGAAAAAAAAAATAAAAAATAAAGGGCTACACCTGCATGAAAATAACACAGGATGCAGCTTTCTCCAGAGCTGGGTGAGGGGGTGCTGCAAAAGGCAGTGTCAGGGAAGAGAATTCACCAATGCTCTGCCAGTGACAGATTCTTTTCTGAAGAGCTCCAACGATCATGGAGAGTGGAATGGGACAAAGAAGACAAGGAAACCTTCACTGTGGATTCAGGAGAGCAGCACTTGCTTCACTGGGCCCTTTGAAGAGTGAAAGCAGCACCTCAGAAAGCAGCTGACTTCTGCAGAGAGAAGGTTTATCACGACATGCCTGGGCAAGGGGCTGGGCCACGTCACAAAGAGATGTGTGCCACCTTTCCTTGTCACTGTAGGACCCACTCCTCTATAGAGTTTAATAAAATAGTCATGAAATATCTGATATAACTGACACTTCATCATTCACAGGACACTATTGAAACAGCTCTATCCCACCCACAAACCAGCTGATCCAAATTTTTCTCATCTTTTAATCTTTGATAATAATAATAGAATGAAAAACAGAAGGAAATACAAATTACTTTTTTTCCCCATTCATTTCTAATCAATACTTTATAATCATATTGTTTTTTCTTTTCATTTTTTTTCATCTCTGCAGAAGAAGACCATTCCAAGACAAATATATTGACTGTATGTAGTTATCTAGAGGACTTTCATATTTCAAGAATGTTATATTTAAATTATGGTCAAATAAGTTAAATGTTCATAAACTTAATACCAAATGAAATAACTGTAAATAACAAAAGAATTTATTTATAACTGGAAGATTTTAAAAACCTCTATATGCATTGTTCATCTTTTCCAAGCTGATTGACATATGTTTTGCCTGCTTTCTAATCATCATAGGGGAGATTAAAAGTAATTAACAGTGTGATTCTATTTACTCTGCAGATTCATCTTCATACAATACAGAACACTTCCCTAGAAAATGTGTTTTAGTAAGGCTGATGGGATAGGATCAAAAACTTAAAAATTACCCCAGACAAATTTAACCTATTAGAAATTTAGGAGAAAAGAATTTATTGTGGAAATGAAGAAAATGTGGTGGTCAGCTCTGTCAGATCTGGCAAGATTCATTTAAAGCAATAGTTTTGAAGAATTTGTATGCATAAAAACTGCTCTCTTACCTTCAGGCTTTCTCAGGTGATTTAATGAAGTGTATTCTCTGTTCCCACAAACCTCACCAAGAAAGGGTTCCAAATTAGCTTTGCACCCAGTCAGGGCCTATGACATGAAGAAACATCCTGAAGCTCACCACATTTTTCATTTGACATACAAAATGGATAGGATTACTTTAGTTAGATAACACAGTTGGCACAGCACAGCTCCTTGCAGAGAATAGCCACCCTTTTCTTCATCTGTTTCATTTATAATTATATAAATGCTATTGCTTCTCAAAAATCCCAGAATTGTGACTGTATTATGCTACATTTACATAGGACTAAAATGGTCTAGATGCTCTTTGATTGGTGATGTGAACTTTGCAAGGATGCTTACAACAAGTGAGAAGACCCTTTCCATTTTTTTTCTGAATCTGGAAAGCAATACTTTTAGAAGAAAAAGCACAAAACAGCCACTTTGCAAAGCTATATACAGAAAGGGAGCTTATGTTCTCATAATAATGTGTGTATACATCCCACACATTATATTGGGAGGTCAACCTGAGTCAAAAGCTGCTCCATTACATGAACTTTGTTTAATTTGCATTAAAAAAAGGTATTTTATTCTTATAAATTTGCGATCACTGTGCGATCTAGGTCAAGAATCAGCAGTCACTCAACATTTTCTTATAAACACATTAAGTTTTCAACCATTTTGTCTTTAACTCCCTCTATATAATTACCTCCTCCTTATTTCTATGCACACTAATTGATTCTCCAAGGATCCACATTTCTATTTTATCACATAGGCAAGATAAAATGGAAAAATAGAACAAATCCTTAGTTTTTCCCTAGATCTCTCTCTGCTTCTTACAGAATGCAGTGCTACTGTTTTCACAGCACAAACTACTATTTGTAGATATTATTATTAGTACCATTTATGAATCTGTAAATGTAGCCCTTCTGTTCTCCAAGTTTAGCCACTTGTCCATCAGGAGTGAATTGTTTCAGAAAAAACACTAAAGTAAAAATGTACTGCAGTAGTCACAACATATGGATGAAATAATATGGATGAAAAGTTAGCAGGCTCAAAGTAAAGAGTGATATTTTAAATTTTTTTTTTTATCAGACTGAGAGAGGTACTTTGTAGATTTCTTATTAAAACATTGGATCCTAAATATGAGAAATTTATCAGTGCCCTCTAGCACTTGTTACCAACTCTACACCAAAGTCACTTTCTACACCTCATCACTTTTCTTTATGTAGTCATTTAAGGAAGTGAAGAGCTTTCTATTCCAGTTACACAGATGCAGATGCTTAGGGTAGGTGGCTGTAAAGTTGTGGAAAATATTTTTGTCACTGTATTACCTGACCTGTTCCAGACTACAAGGAGAAAATAGGTTCAAAGCAGATAAAGGTGAGAATATAGCTCTAAATACTCTTAGTTTGAATAAAGGTTGTTCAAAGATGGAGGATACCCTTTTGCAGTATTTTTATTTAGTACAGTACGGTACAGCAGGAGCACTGTAGACTCTTCCATGCTGCCTGGCCAACATGTCTGTTTCTCACTTAGGAGACTAGGAAAGTTCCATCTCTTGGGCTATTTAATCCTCAGCATCTTTGCCAAGATCGCCAGCAAAGCTATCAATTATCACATCACAAAAAGAGAGTGAACAACCATCCTGCAGAAGCTGGCATAAAACCATCAGCTCTTTTCACATACCTCTTCATAGCTATCAGATGGTAGTAGTTTTTGGTTGCTACTGAATTAAATATTTCAAGTGCTCAGCTTTTTGAGGAAAAAGAAAAGAAAAAACTTAGTCACAATGATGTCATAAGGTCTTACTAGAAGTCCATTGCATGACATTATCCAAAGCTCTGATGGCTCCCATATTCAAATATGACAGTTTCTCTTCTTAGGGCAGTATCCTGATCCTTCCCATTAATTTCTAGGTGGGAGCCCAGTGGGTCAGTGCCAGGAAGCACACTAATGCTTGTTCACCGGAATCCAGAGTGCTGGCGAACATTTCGCTGAAACTCTACTTAAGGGTCTCAAGTGTATTTCAGCACACTCAGGGTATTAGAGCTTTATATCATTTGAAAGAATCCTTTATTTTTAGTGCTAAATCAACAAAGCTGTTAGTGTCATTTTCAGTCAGACTGTCATCTACTGGGAATTCAAAATTACACTCAGCTGCAAACTATTGACACTCCTCTTAACAAAAAAATGTTTTTAATAAATCTTTACATTAGCCTATGAGATAAAAAAATCTTTACCATGAAATATACAAGTGTATAAGTGTTTTATGAAAGTTTTATTAACTTTACAAAAGAAGAATTGGCAGTGAACCATGAACATCCTGTACTCCTAACACGTGGTTATAAATTACATGTTCTTTCCAATAACATCTGAAAAAGAGACTGTAATTTAAATTTCAAAACCACTTGGCATACCTACTATATAGTGCTGACATGAAGTAAAGGGAGGATCTGGAGAGACTCAAACAAAGAGTGAAAATATAAAGACATCCTTAGCTAAAAAGCTGCTGATGAATACAATTCCTTTCCAGCTGGACAGGGATCAAGTACTTGCTTGTCATATCATTCAATGCACTGTTCAATCAGGGATTCTTCCTTTCAACAGAAAGAAAACTTAAGTGCTGCTAATCATCCCTTGTAGAACTTTATCTTGCAGATACCTTCTTTATGTCAGGATTTCTCAATGACCATTGCCAACAGTAGAAGGATCAAAGTTGTTATTAAACAAAAATGCCTTCACTGATGGGGAAAAGCTATCTTCTGTTCTCACACACAAGATTTTCAGCTACTAGCAGCTTAATGATATTTGGTGTGAAGTACAAAAAATCTGTATGAAGACTCTGAAGAAAATCTATAGAAAACATTTTACTTCCCATTTCTTGATGACGACGACTGCTCAATATAACCTCTTTATTCTCATTTCCTGTAGCAAGATACATGCCACTTCATCCGTTTAAGGATGTACTTTAAAATGATAACATATTCAAACCTGACTTTTTTGAATAGACTTACAGTTTGCTGTGCCACATAGCAAACCATACTCTCATATGGTATGGCATTTTTAAGTCCCAGAAATGTCTTTAATAACAGACAATGCATATGCTTACAAGAAATGTAAAGTTTTTGCAAGCAGACTGGGTAAGTAATTTCATGCGACTCATCCTCACGGTGCTTTCTGGATAAAACTGGTTTTTCTGCCTCCCAGCAGTACGTGAAAAGCCAGAGAGGAGCTCGCTGCCAGTTGGTTTAGTGGCTTGAATGGAACACAAGTCTAGAGAGAGAAAGCCAAGCCACAAATAATCATGTAACATCAAGATTCCTTAAGACCAGTCCTTAGCACAAAGCACACACCAGAACAGTCTTGAGAAGAGCAAGAGAGAAATCAAAAAGTCCAAACAAAAAAATATTAAATAAGTCTAAGGCTAAAAAAACCCAAACCAAACCAAAACAAAAATCTCACTGCTGGCATGCAACTCTTTTGACAAAAACAAGTAGCAAGATCACCAAGATTTTCTTACAGTGTACTCACCAATTCTGCTGAAATATTGGTAATTTCCATTTGCAGAACTACTTTTGTTAGGGAAGGGTAAAAAGGTCAAAACAGTGAGAAAAAGGACTTCATTTAGAAAACTTTAAACAGATTGGGCAGGCAACTCTAATTTACTCCTGCCCTTACAGTGATGAAGTATGCTCTTAGAACCATTAGAAAAGTTCTGAAATAATGAGAGGCACCAGAAGTAAGGACAAGTTCATTGGATAGCTTGGGTCAGGAAGAAAAACAAATTACAGAAAGAAAATTAGTATTACTTCTGAAGAGTGTGTTGGGAAAAGTGATCAACACATAGTAAAGCCAGTCCACCTTGCTTTGGTGCCTCAGAAACATTACGCTGGAAGCTGAAACAAAATTCTAATTCATAGCAAAGATTCACAACAATCAAGATAGCAGCTACAGAAAAAGCCTGTACAGCAACTGAAAGTACAGGTAATTTTTTTCAAGGTCTATGTATATGAGAGACCTGATGTTTTGAGTGCTGCAAATAACTGATGTTTATATGCATCACTTATTTTGAAGAAAAAAAAGAATAGCTAAATTTCAGGCCATAGTTTTAGAAATGTGTGTTTATCAAAGAGCTGAGGAAGACAGCATTTCAGTCATTAATGTTTTCTTCAACATCAGGATTGAAGCAGCTTTGCAAAGCTATCAGGATGGCAGATTTTCAGTCATGGAAATATGCTTGGGAAAGTGGGGTCCTCTCAGATCACACATTAAAACATGGCTTAGGGGACGAATATCAAGAAAATGTGATTCACAAAAATGTTCTCATAACAGAAACAGTTTTTCTGATGCTTTAACTGAATTATAAGGCCATCAGAAATAAACTAGATGTTAACACTGTTTTGATAAGTACAGTGACATGAAGTGGGACAATAGCAGTGAAATAAAATATGCAGATATTATTCAAGCAAAATACTTTGAAATCCTGTAGTGCTTCAAAATCCTATCCAAAAGTGAAGTAAAATGTTGGAATTTCCTCAGAATTAAATTCCTCTACCTTGCTGGTTGCAATAATACTATGTTTTCCACCACAGCACCCAGTCATATTGCTTGATAAGCATTGTTTTTTTTCTAGACCACATATGCTTACATTCATTGCAAGCTTAATACTAAATTACTGTTAGAATAATATATGTTGGTATATGTTAGAAGACCTGTTCATATAGCATTTGAACAATGATGTAAGATTTTAAAAAGTATTTCCTAATTTATTTAATTTATATTAAAATGACGCTCAGTCTCTTAAAAAAAAAAAGTGATATTTCTTGATTTCCAAAAAGATCAGACCTGTATTTTTCTCATTTCCAATACATCCAATAAATTTGCTATTTTCTTATATAGTCATCATGTCTGATGACATGGTTTGATGATGCAAAGCTGATGGGAGCAAAACCAACTGAAATGGTTCCTATGTACCATTTTAATACAACCATCCCACTTCTGGGCTGTGGTGCTAAAACTCTTTTGGGAACTGTTCTGAGGTAGATCAGGGAATCAATCTAGGTTAGAAAAAGAAGAAATAACGAAGGGCCGAGGTAACTGAGAAGAAAGAGGAACTACTTAAGCTAAAAGACTGAGTCATGGCTTTGCTATGACTACTATTGTGTCTTTGCCTTTTTAAAACTGTCAAGAGCTGCATTGAAACAATCAACATGGACACACTGGTGAGTGTGTCAAGCTTCCATTAGAGAGTTTCTATATTTAGTCTCTGCTAGGCTGCAAGGGGACAATTTGCAATTGCTTTAGGATGACAGAACATGTCGAGCTTAATCTTTATTACTATGATGTTTAATATTTTATTTATTCTCTGTCCATTTATGAGAGAAACAGAAAAATCCTAAATACATAAATAAAATGGAGCAAAGAATAACAGTAATCCAATACTTGAAATATTTGCAACAAAAGGTTTTGGATGCTAGGAAATTATCTGCCCTTGATTGAAGACCTTGGAACCTTCCACCAAATAAATTAATTTTTTCCAGTTCTGAATAAGTGATGCTTTCTACAAAGTAGAACTTGCCCTTCTATGAAATGTGTTAAAGGAAAATATCATGCATATAGCAAGAATGTTGGATTTCAAGGGCATGATGTTAATCATAGCAGATCACAGTGCTATGGCAGAGACAAAAATAAAAGCAGCAAAGACAAGGAGAAACATGCACCACGATTTAAAATAGAACTCCCACATTTACAGCAGGATGAGACTGATGTATTAGACACAAAGAACTTCTGGTGAGTGACCTCTAACTCTTATTATATAAAACACTCTACAAAGTACAAAAACTGTTGGCAAATGAAGTCATTTAATACAAAAATCAGTCCCTTTTTAAAAATCTGTGGCAGAATGACTATCTTTAACAATAGTTCAGAAATATTCATGATAATGTGAAGAAGTTACAAGTGGGAAAGGAAAAGTAGAGAAGCATTACCCATGACTTAGCAGCCTAATGACTAATCATTCTAGAACTGAAGTGCAAAAATGAAAAATAAATTATTATTTCTTTATTTCTTTATTTCTTTATTTTTATTAAATTTTAATTTTAGATTTATTTTGGAAGATATAGACTATAACTATTTCTATGAGTGATAAATAAGTTAATTCTGTGCTTGGTCACATTAGGTTTACCTTCCAAAACAAAACAAAAATATCATAAAACTTGTACTCATTAAAAAGAAATATGGAAAGCGACGGGTAAAAAATGCAAACACTAGAAAGTCTCTATGACCTTTGGTTTCAAATTCCTTATCTTCACACCTGAAAATAGCACAGCTCCTCTTAGCTATTATACCAGAAAAATAATAAAAAAAAAAAGTAGATGACAATGGTTTAGTAGTTCTACTTATGAAAAAGGATAGAAGTTTAGAACTAAGATGAGCTAGACAAGACATTTTCTTCCTCTGAAAATAATCCTGTCAGCACATCAGATTTACGACTGCTTCCTTTCTTAGGCATGGATATTTCACATGTGAACAGAAAGAAAGGAGATTATGTGAGACACTGAAAAGCTCTTTCAAGTCTTATCCAGATTATTTAAGATGGCTGCAAATCTGAAGGAGAAGAAAATGTTGCAGAACATCCTTGGATACAAAAAAAAAAAAAAAAAAAAGAGGATTTACAGTACCACAAGTTAACTTCCTAAAAATGGCTAAATAATATTTTTAAGCAATAGCTAAGTAAGACTCTTGGTAGAAAATCCCTCCTCACCCAAAGTCACAGGAAAATTGTTGTCATATCTTGGTGGAAATCTTCTAGATGGGCAAATGACAGCACTAAAAACTAAACACGAAAAAAACCCAAATTTGTTATAAATTCTTTTCACAAAAAAATTTATTCTAGTAATAGAAGTATTTTGGATTTGAAAATTTTATGACTGTGGCCATTTGCCAAGTTGTAACAAGGTAGTGATGTGTGGAAAATCATTGTTTCCAAATCTTTCAAGGAAAGATGAAAATAACTTCGTAGTTTAAAACTTGACAACATCAGTGCTCCAAAAGGAAAGTAGGTAATGAGGAGGGGAAAAAAAAGCAGCTACAGCTGTTCTAGGTGGCCCGACAAAGCTGCTGCATAAAAATGCAATCAGATATTCTGGAAACTCTTCACAATTATTCTGCAAGAAAGTTAATGATGCTTTCCTAAACCCCTGCCTTCTCTCTCAGCGTAAGATGACAGTGGAGCTCATAGCAATCCCTTGTAGGAAAATGGTTAGCACATCATATATCAGTGAATACTTCATTACCCTCTGTGATATTACTGATACAAGAGCTCTATCCATCTGCTTCTTATCATGAAATCCTAAAATTTTGATAAGAAAGTATTACCTATCTTCCTAAATGTATTCAGATTTGAACATCTACGAGCAGAATAAAAAGACGAAGAGAAGAGAGTTAAGAGAAGGCTTTGTTATCATAGGTACACAAGGGACTGTGCCCAAAGACTTTAAGATATCTTTCATGTTCCCCTTTACCGGTCAATAAGGGGCTGGCTGACCTGTTTGAGGATGTTACAATAATAACAACTACCACCCCCCAATAACAACAACACCATCACCAGGCAAGGCTGTACTACCAAAGTAAATCACAGAACTGAACACTTGTCATTCCTGACCATTTCATCAGGAAATAATCAAAATTATTTTCAAGAGTTCAGTTTTGTTTCCTAGGTCCTTTTTATTTATGATGACCAAGTCACACACAAGCATTTTTAACATCTATTAAACACCTGATGTCTAAAAGATACTTTAATAAAAGTTAGATTTGATAAAGTTTTGAACAAGCAAGATTTTTAAAAAAATATTAACGAGAATAGTTTTTAATTTTGAATGGAGAACAATAATATAGCAATTGAAACATTCTCTGAACATTCAACTGTTTCTGGATTTCTTTTGTCTCCTTTAACAATATACCAAAACAGCTCCTTTCATTATTTTTGTTTTTCATGTCTCTCCAGCTGTATACCTAGCAATGTTAGTGCTCCTTATGAGCTTCAACATTCATTGCAGCTGTCAGGTTATTTGTTCCTTATTCTTCCCATGTTTGTATATTTTCTGGAAAGATACTACTTTCCAGAACATCAGTATTTTATATTATTTACCTTTTATAACCTTCTACCTCATCCTTATTATCTCTATTTACTTAAATCTCCCCACCTATTCTTTCATTACTATCTCTTCATAAGTGAGAAAGGACATTAATTCCAGCACTTTGTAAATATGTTTTTATTTACACCATGGGAATACACAGGTCCTAGCCACCTGTCATGTCCAAGAAGCAGCATTTTTCAGCAATAAAAGAGAACATCAACATAATTCCACCCTTTTCCTTACAGAAGAAAAGGCATTGAGGAAATGAGGTAAAAAACCCTATGCTAGACAAAACGTAACTGTGACTGATATAGCTGACTTCAAAAGTGCAGTGAGAATATTTCAAAGCATTACAAAATATTCTGGAAGTGTATAGGTAGTTGAGAATGTTGGTGAGAACACTTTAATCTAGGAATAAAATCCGGTTCTCCCACATTCTGACTGGAGTAATTTTATCTCAGATGTGTTTTGCATAAGATGTGGAGTATGTTTTAATCAGCAAAGTATTTTTGTGGGTTTTTTTTAACATCATAGAAGACAAAATACAAAAATTAAATATTCACTACAGTAAAACAACTGGAAATATCTATGACTAACAGTATCAGTTCCCCTTCTCCTTAAATTCAGTTACCTTAACAACCTCATTCCATTTAATCAAGAACATCACACAACTACTTAATTTTATTCTAGATCACATTAATGCAGTTGATTTTGCTGTTGTCTTAATTTATGAGTCATTTTAACCACATCAACAGACCCATGCTGTGAATCACAATTTGTAACCTTTATTCTGGTTCCAGTTACAAACAGCGAAAAAACAGCCAGTAGCTTTCATATGAGTTACTTACTAGCAGAGTGGAACTTCTAATTTTGGAGAAAAAATGTCAAGTTAGAAAAACATTTCTTCCTAGGAGAAATATTTGCTATTAAAAGGCCTGGAATGGAAACAAAAATGTTTCGTCCTGCTTCCCATTATTATCTGGATACAAACTAAGTTGAGAGCCTAGATAACACTGCCTGTGATTTAAGTTAGGGAAAATTAATGTTCTTCATCTTGTTTATGTCTCCTGCTACCACAACACTGTTCTGCTCTTGACAGTGTCATAAGAGGCAAATATGCAGCGCAAGATGTGTCCAAAATCCAGCTATTATTACTGGAAGAAAAGGACACAGAGAAGAAGGTTCAAAAATAAACAGAGAGAACAGTGAATCAAAGCTAAAGAGAATTTTATTAAGATGTGGTCAATAATTAGTATTTGCAGCTGCATAAGGGATCTGGTACTAGTAAACATTAATAAAATTACACATTCTAGTTTTATATTAACTTTTCCTTGCAAATGTTTCTTCTTTTTTCATAACATGGTTGCGTTGTTTGAGGTGGTTTTGATTAAATGTTTTCTGTACATGTGCAAAATAATTCCCCTATTTTCTTTTAAAATTTCAATATGCAAATGCAATATATATTTGCATGTCATCAAATTTTGAAGATGTATCAAGTTTCAATAAAACCACAACTTTGAATACAACTGATGAAGTATGAATATTTTCTGAAGATGAACTTTGAATAGAATGATTCAGCAAGATAAAACTGAAAAGGAAAATCAATAACTTTAGAAATATAAGGGACATTTTAAAATAAAAATATACCAAGTTTAGATATGCAAACATACCAGCATGAAAAATGTTTTATGCATTCACTAGGGTGAAATTAACACTTTGTTTGTGAGAAATTATATTTATAATTTAAAGCCACTTTCCTGAAAACCACAAGGAATACTGCCAGTTCAGTAGAGTGGCCACTGTTACCAATCTGCATCCACCAAATGCTGCTGCTTCTCCTTTTTGCACAAAATAAAAGGTTTTTTTATTTCTTTTTACTAACTTGCTACTGGATAGCCCTAATAATGGTTAGAAGGAGAAATCAAGGTATACAAATATAATATTTTTCCTGTGTTTTTATGATGTCTGCAACAGATCCTTGAGGGAAATAGAAAAAGAGAGGGTAATATGTAAAATAAATATTGGAATGAATGACAGAACTTTGCTAATTTACATAGAAAGAGCACCTCCATACACTTCCGAATATTTGGTGGGGGAAACCTTCAGTATATCCCCCTGATAAAAATTCATTACTTAAGCAAGTTAAACAGAAATTCTCAAACTCTTCTGGAAGTTTGCTCTAGTGGCCTGTAGGAGAGATGCTCTCCTCAGTTTTCCTCAGATACAATCCAGGACTTCACCAGCTCCAAAAAAAGAAAGGGCTGTTTTTCTGCATGCTTTGATTATGATATTTATTAAGATAGAAGTAAAAAATTTAAAATTAACATACCAGATGTGATGAAACTCACTTTCTTTTCTTTACCATAACTTGAAACCAGGTCTCCAAGGCTGAAAACTCACCTGCTATTTCCCTCCAATATTTCAAACTTACAGGCAACTCAACTGAGAAATGCAGAGAGGTAAAAGAAGACATAAAAATATTGAAAGCCAAACACACACGTTTACTTCTGCTGCAAGCTTTAATTCCTATAGATAATATTTCCAAAGTCTGCTGGCCATGGAAGTTGACAAATGCTGTGTTCTGCAGATGTAGCTGCAGTAACACAGCTGGATATAATGCTCTGTGCATCTGGTGCACAGATGTTTGATTGTGTCCTTGGTAGTTAGCCAGATTTTGAAGGATCCATTTAGTTCTTGGAGCAAAATTGAAAGAACAAGAGAACAGTCCACTGGTAGCAATAATACTCCACATTTCTCTTAACTGCCTTAACCACTCTCCCTATTAAGCTGAGTCATGGCAGTTTTCTATTACCTTTTCTGAATTCAGGATCTAGAAGAGAAAAACTTGTTGGAATTGAGCAGACAGAAAATAAAAACTCCACTTGAAGTTCCTTGCTATCCCAGAACTCTTATTTTCAGCCCCTTTTCGAGAAGAACTCCATCCAAACCTCTTTGGAGACAATAGGGGGGGAAAAAATAATGAGCTTTGGAATCAGCCTGAAAAAGTGTGAAATGACTACTCAACCTGAGAAATTTCATCATTGTTATTACTGCTCAGCTCTGTCAGAAAGAATTTATCATTCTTTAAATTACATGCTCATTTTACCCTGCATAAATTACCTACATTTTACCAATGTTTTTTTCGAAATGTTTCAAACTTTGGCTTCACGTTGGCTTTGGCTGCAAATTATCCTTCAGCTTTGCAGTGTCCAGTATGCAGCATATCAGAAATATGTGTAGACACATTAGAATATAAGTGTTTGCTCCTGCTAATAAAATCTGTGATTCTCTTCCCCTCTCCAGAACTGAAGATCATATCAAAACGTAAAAAAACAGGAATAAAACCACAGACTTTAAAAAGAAACACCTGACTTTCTGAGAATACTTTTTGTGATTTGGATCACCCATTTTTCAGCAGGACACCTTTATCCATGTGATGATGCTGCCAGCGCAATAGCAACTACAGTTCAATTACTAAATAATAACAATGGACAGAATGTTATAGTTGAGTGAATATAGATTTTAAAAAATATGTGAACAGTGATGTGAAATGAGGTGCAAAAATCACAACAATGTATTTTCAGGAAAGAAGTAACCAAAAATTACTTATTTGGACCTTTCATTATTGGCTGAACTGAGATATTGCTCTTTAGCAAATTTTGTTTCAATAAAAATATAATTTTGGATGAAAAATTATCAGAGGAAAAATTTTTTACTAGATTTTATTGCTATAACTGACCCCATAAGCAATACTAGGATCATTAAGAATATAACAATTACCTTGCTGTTACCAAATTCCTTCTAGCTTCTGCCACCTCCCTGTCTCACACTTCATAGTGTCGACCTAGAAAGACAGCAAAAAAAATCCTATTGAATAAAAAGTGTCAGTGGGAATTCCATGCCTTCATTGCCCATCTTGGAAGCTGTTTCAATTGCTGGCTACTGAGCTACATTAGCTGTAAGAAAGGGAGAAAGTTTGTGTGACCTGTCCTTTTCCTACTTCCTGACCTGTCTGCTGAGACAGAAACCAGATAGCTGAGTGGGAAGAGGTTTGTTGAGAAATGAATCTTGAGTTAAAAATTGTGACTTGGCACTCAGGCACGTGAGATGTATCATTTTTGAAATTCATTCAGCCCTCAGACTTTAAGAGCAGCTGAAGAACATTGCAGTGGTGGCTTCCATCCATAAATAAAGTTACACATTTAACAGTTGGGAAAGCATGCTAAGTGAATGCTAAATATTCAAGGGGAGAGGGAGTTTTTGCAGAGGGGAATCTTACCTTCCTGAGAACTTCAGACTCTGGTCAGAAGCTTAGAATTTATTATAGTACAATCTAAACCCTGAAGTTCATATTCTGAAAAGAACACTTCTTCTTTTACAATAAAATCAATAAAAAAATTCAATTATTCCTTCTCTGAAGTCCCATGCTTAGATTGCATCATCCAATTCAAAGAAGCATTACAGTCCAAACCAAGAAATACAACAGATAAATCTGAGTGATGACAAGAAAGCAGCAGTAGCACATCAGCAACTTAAACATTGCCCAGATTTTACTCAACCAATTTGCAATGCTGGAAACTGAATTGTTTTATATATTTACCATTTATTTATATATGAGAGTAAGAGCTGGTCCCATTGAAGCCAATTTGAAACACAGCACTGTTTTAACTTGAAAAATAGTGCTCTGCATTAGCAATATAATTCAGCCCACACATGGCATAAAATTCAAGAAAATTTGGATATGTTTATTTGCTTACATATTTTTTTTCTTACCTTTATTTAGTTTTTTTAATTAATGTAAATAATTTCAGGGATAAGCAAATAAATTACCTCCCAAAAATTAAAAAAATAAGTCCCATGAGTGAGTGAAAAGTAGGAAATGGAAGCTGGGAAAGTGTTTCCTTTTTTGCTCCACTTATTTTCTCACTTTTCTCCTGAATTCTTATTTAAAAGAACAAACTAAAAATAGACATAGTGCATAGAAAATTGAAGGTTCTGTAGAAACAGGGGGTCACTAAGGCTGTCTACAGGACAGATTAAAACAGTTTCCATACTATATAAGGGTATAAATAATTTCTCAGTTTGAAAAGGACATGGGAAAGGTTTACAGAAACAGGAATTAAGAGGAGAAAGTGAAGCAGAAACAATTGACTTCTCTTTCAAAAAATACAGGAATAAGGGAACATCCCAGAAAATAAACAGGTGGGAGATTTAAAATAAATCAGGGTGCATTTCCATAGAGCCCATTGCCATGCTGCAAAACTCATTGACATGGGATGTTATGGAGGTCACACAGATAAACACATGCAAAAAAAAAAGACTGGAAAAGTTCATGGAGGATAATCCCATTGATAAATCAGGCAGGAATTGTGGGGCAGGGCATCTGCTTGCTGCAGCCCGGGATGCTGTAGCAACAAAAGGATGACTCCACAGTGATCCTTTACCTTAAACATTTTGTAGGTGTCTACTACTGACCATGCTTAGAGACTTCAGAATGGTTGCCCAGCCATGAACCCAATCTCTTAAACCAGATTATGGGTATATTTTTAATTATTGCTGTATCCTCAAAGAGATGACAAAGACAGCCTCCCTTTTTAGCCATAGCAAATTAGTACAAGGATGACATTCCAAAATGAAAGGAGATGCCACTTGGAGTATTTACTCCATTTATATGCATACATCTATAGAACACAACATATATAAAACTTTTAGTAAGTTTTTCTCCCCCAAAATCTGTTCAATTACACTAAAATGAGAAACAGCACGCTCCTCTTTTGAGCCTTTGGAGTCTCCAAATCATTTGAGAGCTGTTCTTTTAAAGATATGGGAAACCTACCAAAATACCAGATGTTTAATCAATACTCTTAACATTTTGGAAGTCTAGAGTGTGGAAAGGAAATGTCAATTGAATCGCTCTGGAAAATCAGATCTTTTGATTTTCACAGTCTGCAATGCACAATATTGACAGTGAGAAAAAGTTGGCTTCTTTTTCAAAAATACAAATCTGTGAGCAAAACTTTCACCATCTCCATTCCATAAATATATTTGCTTAAAAAAACCCAACATCATAAACAAACAAGATCTTGCGGAGTTTCTTTGGAGATTTTGCCTGCATCTTATAAAATTTAAAACACTCAATCTCTTATTTCTTAGGTGGACACTTCCTTAGAAAAGAATGTATTTTCAACTTCTGAAGGTTACCAACTTTTTGGACTTATATATCTTTACAGAAATGTAAAAATATCTGTACAGAAATATACAAAATAAAAAATTAATGGCAGCTAATTTTATATATGTGTGTATATACGTACATATACAAAAATATTTTTTAAATTAGGTTTGAGAAATCTCATTCTGTGTTAATGTATAAACCAGATATTTTAGTTAATACTAAACAGCAGTCTCATTTATTCAGTAGCATTGCAATCTTTTATGTTGAAGGCAAGAGTTTTCTATTATACAGATTTTAGTTTTAATTAAAAATGCTTTTTAATTTTTTTTTATATTTTAGAATGGACTTTAACACCAGGACATCCTCTTATGTTTCTTAATAGATGCCAAATAGCAGTTTCTGACTTCAAATAGGTCAGAATATGTCTTTTGCTGTTTCAGAGTATGCTTTTTTCAGAAACATCTCTACATCAAGAATTTAATTCAAATGCTTCTTCACTTTCTAAAACCAAGCCCTATCATGAGCATATGTATTCTTCCATCTAATACTGAAGCATCATTACTTCAGTCATTTGATATTTTCTTCTCCCATTGATAGCATGCCAAATGATATCATGCTAGATTTGCATGAAACGCTAGAAATATCTTTGTTACATCTACAATTAATCAGTATTAAGGAAGGAGAAAATATATTTATTTATATTTATAAAAAATATCTTATACAACACATCAAAAAAATGGCCAGAAACTGAGGTAGAAATGAAGAAAACAGGTTCAATGTGTTGCTTTTCTATGCCTTTTTAACTTGTTTTCTAATTTGGTTGACTCATCTTTTCAATGCGTAATCACAGTTTGAAGAAATCTCCATAATTACCTTAACAGGATAAAAGCTAGCAGTGTTGATACTGGGGTTCTTCACTAGCATCCCCTAAATAACCTAACAGCTGTCTCAAATTTCCTGTTTTTATTATAAGCATGTTTGGTAGATTCCCTAGAGCCTGAAACAAGTTTAACACAAAAAAAGAATGACAACTCTTTACTTTTATGCTTTCTTAAGAAAAAAAAAACCCAAAAAAAACAAAAAAACAAAAAAAAAAAAAAAATAAAATAAAAACACACACACACACAAAAATTTTCCCCAGCAATTTTAAGCTATACTGTGGTTCTTACTATTCATTTGACTTTTGGGTTTTTTTTTTTTAAAAAAACAAGCCCTCACACAGTTTTTACCATCAGCTTAATCTAGGGCTGCTGGGATTTCATCCAGAGGGACCTGGATGACTTCAAGAAATGGGCCTATGGGAACCAGAGGAAATTCAACAAAGCCAAGTGCTGGGGCTGCACCTGGGTCAGGACAGCCCCCAGGATCAGCACAGGCTGGGGATGAAGGGATGGAGAGCAGCCCTGCCCAGAAGGACTTGGGCATGCTGGAGGTGAGAGGCTGGACATGACCCAGCCATGGGCACTTCCATCCCAGAGAGCCAAATGTGTCCTGGGCCGCATCCAGAGCCCTGTGGGCAGCAGGGAGGGAGGGGATTCTGCCCTCTGCTCTGCTCAGACCCCACCTGCAGAGCTGCATCCAGAGCTGGGGTCCCAGCACAGGAAGGGCTGGACCTGCTGGGCTGAGTCCAGAGGAGGCCACCAAGATAATCAGAGAGATGGAGCACCTCTGTGAGGAAAGGCTGAGAAATTTGTGTTTGTTCAGCCTGGAAAAGAGAAAGCTCTGAGATGACCTAATTATGGCCTTCCAGGCCATACCTGAAGGGAGTTACAAGAGATATGAAGAGAGACTATTTACAAGAGCGTGAAGTGACAGGACAAGGGGGAATGGCTTTAAACCAAGAGAAGGATTAGCTTATATATGAGGAAAAAGTATTCTTTACTGGGAGGATGATGAGGCACTGGAATAGATTGGCCAGAGAAGCTGTGGATGTCCTATCCCTTGAAGCATTCAAGGACAGGTTAATTGGAGTGCTGAGCAACCTGGTCTAGTGAAAACTGTCCCTGCCAATAGCAGGGGTTTGGAACTAGATTGTCTTTAAAGCCCCTTTCAAACCAAACCATTCTACAATTCTATGAAATATAGTTAGGGCTGTGGTGATGTGCATGTGTCTTCAGAATGCTATGATTCTATGATTACTATTATACAGAAGGGTACAAAGAGTAGAGGATGCTAGCTTTTTAAAAAAAAAAAAATCTAGCTAGCTGCTGCTGCCTTAGTGCTCTAGAATTATAGATTATTATAATTCTGTAACTAAAGCTCTAAAAATAACCTTCTCCTGGGCACACTAACACTGCCTGCACGGTGGTAGCAATCATTGGTTTAACATGTCTATGTCTTGCAAGGATTCACGAATATTCCTCTATCTGTTCTGTCTGTAAGCTCCCATGTGGTGGGCATTCTCCAAATCTACATCAACTTTCCAAAACCCCAGCATATCCAAATAACTGCCTGTGCCTGAAGAAAACAGTGTTGGCAATAAGTCCTCAGGATGTAAGAGCCCGAGCGTGTCTTGGTCTAATAATTACATCTCTGTCTCAGCAGATGTAAACTTAAGGTCCAAAGCATAGGACATTTCTCAAGTTATGAAGATATAGATTACATGACATGATTACTTCAATTTATTTCCCATTTACGTGAAATAATAGGCAAAGAAAAGCACATTCCATGGTCCTCTGGTTAGAAAGGTCATACTGGAAGGCAGAGGAAGTGTTACAGTCCCTGCTCCCCGAATTATCTGAGTATTTCATATTAACTATTCATGGAAGCAACAAGCAGAGCATCCATCCACCTTATATTCCACATATATTTTCCCAGCCCACGGATCATAACTTTCATTTTTGTTTACTTTTTTGCTTGAATGAATATTTAATTATTTCATGGAAACAGAACATATTCCTGCCTTATAAACTGCTTCATAGAACTCTCACACGGCAGACAAAAGTGAAGGAGTCAAAGTCCATCAGGCAGCAGTATATGCATCACTGCATCACACACACCTTGTGTTGTTAGTGCCTGTACACCCAAATGCTTCCCAACATTGAAAATTAACCATTCACATGTATTAATGATGGACTAAAGAAAAGGAAGAAAAAAAAAAAAAAAAAAAGAAATAAAGATATTTCTATAGTATTTTCTCTCTAAAATCTTATACCATCCCTAAAATTAGAAACTTTAGGAAACCACTTCTAGGAGAAACATCAAGAATAAATCAAGTCACAGCCATCTCAGGTAAAATATTCAGATCTAGCAGAATTCAGGACAAATCAAACACTGAAAGTTAAAATTTTCTAAAACTAAACTGGCAACCTCACTTGAAAACATATACTTCTTTATATATAATTATCTTCAGAAATATGAGATTTCAAATTCATGAGGGATGTTCTTAGTTTTTGTCTACCAGTGTGATTGAAATAATTAATGGTAAAGTTTTCACAGCCTTAGATTTTGCTCAGACCCAGACCTCAAAATAACCTTTTCTTGGAACACAAAGATGGAAAAATCTACCTTAAATATAACTTGATTCTCTGCAATAACTACAGTCCTTCTAGGCTTATTCAAAGGTGAAGAACACACACCTAATGTCTAATTAGAAGACGAAAATAAAGATAAAATACTCAAAAATACTGATGCTTAACTCAGTTTATGTTAGATGTACTGATGATAATCAACTAAAATCCATGAACATCAAGTATAAGCTTATGAGCCTTAAGCTTGATTTTAGAAGTTCAGGTCTATAAATCCTGGTACTATGTTTTAAATTCTTGTCTCTGATTTAACATTATTAGTTCTTTAAAAAAAGAAAAAAGAAAAAAAAAAAACAAAAAAAAAAAAAAAAAAAAAAAAAAACAAAAAAAAACCAAAAAAAAACAAAAAAAAAAAAAAACAAACCCAAACCCCTGTGCCACATGAAAAAAAATCATGACTCCAATATTAGCCACCTCCAAAGAACAGGATACCTTGTTACTTTAACAACAGTGAGGGGATATTTAGACCTACAGGAAACAGCACAGTGCTCTGTTTGAAACAACCTTCTTCCTAGACATTATCCTGTTCCCCAACTGCAATTCCAGACATGAGGGACACAAGACTAGAGTGAAATGCAAGAACAGAACCTTGAAGTTAACTATGGACTTTAGTTTCAGTCTCCTTGCTTACCTTAAAACACATGCCAATCCATACCTCTCCTCCTCTGCTTGCTGCAGCCTAAGCTATACTCTAAGCCTAGCCCCAGTGGAGGGAATCCATCCCTTCTAGAATCTCTTACAGGACCTTCAGAATTCTACTGTGAATCTCGGTTCTGTACCCTTGTTCTCCTTGTCTAAGATCCCAACCCTAACTGAAATGAATACAAAATAGGCACCCACAAATACCTGAAAAATAAACACAGTCACACAAGGTATCACTTCAAAGCATGTTCAAAAATTCAACTACTGTTTCAACAGGGAGACACTTGAGGTCCAGAAGGTGAAATCTCATCATTAATCTTAGCATTTCCCAAGACAATTAATTCTGTCCAAAACTCCTGTTAGCCACTCTGAGCTTATGTGAGTGTTTTTGCCTGAAATCAACAAAAGACTGGGCTTTTGTTGTTTTGTGTGAGTTTGCCTCACTTTAGCACAGGCTGCAGCACAGCCCCAAGGGGAAAAAGGCACTGTTCACATCTATTGACAACTCTCAGTTCCCTTTAGCAGAGCTGCCAAACTACACAAATTACTTTGGTTCTACAGCATTTCCTTCCTTAAACCCAGCCTTCCCTAAAGGCTGCGAACACCATGATGTCTGCAACTTAAAAAATGGGGTTCCACATCAATTGATAACCATTCACAGTTTATGGTTCTGGATGTTGCTGAAGTCATCAACACTACATGCACAGTGGACACAAACTTGCTGAGCTCCAATACCCTGCTTGACTAAAAACCCACGGGTTCCAGCCTTTGAAAACAGAAGGAGAAAATTTATATCTGTTGATGCAACTACCTCACTTTGATTTTAAAAAATCAGAATTAACCCTCCCCTACATGCCTGACTCTCCCTCACCCTAACACCCGTCTCCTTGCCCCCAAAAATATAAAGCAAGGAATACATCACTGCATAGTAATTAAGAATCAGACATGCATATCTGTTGGTGTCAAGGTCTCAATTTAAATCACAGAACCCTTCAAATTACTGTAGTAGTTCAGAGGTGTGATCATTCTGTACAGAATAACCAAATAACCATTAGTCCAGGCTAACCAAATCATTAAAATAAGTTTTCCCAATCTTGATATCTGCACAGAGTCATATTCAAGCACTGCTGAAGTGAAGAATGAACCCATGTTCTACACTTCCAAAACTGCTTAACAATAATCCTTACTCCCAGTTAGAGTACTCACATATTTAGTAGATGCATCCATCTTAATTAGACATTCAAACCCACTCCAATCTCCTTCAGTGTAACTTGCCAGATTCTCTAGAATATAACCCCAAATCCCATCCTCAACTACAAAGACATGATAGACCTTCACCACTTATATTTAGGAGATGCAGAGTCCTAAAAGATCAGAAGAACCATTTGAAAAGAAGGCACTGAATTTTGCCAATATTTTTCATGACGTGTTTACCCTAATGTTTTTGTTTCTTGTGAAATGACCTGTTCTGCCATGTAGCCAGTTTTTTTCAAGGGTACTTGACACTTTATATTTGTATTAGAGAACTAAAAATTTACTTCACATTTATTAGACAACCCTGGGCATTTAGACCCTTTTGCCAAAGGACTATGAGTTTGTCCAGAAGAAAACTGGAAATCACTTTTTAAAATTGATTATAATGCTATTTCAATTAATTGGCATATCTGACACAATTCTTGTATCATGCAAATCCATTCAGCCCTTCCCATTGTGCAGTTACTATAACCAAAAGTAAAGAAGATCAAAGCAGTCTGCCAGAATGAGCTGTGTGTCCTGGTGACAAAATTCAGCATATTATGATGCTATTTGAGCAACCCTAAACAGACAATCTGATGAGTCAAGACTGGCAGAAATACACAACAAAAACTGCCCCACAGTGACACTGACTTCCCTTTTTAAATAGACTAATCAGACAAAGGATGACAAAACTGCAAAATTTACAGCTGGCATCTGTAAACACAGAAGGAGGTTTATTCAGGTCCATGTATTAAATTAGTGGCCAAACCCAAAAGTAAATATGTATTTCTTCACTCTGTGTTTGTATCATATCTAATCTAGTTTGACCTAAAAAACTGAATGTCCTTTTGTTTTCAAAGTCAGATTTGGGTGCCTGTAAATTGAGGGAGGCAGTAGCTAATATGGGAATTTGGAATGATGCATGAAAAATTCTCCTTTAATTTTCCTTTATTGGAAGTCAAATTCAGCTAGCATTGAGCAGAGAGAGTTAAGGAAACACTCCTGGGCTCCTACTGGACTTTGCTTCTCCGTAATGGAGGGGAGGAGGCAAACCACAGTTCCATTCTCTGAGGGATCATTGTGGCTGTCAGCTGGAACTTCATAACGGGAGCTGAGCGCGGACACAGGACTGCACTCCTGCCTCATGCCTCAGGGAGGCCATGGCTAACAGCATCCCTTTCCCAGAGGAGGTGGGAATTTGCCACTTCGGCGATGAAGGAAAGGAGATGTGAGCGCTTGGCTCTGATTTCAGCTGAGAAGTGGCACCTGGTGGCTCAGAGGCAATTAAGAGCCTCTCTCAAACGTGACTCCTGGCTGCAACTCAGCAGCTGTTCAAAGAGTAGAACAGAGCTGAATGAAGTGGACAAACTTACCCCTCACCATGGGACCCATGCAGGTAAAAGCTGTAATGAGAGCTTAGGTAATCTGAATACTTGATAAGTTAGAGTACAAACTCTGGCTTTCTGCTGGGTTTAGCAGAGGACATAAAGTTTAAATCTCAGATCAGTACCCTAAACAAAACACCTGTTTCCTGTGGCAGCAATACTTTGTTTTATAGTACCCTGACAACCAATCCTCAAGAGAACTCAACATGCCAACTTCATTATAAAATCAATGAATTGAAGGCATTTAGCACCTTACAGGACCTGTGATTGGTAAGAAGGATTTAGACTGTCTTGTTCTCATGACGCACAAGAAGCCACAAAAATCACAAGGAAAAAGCAGACCATCAGTCATCCAGTAATTATATAGCAACTGCAAGGCCATTTAGTTACTGTGGGATAAGCAATAGAATGCTTAATAATTTAACCAATTACCATTCATTATAATAGCCAGGTTGGCATTTGATGATCCACAGGGGTCTTACCTGCCTCTTCACATACCCAGCATTCAGTGTTGCCATAGTAATGTTGGTCACACCTCTCCAGTTCAACTTCTGTCTTTCTTCAGTACCAATTCCTGTTTCTAGGACTATTAAGAATAGGTTTACAAAAAAGGTACAAATTATGTAAGGCACTGCTAAAGGCCATTTTTATGGCACCTTTGGATTCAGACAGGTGTGTTATTGCCATGTCCATGGGTCCAAAATTTGTTTTCAGTGTGCTATACTTATTTGACTGATATATATGACATAAAGGTGAAGATTCAGTTCTGCTTGCCACAAGACTAAAATCTACAGCACTTACACAGTGGTGCACTAAAATGACTGAACAAAGCCTTCTTCCTGTTTTTTATTGGCTAAAGTATGCATAATGACAGTTTGCCTTTTTTGTTTTTTTAATGGTAGTAGTGATTACAGTCACATCTGGTAGATAAATATCCTATTACTGTTCTCCTATAGAAAACAGCTGTTAAATAACATTCAGAAATCTTTGAGTGTACCTGTTAAACCTAACAAAAAATGGCAGTGTCTTGCTTTGGATTTATGGGGTTTCGGATTTTTGTTTGTTTGTTTTTTGTTTTGTCAGGTTTTTTTACTTTTGTTGGGGTTTTTGTTATTTGTTTGTTGGTTTGGTTTTTCTAAATATTTTTAGGTACCCAGGCCCAAAATCAAAGACACATGAAGTATTTATACATAGATTCATGGAGTCTTTCCATTATCTTTGATAGACTTGGTGTGGCATTTTCACTCAAGGAGAGACTCAAAAGACATAGAAAAGATTTCACCGTTCTAACTTCTTATTCAAAAGGGAGAGACTGCCTGAAAATTCCTTGTAAGTGTGTTTACATTTTGAAATACAGTTTTCAGTCTCATCCCTTCTGTTGTAGTCATTTGAGCTTAAAAAGCCTGAAATTCTAGACAACATTACTTTGGGAAAATTTGTGTCTGGCCACTGACTTAGTTATCCTGGCTCAGTTGTAGTTCAAGGTCTGTTACAAACCTGGAACCCAAGGCAAATGTATGAAAAAAGTGTACAGAGGCTGAGTTGGCCTGGTCCTTATCAAAGAAGTTGATGCAGGGCTCTGATTTGAGCCATGTGAAAGGAGTGAAATAAAGGAAATAATTCTTTCATTTCACTTTAACGTTGTAGGTAAAGTTTAAAAAAAATGTGAGTTTGTGAACCCACAGGGAATGAAACTAAAAAATGCAACCAGAAAATAAAATCACTAACATGACGTGCTAAAAAGTATATTACACTCTATCTTTTAGTTATTCTAAAGAATAGCTTTTAAAGTTATTCCTTAAACGATGGAGTTGCAGGAGTCAGAAGGGACAAGAAAATTTCTGTTAACATGTCAAGGTGAAACAAGGCACCTGCTAAATTCAGTTCATGCAGTCCCTCTGGTTTGCATGCATTTCACAGTATCCTACCTACAAAATTTAGAGCAGCAACTACTGTGGAAATTCAGGGCTGATACTACACAAGGAGCTAAAGCTGGGAAAAAAGGCAGTTTAAAATGGGATTAGGGAATGTGAAAGGAGAGATGGGAAATAAAATCTTTAAAATATAGACAAGTGCAGGATCTCTCTCCCACAAACTTATTTTGGCTTAAGAGATGCTAGCAGGTGGCAGATATGTGATTGTGTGGTTGTCAGTCAGACCAGAACTTTTCCTAGAGTTCCTTAAATGAAGCATCTCTCCGAGGAACCATACAAAGTAATTATGGTAGGTACTTAAGCAAATGGACTGTTAATAACTAGATAGAGGTGATAAGCCTCCCAGGCCAGCTGGAGACCTGTTAGTGAAAAAGAGAAAGGAAATGAAGAGTAGAATCTGTTTTATTGGAGAAAAGGATTCTGTAAAATATTGTCTGTTCTAATTTTTAAAAAATTAAAATTAAAAAAGCACAAAAAAAATCCCAACAATTTGTCATCAACAAATGTTATAATTGATGCTGAAATCTGCTGCCTGTCTTCAGTCTACTGCTTCTTAATTGCTAATGACTGATTTGTTTTGTTGTCCTAGAATAATTGATTTTTCTTTTTAGGTTGATGAATGACATGACTTTCAAATTTTTTTCTGTTCTCCTCTGAGGAAGTATAACTGCTATGAAAGGATATTTTCTCAATGTACCTTATGATGATCTCTCTAATGAGCCAGAAGTTTTCAGAGGAGGGTCTGAAATACTAAATGTGGAAATACTGGGAGTCTTTTCCAGTGTCGTCCTTAACAGCAGTGGAGAGAAGAAGTGGAAAGCACAATGAGATCCAGGCTCATATGTAGAAACAGCAGATATTAGAAATATATTACTGCACTGCCTGGACAACTCTAATGAACTACAGAAGGGATACAAGAATCTCCAGGACTGGAGTACTGGATAGGAATCTAATTAATTATATCAATATAATTTCTTACTAGTATATGTTATTCTAGAAAATCTGAATAAGATTTTTGTGTCTCAGTTTCTCTTAAGCCAACTGTAAGGATCTGATGACTAAAAAATAACCTCTTCATATTCAAACTACTTCAAAATTACTAAAAAACCAAGTCTTGTTGTGAGATCAATGGGCGGTAAGTCTATTCTCATCCTTTATCCCCTTCTCTTTTTTTCCTTAGACATTTCCTTAAGTGCTACTTAAGTGCTATATTACTATGGACAATGACAGCAAAAAGGCTACATACCTGCTTTCTATTGCAACCAAATTTTTTCTGAGACAAACCTTACAAATATGCATTTACAAACACCATCATTAAGTGTCTTTTCCCTCTAATGTGCCCCAAGGGTCCATAACAAGAACCTGGGTTACTGTGACCTCTGTAGGGATGGGTGGTAACAGACTCATCTCAACTAGTTCTTTATTCATGAGAAAGAGCCCTAGCAGAACACCTCACCTAGCCAGCCTTCCCAGGTGTGAAAAAAAACTCCACCAAACTTGTACATTTCTCAGTAAGTTTTTTCACTTTCTGTCTTCCTTAGAAAAGCATTAAGAAAAAAAGCATCTTATTTTTTAAAGAAGTGATTTTGTCAAAACCAGACAGTGATTGTCTCATGTATCATGCTTTATGGTTTTTTACTTTAATATTTTCAACAATATAAACCTCTGGGCTTCCAGGGAAATATTTCATGAAGAAACTTTATTCTTTGTTTTTATTTGTATGTTGAATTGTGAGTGCATTATTTTACTTTTCCCTCTGAGGTTAGTACAAAACCAGCATCTTCAATGGAGCTGACGAGCAGCACAATGATACGTATTTTTTGTCTCTCCTTCCCTCAGGACCATGATCTAAATGAAATTGGAGCTAGAAAATATTTGAAACTGACAGGATATTAGTTGTGAAAAAAATCTTGCATTGTTTTTACACATCCCAAAGTAGAAATGAGTAAACAGTGTTTTATATATATATACATGTGTGTATATATATATATATATATATATATATATATATATATATATGATGGTCATTGACATTTAATGAATTTTCTCGAACCAAACCTGACTAGTTACATGTTATTCATTCTGTAATGACCATTAAAAAGACTCAGGCATAAGCAGGCACTGACAAAGAAAAAAGATCAAACTGAAGGCATCTTCATAACAATGTTCCAATTCCAAAGATGTTCATTCACATGAAATTCTCATTTAAGCACTGATCCTAAAAATAATGCACCTTAGTTTAGATTGTACAAGCTTTGTCAGATGATATGAAATGCTTAAAATATGTATCCACTACTTTTCAAAGTAAGTGTCCTTACCAACACCTTTTTAAAAATAGGTCTTTAGTCAGATTTTTGAGTCAGACATATGACAAAAGGAATTTAAAGTTTTGAACTTTGACTCTAATCACAGCTTTTCTACACCTCTTTTTTTTTTTTTCCCTTTTCTAGTATGTCCTGTTTTCTAACACTTACAATAGAGAAAATTTTCAAAAAATGCCAGTTATCTATCTCAGACTTTAAATCTCCAAACAATAGGCCATAGAAAGAAAAAAACCTGGACAAAATTTCAGTAAATATTTTTGACTAACATATACACTCAAAAACTTTGTGACCTTTCTGTCCTCCTCAGACCCTAAGGATAGATACAGAGCCTGAAAGGAGAAGAGGAAAACAGTTTGTTCCCAAGAAATCATCATTTATAACAAGCTATTTCTTCAGTTTTTGCAGTAGGCTGAAATAACATAGACTTTGCACTGCATTAATATTTCTGGAGATCAGTGCTTCTGACGCTGCCTTGGCAAATTATCTCTCCCCAGACAGTGTTTTCTGATGTAAAACCAAGTAGCTGTGTGTGGGAAAACTCACTGTCAGATGTTCTAGAATTGTTCTTCCAGAGTATTGTGGATCACTTTGTAAAGTAAAAGCCTGAAAATGCTAGATAATTTCAGAGGCTCAGCACTGGTCTGCTAATATGCCAGGAAGAATAAGCAATTATGATTTTCATCTAAGCAACATATGCTGTTTGCTGTCCTGTTCTGAACAGCTGTAGGTTAGATGCTGTTAAGATTAGGCCCCTTCTCTCTTCCATATTTCAAAATTCAAATTAAACTAAAATAACAGCACCTGCTGAACAAAAACACTATTTCAAAATGTGTACTTGCACACAATTACTATGAAGAGGCTGGCCACCATTGTTACCAGTCTATTCTTTCTGAATGGAAATGGCAGAGAAGTTTTCGATGCAGCTGCAGCTCTTCAATTGTATAACTAGTGCTGGCCCCAAGCCAACCCTCAAGAACTCAAGTGGCACCAAAAGATACTATATTGATTTGCAATCGAACATAATAGGCCATCAGCTTAATTATTACTGAAGTGACAAGGTTCTGGATATTTCATATTTATATTTCTGGGGCCTGTGAAAGATGAATGTAAATCTTTTAAATGCCTACATTTGCATATCTTCAGAAGGGTTGAGTGCTCTTACTGTATTCATAGCCTGTGAAAGACCTAAAGGACTGGCTATTCAACTCAGGTTGCTAGATCACACAGTCACTTACTTGCGTAAGGAAACAGGCCTATAAAACTAAACACATTTCTGCAGGAAAATATCCCCATATCTCCTGGGGACACCAAAGAAATAATCTGATCACTAATATCATCCTCATGGACATTTTCCTGCCCCTTTTACCTTTGGAAAAACACTGCTTAGGTGAAAGAGAGTGAATTGGCATCATCTTCCACTGTAAGCATCTCCCAAAACACCTTTTGAACTCAGTTATTTCTTCTCACTTACTCTCACCTTGGCTTTACGACAGAAGGTCTGCAAACAGTACTCAACATTTGGAAGAACTGTTTGCTAGGGGAATACAGGAACACTAACAGTGAGACCAAAACTCAGGATTTCAACGCTGTCACTAATCAGCTCTGTCACACTAGGTCATCACCTAGCCAGCTCCTGCTTCTTTTTCTTAGGTGCACGCATTTTTTTGAGCCCAGATCCTATAACTCTACTCACTTAGAATCATTTAGAGAGACTGTTTTAATATACAAAGAATCACTTTTATTTTAATGACTCTAAAGACATTTCTTCATATGCCCTGTACTCTCATCTTCCATGCAGGTTGCTCCATTGCTAGATCACAATTTTTACTGAGCACACATATGCACACTAGCAGTGTTTTCTCTTATACTCCTAGTCTCTGAATTGCAGTTTTCCTCAAAAGTGTTCTTTTTTGCTTACCATTGGCACTTGCTGTAAATTCCTTATTGTATATGGGTTCCTTATATTGTATGTGGACAGCTGAAAAAGAAATAATTGTTTCTCCTGTTCTCAGGGCAAGAAAGCAGACATAAGTGAAAACATGATTACAAATACGACAACACTCATTTCTGGATTTCTACAGTGCAGGAAAAGATTTGTTACCATAATTATCTCCTGATGCTGACATTATTCCTAAAGAATTCAGGTTTATATGCTCAGGTATCAATGCCCTCTACTGGAGGGAGTATGCCTGAACTCCTTATGTGGAAAATCTTTTCTAGTGCTATCCATTTGGTGACATTTAATCACTTCTGAAAGAGGAAAGCCTACAGATGGCCAGCAAACAGGTTGTCACTGTAGACCTACTGAATCCTAGAAGACAATAGCTTCATTGAATTTCTTCATATGAAAGAAGTCCAGTACTTAATGTTTTTTAAAAGAAACCAACAACAAACAAACAAGCAAAACCAAAAACAAACAAACAAACAAACCTAAAAAATACCCAAAAAGCCCCAACCCAACCAACCAAAAAAAAAAAACCAAAAAAAACCCCAACCCAAACCAAACCAAAGCTGTTTGTCAAAAAGAAATGGAACAAATTTGCAAGAAAATGCATTTCTTCATCGCCTACTGATGTGTTCAAACACAACACCCAGCCTCATCCCCACCAAAAAGGCCCCTCTAACAACACTCCCCTCCCCTTGCCAAACCCCCAAACTCTAATCTGCAAACTCAAGGTTTTCCAAAACAGCTAATGACTGTGCTCTTTAGGAGCTCAGTCATGACACTTTGATACTATTCTGAAAAGCAGAGCAGTTTGTACATTTCCACTTGACTGTTAATGTAAACACAAACAATTGCATAACTGGAATCCCATTTAAAAAAAAATTAAAAAAAAAAAAAAAAAAAAGGAAGACTTAAAACAGCAGACAGGAATTCAGCTTTTCCATGAGCAGGTGTTAACTTGTGTAAAATTCCTGGTGCAAAGTCTATGATGGATTTGGAAAAACAGAATGCATTCTAGTCATAATCCTATAGAGTTGTCTTCCCCTAAATTTTTTCCTTCCCTTTCTAGTGTACATTGATGCTGTATGATTGCTCCATCTTAACAGTATTACAGAAAAGGCAGCTCACACCACACCTGCAATCACCACTCATTATCAAAAGAATTTAAAGCAAAGTAAGATGAATTCTCAAGTGTGAGGTAAGCAAACATGATATGAACCACTCTGTCTTCACACAAAAATGCCTAAATACAAACAAAGCATTCCTGTTATTGAGTGCTGAGAAAGAGTGACCCGGGTGCAGGATTAGTTTGAAAATTTCAATAGCTTCCCCTTGTCTAGCTCACACAGCTACAACCTAGTAAAGTACTGTATGGAAAAAGTGTTTTTCCTCCACCTCCTGGAAACAGAACTGTGTTTCTATCTCAAAGAACACAGACATGTTGTGTGTGTTCACAAAAGAATTCAGTGAGATCAGTACCCACCAGCTGTGGGCAGGATTGGGGTGTATTGCTAGAAAAATCTGGCAGGTATTGTGTTTCCTTCCTGATAGATGCAATGACTTAGGTAGAAATGCACCTGTCAATGCATTGTTAGGGGGGACTGACATAATTTTTTTCCTCACTTATCTTGAAAGTAGAATATGATTTCCCAACCAGAAACGCTCCAATTTTTCCTGTCATTTTCCTGTCAAAACCAGGATAGTCATGGAAAAAAACCCTACAGTCAGATATAGTGCTTTGCAATATGAGATTTTTTGATGATCGGTTTTTAGCCATAATCATGAAAGACACTAGAAAGGAAGGAAGAACAGAGAGGCCAGGAGAAAGTTAGCTAAACATAGACAAAACATAGAACTGGTGAAGAAAAAAGGGTTTCTCCAGTTTGGAGGCAATTTCCTGCAATTTCATTTGGACAGATACTTGCTACAAAGCTTACAAAGTATTTGAACATTGTCACCAAGAAAGGTGCAAAGAGCAGACTTCAAGTGACTCAAAGGGGGCAGTCAGACCACTCAGGCACTGAGAATGCTCCTGGGGATGGTAGCAGTGCTCAGCAAGGAATCAATCATTACTGACTTCTGCCAGTGCAACCCCTGCAAAATGTCCCAGGCTAAAATCAGACTGATAACAAATCACAGGCTTTGTAGTCTTGTAAAGGGAAAAGAGCTGTACAGCAACCACCTGCACAGGCAATTTTGAAATGAAAGGATGCGAAGATTAAAATTGGACCATTGTTACCAAGTAGCTGAGAATACAGCTGAGGTTTTTGTTGTTGTTAAAAGGAACAACAAAAGCTCACTTAAAATACAGATAGGAAGTATCCAGAAACCAATAAGAAACTATCAATATGTTTTCTGTTAGGGCCAAAAGGTATCTGAATAATATGACATATGGCTGCTTTCTCATTACAGAAAAATTTCCTGGAGTAGCACAGAATAATTGATCTCTCTCTTTAAGCCAAAACCAAAAAAAAAAAAAAAAACCAAAACAAAACAAAACAAAAATCATGCTCCCTTATTAAACTTGTAAGTAAGTAAGAGGGTGTTTATTTAAATAATTCATCCATTTATACCTACAAAGTGTGATCACTAAGGGATTTAGATTTTCTCTATTCCTATTCAGAGTGATAGATGAACAGCTGATAAATAAGTAAAGCTCAGTACAGAGATGCAGAAGTAATGTAATCTCTAATGGAGCTAAGCACTGTTATGTCAATATATATATCCCAATCAATTTGGGGATTTTGGATTAAAATCTTCAAATTTCAATAAGATTAAGGATTTCTCAAAAAATTAAAAGCAAATATTTATAAGCAGGAAAATTATTAATTAAATATTTAAATATTTCATTATAAAATAAAAAAACTGAATGGACCATGTCAAAGTGCTGATACCATCCCCTGTCTCCTCAAGATATAGGCTGGGCTTTGAAACAACCTCTTCATGTTGCTGAGCAATTACTCACAGCAGTAATTTCACTAAGTCTGTGCCATTTACTTGGGACAGGGGCTCTACAGTGAACATAAAAGCTTCACAAACTGATTCTAAAATATCTTAATAGAACCCTTCACTTACTTTGAAACAAATTCTATATCAATCTGAGCCGTACCATGAAATTTAGGACAACTTTCTTCCTGGACCTCTAGATTTTATACTACAGAAGATTTTTTCCTAAGGCTTCTTTCTGATTGTGTAAAACAAAGGTATCTTGTAGAGGGAGAATACATTTTAAATTCAAGAATAAAAAATATTATTCATTTTCATTATATATGCTGTAGAGGTACTTATGGAATTAGTTGAAACTTCTTTAAAATAAAATTATATAATTAATATTTACCCCACTATATTTCTTCTGTGGGATTTTTCTGAAGGCTTACAGAATAATCACGTAAAATGTTTTTTTTTTTTCCAGATGAGCATATGCTACAGGCAGGAAATAAAATTTGAATCAGAGTCCTATTCATTCTAGTGGAGGATTCCACAGTCTTCCTTCCTTGATTCTCCGGGATTTATTTTCCTGACAGGTCTCCACAAAACATGGTATGTAGCTTCCTATGGCTGCTCCTCCAAAGTTACTTCAAGAAACACAGATGATGTAACTCCGGCAGCATAGCATCTCCTGGATTGTTGAAAGGAAAACATGAATAAACTTTTTGCTGTATTTTTTTTCACTGTTTTACAGAGTTGAACTGGACACAGAGGCACCCAGCACGCTGCCATACACACAGTATTAGTCCAAAATATAGACCTGGACTCCACTCCTATCCCTACCACTGACTTCCTGAACTACTGTTTTTCCTTCTCATTTCCTAAGTTTTTTGAGGCATGTGTCCACAAAGCACTTAGCACAGCAGAAACCCAGCCATCACTGAGATTTAAGTGCAGCTGGAATGTTAAAGCTGAAAAGAGGAACTGACCACAGAGGCAAAATGATTGGGCAGCAAAACCATCCAGGCCTAGTACTCACCAGTGAAGGGGGGATATCCTCTGATTTTGGAGCCAGACAGGCTAAGAGACTCTATATTCCTCAGAATCAAATAGCAAAGTGCTTTGAAGTTTTTTCTTTCCCATGAGTACAAGAAATAAAGGAGTGATACATTTACAAAGTGAAGAAATCTTAAAAGAGGAACTTCTGTTATTCCTTCATTATTAGAATTAACCTCTTTTGTTTAAATTTATTAATGAACTACATAAAATTGGTTGTCATGAATTTTCTTTCCTTCAGCACCCCAGATTTATTGACCTTAGATTCATTACAAAATACTGCTGACCAAAATAGAAGCTCAAACTAAATCATTGATTAAGATATATACTTAGAAGAATAGTAAATATTGCATATAGTGGAGTCTCTGAAATCAGAATAGCTGTAGCCACTGTTTTCCTTTGAGAACAAAAATTGGTTTTGCCCTTGAAGTTGCAATTTTTCTTCTGTCTTTACAGACTCACAGAATAGCTGAGGTTGGAAGGAACCTCTGCTGCCTTTTCCCAGCTACCTTGCTCAGGCAGGCCCACCTACGCTTGGTTGTTCAGGATCATATCCATACTTTTTTTTAATAACTGCAAGGATGAAGGAGACTCCATAAAGTTTCTGGGAAACCTAGATCAGTATTCAGTGAGCCTCACAGTAGAAAAGTTTCCTGATGTTCAGATGAAATCACCCATGTTACAGTTTATGCCCATTACCTCACTCACTGGGCACCACTGGAAAGAGTCTGGCTACACCTTTTTTTATACCTTCAGGAATTTATATACATTGATAAGTATTTAAAACTTATATATATATATATATATACAAGCACAAAAGCCTTCCCTTCTCTATGCTGCATGATCCTAACTCTCTCAGCTCTTCCTTAGATAGGAGATGTTCCAGTCCATTATTTTATTTGACTTTGGCCATTAGGAAGCAGCTCCAACTCTCTTTTGTCCTGAAATGGGCATTATTCCAGGTGCAGTCTCACCTGTGTGAGGAGAGGAAGAAGCACCTCTGTTGACCTGCTGGCAAGATTCCTCCTAATGCATCCCAGGATATCATTTGTCACAAGAGCACACTGCTGACTCCAGATGGGACCAGTGTAGATCAGTTTGCTCATTCCTGAGCTTATGTGCCACTCATGGTTACATATCCTGCCCCATTTCCCTTACTGAGTGTAAAATCTACCATGGGCTTGATTTACCTACATACCCTCTCCCTTCTTTTATAATTGAAACTTTTGTTTGCACAGAAGTTTTTTTTTACCTTCATGGATCAAATGCAACCACATTCTTAGGCCCCACATTAGGGATGAGGGCAGCAATAAATCTCTTAAAGTACTATAGAACAAAAAAACATATCTATAATATAAATAAATAAATGCGAAGTATTATACCATCGTATAAATGGTGTAAATATGAATGGACAGGAATCAATATCTTGGATAAGACTCCCTGTGATTAGGTATCTTATATAATAATTATCATCATTGCACAGTGGAAGCAAAAATTAGGAGGAATAATCCACCCATTAATTTTGTTGCAGGGGTTTAAACTACTAAGTTGTAAAGAATTAAAAATTATAGAACATAATGCCTTAGTCACAATTATCCAAGTGAAAGAAAAATAAAACACTTTGCATGTTCTGATTGTTCATTTAGCACATAATTTTTCATATAGGATATGTTAATTGTGTCCTCAAACTCTGAAGATTCTGGAATTGGTATCAACTTTAATCAAACAGCCTTAAGAAACAAGTATTTTACACACTCTTACAGGCCAGACGTATCTTTGGCATTTTTTCCCTTGGGATAAAAGCAAATGAAGCCCAGACCCATCTCACGTGCTGAACTGAATGAACCTAAAGATGAAATTCATCAGCACTATAATAGAAGGATGAACATGAAAATGAGAGAGGAACTGATTGGAAATTGCCTCTCCTGTTCTTTCATCCTGTGTAAACCAGGATCTTCTCAGTGAACGAAGAAAGTCAGGATATATGACATAGCAATGGAAGTAACTGCTCCTCCAGGATAAAGGCAATAGGAACTAATTTTCCGCACTTATCTTTCCTGAGGGAGAAAAGGATAATAGATTTTCTTTAACTGCCCTCTCAATATTGTACTGAATACTGAAATTACCACTGATTCTTTAATGTACTAAATATCCTGAGAAATTCATCTACAGAGAGATGATAATAGAGAATTATATGTACCTAACTATACACACTTATTTTGTCTCTGGTTCATAACACTATTAAACTTCCTATAAAGCTGATATCTGGGTTATGACCATTGAACAAACAATAACACATGAGATGTGTTCTATTCCTAATTCAGGCAAAAGAATACCTGAGGAGGACAACTGAGGGAATTCATGCACAGCACCATTTTTTTTTCCCCCTTTAACAAACACATGCACTTTCTACAAAAGAACAAGCAAGTACAATGATAACAGTTTATTTTTCATCAACTCTGCCTTATTGTGAGTCTCCCACTTTGAAAAAACTATTCTGAATTAAAGATGTGTGTAGGGAAGGTGTCAGATTTCTTTTGATATTCTGAGCATTCCTGCCCATCCCAATTCATTAACAGAATTTTTCAACCCACCTGGCATTTTATTTTGAATCACAGATTCATGAAAAGATGTTGATTAAATGGGTTGTAAATTCACAAGTTTCTCAATATTCTCAAACGTTTTCCTCAGGTATGATATCCCAGAAGGACTCTGTTTGAAGATGTCTTAAAGTAAATGGAGGATCAAATTGCACTGTGCCTGATGGGGTGAAATAGCACACACTGATCTGGTCCATGGATGCAGCAGCTAAGCTTTGACTGCTGGAAGTAAATACTTAAAATTTAGATGAAGCCAACTTACCTTCTCCACAGTAAAATAAACAGGAAATGTATAAAATTAATTCTAATATGGGGGCAAATATTTAGAAAGCCAATGCAACTTAAAAAAAGAGACAAGCTGTATATCCTATATTCTGTTTCAAATAAAATATTGTCTTTGTCTTACTTTTAATCCCCAAATTAGGAACATACAGATTCTTTAAAAATATCACAGAGACTGAGATTCTGTATGTGCAAAGTGCATTAGTTTTAATGATTTCTGTCATTAATCTATTAATATTTTGTAAGTCTTAGTATTCCTCTACAAAACCATACTCCAAATGAAAAGAAGTTAATTTGTTTTGTATTAGACAGAAACACAGAGGTGGCACAAATAGTTTTACCAGACCATTTAAAACACACTGTTCCCCACACTGACATTTTCAGGAGACTCGACAGAGTCCCAGGAGAATGTGATCAGCCATCACGTGATGGAATTTAATACTGACCTAAGGAAAAGTTCTATTCGAGTGGCAATCTTGACCAAAGGCAGCAAAACAAGAAAAGACTTCAGACTTCTGCAAGCAGAACATTCCTAAAGGGCATTCCAACATTCCTTTCCTGCTGTTGGAAAGAAGAATGCTGGCAAAGGTGGCAAAGCAAGCCTTGAATGGGCAACCCTAAATACTGCAAGCTGGGTAAACATGGTAGGAGAAAGGAGTAACTTTGTGTGGTGCAATGACAGTCTGTCTGCCTCTACATCCTATGGTGGGCTTGAATCCTACTGCAGAAGTTTAGAGAATCTTAAATGACTGCACTTTTCATATCCTCAGCATGTCTAAAACACCTCTTTATTCACGGAAGGTGTCCTCATCTCTGTCTCCCGATGTGTTGTTGGCTTTTGGATGCTCCTTATAACCCTCAAATTGTTTTTCTCTGCCACTGTTTTTCTTATCTGCTTTTTGGTTAACAAGCTACAGAACAAATGCAAAGATACCCATGTTATGACTAAAATTGCAAGCTTAGTTTTGCAGCAAACATACAAATGCTTAAGATTCAATTTACTGAACCTTCTACAAACAATTTCATGCCTCATTTTCCAGCTCTAAGTCGGTACAATGCATATCCACACAAAAAGAAAAAAAATAAAAGAAAGAAGTAAAAGCTCTGGTGTTAAGTATTCATTATATACACTCTCCTTCTAAATTTCTTTGACCATCACAATATTTCTTTGATGTGCCAGTATTTTTACATTTCAAAGAACAAGATAACAATGTGATTTTAAGAAGTCTGGAGGGGAATAAAAACAAAATACACATCTATAGTGGCAGCAAAGCAACTGCTTTTTCTAAGACAGTTTCAGTCAATTGTCTTGGTTTGGTTTTGATTAATTTTGGAAGGTTTTTTGATTTTGTCTTTTAAAATGGAGCAAAACAGATTGTGGAAATCCCTGTTATTAGCAGTGAAGGAGCATTGTTCTTGTGAATCAACAATTACCTTTTTATTTATCTTTCTTTTTTTATTTTAAATCACTGGAACAGTGACACTATGAAGCAATTCTCTCACTTCGCTTTGAATCCCTCACAAGCACAAGGAATAAAAGAGCTCTTCTTACTCAAGGGAGCCTCCTTTTTACTATAATATTCACAGATGGACTTAACACAGCTGGACTGAAGACCCCAAGTAAGGAAAGAAACTGGGAATTGGAATGACATGGAAATTAATATTATTCAAAGAAATACATATTTTGGCACTGTGTAGAAATGTGTTTGCATACGTGCAGCTTTTGTTGCATATTGTCTAATTTGCTTAAAAATTAGGAACTCTAAAAATAGACATGTCAGTTTCCTGTATGGCTGGTTTCCATATAATATTAGTGAAACATACAATAAAATAGAAAAACACATGCCAAAATAAGATTTCTTCTTTTTTTCATTTTTTTTGCACTTTGCTACCTGCTCATTCTATCACTACGTGTTTCCAACTCTGAAACCTGCTAGAAGAAGAAAGAGCACAAAGCTTATGGAAGGCCATATAGAACACATTTATCCAGATACAGTGAGGCACGTGGCTCAGCTGATAAGAGAATCTCTCTCTAATTTTGTACTCAGAGACTTAATACATTCTACTTTCTTCGTAACTGTGAAGTCCACAGAACCAAACTGCAGCAATTCCATGCCTGGAAACTGGAGAACAGGGTTCAACATTTTTAGAATATTTTGAGCCATACATAGATTTACTCCCTCAGATCTTGAGAAATCTGAGCTGAAGACATCTTGCTTTGTCTGCCAGAAGTACATCGTAACTACTTCTTGTTGAAGCTTGCTCTTTCAAAACGTCTGTTTCCATTCCCTTGCAATTTTCAAAATAAGTAATTTCTTTCAGGTTGTCATATTTCATCTTAACAATTTTCGGTAAAGTCTCTCAAATATAAGGAGGATTTTGTGCAGTATGCTGGGGGCAGGGGAGTGTGTGGCAGGATGGAGAACAAAAATTCCTCTCAAAACTTTGTGACCCTTTTCTGATAACCAAAATATTCAAGATTGGTTTCAAGCCCATCTCTTTTCATAGTCTTATCTAATGTAGCTTTCTGAAAACAAAACAAAACAGAACAGACCACTGGAGCCTGAACAACACATTTTGCAGAAGGAATACAGTTTGGGGCTCTTCCTTGTAGCTGCCCCCTGTTTAGAGACAAATCTAATGCTAATCTCCTCTTACTCCTAAAAAAATGCAGTGCACATACTTTGAAAAAAGAATGCGCAAAACCATTATAGACAAAATCACAGAAACAGGAAAATAACAAAAAATAAACCAGGTACTGAATATTTCTTTTGACTTCTGTGAAAAAATGTGCGAGTGAAAGGAAAAAAACCATCAGAAATTATCAGGCCCAGAATCTGGTCTTTATTATACATGATGTTTATATTTATTACTTGTGGGAACTTAAAATACACTTAAAACCATTTAAAGTTGTTAGAAGTAGTTATATATATTTTTTTTTTTAAAGTGTATGAACATATAAAGTCTAAAATAGCTAACAAAGTATGTGTAATTTGGGAATCTTCATCCTACAAGTCAGCATATGTTAATTGTTGCTTGATTTAAACATGTTAGACTTAAGGCATACTTGCCTTGAATGTCAGAAATATTATACATTTTGATGAAGAAATCCAGAATATAAAGTATAAACAGCGTCAGAGCAACAGAAGAGTAGATGTTAAAAGAACAAATTTAACATTTTGATCACTTAAATGAGCTACAATTGTTTACTTGGATAACTTCTATTAGGAGAGTGCATGAATTAGCAAAACAGAATTTCAAGGCTTCTCTCTACATCTAATTTCTCTGTGTTTCTATCTGTATATTTGTCAGCTAGCTAGTTCTACTGGATAGATACCCATCTGTATATTCTAAAACTTTTAATACAGTAAAACAGTTTCTGACTTTAGCCTTCAATTCAAATGAGCACTTTAATAATAGATTAGAAGTTTAAAAGTCAGGGGAAATATGCAGGAGACCACTGAACGTTTCATCATGACAAAACAAACTCAGAACAGAAGCCCTGCAGAGTAAGTTTGGAACTCAAAACAATATACCAAGAGAATGGCTTATGTCAACAATGTTGTGTTGCAAATGTAAATGATCCCTCCTTAAAAAGAGTTTCTTGACAGTTTTCTATAGTAGATTAATCCCTTTCCATGTTCATTTGGTTTTGTCCATAACCACTATTATTAAGCATAGGGGGACAAGGTTGCGCTCTTGGATTTCTGAACTCTGATGGGAGTAAAGAAAAAGAGGAATACACAATAACAAAGATGCATCTATTTGATCTGTTTGTGAACTGGGTTATGCCTAGTAATGAATTATATCCGATGAAAAGGACATCTCTTATTTCTTTTTTTTTTTTTTTTTTTTTCTGAACATATTGATATATTACCCATTGGGTTCAAAAACTCCAGCTCCCATGCTCTGCTACAGTAGAAACACAGACTCATTTGGTTCAAGATGAGAGCTTTCTTTATTACTCTTGTATGACTTTATATAAAGGGTTTGTGACCTGCCGCAGCAATTACAAGATGAGAGAAGATGAGACAAGACCTCGATCGTTAACCTAATAGGTTTCAAGCCAAAACAAAATAAAAAGTCATATCTTAGTATTTAAAATTGCTTGCCAGTATTGTGATGCAGTAATTTCACTGTCTGTGGCATATTGCTGTATCTGGTTTACAATTTTATATTTATTTCACATTAATCATTTTTGGCTGAATGGTTTTGTTTAACTATTACTTATGGCATTTTTCTGAATTCCCTGGTGTGGTACTACATAAGCATAAAGTAATACACGGCTGGTTTTTTTTGGCAGCAGGTGCAAGAAAAACTAAGGCATATAAGGAATAAATACTAGGAATAAACCAATAGGAAAGGTCCTGATTTCTTGCTTTGGTCATTATCCTCCCAGTTAACAGTGAGAAACAGAGATTTTATAAAAAATGGTATTTGAAGCACAAAATTTACAGTCCTTCAAAGCAAAACTAAACCACCCTGGCTCTCCTGAGCGACAAACCACCTTGAAAAGTATAACACATGCCTCATTTCCAACTCCAGAGAAGTATTCCACCTCCAAAGGACTGGAGAACTATACATTTGGCCCTCCCTTCAATCCATCCCACTCTATACACTCATCCTGATGCTGAGTTGGCAGGCAATACTGAAGGCTGGAAAATCTTGAGCAGATTAAATGGAGATTCTGAAGTTAAAACCCTTTAACCTCTTCTCCTTAACGTACAAATAACTCTTACAATTTATGGGAATTACACTCTGAACACCATTATTGCTGACCTTTAAGCTCAGATTTCTCAAAGTAGGACCAAAACTCTCAAATTTGTACTTCAAATAAATAAATTCCTACAGAAACAAATATAAAGTCTTGGCATTCTCTACTTCATGGCATATACCAGTAAGATTGCTTGGGGAATCTTTGTATGGATAAAATGATTCTGTTTGATTGCATATTCTATTTTTTTTGTTTGTTTTTTAACCTTTTTCGTTGCCTTGATTAAAACACCTACAAGATATTTTGTAGAATAGACAATATAAGTGCTGTAAAGTAAAAAATCTATTTTATCTGCACAATGAACCCACCCATACCAGGTTGCTGCAGACGCTGGGGCAGAGTCAGGATTTCTTTGCTACTTGGAATATCTTGGAGCAAACCCTGCAGGTGTTTCTGTCTAGCTGTTTCCTATACATCTCCACATACAGACATTATTTAACTGATTTTACCTATGAGAATGACAGCTCAAAATGGGAATCTCAGTGTTGCTCTAACAATGATTCAGGAAAATAAATCACCAGAAAGTGCTATCCCTTCATCAAAGCTATATATTCTCTTTGAACCTATTTGAAATGTTGTGATTCAACAAGCTTGAATTTTGGCCTTCAAAAGGGACCGTTCACATGGAAATTTTAAATATCCATAATTCATGATGGCATTAAGAATAACAACAACAATAATAAGGCCACATAGGAGAAATGGACATTACAGGGATCTGTTCTGCTCTCAGTAACTGTCTGGTTGGTGAGGTGGTTGTCCTTTATAGAAGCAGAGAGAATCTTTTTACTCTGAACTGGCAATAAATATCTATATTACATTTTATCTGATAAAATACAACAAATACACAAATCCTACTGGCTACTAGTATGAGAAGGAGATACTTAGGACTTCAAGATGACTACAGATTTGGAATTCTCTTCTGTCTTGCAATAACAGGTGATCAATTTGAGATGCAAACACCATTGCTAAGTAGAATTTAGTGATCATTACCTTTATGATGCATGCAAGGCTACAATTCCCACATACAGCTAAATTACTGGTAGCTGATCTGCACCTGGTAATTGATTCTGTTCAGAAATGGAAAATAAATAGCACCAAGCTTAACAGCCTTATCCCAGATTTCTGACTCACAAAGACCTCCTTCCCTATCTTCTCCAACATGCACAAGTGATGATGATGATGATGTTCATAATCTTAAAAAACGATCCTCTTGATCTCTCTCTGTCCATGTGGGCCTTATCATTCCATGTATCAACACTGTTAACATGTTCCTTCTGTATTATGTGATGGAAAAGGCTTCAGGAGACAAAATTTGAAATGTCCAAAGTTCTCTAATCACATCACTAGCACACTATCCAAAAGCAGCTTGTCAGATGTACTGTAAATAGGTTTTTATATGATATTTTCTATATTAACAAATCTAAATGAAAGAGATTTAATAAACTTTGTGGATTCATCATTTGGAGTCCTGAGAAAGAGCCTGCAAGGAGCTGTGGTGTCAGTGCTGAAATATGGGTCAGAATTATTGATGTATTCTTAGCCTATTTTTGTGTTTTGTGAAAAATCCACTGATGTTTTCTCCTCCTGTCATGAAAGAAATGGCCTGTTTGATATCAACAGATAAATACCAGAAACACTTAAAAAAAAAGTGTGCAATATATTGAAAATATGAATTTGCTGACACAACACAAAGAATCCTTCTCAGTGGTGTTTGGTTCACAACTTTATAAGTACCTTCTTTTAAATATGTGCAGACCCCCAAAAACACAGTTTTATTTTCTTTTCAGGAATTCAAATCTACTCTTCCAACTATACAAAATCAATTTAAATTTACGTTTTTTTCCCATTTTTATTAATCTGTATGACCCATGGTTGTTCTTTCTAATTTCACTTAGGCTCTTGGTACATAAATCCATTCTAAATGTTTTCACAGCTGCTCAGAAGGTGTTGATTCTCAGTGTCAACTCATTCACTCAACATAATCATTCCCTTTTAATGAAACAGTTAACAGGAGACAGACAACTATCATTTTACTGATGGGGTCCAAGAGCTGGGAGAGGTGACAGTGGTGTAATTACCAGGCCTGACATACTTTGTTCAGTTTTTCCCACCTTTTTAGGCAGATGAGGCAGTACTGTGCAATGTCAACAATCAAAATGGAAATGCAGGCAGTGTGAAGACCCGGGTGAGTAATTACCAGGGGCTGCAGACCTGTGACTACTTCCAGTGTGGCAGGGCTGACAAGGTGCAGATTGTTTCTTATCCCCTAGTGTGAATCTGGCTGTCTTGCTGTTGATAGATCCAGGTGGTGGTATTAATTAATACCCCAGCAGGAGTTAGTCCAGCTCTTGACAATGCATTTTCCTTACTAGAGAGAAAAGAGAAGGCAGCAAAGGCAGCAGTCTGTTACTGAGAAAAAAAAAAAAAAAAGTCCATCTTCTTGATTTCTTCCTGTAAATGTTGAGAAATAAAGAACACATCTCGAGAAGTAAGAAGTTTTGATCAGAGATGACTTACTGTAATTCTGTCTTTGGAAGCTGGATGCAGGTAAAGCTGCACTATTTAATGAAATTTCACTCAGAAATTATTCCATTTAGATTGTTCGTATAAGAAACATTCAACTGACTGTTGAGAGCTCAAGTACTGTATATGGACATTAAACTTGTCTCGTTCTGTTTAAATTTTTTGGACCTATGAACTTTACATGATCAGTTCCTGCCATGTGACCTCAAGCAAATCACAGGGGAAAATATTCCAACTGAATATCAATTAACTGAAATGCAGACTCAGATTGTGAGCATAGTTTTCACTCTGCATGACATCTAAATGTACAGTCACAGCTGTCAATATTCTAATCACCTGTAAGCTATCAGTGATGCCATTGCTAGATCATTTGATATTTTTGATTTAAAATCTAAATTTGGATATATGTAACAATTTATGCTCCACTTGGATGACAAAGTCTTTTATCAAGACTATTTCTTGTGGAAAAAAATATCCAAAGCCTGTTTTCATCAGTGACTTTTTTTTTTTTTTTAATTTGAGATGTCTAATAAATCAAATGTACTTTTTGGCATGGGCACATGCAATCCCCCATCTTTAGCTGGGGTAAAAAACTGGAGTCCTCAGCTACTAAACACACTCATGTGTATTTTCTTTCTGTTCCCTCTGCTCCAACAACTGGGAACTCCTGGGAATACTCAATAACCAGTTTCAGTCAATATGACTCAAGCTGACAAAACCTTATTTTTTACGCTATTTTAAATAACTTCCTTTTTTTTTACTTCAGTGCTTTGATAATGGTGATTGCAGTGCAAGGCAACAACTAATGCTGATGATGACCCTCAAGACTATGGTTTAGTTAAAGTTAAAAAGAAAATATAGTTATAATCTTAAATGTATGAAGGTGTTTTTGAAAATAGGTCATTAACTACAAATTCATGGAGTGTTTCTTAGAAATTTACAGTTAAAAGTAATAACTACTCATATGGACATATTTTGTTAATAACACTCTGGTAAATATAATAAAGTATAAAATATGGAATCTTAAATTATTTTTAATCACATGTGAATAATTCTTTTACATTCAAATTTTAGTCCACAAGTCAACAGCTTCTAATGTACGGGTAAAAAAAATGCTTGACATGTAAAAGTTTCAAAATATCACACATAGACCAGTATGTACACACCTGAAAATGCATGCCTTAACATGATCTTGTGTAAGAACTCACAAAAAACCCCTAAAATGCATATACCAGAATGGCATTATCCAAAACTTATATACAAATATATTGCTGCTATGTCACACATGCAAACCCAATTTTATTGCAGCAACACCCAGTATTAAACTGCACCCCTCAAAAATTTTACAAACAATTGAAAGAAAATAATAACGTTGAAGAAAAGCAAATCCTGTGATCTTTTCACCTTCGACTCAAAATGTTATGCCACATTCAAGGGAAATATTTGCCTGCCTTCCTTCTTACTTGCTCAGATAGTTACTGGGCTAGACAGACTGCAGTCTCCTTGAATAAAATACCCTGTTTAATTGAATGCCTGACACTCAGGATTGAACTGCTCAGACAAGCCTGCACATGCAGTAGTCAGAAGCAATATTAGAAATAGACTCTACCAAATAGCAGAAAAGCAACATAAAACAACAAAAGCTGGTAATCACTACTGAGAACGTCTGGTGATGGATATGAAAGCATGCTGGAGAAAATGCAAATGAAATCTATGCAGGAATGCAAAGGAAGAAAAATAATTTTACACCTACAGGCTGTAATAAGATCCCTGATTGTTGGTATCACACCTGTAGACCTCTGAACTAGTATGGCAGAAATACAGGGGCATGACTCATTTGCTGCAATAAACAGCTTGCTGACTGATGAGAAACAAAGTCATTTGTACCTTCTATTTAAAACTTAAGTAAGATGAAAGGCAATTAGACATCCTCTGCTGTGAGGTGGTAGTGCAGTTCCGTCTGTGATGCTGAGTGCCCACAGCTACGTGGACCTCAATGGAAAAACTGCATTTGTACAATTATTATCAAATATATCCCTGAAATACATTTTTGTGGCATCTTGGAACACCTAGACTGCAACTATGTTTTACCACTAATCTTATTGACTGTAATTTGTTTCCCAAATTTAGTGTAAAAAGACACTTAGGGAGATTAATTTTCTTGCATGTTATTAACAAGAGCTGTATATTTCCACTTAGATTCCTCCCTCTAGTGATACTTTGGGCCTAATTAAATTCACACATCAGTTTTATACAGACCTGTGAACAAATGTAGCCTACTTTATAGCTTTTCAGACTTAGTGCTACCTCAGGGTAAATGACAGCAGAAGTAGCTGCTTTAACTTCTGGCTGCATATTCAAACTGTTGATCTAAAAACAACAACTGTGAGAAATTATTTAAACATTTTAGATATCAGCTTTCCTGGGTGCTATTGGTGCACAATGAGCTGTGCTTGGCTATCCTTATACTGTGCCCTTAGTAACCTTAATAAATAAGAGTATGATGATTAGAAAAAGTTAATAAGTGGACTGAGTGCAAGGTTTTGCAAGCAAACAAGACTGCTGCACAGTCACTGTTCTCCTGTCCTGTGCATTCACAATAAATGTGAAATAATTCAAACCATGTAACCTCGCAGTCAAAGAGGTAGAGCTACTCTATAGGTACTATAGCAGTACAAGGAGCAAGGATATATATGTAGACATTAATTTAGGGTACTTAATGCTTGTTAGTCCACAGAAACTTATCCTTCTGACACAACTAAAGAGGTGACAGAATCTAATAATATTTTACAGAAGATTTAAAATACCATATTTGATACCACTTTTCTGCATTTTTCATTACACCTTTTTTTTTTTCTTTCTGTACATATATACATAAGTACTTGAAAGCCTACCTTGGCAGTACTTCCAAAGCTACTGTTACCATGAAATGCATCCCAGAAGTGAGGAATTGCATCTTTACAAAGCCTGCCAATTTTGTTTCTGTGGTTTACACCCTTTGTGGCTACTTTCATCTGTCTGGTTTATGAAGTAAAAATCAATATGAAAAAGATAATATTTATAACAAGCAATTTGATTTGAAGGCACATTTAGGGATGGTAAATGTACTTATCTGAACCAGATGACTTATAATAAGAATTAACTAATCTACTTCTGAAACCAAAACACTGCATTTTACAGCTAGGTTAGAAGAGCTGCTTGTTTGGACAGAGTCAAATCTTTCACTTAGTGGTTCAGCTACACATGTTCCAAATCCTAATGCTGATTTCTTCCCCCTGCACAAACACAAGCACCCTTGAATTCCAAGTTACTCAAAGTTTAGGTTCTATCCCATTTGTCAAATTTTCCATTATATTTAGGACCTTCAGAATCTCTTGAACATGGAAGAGCTTAACTTTGGCCAATGATAACATTTTTCAGATGACAGAGTGAAAACATTACTGTGATGGGTTAAGCTAAAAAACTGGAATGTGAAGTCAGAAAAGTCATTTAATTCCAAGGTTTCAGATCAAGCAAACCAGAACCACAGAGAAGAACAAATTTCCAATTCTGCCTATAATGGAACTATTGTTCTCTTGGCAAAGGCATAAGGACATGGCTGTGAGTTAGGGAACTCTGCCTAAGAGGCATCTGACAGATCACAGCCATAATCTTCATAATTTGAAATATCTATTCAGAGGGAAACTACAATGGTTTGTTTAGTTATTAAAGATGAGAATTGAGGACTTTGAATGAAAATATTCCAGTGATCTTTAAAAAAGTTTTAAGAGATCAAGACAGCACCTAAGAGATCAAGAGAGCACCACTTTTGTTTCTGATTATGCCACTGTCCCCTTGTTCTGTTTTAAAAGCAATTTTAGAATTAAGGCTGCGGCACTGACTGGAGAACAGGCATAATTTAATTCCTTAGAGGTCGGGTTCCCATAAGGCACAAGAAACCAAAAAAAGACCCAAAAAACCCAACATTCTCACAATTAACTCTGTGAATTCTTTAAAATAAATACATCTTTCTTCTGTTTTAAAACACAGACACTGTTTCTGTTGCCTACACCACACTTGAATGTAGTTTGGAATCAGAAACAAGGCCAAACTGAGGATTAAAACAGAGCAAGTATCCTCTGAGGCTCTAAGAAACCTGGACAAGATACCTAGAGAATTCATTTTCTCCTACAACTTTTACGTGGTTGTGCTCATAATGACAATTACGATAATGACATGGTTGTGCTCCTATTTTCATATAAGCAGATGATTGATCTGATAGATATGGGATAACACTTTTTCATAAAAACAGCAGAAACAGCCATAAGACCATTAAGTAAGAATATCATGGTTTCCTGTGCACTTTGTCTGTCCCAGCAGACTTCCTGTTCTTGCTAGTACTAGTGTGGAGTGACTTCTGAGAAGCCTCTTCAGCTCAGCCTGCAGCCTGTGAGGTGAAGCAGTGCTGCCTTAAGTGACCAAAAGTGCAGAATGAAGAACCTCAGACTGCAAAAATAGTTGACCTTAACTTATCCCTCTTGGCAGAGAAAGTGGATCCCCTCATTTGTGTTCTCCTGAGTTGGCACTGGTCACAGGCATAACTCATTGCAACCCCAAAACCCATTTCAAAGCCCTGAAGGAACAGCAAAATCTTAGTCTTTCTAACTCTCTATGCTGTCCTTGAAAGCTTAACTCTCACTCCAATTTTTGTGTGCATTATATTAAAAAATATAAATCTCTAATTAAAAAAAAAAATGGACAAAGATAACCACTAAAGTCTAAAATGGTTTAAAGTTCAATAGACTTTAAAGACTCTAAAAAACCTCAAAACACTTAAAACATACAGAATTTAATTTATATAGACCTTAACTGTTCAATTTTATTTTTCTTTTTCTGCACCTATGAGTCTGTAAGCAAGATTCTGATGTTCTTTTTGAATACTTGGATGGTAGTGCAGAATAAACCTATTTTCAGCTTTGAAGAGGGGACAATTTCCTCTCCACAAAACTCTTTTTGATGCATCATTTTTTCTACCAGTTATAAAACTGATAGAAATCATGAATTATTAGAGCTCCTCTGAAATCTGTATTTGCAAAAATTCTTCCAGTCTTCACACTGACTTTTATGATGTATCAAGTATAGGCTGCAGATGTGAAAGACAAAACTAAGTTTAAAGCATTGTCTGAAAGCTGGAAGAAGAAACTTTCAATGTTAAAAATATTTTGATTGCATTTTCATTTATATAGTGTTATATATGCATTAATAACATATTTTTAACAAGGGAAAAAATCAAATTATTTATTAAGAATCTATGAGTGGGTATCACACAATTCTGTAAAACTGCAATTAATTCATATCCAAGCAAACCTGTTAAAATTAAAATAGTCTGCCTTGCCTAGTACAGAGATTTCACCCACACTTTATGGATTTTCTTAAACCCTTGTCTCCATGCTTTGTGATTCATCCGCACAAAATTCTTCTGAATAGCCACTATCATGAGACCAATATGATTTGTTAATAATTGACAGTGAAAAGAGAAAATTAAGGAGTCAGTCTGTGCTTAAACATGTTCACTGTACTCACACAGGTTCTTTTTCTGCCCCACAGTGAATTTATACAAGAAGTCTGTTTCTCTTCCATGTGAATTAACAGCTAAATCACTCGTGTGTTAATACAGTCACACAACAACGAAACATCTACCTTGAATGTTTTCAGAAAAATGATTATGTTGTTAAATATCCCTTGACAAAGTATAATTTTCCTACAACTTAGGGTTTCATTTCTTCAAATATAACACAGAATTTCCCAGCAAAATTGGGAAATCATATTTAGACTCATCCTCCTCTCCTCTATTATATTATACAGTAGAAAATAAGTATCTTGAACATTATCCTGCAAGCTTGAATCACTTTTTCCTATAAAGGCAAGTATAACACAATAACAGTTGTACATGGACACATTACTAGTCTCTTTTAATTAGATGCTAATTAATGACTCCCTGGCTTTAATCATATCAGTCTGGTAATACTATTTATGCCACACAGAATAATGATTATAAGAAATCAATGTGGTACATGTCAACACAGGAATGCATCCAGCCATAATTCACCCTGTGTAAATATTCCCACCCAATTCTGAGCAATTTAGAGAAGACGCACTAACTTATCTGAAGAGCCTGGAAAGAGAGAGGAGGGAAGGACAGGACAGAAGGACTCAGAATAGAAATAAAGAAAAATACATAATTCTTTTCCAAAAATACCAACACTCTCATTCTTTATGTAATACATACCCATCAATATATTTTACATACAAAGGATGTAATAATGTTATAGTTCTTCCATGCTAACAGAGTTAAAAGACAATGATTCATATGTTCAATTTTCATGAAAGGTGTTCAGGTACTACAACAGAAACCTTATATATTAGATAACTCACTACAGAGGAAGATGATTTTGAAGTTATTCTGTTGGGAAGGCAATAACATTTCAAAATGGTCACAGAGTATTTCAGCTGTATTGAGAGCCTAACAAACTCAGCATATCAGGAGTAATTAAATGTATATAAAGTAATTTTTACTCTGAAATACCCTATGTATGGCCTAGTTGAAGATCTGGACTTCTGTTTTCTAAGAATACCAAAATGACCATTGGTTCCTCCTTCGGATACAGTTCCAAGGAAAAAAAAAAAACAAATCAGGTATTAAATAAAATTATCAACTAAACCTGAAACTGCAAACTCTTCAGAGCTCTATTTTGGGTTTCTTTTATTTTATCAAGGTATCTAGAATACTCTAGAAATTAAATCTCTGTCCACTAACCCTGAAAAAAAAAAAACCATGCTAGAAACCAAAACCAACAAAAGTACCACCCACACAAACCAAAAAACAAGCAAGCAACATATATTGTGTTTTTGATTGGGTTCAAACAACAGGAAATATTTCTGCCACAGCTACATCCAAGTGAGCTCTGAAGATCTAAAGTTTTTCCTCCTAAAGACATTGGTGCTTTTATATAATTACAGTGCAGGGCACACAGTACTTCACGTCTGCTGTTGTCAGGTTAGTTCTTATTGCATTATACTGTATAACTTAATGTGCCTTAATATACAAAGTGCACTCAGGGATACATTTTAAAACTGTGTGTAATTTTAGTTGACAGCGTACAGCAGGCTTCACAGAGAGAAAAAAACCCAACACTTTCCTTTTCTAGTTATGATCCTGGACAAGCTGCAAACTTTGGAAGTGCCACTGCCATAAATTTTTGGCTGTTGGATACACTTTTGTTTTTATTCATTTGACAATGCAAAGGAGCCTAGACTATCTCCATTACCAGGAAAATTTAGTACGCAGAACCAATTGCCTTGCAAGTAAATGGCCAGTCGACCTCTCACGTATAATTTGCTTCATAGCCAAAAGTCTGTAAAGTGTTTTTTGGTTTTTCAAAATTAAAAATAATCATGAACATCTATATAAAATATACGCCACATATTGAAATATTTTAAACACAATATTGTAAGAAAAGAGTGAGGTGTGTGAGTCACTGTTTTTAATTTCCCTTTCAGCTGAAACAGAGAACATAACTGGACCATAGGAACACATATTTTTAGACAGACAACTGACTTATGTAGATACACTATATACATTCCCAACAATTTTACCACGGTTAAAAGGTATTTATATTCTGATGTGGCTAAAATTGAACATGTCAACACTAATGCATTTTTCTAGGAGAACCACTACTTTCACCATAATTTCCATGGAAAATTTGTGTGCACATGCAGTAATAGAGACATTTATAACATCAAAAGGATTCAATTTTCTTTTCAATCATACTACAGTATGAATAGCTTTTCCTATTGAATTTAACAATAAGGCACATTACCACAGTCTAAAGGATGGGGTACTTCTGCTTGCTCATATGAAAGTATGTCAAACAATATATATCTCACAATAGTTCTAGGTTAACTGCTCCTTTATATAGGTTTGTTTCTAATATATTTGTGTCAGCAGATTTTTTTTATGGCATTCTTATTTAAATTTATAAGAGCAACATTTCAAACTGTGTTTAACTCTCCACAATATTAAGAATATTTAAATATTATTTAAATGTGTAGAGAGGCTTCTTTGTACAAAAAAAAAAAAAAAAATTACTTTTCATTAAGAAATCAGCTGGAAATACGTACTTAGATGTATAGGTTTGGATTTGAAACCCCTATAGATATTGGGCATCATTGTCTCCACATGAGAGAAAAAGGGAAGATTTTATCTGAGAACCATTGTCCCAATCCTGCATGCTTTCTTGCCTGCAGGGCAAGAAAGAGAATAAACCCAAACTGAGCCCTAACGCAGTTTTGTTTGAACTCCATATTTATTTTGCTGCCATGAAAGAAGATTCTTTCAGGGACTTTAAGTCAGTGAAAACACCCAGGCTTGTGGAAATCTAACTCCAACAGTCTCTACAGTCACAAGGTATTGTATTGCACAATTCACGCTTTAAGAAAAAAAGAAATTCATAAACGACAACAAGTTTCTCTATGAATCAAAGATAATAACAGATGCATTTTAAAGATTCATATTTATAGCCCATATGAGAGGGAACATGAAACAGTACTGTAAATGTCCTTGGAAAATACAACACTTCTCACACAAGTGTTGGTCATCCCCAGAAAGTGACTGGCATTTTCAAACTTGGGAGCTATGGAAGACATCTTACCAAAACAGTAAATAAAGACCCACAGAGTGTTCAGGTGTGATTAAACATCACACCTCTCTCCATTTTCTGCTATTAATTTACTCACTTATGAGTAAAACCTAACCTGTGAAATACATTGTTAGTTTCCCTCCTTCCTATAGCTGTTTTATTCTTTATTAGGGCTGAGCACTACTCTAATGGGATTAAAATGAGCAAACTGCCAAAAGTCCGTGGCTTTGAAAATCCCAAATTCCATTCAGTCATTTAGACAACTATTCATCTTTGTAAACCATGGGATTTTGTGCATTTTTTTTCCCCCCTGCTTGTTTAAAATACTTTTTCAGAAATCCTGCTTCAGTAGCTTTTTCAGACTCCCATTATTATAAAATTGGAACTTTTGACACAAATTGCTTGGCCAAAACCAACCAAGTTCCCTTATAGTTAACTGAGTATTTAAGATTCTCAAGAGTCACTTGCCCTGTACCACAGGCTTCAATTCTGGCTATAACTGCATTCATCCAGTTTCATACTTGAGTAAGTGTGGGTTGAGACAATGGTGAACTGAGCCTTTGAATCTGGAGCCTCACAAGACCTTAGAAATCTCTTGCAGCTACTGCTTTTTGTCACAGGAAAAAAAAATTTCAGCAAAAACTTAAGTACTTCTCTTCTTTTTCACTGCCTATTTGTTACCACCATCACACTGCTGTTCTTGCAGTTCCCATGTTATACTATCATCCTTCCTTTATTCCTCTCCCTGCATACATTTCAGGATGTCATTACATCAAGCTTTGCATTTCCTACCACTCACCATTAGAAGGAAGCATCGCAGTAACACATCTGGGACTGGTCTCAGTATCCCTCAAATTTTGGTCACTCCCTGCAGTGGGAGAAAGCTGGGGACTGACCTCTGTTGAGGTCAGATGAATTACTCACCTGAAGATCCTAATTTAATGCCTGTTCAGCTGTTTTCTGATTCACATTAGTGTTTGTTATTGGAATGAATAACTTAGATCCTGATTACATAAAAAGCAGCTGAACCTAGCAGCAGAAACGTTTTGTGCTTTCAGTTCTGACAGTTAATTAAATTATTTAGGAAAACAAAACAAACAAAACCACAACAACACACACACACACCCACACACACACACACACACCCCTCAAAACCCAAAACAAAGAAAGTATGGTAAATTCCTTTCTGTAAACAAAGGTAAGTAGAAAAATTTATTAAACTTTAAACCCTAATGTAAACATTCATGGAATAGAACATATTCACAGTGATTTTTTTTGTGTTCTTGGAAGATTTGTCTCCAAAGGTTTCTGTGGGGAAGGATCAGCTTTTGAGATTGCTGCACACAGATGGGAGAACTCTCATCATGGTTGAGAGATCATCTATCATTTCCCTGAGATTTTAGTATGTAGGGACATTAGAGTCATAAACCAAGAAAGGCAGCCAACAATCTACCACTAGAAGTGCAAAAATTCCTAAACATGACAGGAGGCACATTTCCTAAGGGCAGGGAGAGTAAAAGTGCAAAAAACAACATAGACAAGGGACCAACAAAAGCCACATGCCTTATCCAGTTTCTACAGCTCAGCAATCCTTCCTTCCACCCAGTTGCAATGAGTGCCTAATCCAGCAAAGAAATTATTCTCAGTACTGAATGCATCAGAATTTTGGAGAAACAACTGAAGAAAAAGCTAAAGGCCATGACCTCGAATGAGAATTTCAGTCTCTCAGGTACCACAGGTTCTTTAGCTTCATCAGCCAAGCCTGAACTCGTGCAGCATATAACTTGTGTTAGAATTATTCTTACATTCTGTGCTCCTCATTTCCAGACTACACTAACATGATTTTAGCCATTTTTTTTTTTTCTAATTATTGCAAGGTGGACAGGGGAGGGAAGAAGAAAGAAACTAGCTTAAAACTCTGCAGTGCTTTGCATATTTTATGGTTTTGGGGGTTTTTATTTGTTTGTTTATTTTTCTACACTGGTTCTCCAGAAGATGTCTTTTTTCCTTGTAGGTACTTCAGTTCTCCTGCTGTTTGGTATCCACAAGTTCCAGCCATAATCTGACCCTTTACAATGAACCATATAATAATTTACAATTACCATATAATAAAAATCACATGTTTAGCAAATTGTCATAGTAGAAGATTATTTTCTTGTTTCTGTGACTGCTGAGTCAGATTAGAATCTGACAACATTCAGCACACATTCAAACACAAGATATGGGTGTATAATATGCACAGCATACAAGCAAAAGTTCTATGAAAAATGAGGTCAAATATCCTTGTTAATCTGTAGGTAAACTAAATTTATCACCCAAGAGTTATGTTAACTTTTCCTTAAGCAAAAAGACATTCACTACAAAAATATTTGGAACAGATCAAATTGTATTATTTATTTATTTTAATTAATATTATTTTATTTTATAGTAGTAGCAAATCCAAACATTGCTCCCCCAGCACACTAATTCAATAAAGCAAGTCCCTACAACATTAAGTCATGGCAGGGATGTCTATTTACCATTCAGGAAAGGTATAGAAATGGGGATTATTAAAGGTAAAATGAGGTGTATAGTCAGGGTGATATTGTTGTCCAGCCACACATCACTGGAAATTTAGATATTGCATCAAATATTAGGAAAGAATTTGATGAAAGAAATAATGTCAAAGGTGTACACAGCAAAAGATAAACTTCGGAAAAGAAAAAAATGGGACTCTGGAATTCACACTTCAAATATCTGTTTGGCTCCCTGATAGATTCAAGAGGAGTCTATTTTCAATATTAAAAGAGAAAATTTGTATCCCACTTTTGAACTTCAGTGAGCAGCTATTGCTTATCATTATCTGATTTGTGGCAAAGCACTAAACAATCTCATGTTTAGCTCAGTACATGGTATTATTTTCACACAAACTGAGCACCATAACTTCCTTCAAATTTCCTCTGGGATCTCAGCTTCCCAAATATGCTACATTCCATTGAAACAAGTACTAAACTAAGGTAAACAAAGTGTTTCACACAAGCTGGATCTGGTACATTAATTTTAGACTTGCAGTTCAGCATCCTGACAAGTATCCTGATTGCAATGCACATTCTTCCCTCTGAAGTATGTTGAGACTCAAAACACAGGAAAAAATGTGCTGTATTTTATATATATGTAAACTTTTAATAGCAAGTTTCTCCTGCCATTTGGAAGAGTAAAATTATATAATTAGTATTATTGTTGTTACATTTCTGCATTTGTGGTATATAGAAACACAATGATTAAAGGGGATGAACAACCTTCAAAATGTGGATTAAATGGTATTCAATTCTTGTAAAGGTGTAGGCACCTTTACAGATGTTCACAGATTATTGATCAGGTAAACACCACAGCATGCAATCATCTATATTTTAAAAAAGAGATATTTTTATAAAACTGCACTAAAAAGAGCCATTAGTTAAAGTTTTGTTAAAACTAAGCAACACAGTAGCATTTTTCTGGGTCTGTGTTCCTTTTCTTTGCAAATAATGATTATCCACATTATGGACTGAAGGACATTTTTACCATCTTTACAACAAAATTAATGTGGGGGAATTTTTATTTTTATTTTTATACTGCAGACAACAATTCAATTTGAAAGGAAAGGAGTTTATATTTCAGTCAGCAGGTTCAGAGAGATTTTACATTTTGTATGACTCCTTCTCTCATTTGTTGCTAGAACAACCACAGCAGTTATGTCATCTTCTAAAACTCACCACTTTTCTCTACCCTGAGCCTGGTGAGGCAGCATCAATAAATTAAATAATCTTTGCCAGCATGATTTTCCTAAAATGTCTTCTATTATTTGAGGAAAAGAGACCAATAAGGCGTTCTGATCATCTATGAAGCACAGAATCTTCATGACTTCAGTAGCAAAAACAATGATATTTACATTCAAGTCCCTGAACAAAGGGTTGCAGGCTTGATGCTTATGGTATCTTTAGAGAGATCACTGGAAAATACTCTCTAAGTGAGCTTTTAAATAATTCAAAATATCATTGCCAAGGATGGAATCCTTTTGTTTTATAACTTCACTTTACAAAATTAGGCATAAAAACAATGCTTGCAAAATCCCAGATCTGAACTCCACTCCTTTTCATGTACAGGTTCCATTAAATAGCAAAGGAGGGGAAAGAGAGCAATGGGGAACAGAATGGAATGCACACAGTCTGTGCCCTATCTACAAACAATTGCATTTGCTTCACATGGAATAGTTGGTGAGTAATATTCAGGAAGTAAAAATATAAGATGCTGCTAGATGAGTGCCAGTTGTGTAGATCTTTAGCTCCTCTATCCATGACAAAATGATAAGACTTTTAAGGAGAATCTGCATATCTGTTTCCTGACAAAGAGATAAGAGTCTAGAGCATATATATAGGGAGGGAAAGAAAAGATAGGGAGGCAAGAAAAGAACTGTTCAGTCCAGCTCCCATGGAAATGCTCACTGAAGAGCTATTTAGAAAAGACTATGCTTCAAAAAATTTGGATCCTCTAAGAAAATGGATTTAGCCTAGGGAGAATTTGTAGCAGTCGAAATGCTATAGTTTTTCTTCAGTTGAAATAAAATAGCTTCTTTTCTCAGAGATTTAAGAAGGAACCTTATTTATCCCCAACTCAACCATTTGTTCTTTCTCCCAAACCAGCACTCTCCTATAAGGATTACAGAGATGATGCAAGTAAAAGAAGGGATGGGGAAGGGAGAGAGGGACAGAAGTGAAAATTAGAGATTACATCTTTAAACTTGGATCATGCCCCACTGAAAATTGGAGCAGGGACATATTCTAGCATGTGAAGTGCTTTCTTGTTTGACTTATGTGAATGTAGAGTTATAACAAGAAATAGAATAAAATGTAAAATTCTTTAAACATGTAAAGCACAATTTCCTTTTCCACAGGAGAGTCATCTTTTGGAAAATGAGAAGGAATTAATAAGAAAAATTACAGTTGAATGAAGCGAGAGGGTTGAGAGACTTTTTTTAATTCATTCTGAAAGTCCCACTGCAGAGAAATCAGAAAGCTCTTTATTTTTAATTTGGAGGTTCTCACAGCCTAATCCTCGCAAAGGCCGGCTGCTCGCTGCTGACTCGGCGAGTTTCCCCTTCCTACTGCTGGTGGAGAGTGATCAATGAATTGACAAATGCCACTGACTGCTGAGTCAGCCTTGCAGAGGCTTGCCTGAGGGAAATTTGCACGCTGAAGAGTCAGAGCTGGAAAAACAGAGATAAAACCCACCGAGACAGAGTTCTCTGTGCAGGAGGAGGCAAAGAACAGAACATGAAGGCAAGGAAGGATTCAAAGGGGGCAAATGCGAGGGTGGGAAAAGACAAGGCATTTTATTGTCTATAATTTATGGACTGTTAAAACTATTGAAGCACATGATGGCTGGGTTTAGCACTGAGAGAGAGATTAAGAGGATGAAGGGACAGATCACAGTATAAAGGGAAAATCTGCTTGCTTGTGAAGTTCTCTGCACAAAGGACTGGCTGTGTAAGAAAGGATGTAACAGATGTTCCTCCTGCCAACAGCCTTTACAGGTTCATGAGCTGGTGGGAGCAAATCATATTTCAGACTTCCAAGTGCTTGACATTTAACTCAAGCCCAAGATTCTCTAACAATTAAGTGAAATGAGTCCAGTTTTGTCCTAGAACTCTTGCTGATGGACTGAAGTGAATCTGTCATTTAGGAATGAGAGATGTTTTGGTACCAAGATTGCTAGACACCATGAAAGCAAAAAAGACATGCTAGACACCATGACAAGAAAATTAACAAGTCTTGCCTTTTGGCCCTTCTGTATCAAGGAATCTTCCTCCTCTTACATTTCATTTTGTCATATAATATCCTAATTCTCTTTTCCCACATTTCCTGAAAATGCATCCTGCCACATATTTGGCAAAAGTGCCTTTCTAGTATGTGTCATGTACTTTTCACTCCACTTCCATATCTTCCTTGCAGGGGGCTTCTATAAGAAGCACCTGCCCAAAATTTTATAACCAGTACCCTTTATTCTAGTTTTAACAGCAATTTATTCCAGTGTTTCAGAGTTCTCTTTAACTCTTATTAGTAATTCAAAAGTCTGAAACCTCATTTAAAAAATATCCATTCCATCTATTAAATAAAGAAATTTTCAGACATCCTATCAAGTCCAAAAGAAGAACTCCTTCACTACTTTTTAAAAATCTTCACAAGGGAGTAGAATCTCCTCTCTCCTTAAAGCTGAGTAGTTTGTTCTGCAGACAGGTAACTGAAGTAACAGTGAAGATCACAGATCTAGATTCTGAACCAATGGGAATTTTCCTTTTAGGAGTGATCTCACCTTTTCCTGAGAAAGGACAGAGCACCAGTCAGCTGAGTTGGAAAGATTGGAAAGAAAAACTGCTGCAATTTTAAATATATTTTACTCTGACCATAGAAACATAAAATGTCCTGAGTTGGAAGGGACTCTAAGGATCATCAGAGTACTTCTCCTGGCCCTGAAAAGGACACACCAAGAATACACCTTGTGAGATTTATAAACCCAAACCATGAAGCCTGGGTTGGCTCTGCCTTCAATTTATTATTTTTCAACAGTTGTCCTCCATAATAAAAAGAAACTTTGCAAAGGGTATTGCTGGCAATATCTTTCCAAAATTTTTTCTTCCAGGTCAAATATATTTTTAAGAATTACATTTTAGAAACTTCTGGAAAAATCCTGATTATATTTTAGAGTTTAAAATCTTTTAAACTCAGGTGACAAATACCAAAAGAAACATTCAGATAGTTGAAACAGAATAGAAGCTTGAATATTTATGTTATGAGATATCTTAACCATGTATCTACCTATAAAATTTAATCTGCTTCTGCCACTGTTCTAGCCAGGAAAAAGTGGAGAACAATGTGACAGTGACAGTCATAACAATCTGTTCTTTGAAAGTACTTGGATTACAGTAAAGGAACACAGAAATTAGTCAGATTTTAGCATCAAGGGAGGTCACAATTGAAGATCTGTGCTGTGATGACATATTTGAATGGTAACATAATCAAAAGACAGTCATCAAAATGGCAAAGTTGGAAACAATAAAATATAAAATAACATAATGTGATTTTGTAATCGCCTATTCTATCACTTATTTATGATAGCTGATCTTTGTGTTCTGCCTCTGCATTTTTCTCCCAATGCTAGTAGTGCAGCTGGGAAAATTTTACTTTTAAATTGGCATAGTTATCAACAATTTATTTAAAAAAAAAAAATCAGTAACAACAAAAACAAACATCTGAGGTCCAGATATTTATAACGTGATTTTTACAGAGATAAAAAAGAAATGTTAAGAATTTTCCAAGGGAAGAATATGTAGACTCTTCCCCTTACTATCTATGCTCTTTTATTCTTTAAAACTGTGATGCATGATAGAATTAAAAAACACAGTAAAAATCACAAAATATAATTAATAAAATCATTTGCCTCAAAAAAATCTCAGGCTTTAAAGCAAGGATTAAAACAAAAAATCCACAGAATCTCACTCTTAAACCTCATGTTCAGATTCCATGGCTAATAGCAAGGTGAGCAACAAGGTGATTTCCTCAAGTGATTGCTCCTCAAATTCAACTCCACTATGATAAAGAGAGTTATGCCTCATACTCATTTTTTTCATCCTTCCTTTCAGAAAAAAAGAAAACAAAATATTCAGAACTGGAGTGTATGAAGATTTTTCACTAGAGCAAAAAACCATAACCAGCGTTTTTGTAGCTCATTATGGCCTTTTATAAATGTCTTTTTTTTTCCTCCCACACTATTGAAGAGATTATAATGGCCACAATTTGTGTGAGAAATGAAAAGTTTAGATGTTTTAAGAAAAATCTTCATCCCTTATTTTCTTGTTTGTGAAAAGAAAGCTTTGGTCCTTTAATCTTCTCACAAGAGCAGGTTATTAAAAGTCTTCTTAAATCCTCTCAATCAAGAAAAAATGCAGAACTTATGCTGAAAATTGCATGAAGAAATATGTGTATTAAGAGGTGTCCCCAGCAATGTCGAACCATAACACTTGATTTTATTAGTTTTCAATCTCAGGCTGATAGGTTTCTGATTAATGAAACATTTATTCTGTATCACAAAACGAGTGAAGAAAACTCTTCTAATGCCAATGACTTGCATCCAGGAGTTAATTACTGTGTGACCTTCAACCATGCTTTTGTTTTAGGACTAGAAGCACCTATTTTTAGTGTGAATGAAGTTTGAAAGTGAGAGCATGTGTCTTTTAAATAATATCCATGGCATACTTTGTAGTCATACAGTTTTCCTACATTTAATGGTCTAATTTTAAAATCTGTATCATAAAGCTTTGTCATAACTCTACCATATAAACACGCGACTGATAAAACACTGAGAACATGTCTAAATTCCACATGAGTTTAAAGTACTGGACTTCTGGCCATTTTTTCTTTATCTACAATAGTTTAAGAGAGTAATATAAAATAAACTAATCACCCATAGGTTTTGTTGTCACAGAGATGCCTAAGTATAGTGGTTAAGGAAGATGGATTAAGTTTCTGCTGTATGCTGTCAGTTGCAAATTCTCACCTCTGATTAAACAAAGTCAGTCTTAAATTTTCAAAAGGGAAAGGGAAAGAGAAAGAGAAAAAGAGAAAAGGAAAAAAGAAAAAAGGAAAAATGAAAAAAGGAAAAAAGAAAAAAGGAAAAAAAAGAAAAAAGGAAAAAAGAAAAAAGGAAAAAAGAAAAAAGAAAAAAAGAAAAAAGAAAACAGGAAAAAAGAAAAAAGGAAAAGTCCCTCATGTGTAATGGTTCTGTGGAACTCTGTCAGCATTATAGGTATCCTTCCTAGGAATACAAAACAACACTCTGAATCTATATTGCTGAAAAAAATCCAGTAGTTCCCTAAAATAAATAGCAAGGAATATTCTTAGTAAAGTTCTGTTTCTAAAGATATTTGGATGCTGCTCTAGAACTAGGAACACAGACACCAGCAAGCTGGATCAGACTCGTGGTTCACCTAGGCTCCACTTTAAACACTATAAAATTCTCTCTAGTTCAAAAATAAGCAAATTAAACAAATCTTTTATTACCTCCCAGCAGCAGGTCCTTTGAAAAATATTTCCCAGAATTTGAAATACCACAGTTGATATGATTTCTAAACCAGCTCATTCCTAATAGAACTTGAAACATAAACAGCACTGTTTTGCAATCTGTCACAGCATTCTCTCCTGTGACTGCTGCTGCACATTTCAGATGATGATACATTCAGGAAATAGGGAATCTCCTCTTTGAAGAACAATTACACAAAATGCAAAACATACACTGGATTTAGTAGAGCCATATTCTCATAGATACTTAGTAAATCAGCCACAGGTAACAACTCTCACTAACATTTGATAGAGTACAGAAGTAATAATGCTATCTTAGTGCAGATAATGTGGAAAATAACAACCAAACCAGTTTTTGTTTCCTATTACTAGTCACAGTATTTGCCCACTGATTTATTTTCATTCCCACTTCATCCCTCCTGGCTTACCTCTCCATGAAATGAAATGAAATGAAGCTTCCTTATACCTTGAGTTGAATGTCTGCCAATTGCAGAAACCTCCCTTTCTTATTAGAGCACAGAAAAATTATTTAGAACCCCAGTCAACAAAACATATCTATCTATATCTATATATGTTTGTGTGTGTGTGATCATCACCTACCCAAACCCACCATCACAGCTGTAGGGTTAAGAACTGGTGGAAAGGTCAGGGAGTAGAAAGCAAGGAAATGCAATCAGGCAACAGAAGTTCACTGCATTCTTTGGGCTTCTATCACCTGGATCCAGGCAACAGTCTCTGCTCCAGCCTTAATCTTGGCCATTATTGTCACTTAAGAGAAATTTGCAGTTAGTTTCAAACTGAGACAGTGTCACACTATTAAGCTTCAATAGGAAAAAAACTAAGCAAAACCAGGTTGTTTCACAGAATCATAGAATGGTCTGGTTTAGTAGGGACTTTAGAGATCACTCAATTCCAAGCCCCTGCCATGGGCAGGGACACCTTTCACCAGACCAGGTTGCTCAGAGCTCCATCCAGTCTGGCCTTGAACAGTTCCAGGGTTGAGGCTTCCACAACTTCTTTGGGCAACATCTTCCGGTGCCTCACCGCCATCACAATAAAGAATTTTTTTTCCTGGTATCTACTCTAAACCTACCCTCTTTCAGGTTGAAGCCATCACATCAGGAATGTCCTGTCACAACATATTCTTGTAAATAGTTTTTTTCCTTCATTTCTGTTGGCTCCCTTCCAGTAATGGAAGGAAAAATCCTGGAAAACTCCACAGCAGTCTGTTACCCTCTTACCCCTGGGTCATCCCAGGACACTGCCCAAGACATTGCTGGAAATTCAGCCAGGGAGCTGCTCTCTAGGTAGTAGGAGTGATAAAGCTGAGGCTGTCCTGGATCAATCCCCCCACCGCTACACCAGCTCCTCACAAGGCCCCCAGAGACACAGGATAAAACCTGTTCCTGTGAGAAGGATTCTGTGTCTTTGTTCTGCAACTTTGTCATTGTACAGCAGGAAAGCCTGGATAAGAGTGTTTGTTTAAATGGTAGTTGCAGCAATTTTTTAATCTAACATGCAGAAATTATTGACTCTTTTATTTAGAAACTCATACAGCAAACAGCCCTTGGATAAATGAAGACTTAGAAATTATTTTTTGGGGGAACAAAAAAAAGGTGTTAATTTAATATGTGTAATCCACTATTTTTGTCTTGAAAATAAGGTCACACTTTCATTGCAGCTACAAGTGCAAGCTGCTTTCCAGACAATTTGAGGGGGCAACACACCCCCGAGTTTGCCTTCCCCTTCAAGTAACTCTACAGTTACAGCTATTTTTCTGTTCATGCTCTGACCTACTCTGGGCTTGTTAACTTTTTTTTTTGTGGGGGAAGGTTGAGAAAAAAAGCAGGTGAAAGTCCCAAAGAACAAATAATTTTAAAAATGGGAGCAAGCACCGTGCCATGAAGTCCACAAGTAGAACAGAATGAACAGCATGAACAAAATGCAATTCAAGTGTCCACTCTTCCTTATTCAAAATCACAGCTTTGACTCCCTTTGTCACTCTTGTTTGGTTCACTGTCATCATCCCTGCAAGAGTTTGGCAACCAGAATGTGACAGAAAGTGACAGTAATGCAGTCATCCTTTGCTTTTCTTACAGAGGCAGCTGTCAGAAGCTATACCACATTAAGCCAAAGTACCAGTCGTCATGAAGCTTTTCCAGCATTAAAATTTTAGAATATACCTTTGGAGAGTTTAAAGTAAGTTAGGATTGTCATTTCATGATAGATACAGAGATAGATGGATAAAGGAATGGGTGAGAGAGACAGACAACAAGTGTTAGAGCATTATGTGAACAGGCCATTTTGAAAACTCCACTCGTGCATTCTTGTACAAATTCCAGAAATAATAGGGATAGTGCACAAAATAGCATTCCAGGTACCATTTACTGACTGCATTAATACTGAGGAACTCCCTGACCTTAGGCAATGGATTGAAAACTCCATCATTCTCTTGTAAATATTGTTACACTATTTCTTGTTCTCTGACACATTTTTGAGGATCTGTTATTTTTTGTCCTGTCCAGGCCATTATCTCTTTCATATACAGCCTGAATATATAAACATGCCCACTTGTAGAAACACAGACCTTTTCAAAAGTTAGCCAGTCATAGGATGAGTCCACCTGAAAACAGCAACTAAAATCAACAACATAAGAAAAAATTCAATGGGAGTAAAATAAAATAAAATAAAATAAAATGCCTCCAGGTGTGAAAAACGTTGTTTGGGGTTTTTTTTTCAGAGAATCTAAGAGTGTTGAAGAAAATGCTAACTAAATTTAATTCTAAATAACAATAAAACTCTAAATAATTGTAATAATATAGTAATCTAAACCAAACAAACCCTGTCTGCAAGTCTACTAACACCACAGCAGAAATCCAGTACTTCACTAAACACACAAATATGTCTCAGAAAAATCTTATTGCTTACTACCACACACTTAATTAGAATAGAATAGCTGCCACAGACTTATGAATAGAGGTGTGAGGAGTGGCTGTGCCTGGGTTACTCCCCTACCCCTGCCCTACTACGTGCTGTGTAGGTGTGCTCACCTGGAGATAATTTATTCCAGAGACCCTGAAGTTTATTTATATTTCTGTCCTAAACTCCTGTCCTAAACTCCTGTATGTTTTCCCAAATATAGATATATTTCTTTTCATAACAGCTTTGGTCATATTAGGGCTTAAAGACCAATCATAAGGAAATGGGAAGAGTGGACTGTGTAAATAGGGAAGAGGCAAAGTCAAAACTTTCCATATCTAAAAATATTGCATAGACTGGAGGGATAAACCATTTTCCATGGTCCTTACACATGAAACAAGCATCACTAAGTATAAATTGCAGCAAAAAGGATTTAGATTAGCCACTGGCGAAAAGCTCTCTGGCAATAGGACAAACAGAGACTGCAGTAGTTGGAAACTTAAAATGTGGGGCAGCCTGGCAAATGCACAGCCCAAGTGGGGTGGGGCATGCCAGCTAAGCTAAAGGGCCTCCTGAAGCCCTTCCAGCTTGGTTGTCTCTGAATTTTTGACATTCCTATAGGATGGCCTCAAGTTTAACAATTTTAGGAGCAATTCATTCTGAAGAATTAAATTATTGTATAAAAGTTTGGACCTCTATTTTGAGAGAGGAAATCAAGACATGCTCATGAAAAAAAGGACACGTTCATACAGCAGAAATACTCTGGTGAGAAAGAATTAGGCATCAATTTAAATAAAATTTTTGGTGAGATTAATTTGGAAAGAGTTGGAACTACATTTGAGCTACTCAGAAATAATTTCTCATACATACCAATATTCCCTATGAATGGCTCAGCTGACACTTGTAGAAACAGCTATTAGCACAATATAAATAGCACCAATTTATGCATTTAACACGATGCTCTGCATTCCAGCTTCTAGAAATTTCCTATATTTTCTGGATGGCTATCTTTGTTTCTACATACTTTCACTCTGCCTAGTCCTTGAAACCTATTATAGCAATATCTTTTAATAGAGGCAGCATAGAAGCAAAATGCACTTTTAAAAGGAGAAAATACTTCCAGCTACATGTCTATATATAAGTTACCTGAGATGTTTGTCTTTTAATGAAATATATTTTTATGGTGGATAACCTACTTCTAAAAGCTCCACCATGTAAGATCTAACAGAATTTCCTTTTTTCTAACCTTAGTCTGTTCTATTAAAAGTACAGTTTTGTGCTGTGGTGTACTCTACAGTATCCATGCATATCAAGAAATGGTGACAAGATGTAGAGGGACAGCAAGACTATTAAATATCCATCATGCCACTCTGGATCAGGCTTAATGCAATCAGAAACACATGACTACATCAACTTATCTCCTTTGATCAAATGTGATTAAGTAAGTCATTAATTTTCAAGACAAATAAAAAATGCAAGATCATTTTATTATAAATGTAAATGCCTGTCTTCTTAAATGATTTTTTTCTAAAGGAAGCCCTTCTAATACAGAACTTTGTATACTTCAGAGAACAGTTGTTTTAACATTGGTTTTAATTTTAATGAAACATTATGTATTTGTATGCATGTCTTCTTTCCTTTTTTCTCACACTGCTCATGTTGTCAAGCAAAATTTGTGCATCAGCTTGATCAAGATAATTTCATTATACCATTGTTACCATTATGACTTGGGCAATTAGTAGTTTATAAGAATAAATTTATAGCAATCAGTGATTGAGGCACATTTGCAGTAGTCAGGGTGTAATAAAGCCCAATCAATTTCTTTCATTTAATATGTAGGCTGTGACCCCCGTTTTGATGAGAACTCTTAGCTATTTCATCTTTAAATAAAAAAGAATGTCTGCAAGCAATTATAGTGGTGTGTTAATTGGATATTCCTTTTTATCTTTTATACTACAGAATGCATTGCTAACGAAATCCTTGTTTTCTCTCTCATTCCCTTTCTCTCTTCCTCTCTGTAATGAACTGATATTGACTTGGTGTATTTTGTTAAGACAATGGGCCAGATTTTGATTTTCAGTAGCACTGGTGTAAATCTGGAGTGACTTTTCTAAATTAGATAGAATAACTGAGATATCTGTGCACACAACTGAAACCAAACCCCACTGCTCCTTCCTCAGTTTTTGTTGCCAATAACAGAGGACCAGATTCAGAGCTGAGCACCTCTGCAAGCTCTGATCAGCCACTGTCTTGTAGCTGAGCTGAAGTGTCCACTGGCATGCAGTATTCAAAGGGATGATTCCTAAGCTTAAAGCACTGGGAAGGTTTTGGTCTTTGCCTAAGGTACTTTACTGCATTAATTCCGTGCTGATTTAAGGTATGTGATGATAGATGAAAGTGATACACACTGCAGGAAGAAATGAGACTCCAACCCAGATTTAATCAGCATTACACAGCCCAAGCTGTGCAGGTTTCGTGTTCCATGAAATCACCCATTGACCTGTACAGGTCCATCATTTGGGTAACAAGTTCCTGCACAGGACAAAGAGAGTTTAGATGAAAGGTTTTGAGGGTGCACTATGGACACATTGGAAGAGTGCACCAAGAATTTGCTTCATATTTATTTCCCCTGCAGTAGTTTTTTTTACCACAATGCAAAATATCAGCATTTCCTTGCATTTATATTAGTTCTGTGTTTATGTTTATGTTAAATTTTGAAGATTCTCCATCACACAACAAGGAAAATTACAATTATTTTTCTTAAATCTCCTCTGGGACATAACTTCTAGTATTTCTGCAATAGAATTCTCCAATTATTAAATAACCCTTGCATTTTTTTACTTCAGCAGGAGTTGTCATTTACCCTGGAAACAGTTTTATTTTTTATATATCAATAATTATGCAAGGAAGATATTTTACAAGCAAAAAAAGTTACCATCCTTCAGTGGTAAATCTTCATTTCCTGTGACAATTCAGGCAAAATCTTTTTTGCAAAATTTATCTGTACCAGAAGACCATCAAAACAATTTCAGCCTCACCTGATCCTATTTAGGTGTCCTCTGATCTATTCAAATGCTTTACTCTATTCTGTGATTTACCAATGCTTGTGATAGTTTGCTATCTGCAAACTATGTTATTTCTAAAGTAATTCTTTTTATTCAATATTTTCTGAGGCTGAGGCAATGGACGCCTGAAATCTTTAGTCCTTAATCAAGCAAAAATCCCACTGAAATGAAAAAAAATCTTACTTGCATGTAAACTCAATGAGGACTTAAGGGTTATACTCTGCTGTATACTTCAGAAAACTTAATCTCCCAAACATATTTGAACTTATCATGGGGAGAAAGGTTATTGAATATGGAAAAGAGTGATCCTCAAAACCTTAAGGAAAATAATACTACTAATGTGTCTCAGAAGAATGGAGAGCTAGCAAAAAAACAGGCAGAAATTCCTGGGCAGTGTATGTATATACACATATACATTAAAAAAATAATATATGTACACTTATACACATATCTCTATGTGATTGGAGATACTATGACTAATAATGTTCAGTATCTTTAACCTGCAAGTTAAGTTTGTTGTGTTTCTTAGTTATTCACAGTCTTAGAAGCATGGAGGAGAAGGACAGAAGGAAAAGATCTCTTTTGAATAAAGGCAATGGACACAGTTGAGGAAGAATTTCAGCTCTCAGTTCTGACATGAATTTCCTCCAAGTCTTTTATAAAATTGCTTATTTGACCCAAGCCTCAGCTTCCCTTCTGCAAAATAGTGCTTCCTAAACAAACACTTAATGTCTTCCTTGTTCAGAAGTTGTAAATAATTTTTAAAATTAGAGTCTTGAAAAAAAAAAAAAAAAAAAATTGTATATTGATATCATTTGAATGATTTGAAATATAGACAACTGTAAATACATCTTATTTTTAATGAACAAAATGGTAATATTTTCAAATTGTAGACGCTTTTTTCTATTTTCCCATCACAATGATAGGTTTTAGGACCAAAGCTTGCACTGATTTTAAGATGGGCTTTAATTTGTACTCTTAATTCACTGTTTAGCATTTAATTTTCATTACCATTTTATATGCCTGTAACCCTTTAATCAATAACACCATTAAGTAAACATTGAGATCCAGACATAATAGCAAAATTAAAAATTCAAGACTAAAAATCTTTCAATTTTTTTCATTAAGTCTTTTCAGGCAAATACTCTGGTGACATGTCAGGTCCTCACCAAAGCCATTTTATCACTCCCCCTCCTCAGCTGGACGGAGGAAATATAATGAAAGGCTCATGGGTTGAGACAGAGACAGGGAGAGATCAATCACCAGTTACTGTCTTGGGCAAAGCAGGCTCCACGTGGGGAAATTAATTTAATCTATTACCATTTAAATTAGACTATGATAATGAGCAATAAAACCTCATCTGGAAAACACCTACTCTCCACCTCTCCATTCTTCCTGGGCTAAACTCTACTCCCAATTTCTCTGCCTCCTTCCCTGACAGCAGCTCAGGGGGATGGAAATTGGGGCTGCAGTATGTTCATCACGTGTTGCCTCTCTCCCTCCTGCCAGGTCCCTGCTCCAGCACGGGCTTCCCGTGGGGTCACAGCCTCCATCAGGCATCCACCTGCTCTGGCTTGGGCTCCTGCATGAGCTTCAGGGGAATCTTGGCACCTGGAGCATCTCCTCCTCCTCCTCCTTCTTCACTGGGTGCCTACAGGGCTGCTCCTTTCATAAATCCTCACTCCTCTTTTCTCTGGCTGCAACTGCTGCTTCACAGTTTCTTCCCCTACTTATATACGTCATCCAAAAATCCAGAGGAAAGCACAGGAGCACTAATGCCCTCACAGACATCCCAGGAAAAATATACATCTATAAGCATGCCAATCTCTCCCTGACAAACAACAGGCTCGTGTAAAAATCAACAAGAGAACAACACGAACTTCCTTAACTTCTAAACATGGAAGATGGTTGTTATTTAAAAAGAAATAAAATTCAAGAGCACAAACCAGTTATTCTGGTAATTTTCATAAACTGTAAAAGATATTTTTCAACATCAGTGATGCTACTTATTGATTTTTTTAACTGAAAAGCATCTAAGATATATTTGTTGTGTAGGACTAGCCTAGTGAAGCGTAATCACAACTATGAAGTAACTAGTCAAATACTCCAAAGGGTTTACAGAATACCACAAATGTTTCATAAGGTGTACTGACTTTGCAGGTTTTCTCACGTCATATTCTGTTACATGGCAATACTGGAAATTGAAGAAAAATATTAGTCTTTTATTCCCTCTGGGTAAAACTGCAATTTAATCATACCATTTCCTATCAAATGCAAACAAACAAACAAACAAACAAACAAACAAAAGCAAAAAAAAAAACACAACCAAAAAAACCCAAAAACTTATAACAACTTTGTATCATATACAGAAAAAGAATACTGGCAGTGAAAAGCTATAATATTTATTGGATTTCTACTTAAGATGTTGTTAACTTAGTGGATTATTTCTACAAAAACCAAACAGGACAGTATGAAAATTCCTTGGCTTGCATATGGATTTAAAAATGTGGTTAAAAATTGATTTTAAATAATATCTTCTCTTGGTGTTATCCAGTTGCCAGAGTTTATTGATTTAAATGATACTTGTTAGCAAGATAGGGGAAAAATGGTCTTCTTGTTGTCACAGTTGTTTTGTGCAGCTATTGATGTGATAAAACAATTTCATTTATGGAATACTGTAAAGCAGCAGCTGCCTAATGGAAAAGAAATACTTTAAGAAATTGCATGCATAAAAGCTTCTAGGTGTTTAAACCTCTGGTCAAATGAGACAATTTATAATGTTAACAAACTTAATTCCAGAACAAGTTGTATCACAATTGGACCTGTCACCATTCTACAAGTAACTGTCCCTTATGATTCATTATGACCCACCCTGCTTGACATGTGGACGGAGTGCAAACCGAGTGTGGAGAGTGAGTCGGGAGAGAGGAGATAACAGAGATAAATCTAAATTCATTCTGGAAGCAGTCACACTCAATGACATATTCACTGACTTCTTCAACAGCTCATTTGATAATGTTCTTTCTGCACTATTCATTTTTCTGAAAGATGAAAGCTGGCTGAAGATCTCATCTGCTCACTGATGCAGGGAGAAGATTTGAAATTAGCACAAAAATAAAAAAAGGGAGGGGTAGGGTGGTGTGGAAAGCAAGCACTTTCTGATTAACAGTTTCTTGGTCCTGACAGGGAAGGCTAAACACCCTGCCTTTTCAGGTCACCTTTAATTAGATATGCATTATAATTCTACAATATGTCAATGGGCTGACTCTGTCTGGCAGAATTGTGCTTAGAGAAGGGGGAATACATTAGTCACAATAATTAATTGCTTGAAGAATGGAAACATTGTTTTCTGTCTCAGCTTGTAACATGATACATATTTGTATAAATTTTTTATTACTGTTCTACACAAGGCTCGATCCAGGAGGTTAATGCGTGAATGTAAGAAGAGTGCAAAAAGGGTCAGTAATTCTTGGCCTTTAATAAATTCCTGGTTTCCCTTTTCTTTTTAAAGTGAGGAAGTAAGGGGAGGAGGAGACAATGCTAATTACATTAGCCAGCCAGAATGCGATATAGTTCATTACTGGAAATGAGAATTAAAACACCAGCTAACTGCTTTTCTCCACTGGTACTGAAAATATACTACACCTGCTTCTGCTGATTTGCCCAACTTGTTAATTATCCAGAAAAATCTGGGTCAGTATTTTATGACCAAATTAGTTACCAGCTAAAGATTACAACTGGCTTGCCAACAGGAAATTAAGAAGTGTCATATTAAGTGGGGGCAAAAATAAAAATATGATACTTGTAGATTATTTTGGGGATTTGCTTTTAGAAAACTCTTTAAAAGAACACTTTGCATTAAATCTCTTTTAATTTTTCTCCAAGAATTTAAAATGCCTGTCAATGTTTCAGAACTGTCAAGAGAGTTTACCAATCAGTTCAGAGAACTTCCCTGCTGCTTTGCATGAGCACTGACAGGCACAATATGTACCTGTAACCACACAAGCACTTCATCAGCTCTGTTGTATCTACTCTTGAATGGAGAACACAGAAACAAACTTCTGCAAGCACAGTCCTCCACTCTCTTTTACCTGCTTCACTGCAAATACGTGAGCGAACACGCACACTTTTGTGCATTCGTGTCCATTTCTTCATTAACAAAACAAAAAAATCAAAACCAAAACCAAACAAATGAAAAAATAGAAAAAAACAAAATAAAAAGTGTCAGAGCCACAGTGAGCTACATCCTGACAGATACTCAGCTCCCAAGTCTTGGATTAGTCATTATTGCTTTGCATTTCAGCACTCCACTCTCTAGGCCACCCTTCAGCTGCTGTCTTTGCCTGCCCTTACTGCTCATAGGACTCATTCGTTTTCCCTGAGCACATTAACAATCTTTCTTGAATTAATTAATCAATCATTTCTCCATCCAAGAACCCTTTTTATTTTCCAGATTCATAGAGTCTCTTATCAAACACCCATTTTTCTCCCACCCATAACAGATGGGGAAAGACAGGAGATGAGAGGGGTGTGTGAAGGGAATTCAGTGAATTATGTGCCCACATGTACCTGGCAAACCTGCTTCTTATTTAAATCAGGAAAGAGGAAAAACAATATAAACGACTACAATTATATCCACAAATCTTTTTGATGCTTTCTAAATGTGCTAAACTCCCTTGGAAAATAAAAAGGGAACATGCAAAAATTGAAGGTACATTTTAAGAGGCTTCCAAAACATGTCTCATTAATTCAGCAGTCTGTGTTTGTGTTCCTTTTCCAGTTTATACTGTTTTCTCTCTGAAAATATGACAGAAAGCTATATAGCATAGTATCTTTAATACTAGTACTCTTCCTTTCTCTGCAAAGCAAAGATCAAATAAATAGCCCTCAGAACAAGTCCAATTAAAAATAGAAACTGGTACATTAGATCTTTAGATTGAATAAATACACAAGTAAAAAGTAAAACCTTTTGTAGACCTTATTTTAGAAAAATAAAATAAAACCCCAGAAGATGGTTCACAAAATTCCACCCCTCCAGAAAGACAATATATGTACAAAAAGAATGAGAAATTAAAGTATTTTCTATTAAAAAAAAAAAAAAAAAGTTCCAATTACATTCTAGGTAAGTCCAAATTTTCATAAAACAGCCATTGATAGAGAGGGCAGTATGGTTATATTTTTCCCCTCAAAACAAATAGAAATATAACTGTGCAGACTGTTAATGAGTAATGGCTCTGTGCAAGATTGAAAGTGACCAGTGAGACTGCCAGTCACTTTGGTCTTTTTTATTGATGTAACACATTTCTTGCCACACTAAATATTTTTTTTCTTTTAACAAATTTCAGGATTTTCTTTCTATGTTGTCTACACCTGACATTATCTCATTTTACACAATGAAAATGAGCTTTAAATATTGTCAAATTAATTGCTCCTGTTATGCATTCATTTTTATGGATCTAAAGAACTTGCAACACAGCAGAGATTCAGAATCAGGAGCTGGTAGGTCCTCCAGAAGTCATGGCATATTCCAAAAGGAATCACTATGACTATTTTTCATACATGCTTATGAGAAGGAATCTGATTTAGTTCTGTCTCCTATATGTTGCCTAGAAGGCTGTGAAAGTTTTTGAGATGTAAGGGATGTTTAATGTTTAAAATGTTTAAACAAAAATTCTATTGCCACAGTTAGCCAATTCAGAAAAGAAAGCTGTGTAAAAGTGAGAGAATTTGTTAAAAGGAAAGTTTGTTAAAAGTGGAAGTGAAAAACACAACCGTTTTAAGGCTTTCAGAAAATCTAATCATTTAGGAACCATCATCATAGAAGTTTAAGGGAAGAATGGAGATTCATCAAAGTCTAATATTTGCAGAAATTTCTGGAATGGTCAAACACAGCAAAATGGGAAAGAATGCATGTAAGCTACAAGAATTGTTAATAGAATTATTTGAAATTCCTCTCAAATAAAACAGTTTTAAATATCCTTCAGGACCTTTATATGAGAAGTGTAATAAGTGTTAAGAAATAGTAGGCTGGAGTAAGAGACTGAAAGCAACTATTTGTACCAAAATGCAAAAGGAAGGAGCTGGAGGAACCTTTCTTATGAGAGATGCATCAGAGGATTTGTCTGGTACTGAAGAATGAAAGGGATAATGGAGAAAATCATGAAATGAGCAATAGCAAATTGTCCTGAACAGACAGAATTCACCCAAGAGGTTCTAGATTCACCCAAGATTTCGCATACTTTGGACAGTAACATAAATCACACCAGATAACAAAGAAATGGAAGGTAATAAAGGTGAAGTAAATTCTCCATAAAAAGTTCCAGGAGATACTAAGGAGCTAAAGAGAAATAAATCTGACTTCTACAACAAACATGTTGGTGGAAATTCAATAAATAGTAGAACAGGAAGACAAGCAGGTAAATAGGATATAATGGACAACAGTACAGACATTTTTGTAGATCAAGTCAAGACTCACAAATCTATTAGTTTTTTTAAAGAGTCAGTGAATGTGTTGCTAGGAGTAATCCTTCTGATAAATACTCTACACCTGAACTCCTAACAACCTTCTGGCAAAAGCTCTGTTTAAAAGGTGTTTCTAAAGTGGAAAACATTAACCAATGGAGAGTAGGTATCCAGATATTTACATTTCAGACACTGGGAAGGACAGAAATTAATGGACAGTTTCCCATTGTACAAGAGTTAACTGTGGAATCCTATGGCAACCACAAAAGAAAACCACAAATACACAAAAAACTAAAAAAAAAAACCAAGAAAAAAAAGACAAAAAAACCAAACCAAACAAACAAAAAAAAAAGCAAGTGATGGCAAAGAATTGCATAAGTATCTCACAATATGGATTGATTCCATGATAAACTTCTTGATAAAATTTAATTTGATAAATTCAATGTGATACAAACACTAGATACAAAGAGTAAAAAAAAAGTCCTTATCCTGTGATGGATGTTAATTTACTTATAACCTGTCAGGAAAGGGGTCTTGAAGCCATTACACATCTTGCAATGGTACTTCTATGAAAATGTCAGCTCTGCTTAGCAGCAGCTAAAAAGACAAATAGAACATTAGGAATTATTTGGAAAACATTAAGAGCTTAGTAAAGAAAGCCTTATTGCTATTAAAGACATCCATGACATTCACGTAATTGTGGTCACTTCATCTCAAGAAGAATACAGCAGAACTAACAATGTAGGAAGGATTTTCAAAGATAAAAATTATTCCCATTTGAAAAAAATTAAATGGACTAGCTTGCATCGAAATAGCTCAGAGGGAAGACCATAGACACATGAAGTATGAATGATATGCAGAAGGGAGTTGGAAACTATCACCCAATAAGGAAGTGACAAGTATCCCAGGAATTTTCAGCTGCAAATTTTAAACAAACCCAGGTTACCACTTTTTTTAAAATTTAATTTATTATGTAATTAAACTGTGGCACTCATCACTGAAGGATATTGAAAAATGAAATGGTATTGAAAAGCTGTTAGGAAAATTAATGACAGGAGCAACTATTAAAGGGTATCAAACAAAAAGATACACTCACAATACCAAGCTGCTCTGCAGATAGCCAGAAGCTGATATGGAAAAAGTGGGGAATTATCACTTGCACTTCCTCTGTCCTTAGAGGCACCTCTGTCAGGAATGAAGAAGGTGGAAGAAAAGTCAGACTTCACACAACCACTACTTCACTGACATATTTGCTTCCTGAAGCCATGACTGTCCACCAGAAGAGCAATTTATAAAGCTGAAGTGTTATCCTAGGTATGTCATAAAAAGCCAAGGACTAATGACCGCCCATTAAACTTCATTCCTTATCTTTGCTTGTGTTGATAAGTTATTGATGTAGTAGTTAGGGATAATACTGTTACATTGTGACCTAAGTGTATTTTCATGAAAGTATATGGAAGTCAAAGCATGAAGAAAAGAAAAATAGCCATAATCCAAAGCTGCCATATTATATCCAGATTCTATGCTAGTCAGACTGTTCTAGTGATTCTGGAATTTGCCAGTTGCTTGAAAGCACTATAAGCAAAAAAATGGATACAAATATCTTTTCATATACTCAGTTATAAGATTCACAGGTGAAGTGAGCTTGGAAAAAAACAGTGGGAGAGCAAAGAAACTAATAATAGAACTGTTTTACTTAACATGATTTTAATTAAACATTCTTAAAGTAACGTAGCTCAAACCATGATCTTTAAAATGGAATTAAAACTCATTCTCTCTTCTTCCTCTGTTAATTCTTATAAAAATGATAAATATAAATCCTTCGAAAATGTGTAAAGCCTTTTCTTCCATGCCTCAGGTAGACCATACGTTCTTCACTGACTGGAATGCTCAATTTTATGCATATATCAATATGCATTAATTATCTCCAAAGAAGTCTCCCCTCTTTAAAAGAGGAAGGCAAACTTTGAAGTTTGTTCCATGAGGCACTGAACTATTAGTTCTGTCAGCTACAGCTGATGTGTCAAAAAATAATTCTATTCAAATGAAGAGTCAGCCAAGCTTCATATTAGGCTTTGGCATACAATTATAATCATATCAGGAATTCAGGCTAACCAAGAACAATATTTCTTCATTCTCTTCTGGATGATAAGTCATTTGTACAAAACAAAAGGTAAGTAGAAAGTCTGTAACAAACTAAATAGAGAAAAAAAATCAGGACTACCTAATGCTGAAAACTCATGTTTTCTTATTGACACTATGCAACCCAGCAAACATTCTTGCTCTGAGGACTTAAAACTACAGGAAAGCTGCTGGGTTCAAAAGCAAACATGAAATTTTACAGCTTGTGTCCATGCACCAGAACACGGTGAGTATTTTATTTTATTTTACATCTGTATGTGATTTTTCAGGGAGGATCGAGAACATAAAGTGTTGTGATCAGTCAGCCAAAAGTCCATTAGTCCAGGCTGATGGATGCAGGCAGGAAATCTCTGACACTCTGGAACCCTGGGCTCTTGAACACCTCTCTGGAAAAGCACCACCTGGCACATCCAAGGAGTTTCTTCCAGGGCACACCATCCTTATAAACTCTCTATGTCTGTCTGTCTGCCTGTCATGAGTCCCCTAAAATTTTTCTTCCCAATGCAAACAGCTGAAGTTGTATTTTAAGAAAATTAAATCATCTGCATGAAAAAAATAAAGGATATTTATGCTTTAAATAGGTAATAGCTAATGCTTATAGATGAATCCTTCAGGAGGTGTCTTTTTTCTTAAAATCCCTAAATACCTCAAGGTAATGCTGTTGAAAGAGGGTTATAGACTTGATGCTGCTTAAACATTTGCAGCAAGTCAGTAGGATAGACTGCAAAATGCAAAACAAAATTTAAAAGTGTCTAAGAACAGTCTTCAGCATACTAAGAGGAGTAAAGGACCAAAGCCCCAGGAAATTGAGAATTTTTAAATTGCTATTCCCTACTAAAATAACAACCATCACAGCAGGGTATTTGCACAGGGTACTAGGACCAAAAATGAAAAACAAAAGTATCTGAAAAGAATTTCTCCCTGATGAACTTGTCAGCCCTCAACACTACACAGTTTCTCCTAGAATGTATGGTAAAATGTTTAGAAACTAAGTTTGTCTTCAAATAACATTTTCAGTATAAAATTTGTATAAAGTTCTATCATGCTCTTTCACCAGGTAGGAGCTTCAGAGGTTTTCTAGACAACAGTGAAAATTTCCCTCCCTTTAAAAGAACAATATAAATAAATATCTGACTTACTTACCTATTAAGAAAAATAAATTTAAGTCACTGAAATTTAAAATTAAAAAAAAAAGAAAAATAATTCAGTCACTTCCTGCTAAATTAGAGAGAAACAACTCTGAGACTACTGTTCTTTTGTTCTGATTTAAGAACATATATCTATCATGATTCTGTTGAAGAGAATGTGTACCTTAAAATATGTAGTTGCATTTTTAAGTCCTGTGCACATGAAAAAAGCAAATCTTTCTTCTTAGTTTGGAGAATTTAAAAGAAAAATCATCATTAATTTGAGCAAATAGCAATTTTTTGTATGTGGTGTTTCTTATTTTTAGCATACCTCAAGTGTTCTTTGTAAAGAAATGAATGAAATATAAAAATCCAGTCTCAGTGCAACAGGCCTTAATTATTAGTTACTTTTGGCCAATATTAAAGGAATATCCAGATAAGAAATTATATCAGAAGATGGACAGAGATAGTTCTGCAGTTTTCTAGTTCTGTCAGTCAAAACCAAAAATAGCTGCCACACACATTTATTAAGCCATATAGCAAGATTGAAGAAGTAGGAATGAAGTGCAAGAATTGTTTTTTTTTCTATTACAGTTTCAGAATTTTGGAAAGTAAAAGCAGGTTTTCAAGATCACATTTCTGCAGTACATACTTTCCCCTATTTCCATACATCGTACCTTTGTAATCTGTGAGATACAAGACAAAAAAAAAAATAAAAAAATCCAATTTCCATGTTGCTCAGTGCTACAGTTGCTGCTGCTATGGAAACTACCCTTCATATGCCAGAAATGAAGACATACAGTTGATGTACAGTTACTGCAATGCAAAGCAGCATTACTTTTTAATTTTTCCATTAAAAGTCTAATATAAATGCCTAAAACACTGCTTCAATGCATTATGCATTCTTCTACTCCTAGTGAGCTCCATAACACTTTTGACTACAGAATGTTGTAAGAGATTTCCATGGAGCTGTCACCTCATTGTCTGAGGCATACAAAAGAACATTGTGTAGTGGAAGTTGGAAAACACAGGACTCTATAATAACCTGCTTGTTTATAAAACTGAAATGATGACATTTATCTAATAACAGCTCTAGCTGGGATCTAGGTATCTATACTATAAAGTAAAGTAAGGAATAATAAATGTTGCTGTTTTGATCATAGACAACGTCTGGCCTAGTGTGAAGCTCAGGGGTAAAGAGAAGGTAACTTCTTCACCCCCAGATTATATTTTGAGCTTGGACTTCTATTTTCCTCTTCTTCAAAAGTCACTGTTCACATATCTCCTGGAACTTTCAACCAATTTTGGTTTTATCTGTCTAATTCATGCTATGCTAAAATTATGAAAATGAGTGGGCCATCAACTGTGCAGACTTATTCTTCTGTGAGAATTTTTTTAATTATTAGTACTGCCAATGTTCTACCACATATTAAATGTTTAGATTTGAACTCATGCTTTTGTTCTGTTTCTGTGCAACATCTTCCTAAACAATTACCAACACCTACAGATGTCTCTTCTGAATTTCTCTATTGAATGTCTACACCAAAACTCAAGAGAACTAAAAGGTTAAAAGCAGTCCAAAGGACTACAATCAGTCTTATTTATTCAGGACATGTTGAAATGTTAAAAACACCCAAAATTATAACACAGGGACAAGTGATGAAAAAGAATTCCTATAATGACTTAAGACACAAGTATTTCTGGGGTTTTTTTCCCATATTAATGAAGAAAAAAAAATTTCTTCACTATTTTCACAGAGTTTGAAGAAAAGAGATGAAAATTTGAATGACAATAACTCATATTTTAATAAAAAATCCAAATTTTTAAAATAGTTAATGGTTCTAGAGAAGTCCAGATTCAGGCTTGTGGATGTGTTTTTATAAGCACTCACAATTGCACTGGTGAAGGGCTGTGTGCTCCCCACCTCTGGACAATTAGCTCAGTGAAACCAAAGGGTGAACATCCAAAAATGACAAAAATATTGCTGGGGCTACAGGTTCCTCAGCACCTAAGTTTCATAACATCCAGAAAACAACTTCTCTAACCCATCCCCCAAAAATGGCATCATAACAAAACCCTCCGACCTGTGAATAGCAGAGTAATTTTAACAGAGGAGTAAAGGCAGGGAAAAATACTAACACTGGCTGCATAGGAATAGTGCTATTATAAATTGCACTCACATGCAGGAGGAGGAGATAGGACAGCAGAGAGCAGGTGCTGCCCATAACATGAAGTTAAATGAGCTGGGAAGGACAGAAAGAACTTAAAAGTTCTTGTTCTCAACAACACTACCCCCACAACAGCCTCCAATAGTTTTGTACTACTAAAATTCTCACAGTAAAAAGTGTGAATGAAAAAACTGATTTTGCTCTGAGATAGGGATAGAGGATAAAGAGATGAGGATATCTGAGATAAGGATGCAGAGGCTCCCTAATCCCAGTCACACAAAGATAAACCACTCCTGTGCCTGGTCTTTTGCTCTGCAGGGTAGGGTAGCAGACTTTGCCTTTGTCCTTCTCCTGAAGACATGTGGAAGTGTTGAAGATTTAACAAACCTCAACCTCCTTTTCCACTCTTCATCAGCATATTTTTGCTGGCTTTTCTAAACTTAGACCCATTGGACAACAATTAGAAATATTTTAAAATTTTAGTACATTATTCTACAGAGGTTATGAAGAAACAGAAGTAAGGAATTTTCCAAGAGTCTCAGTGAGAATACATTTTCCTCACACTGTAGCAAAAAAATTGTCAGCATCTTGTCTAGAGCCTGTAATCTCATTCTTATTCAACAACCCCAAAGGATAAAGGTATCTAAACTACACAGTTTAACCCGTGTTAAGTAGAGTGCAAAACTTCATTAATACTTGGAGCCCTTTAAATCAATATTTAGACATTTAATTATATTGTTCATTTTACCTGAATATATTAGTAAAGCCTGATAAAACTATTAGGGCTCCCTATGATTAACATACTTGAATCAGCAAAAGGTGGCAATTAGATAAAAATCTACTTGCTTTTCTGGTCTGTCATAAAATTTGCATAATTTCTCAATTACTTTATCTTTTGGGATATACACTAAAAGTGTTTTTCTTCTTTTTAATTTTAAGCTGTATTCTACATGTTTTAAATATCCCTGCCTTATGAATATTTTGAGTAAAATATAAAATTTTTTTCGCTGCGTTAAATCTGCAAAATTTTTGCTTCTTCTGTCACCAAAAGACTCTCATGTATCAAAAATCATTAAGTGAGACTTGTGATTTTTCTAATCAAAAATATATTTAAAGATTGGATTATATTAGATTAGAGCTTTTGTAGACATAATTATTTTTCTAGCAGTTCAGAAATATTTAGCTAACTTCACACTCTCTCAGATAATGAGACTTTCCTCTGTTCATAATTTTAGTGCTTTTTAAAAAGCTGAAGCCATACCAAGTATTTCTGCTGTATAATACAAATTATCAAGTAGATCTCAACACATAGATATGACTGGAAGTTGATTTCAGAGGAACGTAACTGTTTTTCGAACTTTAATATCAAAATATTGAATGTACAGTTAGAAGGATGTCCATCAAAATCTCAGTCTAGTTACTGTCTTTATTCTCTTTCTGTATTTATTTCAGTTGAGTTTGTTTTGTTGGAGCTCTTGTTGAAAATATACCTTTTAATTGCCTGGAGGAGTAAAAAAAGACCTACAGGAAGTTCTAGAGTGGGTTCCAATCATGCAAACACCTTTTTTTCTTTCAGTTTCTAAGATCCATACTGAGCTTACAACATGAGAAAATGAGCCATATTCTATAAAGAATATCACATAGAAAAGAGGAGGATAAAAGACACAATTGCTCTATCCTTCCCACAAATTTGTCCACGATTTTCCAGAAATGAACGTCAGGACATACTGATTCACCAAAGTGAAGACAGGAGAAAGGAAACCTGGTGTTTTCAATCCAAATCTATGTAATTCTGACTGTTGTTTCAACAGTGATGACTTCCCTTGGCTTATATAACAGCTTTATGTACCAGACCCCCACAGAGAGAAAGTTTTCTCATTAGTTCCACAGCTGATGGTTTGGTGGCACAGGGCGTTTATTATGCTACTGGACTAAGAAACTTCTGTGGACATGACTGTGTGATCTGATGTTTAACATTTAGTCAAAAATGGGCTCTGTCTCCTTTTGGAGGTTCCGTTGCTTGGAATTGAATTTGACTTCCATGCAAATTAAGATATAAAATTGGACTTCGTTGCCTGCAAGGCTATGAAAGCAATATTTGTCTGACTTGCCTATCAAGAAATCTCTTAGAACCTTTTGAAAAGATTATTATGACAGTGCCATGGCTATTTTTGGTGTCGTTATCTGTGTTTTTGACAATGGGTTGATATTTGCTGACTCTGTAAGAAAGGGTGAAAAATGGATGCATGAGATGATACTATTGAATTTAAATGAAGTTAAACACCAACAGGGAAAGCTAAAAAATATGAATGTTAGAATGAATTAGATAAAAATGTGAAACTTTAAACTGGACAAAACATAATAATGTGATTCTCAAAAAAGAAAGACAAAACTTCGAAGGGATGTGGAAGGTAAGCACAGAAAATCATCTATAATATCCCCAAACTAGTAAATATATGATTAGATTCCAAAGAAAGATCTTCTGCTAAGTAGAGTAGGATCATAAAAACATTATCTGAACTCTAAGAACTTCACTCAAAAAAGACAGTAGTGACCTTTTTGCTTTCATGACGCTTTTATAAGGCTTGCATATGATGGAAGCAACTCAGCTTCAAAAGGTTCTGAAAAGATATGTCCTAAACTTTTCCAAGGAATAATGAGACACCCACTTGTCTTTTCTGCTAGATGTAAGAGCTGTTCCAGGAGGTCAGGGAAAAAAAATTCAGTAAATTGAAACATAAATGAATTGTCTTTAAAATTAACATACCAGGAAAAAAAAAAAAAAACAAAACAAACCCCCAAAACAGCAACACTTTAAAAATATTGTGTTGTAAGGAAATCTGTTATAGTTTGGTCTTTGTTATTTGATGTCTTATTTATGTAAAATAAAGTAATTTCTGGATGTGCATCACAAAATTAACTGTTCAGGTAGAGATGTACATTTTCAGTGGCAGCTTTTTATAAAGAAATAAGTTTACCACAGTAAAAGTAAGAAACTGAGACTGAAATAGGTCATCAACTCTCCAACAATTATGCCTGAAGTCCTGCTAAATGTGACAACATGAGAATTTAACAGCTGCATTCTAGTTACCAAAAGTTATTAGGATTTTTTTTCCTTTTTAGCATGGATTGTTTGTTTTCTTTTCTTTTAACAAAGAAAAACACCACAAAAATTCTTAAACTTATTCTGTATGTAGAGAAAAGTATAATCCTGACAATGATTAATTGATGCTATGGACGAGAAAGCATCTAAAGCTCAGAGGACTATGGTGGTGAAACTACAGTTCATTTAAAAAATAAATAAATAATGAGACTTCATTAGCTTATACTGAAGTGGAGAAACTTAAAAGTCTTTTCTAAGTTAAAAGCTGTAACAAAGAAAGCAAAGGAAGAAAAGAAACAAAGGAGCAAAGGAAATAGAAGAATGTCTTGTGAAATTAAGCAGTGGGTTTTTTTTCCTTCTCCCCGTCTTTGACAACGGAGGAAGTCAATGAAAATGATAGACTGATGTTCAAGAAATATAACTTGATTATTCTAGCAGCAGTGAAAGGGAAATGCTGCAAATAATTCATCAGAATACCAGAGAATCAAAAAGATTAAAAAAAAAAAAAAAAAAAAAAAAGGAAGGAAAAAAGAAAAAAAGCCCATGACAATATACTGTATATTCTGGCATGATGAGTTGCTTCACACAACAGAGAATTTATCCAGGCTGTATGATACATCCCATTAAAGGAGCAACCACCAAAAGTAACTTCTGATTTGCTATGTGCTACTCAATCTATCAAAACCCAGCCTCTTCATACTTGTAATGCTGCCACTAAGAAAAGTGTTGAAATATGTCACCTTATTTTAAAATACCTTACATATTGCTGAAATACAACAAAATAATATATTCCACATTACAAAGTACTTTGTTTACTGAACGACAGTGTGTTAACTACACTCAGCATAAAATGCTGCAGTAAACGGGGTTATTTTCCACTGATTTTTAGTGCACAAAATGTATGGGTGTATGCTAGCCCTATGCTTCTTATCTGCCATGGCAGATAAATTGACAAAAACCTTTAAGATGCCTGATTAAATTGATAAATTAGGAGGTGTTCCACAACAGAGGAATAAGATGCAACAGTACAACTTCACTAGGTTTAAGAAATGAGAAAAGGAGAGGAGCTGTACAAATAGATTAATTATAATATCCACTCTTTCACACAGTCCTACATTTTATTTTCTATTTCAATACTCAAAAGATGAAAGGAAAGAAAAAATACTTTGTTTACCCAATTGGTAATGTTCATTTCCTGGAAATAGAAGATGATGTGTCAAGTGAAAGTGAATGCCACTGAACTATGTGGCCTTATACAAATTTTGATAAAAGTTAGCACAAAGCTGTTCAGCGGGAAAGTTATTTCTATTCTGAAATTCTCAGAACTCCAGAGAGTCTAAAACTTATATTACCAAAATAGGGATTAAAAGAATAAAGAGCCATAACCATATGAGCTTATAAACATTGTGAAACTAAAAGCTGCACATTAACAGAGATCACAGTGAAATGTCCAAGCCTCAAATGCTCACAGCTGCAGCCTTTATTTTTTTAATACAAATTTAAAAAAAAATATAATATAAAAATCATTACCTCAGTCAAGCGTCATGTTTATGCTGCTACCAGAGATGTGACTGCTTCCTGGGAAAGCAGAGCAGGTATGCTAACTTAGCTTATTTGGGAGGCTGATAACAGCACAGCTAGCAGCCCCAGAAGCTATGAGGCTGAATGATTATCTAGGTAGTACACCTGTGGCACATGTTACTATGGTTTCAAGGTGTTTGCCATCTGAATCAAGTAGCCCACCGTTACATGACTTAGGCCAGAGGTTCATAATTATGATTTCATTTGTTTCCTCATCAAATTTTTTGCCTCTAGTCCTGTGGTCTTAAAACGAGCCCCATCACTCATCAAGATTTGTTATACTGTTTAAAAACGAGCAAGCCATAGATAAGATGCAATTTAGGAAGAAATTTTTAATAACCTCTCAGCTGTTAATTGCTGCTTCCCAAAAGAGACCAGAGACAAGAGTGTATGTGTATGAATGTTCCTCCTCCCCTCCATTCCCGGGAAATAGCTGACACACGTCCCAGCTGGTTAGTTGCCATTGCCAAGAACATCAAAGAGGAAATGCACTTGCACAAACAGCTTAGATGACACCAGACAGCTGGGGGTTGGCTCTTCCTTTTCCTTCCATTTCTGGTATCTGTGCTTACCTCCAAGGAATAGAACTCAGAAGGAAAGCTACAGTTGAGTTTTGTTTCATTCAGTCTCTTAATATCAATCCTCACCCCTGGCATTCCCAACAGGCATCTAGGGTTAGGCAGGCATCTTCCACCTACTGTTTGTGCCTGACAAAAAACCTGTTGACTTGGCAAGCTAAAATAAGGCTTAAGATGTAATGTAAATGCTGCTTCACTGATTGTATAAAGTATGCTTTTGACTGGGGCAGAAATATTTTTTCTAAAAGTTGCAGTGCAGTAGTGAATTTTAGGTTAGATTTAGACTGCAACTTACTATACTTAGAAAATTAAACCTCCCAACAAGAAACACATTCTTGCCTTCCAGCCATGTTTCTCATGGTAAAGATGAGGGACATTTTCTCTTTTAAAATAAACTTGTATCCGTGTAATTGCTGCCATTTCTCCTTTTCCTGCCAGACTTTTCTTTCACCAAATGACTAGTGCAGAGTACCTAAATGTTTCTCTCCCCCAGTTCTAGCCCATATTTTAGTCTTTTTCATGAAGTTGAATCTATTCTTATCAATGTCTCTGATGACCACTCCACAGCGAAAAATCATCCCAGTTTTGATTTGTTAGACATTCTCCAGCAGCTCTAGGATTTACTTTGAACAATAGAATTCCAAAAGTCTGTGTCATCAATATATCACACATGCAGAACAGGTAGCTTATGACCACAATTCTGTTTCAGGCAACATTTCAGACAATGGAAAAGGGTCAGCATATCCAAGGGGACTCTTAATCCTCCCCATAAGCACTTTTCAATATATCCTCCATGGATCACTGGGATTACTACCGACAGAGAGGATGGGTCTCCATTTTCACTTTTTTGTAGATCCACGCTGATAACTAATGCCTAAATATTTCACATTCTTTTCCTGCTGCACCCTGAAGAAAGTAATCTCTAATCCATCCTTTCAGGTAAAATGATCGCTTCCATTGGTCTTGACTGCTAGGATATGACTTCCACAAATTTGGCTGCTATGCTTTTTAGCACCTTAAACAAAAAACTTATCTTCCTTCATCAAAGGAGCTCAAGAAGTGGCTACAAATATTATGCTGGTATATCTGTGCTTAAATTAGATCATCTTCAGCATCTTCCATCTCTATTCCAATTTGCCCTTCTCTTCTATGTCAAAGAGGAGCTATTTATTCTCATATTCATAAAGACACCATTGCCATCACTGATTGAGTACAAGGCTGACTATTCTCTTGTTACCTCCCATCACTTAAATCTTTAAAGTATCTTTATCCTTTTCTGGATTAGAATAGCAGCAACACTTTAAACTGTGACAGTCATTTCTAGAGTGCTCATCTGAAATGCAGGCAGATGTCCCAGAGAATATATTTGCAAAATGATTAGCTCTGGAAGATTTGAGCTGCAAAAATGTCTGGTATATGATTTGGAACTCTCTACATTACAGAGACAGCCAAAACTCTGGGATCAAACAATGTCATAGAGACAGGGAAAAAAAAAAAAAAAAGGGATTAGTTTAGTTCTGAAACTTGAAAAATATCAATAAACAAAGAAAAACAATTCAAAGTACCAACATAAACATTTTCAGAAGCAGCAGCTGGCGGTACAGTTGATAAAGTTGGTAAAGTACAAAAATGAAGAAAGAGAGATTTGTAAAAATTCATGAACAGAAATAAAGAGTAAGAAGCAACTGAGACAATGAGGGCAATAATGGGCTAAGGTACGAAAGGACATTGCTAATATGGGCCAAAGCTGTGTGAAACACTGGAAAGGAGAAGCCAGACTGAAAAAACCCAAAACAGCTAGAACACTGTCAGGTGGGAAATTAGTTCTTCAGGAAAATATGGCATGTTTTAGACAAACAGGAGTAGCAGGCAGAGTGACAATTACAGTGCAGAGGAATCATATGGAAACTTATGACGGAGCATGAGGAACCAAAGAGTGATGATTTGAAGGAGTTAAGGAGGAAGAAAATTTTAAAAGTAACTGACAGGGTTAGAAGTACATGATCCATTAGTGAATGCTTTTAAAATTTTACAAATGAGTCTTTTTTCCTTTTCAGGTCTCACCATTCCTCTGCAGATAGAAAATAAATATCCTGGAGCCAAGCAGGTATGATTCCTGTGCTGTTCTGTGCCAAACAATACAATGTTCCTACAAAGAAACTTGATCCATCATAGACAAAGGTTCTTGCCTGACTAGAATACAGTTTCATAATGACAAAAAATGTCACTAAGTCAGACTGTCAAATTGTCTGAAAACTGAAGCAGAACTTTTCTTTTATGATATTTTGTACACTGAGATTCTAAGAACTTTACTGTTAAACTGCTTGATTATTAATGGACAGTAACTTAAACTTTGCATCCATGATTTACATTATGCTGAGTTTCAGTAAGTTTCTGTAAAATAATTTGTTTTGTTCAATGACAATTGTTATACATTCTGTGCTTCAAAACTGTCTTAATTTTCTTAAACAGAACAGCAACTTTAATTGCATTTTCCTGATAAAATGATCTGTAACAAAAAGAAACCTGTATAAAGGAGCAAACCATATAAGCACACTAAGAATACGACACTTATTATATTTAACTGACAATATATAACACAGGGGTTTTTTTAAGAAGAGGTATCTTTAAATCATATCCTTTATTACAGCATGAAGTATTCTTTGCAGATTTTCATTTAAAAATAAAGAAGATGAATAGATGATATTGCACCATTAAAATAATTACACAGGGAAGGTGAGAATTATATTGTTATTAATCAACGTAGAAAAACTAACCATTTAATGGAATCACAGAATCTCCCAGGCTGTAAAAGACCTCCAAGACTATCAAGTCCAACTTTTGATAACAATCAAGATCATTGGCTAAAATTGAGCTTGCATCCCAAAGATATTTAGCCAGTTATCACTTCCATGTTTTAAGGAAAAAAAAAATTAAAAAAAAAAAAAAAAAAAAAAAAAAAGGAGAGAAAGAAACAAATTTGTCCACAACTGATTTTTTCTTTTTCCAGGAACCCCCGAGGGAACAAGATAGTGCATTGTTTCTTAGAACATGGCTTTTAAAATTCACTATGACTGCTGTATATTATGATTGTCTCAGGCATTTGAGCCAGCATACAATGAATACAGTTGTAATTTTTGCAGTCACAGAGCAATGAATGTTCCATGTTATTTTGCTTGTTGCCTATATGTAGAGAGCAATTTGTGTGGAGAACATTACTGTATCTGTCATGTTCCATCTGAAAGCACTGATGCAGAACTGCTTGGAGACAGCAGCACTGTAGTATTGATGCTCATGGCAGAAGAGATTTAGATACCATGAAAAGCTAATGGTATTAACTAAAGAATTCTTCAATTCACTTCAGCAGAAAGGAAACATTTAAAGGAGGATTAGTTTTAGAATAAATGACAAAAATTCAACACATTGAAATCGTGCAAAGTGCATATTGTAGCAATTATGGAGACTTTTTGATACAGTACTGACGAGCCAAATTATGGCTGTGCTGTATATTACTCTACAGCATAGGCAACTGCCTTTGCATGGGATGAATTCTTGTTTTAAGGGATGCTATAAAATTATCTTTGTGCTTTAAACAAACATTCTTCAACTGTGCACCTGGAAAAACTCCCAGTTCCTTTTTTTAGCCTATGCACTTCTTACTCATTCTAAAAGACTTACCTTCTCAATTTCTCCTCTGAGGTGGGCAACAGGGGTAAAACTGAATTAATTTTGCTGCCCCTTGTTTGGGATAGAGAGAAATGACTGCAATAAGGAAGGACAATTCTGCTATACAGGATCTGGGCAAGAAGTTATGTTCACCCTGTGCTGGAAGCGATGGTCTGAAGCAGTCTGCAAAAAAAGTTAGAAAATATGAAAAAGAAAAGATGGAAGGAATTTACTGCTGTGTCCTGCACTGGCAGGAAGCCTGACCTTGGATAGTGAGGGCCAGTTAGAAGTGAAGTGCCAGGTTCAAAGCATACCCAGGACTGGCCCTGTTGTGTCACAGTGACCTGGATTCTCTCATCATATCGGTTCCAGGAAGGAAAGAAGTCTTGACTCTGTGTTGAGTAGGACTGTCATCAATTCATAAATAAGTACTGCCTAAGAACATAAGGTTAATTAAGGATTTGGAACTGAAATATCCTGTCTCTTAACAAAGCCATCTCAACGTGGTATTCCTGCTCTGCTTTTCTTTTAAAGGATAATAAAATTTTACTTGCATTTATTATGATATATATGTGTATGTATGTAGACATGAGCATACCTACAAATTTAGTCAAACTCCAGAGTATCAGGACGAACAGAAGACAAAAATAAAGAGCAATAACTCTTACGATGAGAGCACTCTCTCAGTCCTACATTTGAAATACTGATGAGGATATTTTCTCCCAGCTATATCAAATATTTCCCACTAAAGCAAAGCTATTCTCTTTTAAATATCATCATGGGGTTATGTGTGTCTCCCATTAGCTTACAACTCAAATTTGCTCAGTTTACAAGTGAAAAACACGTCTCCTTCTATCATTTGGCAGCAGTAACTCTCAAGTAGGGGCTCCAAAACCAATGTACTCTTTTTTTCTTTTTTTTTTCCTTCAGTTGTAATTGTATTCCTTCAAATTCTTCTCTTCTTTTTGTGACATTCAACTTTTAGAGAGTCAACAATGATTACTGTACCAGAACCACAATTTTTATTATACTATAAAGTTCTTAATACACTCTGTGGTAAATAACAATATACTCACACAAATAAATTAGATATGGTTCCTGTTGTTGCAATTACTATCTCAAGTACTTGCACATAAGTGCCTAGTTTTTACTCCTAGTTTATCTTCTGCAGTTCTTATATTTATTCCAGGGTTCCCAGTAAGACTCCTAAAAATTATCTGCCCCCAAAATTTTCTTTTACTCTTGTTCTCATTACATGATAAAATTGCAACATCTTTGGAGAGACATTATATTCTTTTTTTTTAGGCTATATAAACCTAACACAAAGGAGCTGTGATCTTTGTTTGAAGCATGTAAACAACAAGGCAACAGAAAAGAAATGTAAGTATAGCTAGAGGATTTTATGTTTTTGGCAAAAAAGAAGATGGAGAAAAATAATGTGCAAATGTGCTGTGCTGCAGTTGCTTCCAGTAATTAGATGATTCTGTGAACGGTGGCTTTGAATAAAAACAAACAGGATTTTTTCATATCATCTGTCTGATTCTTGTGACAAATTATCTCCTTGCAAACATTTTTGAGTATTTATTTGGAATGCTCGATGTTGATTAATATTTTTCATTCCATTTGTGTAAAAATAACAGTTAATATTTCATACTTTCTTCTGCTTCTTTACTTCTTTGAACTTATTTTTAGATATTTGCCTATTCTCTTATGTGTCTTATCAAATAATTGCATTCAGAAATCAAACCTTGTGAACTTCAGCAGAAAACTACGTTCAACCCAATTATACTTTCTGTAAAAATACTCCTTTCTGAACAGGTTTTTTGCAGGTAATTTTAACCACAAATACCATCAATGATTGCAGTCTGCTACTGCCAACTACAATGACATGAAAAAATTCCGTGAAGAGTCAGTATTAGTTCAATTTTTGATGCCTTAAGTTTTAGCTTTTATTTTTTTTTAGATTTTGTGCTGTTTTAGTGGGTAGTTCTGGATTTCATATTAAGTGCTACTAAGCTTTCTTCACGGAGTAGATAGACAAATAAATTCCTTCTCTTAATTCCTACCAAGGACAACTGATGCAACTTTCAGGCCCAAGAACATAAACAGTGAAGTGAGAAGAAAAACAAGGAGGATGGAGCTTCATAACATGAAGCTATAATTGGACAAATAACTCTAATATGCTGATGGACCAGAACTTATAAAAGTGTGAGACCTTGTGATTGATCGTCTATTTTGTGACCATTTTTGGGGTGCATTTTGGGAGTAGTTCAGCCTGGCTCTTGTGCAGCCCAGGTGTACCCATTGAGGCCTTTTAATAAATCCCTACTTTATCCTTTTTGCTCTGTCCAGTCTCTCTTCCAGGTCAGCCTCCAGAAGGCATCAATTTAAGAAAGGCACCCAGGAGGGTGTAAAAGGCACCCACCAGGGGTTGACTAGCACTTTAATGTTCTCTACAGTTGAGTAGGGAGCATTTAAATCTATTTTCTTTTGACCTATAACGACTTCTAAGTGAAGAAACAAAAGCTTTTCAACAGGTACAATCTTTATACATTAACTTTCTGATGCACCAAGTCTTTCCAGGAGACATCAGGCAAACGTTTCAAGCTAATGGAGGGCATACTGTGGTGATTTGTATCCTCTGACACACTGAGGACAAGTAGCCATAGAATAATATTTTCTAGAGCCTAAAAGACTTAGGCAAAAATATTCAATTTAGCTATTTTGAAATCCATCAGAAGGATACATAGCATAGATAAATAAATAGCCAGGATAACAAACAAGCTGGCATAGAAGCATCTGTACAGAAAACTGTTCCTTTTAATAGTAATTTGTCAAGATAATTGCATCAAATGTGTTATAACCACAGATGAAGTCAATATTAAGAAGACTTCAATCTTTGTTATGAGATTATTAGCAGGCCACAGACATTTTTCACTTTTATTTCTGAGGTGAAAGAGAACATTTCTGTTTTGTCCTATTCTAACATTCTTCTTGAAAATAATCATTAAACTATAAAATACAGTGCTCAGAATCCTTTAAAAGAAAAATCACACTATTTAGGCTAGCTTAAAACCCAAAGATTACTTGGATATGCTTTTTACTTGATGGAAAGAAAACTCTCAAGGTTTATTTATCAACCTCTGAAAGCAGATTTGAGAAACATCAGGAGTATGCCTGGAACTTTTAGCTGGTAAAACCCCAGGAAGGATTGTTGGTAGGTACAGTACCAGTGCTCTGCAGTGAGAATTGGCAGCTGCTCACAGTGACCCTTTCAAGGGAGAATCCCTGGGACTGATCTCCAAATCCCTTGGCATCATTTGCCAGGAGCCAAACTGAGAGAACTTCACTTCAGCCTGAGTCTAACCTCCATGACTTCACTACACTTCAGCATTTTACTGTGCCAGTGATCTGATTTGATAGCAAGATGCAAATGTTTCAGTGTTTCATCTTAAATGGGACCAGAAACAAAGAAACTGGTGGATCTTTTTAAATGTTTGCTTGCACTTAACCCAATTTTTTTTCAGTGTGTAATTAAAATTTTACGGCTACAAGTTTCATAATAAACATTTCTCACAGCCTGTACTGGAATGTAAATCACATCTAATAATTAAGACTGAATTTTGCAGTAAAAAAAACCCTACATCCTTCCAAAACTGAATTACTCAAAAAGCTAATATCAGGTCATTACCAGTACATTTTTAAGCAAATCATTAACTTCTATAGTGCATGTACTGATGCTTAAACTTTGTGATTGCTATGTGTGTTCTTAGACTTCAAATTTAATTTCTCATAGCATAAAAATTATGGGGAGGTTTCTGTAAACTTGCAAGAGCTATGTCTGTTTCTGAGATGGCTGGATGGTTCTAAAAAAAAATTTTTTTTTTATATTCTCTAATTTCCTTTTCATTTCAGCTAGTGATACTAGAAGTGGAACAGCTAGGAGAAGAGAGAGATGCAGAAAAATAAGGAAGATATTGAAAAATTGTTTTACTGGGCAAAATTAGGTTGGTCAGGCAATATTGTCCCATACTGACTACTGGAAATTGTGCTAACAGGAGCTGCTGCATTTGCTTGTTACTGCAATGCCTTTTCCAGGAGTCATCAAGCTGGCAGAATAAAATTGGATAGAATACAGGAAACAGGGAAAAGGATGTAAAGGGTATCTTGCATTTCTCTAGTCAAATGATTATGAATAAGCAGTACATCCTCTCTAGAGAAGCTCCTGGTGCATGCATTTAAAAGCTTCACCGAACTTTTTTCTACAGCTTCAGATAAATCATGCTGACATATTTTATCTCATATTTTTCTGCTTACCTTTATCCAGATGTATTACCAGATAATGGTGAGTAATGTATCTCTTAATAAATATTCATTCTGGCAAAAACCACAAAAGCTCTCACAAACATTTGTAATAAAATAATGCTGATCAGTGCCAACTTTTTACTTCAAGGGACCTTTGCATTCTATTGCAAGTTAAAAAAAAAAAAAAAAAAGATGGAAGTGCCACTTAGGTAACTTGGGAAAAAGTAGTTAAACTTTACACTGACTTCAGCAGAGAAGTCAGAGTAAAGCTGGCTTTAACTTTCTGTCACTGAAATGTGATCTAATGAATGTGCTTAATCTGTGTTCTTCATCACCACACACACAAAGCACCATTCTCTCTCCTCAGCTGAGCAAAGCAGAAAACCCCCAAACTGTTGGAATTACAGCAGAAAAGTGTTTGTTGAGCCCTATCTGTGTAGCTGGGCAGTGCAGGTCTGGCTAGTGAAGCTTTCCTCTCCCTCAGAACCCCCTGACATGCGACGAGCCTGTCACTCCACACCTCTGCACAAACAGCTCCCCAGCCCCCTCCTCTCAAAGCTGTGTCTGAAACAAATGGAAACCCAAACTAACTCTGAAACCAGACGATCCTGAAGAGCCCAGCTCAAGAGCACAAACAGGGAAAAATATGAATTGCCAGATTTTTGGAATAATAGCAAAATTGAAAGTGCCTTGGGTACATCCAAGCACAGCTGCAATGACTAACTTATTAATGTCTTTTCATTGGCAGCCACATCTAAACAATCTGCAAAAGAAACTTTAACAGCTTCTCTTGTCATAAATGATTCAGCTGAAAGTTATACAACCTTGTAAGCCAGGTGGTGAGATGTAAAAGAGGCTAGGTCCTGTATAGGATATTTGGGGGTTTTTTTCTGAGTTTTTTTCAGGCTATACAGAGAAACCCTTATCACTGGTTGATGTAAATAACTCCTAAGGGCCTTGAAGGCATGTATATTAATATCAGGAAAGGCATTTAATTCAGACTCACTTGCAGAACTTTTGTTAAGGAACTGCCCATAGGATTAAATGTATCAGAGAAATTTGGTGAATATGAGCAAAATTAATCTTTTAACTAGATGAGTTATTAAATCCATATGGAAAAGACACCTTTCAATGTCCAACAAGAGCTTTGTAAATACAAAAAAATTCTATTACTGAATTTATAATCTCATCCTTCTTTCAGCATACAGGTCCAAAAAAAGAAGTCAAAGATTCTTCCCCTCTTTATCTCCCATTAATTTAGCCAAAAATTACAATGAGACAAAGAAAGGTATAAATGAGGCAACAGCACCACTGCAGTTACAATTATAGCCACTGACAAAATTGAAACAAGAATAATTTGTACCTGATTCCAATTTTAGTTATTATCAGCCTTGCTGACTCTTAGATCTTATTGTTTAAAAATATTTCATGTTTTGCAGGATATCCAACTAAGACACTATTTTTCTTTTATCAGCAATGACTCTCTCAGGCCCTCCTTCTTGTCCTCTTGCTCAATCAATAGTATCTTCCAGATTCATCCGGTCACATCAGATGAGTCAAGGTAAGCTACTGGCCAGTCCTAACTCCTTGGTGGATAAGTAATGCCAAGGTCATGATTGAAGTGAAGTATCTGGGAATAAAACTAGCCTGGATTTGTTGTGATGTTTTTATTCTTCTCTAAATGAATACAACCTTTACAGTAAAAGGGCTGAAAAAGACAGAAAAAAAAAAAAAAAAAAGAAACAGTAAACAAGTCACTTGCAAAACAAGACAAAGACAAGGCAGAGTGACTCACAAGAACAAGGCTCTATAAAATTGTGAATTACAGGGAGAAGCAAGAGTCAACATGGCTACTTAACTTTGCTTTCCTATTCTTAGCATAATGTGAAATAGAACAGAAATAAGGGTTTAATCATGGCTTGGCAATTTTTACTCATACTTTTAGCACATATACAGGTGATTATAATATCTATAAGTAAATGAAGTAAGAGGTTGTTGCTTTATCATTGAGCTAGAAGAAAAGCAATGGTACAGAAGTTTTTTCCTTCTGCTTTTAGTAAGAAATTTATGCCCATTAATTTTGTATTGGGCTAAGTGGCCAGGTTTTGGCAGTGAGAGGGCTACAGGGCTGGCTTCTGTGAGAAGCTGCCAGGAACTTTCTCCCTGTCCAGCAGAGCCAATCCCAGCTGGGCCAACACAGATGTGCAGCTGTCCAGGGCTGGGTCAATCAGAAATGGTGGCAACATCTCTGTGAGAAGACATTTAAGGAGGAAAAGTAAATATTATTGCCCAGGTATAATTGTTGCACAGTTAGAGCAGAGTGAGAACGCGAGAGGAACAGCCCTGCAGACACCAAGGTCAGTGGAGAAGGAGGGGGAGGAGGTGAGCTGAGCTTCCCCTGCAGCCTGTGGGGGAGATGTGCCCTGTGACCCATTGAGGAGACCCACACCAGAGCAGGTGCATGCCCATGGCTGTGAAGCCATCAGAAACCTGAGTGGAGCAGGCTCTGGGCAGGGACCTGCTGACCCCTGGGCAAAGGAGCCCACACTGGAGCAGGTTTTTTGGCAGTACTTGTGACCCTGTGGGGGACTCAAGCTGGAGAAACCTGTCCTTGAAGAGCTGTCCCCATTGCAAGAGTGGCTGCTGCTGCAGCAGTTCATGGAGAGCTGTCACCTGTTGGATGGACTCACATGTGAGGAGTTCATGAACAACTTCATGGACACCCCACGCTGGGGCAGGGGAAAGATTTCTCTCCCAGAGCAGCAGCAGAAACAGTGTGATGAACTGACCATTGCCCCCATTCTCTGTCTCCCTGTGCCACTGGAGGAGGAAGTAAATCTGGGAAGCACAGATGGGTGTGGGGAAGGTGTTTTTCAGAATTATTTTACTTCTCATAATCCTGCTTTGATTTTGTTAGTAATAAATTCATTTAATGTCTCCAATTTGAGTCTGTTTTGCCTGTGGTGGTTTTTGGTGAGTGATCTTTCTGAGACCTTAACTCATAACCTTGGTCCTATTTTCTCTCCCCTGTGTAGCTGGGGGTTGACAGAGTGGCTTTGGTGGGTGTCTGGCATCAGGCCAGGGCCAGCCCACTAAACTTACTCATGCTGAGTGACAGCTATTCATATTTTGGACTCTGGGGCATGTTTACAGACTGAATTACAGTCTGTCCATGTGCTTGGAAGCAACATGGTGTGGGTTCTCTGTGGCTGCATCCAGCCTGCAGTGCAAAGATCTACAAAGCCCCAGAGGGATTATGAAGCACATGGTGACCTTTTCCTGCTCAAACACTTTTTTTTTTTTTTCTCCAGAGGGGACCAAACCACTGCAGAAACAGTTCTTCCCCAGGTTCCTTCTGCAAACACTGGCCTCATTCAGAAAAAGATGTGCAAGGGAGTATTGCAAAACCCTGGAAATTTCATAGATCTGAAAGAATCAGAGCAGTTACTCATGCATGTTACCTTTTCCCCACAAATTCTTTTATATTTTCAAGTCTTTTCATCTTAAAGCAAATACACACATGACATTAAAGATAAGTTTGTTTTGGCTAAGTTTTTACTAAGGTCTTAAGATATACAGTAATAAAATGCATGGCTTGTTTTCCAATGGTATATGCAGGGCAAGAACACATTTCGTAATACATCACAGGCATCTTAAATCAATGTGACACATTTAAGTTAATTCAGTTCCTTCTATCAGCACAATATCACTAGCTCAAGGTTGCTCTTATTAGCCATTTCCTTATTTCCCACTTTTGATCCCCAGGGAAAAATTAACAAACCAGTTTGTTTAAACTCTTCTTGAAATATTAGCTCTCCTGTTAACCCAAGTGACTCCGAAAATTCATTTGGAAAATACAAATACATCTGGATGGCTGTAGACTATTGTAACACAAGCATATTAGCTACTCCTTCCGTATTGCTTGAGGGACCAAGAATACATTTATCTTTTATGGAAAATTCTACCTAGCACTAGAAGTAGCAAAAAATAAATACACTGAACATCATGTAATTCCCAAGGCAAACATTAATCAGTTATGAGAAATATTATGGTACAGGTATTTCAGCTCTCTTTGCCTTATGGGACTCATAAGGTAAATAATCTACGCCATTGGATTGATTGTAGAAAGCATTTAAACCTATGATGTCAAGATATTTATGATTTGTGCAGCCAGATATTAATTTGCCAATACTTTTAACTCATGTGATTAGCTTTTTGCTATCTACACAGAGGTTGAAATGATGGTACCTTTGAAAGCTGATACTATTTCAGTGAGTAATGTAGAAATGATATTCCACTGACGGAGAGTTGCACCAGGACTGTAAGTTATCCACAGCTAGACAGCACTATTTTCTTAGTTTACACAGACATTTCAAACATTTTTCTGCAGAGAACATTCTAAAGAGAACATCCATTGATACCATAAGCATCCAAATATAAATTACTTTTGTCCTAATTACATGCTGAAAGTTTCAGTCAGGAAATTCCACTAATTCCAACTAAAGCTTTTTTCCCCCGATAACATTTTTACAGGTTTTGACTTGGATTCATTTTCCCATATACTTAAGTGATCTTTCCCAGGGGAAATATTTTATTTGTCTATATTAAAAAAAAAAAAAAAATGACATTAAGAAAGGTTTAGTCTGAAATATGTAAGCATATGCTATCATGTCAAACTTTATTCAGTTATCTTGGAAACTTCATATACATGAAGATTAATCATACTCAAAATTATCCAATGTACCACAAGATGCAGAAATCTAAATAGCAGGGATGTTTCAAATAGCATTCAATGAAAAGCAGCTGTCCTTAAATGAGCTATATGTAAATATAGCAAATTAATTTAATATTTTGATTCTTGCTATATGGTGTAAAATATTGTAGGCATAATAAAAGTTAGGCACAACTGAAAAATACACACAGAGGGGAAAATTTCATTTTCAAAAAAGGAGCCTTTCTTCTACATGATATCCTCATATAATGAAAAGTTCTGAAACATTAAATGTTTAATTTGGTTTTGCTCCAAATCAGAAAAAAAACCAACATTAAAATGTTTTGTAATGCAAAATAGACATCTCTAGCTTTTATCCACTCCACTCATTAACTTTTGTCAAATCAGTGCTATTCATTATGGGTGAGTTTCTTTGTGAAACAGAAAATAAAACTAAAAAGTCCATAACTCCAATCCTCAAGTTGTTCAATTGCTCAATTTTGTGAAGAACCAGTACTCTTTTTTTCTTTTGGTTTTGTTCTTATCTTAGTTTTAGACATCTGGCTGGTTTCTGTTTCCCAGTGGGCATTTTCTTTAATGTATGGGATTTACAACAGAGAAAAGAGACTTCACCAAGTATCCAAGCACCAACATTAGGTGTGATTAACTCCTATTCAAACTCAGCATCTTAACTCATAGTTAATTTCAAAAAAAAAAGTAGTTTTTGTTCCTGGCCACCATTCCTTATTTCTACTCTCTTTCCCCACACTTTGTGGACAATTATTTTAATACCTAAAAGAGGAGGTCATATTGATAATTGTCCATTTCAACAGATGACTCACTTGGAGTGACCTGCCTGGGTACATCTTCCTTTCTAAAACACTTTTCACCTTTCCTTTTCTCAATTTTGATCCAACTTGCATGAGATTTTGTCCCACATGCAGCTTGACAAGAAAATTCTATATGAAATCTGTAAAATGAACATGAAGTGGATCCAGAATAACTCTGTATTTACAGAATATTAGTACCTCTTAACAGGACACCTTTAGCAGTATAAGGTGGAAATCAAATTTTGATTATAGACAATTTGAAATGAACCTTATTCTACTCACTTAACTAGAAAATTATAAGATTAACCCAAATGAAATTCAGTTCACAAAGATGCTTGGTAATGACATTCAGAGATTTTCATCTTTCTTTACATGGAAATCTTCATATGCAGAAGAACAAGTGCACATGAGTGTACAGCTGAAATGCATAACAACATAGAATTGAAGGAGCATTGTCCTCCTCCAGGAACTGCAAAGAGTGGTGTATTAGAGCTATAATGAAAACGTAGCTTTCAAAGGCAGCCTGTATGCTCAGAGTCCCTGTGCTCTGCTTTACATGCTTACATAAAGACAATTCAATGGCAAAGATTAGAACTTTAGGTGTTGACACCATCCAAGTGTTACCAAACTTTGTCACTGAACTGTGACCCACAGTAAGTGGGAAAGTGAGGCAGCAAGAAAAAGATGTGGAGTAGAAGCACCTTTTTGTGGAGTAACAGTTGAAATCTGTTTCCCACTTTTCCCACCCACAGAACTCTTGTTTTCTGAGTATGGATCCAATTTGCAGTATCCCTTGGTATTGGGCTGCTAGGGGTGTTTAAATCCTAATGAATATGTATTTATTAAAATATTGAGTGAGAAATATAAAAATCCCCCACGTCTTAGGCAGTCATTGCCCGAAAGTTCAATATTGCTACTTCAGGCAATATTATTACCTTATAATAAGGTCTCCTGTTTCCTCAGTGTGACTAATATACCAGAATTTCTAGACATGAGACCTTGTGTTCAGCTGTGTTAAACACACACACAGGCCAAATGAACTCACTTAGCAGGAGTACTCAGACTAGATTGTAAAGCAGTTTTATCTGTGCTATGATTTAATATTCCATTTCATTCAGCTGCCAATTTCACAAGATTTTTTTTCTTCCAGTCTTTGATATAAACCAAGAAATAGGGATTCACCTTTTCTCCACAGGAAACAAATTTGAACAATAACAATCCATCTTTGGATTTTTCAGACCTACTAGACGGTCTGCATCTATTTAAGACTTCCTGAACTCTAAACAAACAAGCTGGATTAATACACTTTTCCCAATTTTGTGCTGTAATATTTCATTAGGAATCATATTGCATCCCACTGCCTAATATTAATTAAATTAAATCATATTTTAATTACATACTGAGTGGACCCCAAATGCCCAAATGTAACACCGGGCTAATATTTTTAATTGAGACATATTTAATCTCTACAGTTCCTGTTTCATTATTACCTGAATAACATCTTTTTACATCTTGGCTTTTTTTCACCTACCCTTTGCCTTTTTGTTTCCCCAAGTTTGGTCTTCTCTTCCAAATGTTTCTTCTACTTCATATACTTCATTCATCTGGATTGAAACTGTCTTTTTAGCCTCTCATACTGATATTATTCTTGCTATTTCAGAAAAGCAAACCTCTGGTACTGATAGGATGTTAATAGCCCAAAATCAAAACTTTTTATATATAAAGGAAAATCTACAGCTACTAAAGTTCAGTTCTTAACACAATGTTTCTGTCTGCACTTCAACTCCTGTTGTCAATGGTAAGACAAAAGCAACACTAATGTGTCAATGAAGGAGGAAATCTTTGAAAAAAAGTAATCGAAAAGTAGAATTGCAGAATTGCAAAACAACAGGCCTGGAGTTGGTAATGTCTTCTTTAATGTTTTTTATTATAATTTTGAGTCTATGGGTTTGGGTTTTTTTTAACAAAAGTTCCTTATTATATCCCCAAGGAAACTAGAGGAACAGTACTAATACCTGAGTAGGCAATGTGACTACAATTTACAAATTAAGATCCAATTTCCAGTACTTTCCTTTTTACCACAATTTTTTATTAAAAAAACCAAACCAAAAAACAACAACAAAAACCCAAAGAACTTTATCTCAGAACTTCAAGCAAGGAAAAGCCTTCAGCATTGTATTCTAAAGCTTTATCTGTCTTATTTTGATCCTTACTGTCAATTTTTCTTACTTTCATAAAGAAGAGCTAATCACCAAAAACCAACAACCGAATAAAAAAGCCCCCTCAAAAGAAAACAAAGAAAAAAACAATTAAAAAATCAAAGCACACCAATAAGCAGCAGTTCGAACCACACAAATCTTTTTTGATCTTTTCACTCAGAAGATTCCTCCCATCCAGGCCATTCCATGATTCTATGATCATGTAGACTGACAAAACAACCATCACTGGAAACCTGAGCTACAAAGTCTCAGCCAAGAAAAATTTCAAACAGGTGTTACTAAATAGAAAATACAAGAATTTAAAACAAATTCCCAAACAAGGCTGAAAACCTAAGTCTCATAAATATTATAACTATGTTAAATTTCACCCATCTAAAATTACCTTTGGTTGGCCAGTGAATCAAAACCGAAACATTTTACAACAAAATAATTATTAAAAATAATTATTATATTTTTCTCATATGAAGATTCTATGTCTTCTACTATAAGCATAGCTACACAACAGATATGAAAGGCCCATTTAACTCATAAGGACTAGACAAACTGTAAACAAATGTAGAACTTGCCTGAGTAATTGCAATTACTTTGTGAAGCAGAAATTAATTTGAAACAACTTCCTGAAAGTCATTTTATACACATCAATTATCAAAATTAATAAAAATTCTGTAAATATTGGAAAAGTAGGTGAACTGTAATGTAAAGCTAAGAGTGATAAGAAACACCCTGTGACTAGGTATAGAATGAAGATACTGATATTACCTTTTATTCTTTATGCTGTTAAATATTTTAAGTCAGGGAATTCACATTGTTTATTGGAAGTCTAACTGTATTTTTTGAAAACCAAACTAATATACACACTCAATAAAAAAAAAGTACTGCGAGTTATAATATCAAACCAGGGCTTGATCCCGTATTAGACATAAAGAAGGTGAAAAGTAAAACATTCCTGTAAATAGCAATCATGCTTTGCTAGGTACCACATGCTAGATTGCTTTGGTACCACTAAATGAACCCCGAAGTTTTTTATGTTTTAACTGCTATAGGAAAGAAAAACTTTCTACTCAATTTACTCCTGTAAACCTCAAATTTATGTTTCGACAGAGAGATTATAAAATAGAGGTAAAATGAGATGTTCAGCAGCCACAGGTGTTTATCAGAATTTTTGGATTGAAGCTGCTTTCTAAGGCAGAGCACTGTGAATATTCCTTATGTTCTGTAGCCAGCCATAAAGAAATCAATGTCTCTTTCACACCTCTTATCTTCTGATGATCTCGTTCATCAGTTTACTTTAGAGATACTTTTGAACCCACAATTTGCTGGCTGGTTTGAAATTTTCCATAATGAGTTCTCCATCCCTAGTTCAAAGTAAATCCTGCACTCAGGATTAAGGAGGGAGTGATTTGACTACTGTGTGCACAAGGTAATTATTTCCTTTCTAAAAGTTTAACCTTGCGCTTTCAATTTAATGTTGTTTAGATTAAACCGTCAGCTTTACATATATGGAGATCACAACCAGCCAAAACATGCAGAATATAGCTTTAGCACTGAGAAATCTTGCTGTACTTTATTAGTCTTCTGGATGTCTGGATCTGCTGCGTGATCAGAACAAAAGAGGCTGTTTGACATTATACAGAGGGTTCAGGACCTTTATCAGGAGCAACTGCAAAATGATGGGAAGGCATTGCAGTGCTCTGCCACTGGAGAGTGTTAATACAATGGGGCATCTGGCAGCTGCATAATCCTCTTTGCTGGCCATTCTGAGGGGAATAATGAAAAATTAGTAAAACCTTATAGTTTGTGTCACCTGCGGGGATCTCTCACATCAGCTAACACTGTAGGATACTGCAATCAAAACCCACAAAACTGCCTTTTCTCAGCACCACCCTGGTGCAGTGAGAACATTTTGAGCACTGCAGCACGTTCCAATTCAAAAGTGGGGCAAAAAGAATAGTGGGGTAGGTATAACAAGCTGCATGCTTATTCCTGTGGCACAATAGGAGGCATGCATTTTTTCTGTGATAAAATATCAATGAACCATGTTATTCTGCACGTCGAGTCAGATAAAACACCGTAACTATTTTTCAGGAGGTAGTCACTGAAACCTAAAGAAGAATTCATTTCAGATAAGCTCATGCTGCTTTTGTGTTCCCTCCCCTTAATCATTAAAGTGATTTTCCCTAATTTAAATGGGACATCACAGGAAAATGTTAAGAGTCTTGAATGCTTGTGTACCTGCATGTCACTGTACATGAAAGAGAACTTAAGGGAGGGAAAAGTCCTCGTTAATAACCCAACACAGAGGTAAATTGAAAGAATCATGCCAAGATCTGACTTCACAGCAGTAAAACAATGCATCTCATCATTTAATAAGAACTAAAGGAGAGAATATCGAACTCTTCACCCAACTAATGTTTTGATGTTTAGGAAAACTTAGGAGAGATGTCTGAGGCAAGAAGTATATCGGCCACACGTGGTCGAATTTCATATTAGTACCAATTTTCATTCTTGAAATCATATTCCAATTTTTCCTGCTACTGCTTTCTGCTTGTGAAATATTGTTTTATGCAGAGAGACTTGGATTCTTATCAGAACAAGTGTGGCAGCTATGAGAGTCAGCAAGAAGCAATATGGGCTGCTCAAAGCAATGCAGAGTGCAAAGTATTTGCTACCTGGTCCAGCATCCTTTTAGACACAACCAGAGAGGTGGCAGGATGCTGACCAGATGCACCAGTTTTATGGGAATATTTGAATATATGTCCTATTGTTGTCATTGAGTACATCATACAGCATCCTCAGTTAAATTTGGAATATGCAAAACAACAGGTCCAAGCTACTAATCACTTTCAGTAATGCTGTCTCCAAGTAGTGGAGAAATATGAAACTGTCCCCTTGTGATGACTTTTAATTGATATTATTTGACCATGACCTGGCATCCATCACTGAAGAATGCCACAGATAGAAAACAAATGAGAATGTGACTGAAAATCTGCAGAATTATTTCCATAATATTAACACTGCCTCAAAATATAACACAACTCAGATAATTAATCAACTCAGAAAAAAATCATTTTGCTTAATTGAAATGGCAAATTCTATTCTAATATCAAACTACTGCTGAACTCTCAAGAAAGAGGAAGGACAAAGACATGAAAAAACAACTTGCTTTCCAACATTGCCACAGTCGGAAATTCTACCAACTTACTTGCCCAGTTAGAAATGGGGAAATGATCCCTCATGATTTTAAATGGAACTGCAAGAGTCCATCAGGTTTCCACTGTGGCAGAAATTATGACACTGAACCTGCAAGATGTACACATTACTTCGCTAAACTATAAAGTTAAAGACAGCATATAAATCTCTGCTGACTCAAAAGCCAGCATAGTGTATTCCTTGGCATTCCAAATGTTCCACAGGGACTGCAGAATTAACTCTTCTCATCAGCAGCTGCTGTCAGTTGTTGTAAGCAATACAGAGAGCATGTACTGAAAGAAAGGAGAGACTTCTGTTTTCCTTTAGGTTATTACATTGATAAAATTTTCTGTTTAAATACTGGATTGTAACAAAGTCAAAGAAAGAAGCTATTCTGAATACAGAGCAAGTTTGTATGGTTTGTAGCCACTCTGCTGCCTGATTTTATAGGAAAGTCAGCTGTTATCTACATAGCAGAGACTGTGCTATGGTAGTTTTATGCCACCCAGAATTCAAACCCCACCCCGGTGTTTCCAACTCAAGCATTGCTCCATGTGATGCACACAAGGTAAATGCTGTTATCTGCCCCCAGTTCCATAAAACACTTAAGCAAGAGCTTAGACCTTCGTAGAAATATTGTATCTCATAAGATAAATATTTATTTATGTTAAGAATTGGACCTACAGATGAATCTCAAAAGTCATTTCAATTTTCTCACACAGCACAGCCGAGTTGACAGTCTCAGCAGTCCCAAATCATCTTTTTCTTGTCTTACTTGGTACATCCCTGAATAGAACTTCATTTAATTACAGAAGGACGAACCGGCGCAATTTTAAAGATTTCCTGATACAATTTAAAGTTTTCCAGGTTGGTTTTGTTTTTCTGTTGTTTTGGTTTTTTAGAGGGCTATTTTGCTCTTACACATATTCATTAAACTTAGGTAAATCAGAGTACAAACCAAAACATTTTTTAAAAATACTACTCAAAAACCTAATAATACATTTCATTGCAAAAGACATGGAGGTAAATTTTGGGGGGTTTTAATTACTCTGAGATCAGTTTTGTCCTGTGAAGTTAATTTTGCTACTATCAAGTTTATTGTTACCTTCAGGAACAGCAAGAACATGCTCCTTTACGTATAAGTGATACCAATGAGGTTTGCCATCACAGGATCACACACAAAAATAGTTGTAGAACACCTTAAATAATGCAGTAGTAACACTATCATATATTGATTTGGGCTAAAGAATTTTTTTGGGGAAAAAAAAAAAAAGACTATCTTAAAAGATGCAATTAAACTAGAAAAACAGAATGATAGGCATTCTAAAATTATATATTTTGCCATTCAATTGTCTAAATGTAAGCCCAAATGCTTTGTCTTTGGGCTTAATTTTAGCTCCATTCTACTGCAGGTAAGTCTGCAAATTCTAGCCTGAGGGTATACTTTTTTTCCTTTGTGTTTAATGCTGTTTGAAGCTGCCTGAGTGGAACTTGTGAAATTCCCAGCATCACAAGAGAGGTTTGTGTTTTCCATTTAACCCCTGAGTTCTAATTTCTGTTCACAAATTGTCTGAGCAATATGCTACATGCTGCACTTTCCACATGCTGATACAGATGCTGGGCTCCATTCACATGAAAGCAGAACATGTTTATTTAAACATTGACTCCACTTAGACATCAATACTTTTGTTATAAAAGTTGCATCTGACTGTTGTGGAAAGTGAGGATCTAGATAAAACTCACAGTGCTTTTTTTTCAGTAGGAACATAAGTTCAATGTGAGTAAGAAAACAGACCAACAAATAATGCACCAACAATCATAGGAAGGAAAGATTTAAATTACATGGGTAGTTACATGGCAAAGACTACAGTGGTTTATTTTTATAGACAAAGTAAAAGCCTTATATAAACAGAGGAGGGACTGAATGTACTAGCTTTAAGGCTTTATTCAAAGAACTTACACCTGAAGTTAATATATTTTTAGAACTGATAAAACAAATGTAATTTAGAGTGCTCAGTGTGCTAAATCTACTTGGCATGCTCTACAGCTTCCTTTTTGCTGCTGTAAGATTCGCTGCCTATAGCTTTTGGCAGTCCCAACAGAGCCAGCTCTTTCCACTAACAAAATACAAAATGCAAAATTAATAAAAGGACCCTTTGAAACTGACAAAAGTGCCTCAGGCAAACTATCTGCCCAGCAGCTGGTTAAAATTTAATCAGTTATTTTTTTCCAGTCCTGTATATCTTTTGTATGGAGCTCCCCAGATCGAGTGCGGTCAAAGTTTGTTAAAAAGGAAGAATAGATAAGTCTCTCTTTCTCAATAAAATTGCAGCAAAGATAGTTAATTCCTGGGTTTTATTGAAAAATTGAGATAATTGTTTTAGTTTCTCCAAAAGCATCTAAAAGATCTATTGACAGATTTTATCTAAATATAAGAAAAATTAGTGCAGAAAGCCTGAATTGGATTGTGGTTAAACTGTGATGCCTTTTACCATCTACTATTGCTTTAAATCTTTAAATAATTTTTGTGGAGGTGGGTTTTAGCAGTCATGCTGATTTTAAGCATTAACACTATCTGTTACAGATGAGGAATATAGATTCACTGAGTAGTCAGATGCAAAATATAGGGTTGCTCTTCAGTTCATTTAGTTTTCATACTTAAAGACTGTTTCCAAGCATTCAAGTGAAAAAGAGGCATTTTCATCAACCACAGAGTACTTTTAAAAGTGGACTTGCATATGTAGATCAGGTTCCTTCCTAGCATCAATCTCATCTTTGAAATCTTAGGTTAAATCTTCAAAAGTAACTACATGCAAAAAGGGTATTCTCATAGTTTAGGTAAACTTTAATTCCTGGAATATATTTCCATGCACTAAACTGAGCATATAAAAATTTACCTCTGATTGAATATAACTTTCAGCTAGCTGCAAAAATTGTAGCAGATGGCATTTTTTAAGAACTCCCAATAAGCTCACACACTCTATTAGCATATGCTTTATCATAACACCCAGGAACTGTAGGCTTAGGAAAGGACTCTATTGCATTTCATTTATTATGGTCACACCATCAAAGAGTGGAAGTTTCCCCAGAATGTCTGAAGAAGACATAAAAGCTGTTCTAGGAAGCAAATAAGTGAGCATGAGAAGCATGAGGATATTTGTTATATGTATTTACTTGTTAGCAATAAGATGAATTTTAAAAAATAACTTTGGGTATGAGAGATGTTCGTTTTGTGGGTTTTTTCAATTCAGTAACATTAAGACACATAACCAACTAGACGTAGGACAAAAGCTATATCATTCAAATTTAATACAACTTTGCTTGAATTACAATTACAAGTCTACCCAAAACATGGATTTCATAGTAATTTTATTTTGGTATACTACCTGCTAGCAAAGCATGCATGGACTTTTATTAACAGTTCATAGTATCATGGTGGCGTCAAGTCATATTTACAGAGCAGGGTAAGGAAGTTTATTGTCATTTATAATGCCAGTGTAAAATTGATTTCATGAAATCTAATGTCCAACAACCATATCTGTGTGGTGACATCCCTCTGGCCTTCCTTGATTCACAGGTGCCCACATCTGGGTGCAAAGTACAGCCCAATGGTTTTCTGCTGCCAGGATCAGTCTCTTCTGTCTAATAGGCTGAATGCATTTGCATTCTGCAACGCCTTATTTTCCCCAAATTTTCATTTACAGAAATGAAAAATGTATAAGAACAGGCAAGTCTTTCAAAATAGCTGAATATCTCGGTGTTCAGTAAATTAATGGTACAGACAGCTCCCTTATTAAAGTCCCCTCACTAGTCTATGTTTATCCTAATGTTCTTGCAGTGGTAACTAATGAGTTGCTGCAGTCACATTGTGCTATATAAGACACTGCCTCAGGCTCTACAAGGAGCCCTGAAGGCCTAAGGCAGGTCCCAACTACACCTACACATAAACAGATTCAGCTGCAGGTGGAAATGCTTTCAAGCTATTTACCTTGAGCAGATCATATGTCTTTCCCTAAATAACCAAGATAATATAGCCAATAAAACCTCCAAGCAGAGCCTGCTTACAGGCAAGGATTTTGACAAATTATTTTCTTCATAATCTTAATGTCTATTCTTTATTGATATGGCTCACTACTAACTTTTAATAAAACCAAATACCATTAATTGCAAATTGCAAAGTTCTCTCTTCATTCTTTAAATCTAGCTATGTAAAAATATGGATATGAATACTAAAGCGTTGTAAGTAAAGTTACATAAATCTGTGTTTAACTGACAGAAACAAACTAAAAACTGCAAAATCTACATTTTAGTTGAATATTCACTGGGAGAAATAAATTCCTTTTATCACAACAATTCAGTTATGTTTATCCATCCTGGTACGCTCTGTGGGTTTGTTTTGTTTTTTTTTTTTTTAATACTCTGACATTACCCACTCTTCCATTACTACCTTATTATTCATAAAACAAAATGGTGTTGCATTACCAGCCAGCACACACCTCTGTAATGTATAATTTCTAAGGCTCATGAAAGCTTGACAATATCTAATTGAGGAGAAACTCTGTGCCTTCTGTGCTGCTACAAATGGATGACCAGAATTCCATACCCTGTTTGTGCTCAGCTCAGGAAACTGTGCTGGCAGCTCTGGTATGAACCTCTACTCCACCTCTGCTTAGGTTCAGTCACAGCACTGCTGTTTTATGTATCCTACAGACTGAGGGGATGCTCACAGCAAATTGTCCTTGTAGCTTCTGTAGCTCAGCCAGGTGTATTATGGAACAATCATGATCAAAAACTGCATAAGAAAGAAATGACATCTCTTTGAGGGAAACAGGAGATGAGTGGGCATTTATACAAAGGGTCACTTCAGGATAAATTCCATCCTTTGACATCTCATGAAATCCACAGCCTAAAAGTTGTCTAATCAGCATAAAGATAGAGCAGCTGGATAAATTATTCTTAGGAGATAGCAAAAGGGACATCCCTCTTATAGATCAGCATTTAGAAAATTCACCTGACATGCAAAGTACCCTGGTTCAAATGCCTTTGCAGGTTCTGAGGACACTTGTCTGGATAGACATTAGGACATGAAGAAATAAGTACATTTCCCTCTCTATATAATTCTGTAAAGTATAACAAGTTAGAAAACAGTGAATGGAAGAATTCGCAACCAGAAAATCCTTTTTCAGATTGACTGTTGGCATGAGATCTTGCACAGGGAGTGCTCTTGAGATAAAAGGGAAGAAGCATCATGTTCTTCTCACATTTGCACTGTGCAAGCCCCAGGTCTGTACGAGTCTTGAATAAATCCTTACCTTAATTGGACCCCTCAGGAAAGACAGGTAGAGGATCCCTTTACTGTGAATTGTAATAGGATCTGTGAAAAGATCTATAAGAGACGTTGGCAGTCTTTATGTGTTCTTGATGGTCCACAGAGACCCAGCTAAGTATTGCAGTTCAGCATTCTATACTTCTACCAAAGAATGTCTCACCTGCCAAATTGTCTTCCCTACTGCACTCAGACTATCCTGAGTGGATTCCTTTTTTATATATATATTACTAATACTTAGGACATGCCTAAGGGTTTTATAACATTTCTTGAAAAAAATCTTTACAAACCTAGCTATCTCTTCAGACATCCCAAGAGTTAGATAAGTTTTTGCATCACCCAAAACCATACATGACAGGGAGAGGAACTACCTTTGACTTGTGTTTCCAAGGACCTACACTCCAGCTTCAGTGCTTCTGTAAAGTGCATTTGTCAAGTGATTTCTTCTGTACTTACTACAAAAAATGCATTCCTTGATTCTTTTAGGATGTGAGCTGCTGAGATGAGCTGCAGTGTAAAGAGCACTGAGTAACATGAACCTAAACTTGCATGAGTAGTTCTAACTAATAAGAATATAATGAAGAAGGCATCATATATTCTGCTCAGAAGTAGCAAAATACATTCACCCTCTAAAAAGTCATTTCCCTTCTCTTTCTTTAACATTGGGAGGACTCGAAAGAGACTGTGTTGTATGAGAATCTAAACAGGAATCCACTTCTGATTATTATGAAAGAATTATCAACCAGTCTTACAAAAGCTGTAGGAAACCTTCCAAAGTAACCAAGCCTGGATAATTATTTGGCACGCATTGATACACCTCTTTTAACTAATAAAAAGTATCTATATGAAAACTAAAGTAATAATAGACATATGGACAAACAGCACTAAGTACTTATATACCAATAGTAACATGACTCAGTAGCCACATATGAAGACAGTAAAAAAGTCCAGTTTTACCTGCTACTCATTTTTGCTCCTTATCCAAGACCATCAGGCCTAGGAGGTTAAAGATATTATATTCATCTGTGAGCTGAATAGACTGAGAAAAAAGTATTAAAATGCTTAAAATTATGGCAATAGCCTGATGACTGAATTATTTTACAATATACAAGGTTTAAACTGTTGGCAAACTTTCTCGCAGATCACTAGGTTTAACGGTAAGATAGGATAAAGAGTGTTCAATTACCAAGTACAATTAATCTGTCTTGCGATTAATTTGAGGAAGGTGGAGATTTGAGCAACAAACAAGAAATACATAAAAAAAGTGTCTGATTAGGAAGAGAGATGCGTAATACTTTCAGAAGAATAAAATCAAAGACACAATAAAGGCATAATGTTCTATAATTAAGTTCTGTTTGCTGGAGGATCAATTCGACCAAAACTGAAAGCTTAATTCTGATCTTTTCAGGTCTCTGGAGAATGAGAGGAGCACAGGATGAGTCTCATCTGGATAGTCTACTCTCCTGAATCCAGTAATCCCTTGTTATCATACTTGTTACACATTGGTGATGGAGTACCCTGAACTCAGAGGCATGATTTTCCTATGCACTTTTACAGGAACAGCTAGCAAAAAGGCAGTAATCCTCACATCCTTGGCATCTGTTACTCTTTATGAAAATTCATTTCTCATTTACAGAGGGTCAGGTTCTATCACCATTAACATAGAGCTGAAACTGTTTTCTCAGTAGTGCTAATAAAAGTAGGAGGGAGGTATGTAAGGAGCATCAGTCACTCTGGATTTAAATGACAATACCTGAAATTAAAGGGAAAGAGAATTTTAGGCTCTCATTAACTATCACCATTAACTAAGGAGATTCTGTAAAGAAATGTCTAAACTCATGTTCATAATTTAAACACTTTGTAAATCCTATTGAGTCCTGTGAACAAACCCACTACATAGAAGAAACAGTGCATGTTCCAGACTTATAGAATCATACACCCTGTTCACCATCTCACTTGGGTTTCACATTGTATGTATAAATAGCTGAGACACATGTATTTATACATCTGCTAAAATTAGCAATACAGTAATTTAAATGCAGGGAGCATTTAAATAAAAATCAAAGAATATAAAATAGCCTTAGTCTTTATACTGTAGCAGCTTTATCCAAGCTTGTCTCAGTAAGCATTATGACATTGCCTAACAGTTGTATAGAGCCCACACAGTGAACTGCTGGAGCTTTGATTTTGCCAGAAACCACAGACATTTATTTTTATTAGCATATCTGAGGTATACTAACTTTATGCTTATAGTGTGAAAAAGACAGGTGTTTAAGTAACCATCTAGAAACAAAATTATGGACAATTTGCATATCTTTCATGGTTCTGTCTTTTGTAAAAGAGTGCAGCAACAGTGATTGCACGATTTTCTACCCATTGCTCTGCTTTCTGGTTCTAGGCTTTAAATTAGCAAATTGAATGTGGACATGTGGGTCCTTCATTTATATATTCAGAGGGGAAAAAGAGGTGGATCAGGGCAGTTTGGTTCTATGTGTAGCTTATATCCCAACAAATACTTCTGAAAGAGCTTCATTCAAAATTTACACCTGTAAATTTACATAGAGAACTACTTCCCCCCCCGTCATGGGGTGCAGTACAAAATGTAACCCAAACTCTGTATTCTATCACCATCCGATGAAACTGGGTTGTGTGGGGTGGTGCAATTGTCTGTCAATGTCCAACTGTCAATAAACCTGCTGGGGCAGTTTTCTGATCTCTGCCACAACCCAGCCTCCCTCCAGGGAGAGATCTTCTGCTCATGGGCCAGTAAGTGGCACTGATAGAATTCCATCATCCCACTGGGAAAAGTTCCAGCCAGGGGGAGGAGACAAGTATTCCTACCTGGATAAAAATCTGGGAGTTGGAACATCAATCAGCCTTTTCCACTGCATTCTCAGAGGAAGACCAGGCCCATCTATCACCACTGGACCTTCAGTGAAAAACTCCACTTTTCTACAGGAGCATCACTTCAACAGAGCCACATCTGCCACTAGGACTGCAGCCACCATGGAATGGGACTGCCACCAACACCCTGACCCACAGGGTGTCAGGTTGGATCCTGACTCTGGCAGTGGGTTTGGTTTGTTCGTTTGTTTGTCCTACTGCATGTGTTTTGGTTTTATTGTTTATTTTAGTTCCCCTAATAAAGAACTGTTATTCCTATTCCCATATCTTTGCCTGAGAGCCTCTTAATTTCAAAATTATAATAATTCAGAGGGAGGAGGTTTCAATTCTCCATTCCAAGGGAGACTGCTGCCTTCCTTAGCAGACACCTGTCATTCAAACCACAACACATACCCACCCCCACCCACCCCCAAAATTCCACCAATTTTCCACTTCTGAACACATTTCCTACCCCCTAAATTATATTGGTCTATTATCACACCTTGATCAAGCCATAAAACTGAGCTAGAGGCAGCAGAATGTAGGGATGTAGGGAACACAGTGGCCTTCCCAGAATACTGACTTGTGGCTCAGCCTATTGTGTTTGCTGGAGAGTCTAAGCTAAGAAAAACAATCTATATCTACTTCCACATGTAGCCAAATGTCAGGATGAATCATTTTCCTTGGAAGAATTCCAAAGGCAATGCCTAGGTGTTGAGAGTGACTATAGGACCTTTAGCTGTTGTATGTGTTCTACCATGATTTTGAAGGAGTATCCTACAATTGACAGTGTGGGAATGAGAAAGTAAATATTTCAGACCATAAAAGCAGAGTTTTGGAAAATGCCTAATATTTTCAACTTCATCTTGGCAATCACCTGAGGAAAAAACTATATGAAAATTCAAAAATGCATTATATCATTAACAGACCACTGGCTGACAGTGCAAGGCCAACAGTTTTCCTGCATGAAAATTGCACTACAAAAATCTGCATAAATATATTCAATTTTTTAAATCAAATTTCAAAATTAACGCTTTTGGTACAGAAATACTGTAAAAGAAAAAAAGATGTTTTGTATTAGAGTTGAGTGGTAGTAAATTTCAAAATAAACGTTAACGTAATTACACAGTATTAAGTCAGAAATTAAAGGAAATTGAAAGACACTGAGATGGGGATGGTATAAGAATTTAACATTTAAAATGCTAGATGTGTATTTCTCAAAACTGTAATTTCTCCCTTCCTTTTATTTTTGGTTTTGGTTGGCTGTTATTCGTGCTATGTTTTGGGTTACTCCTCTCTTTGGGTTTTTTTTTGTTTTTTTTCCCAATGACTGAACCAGTGTTTTTCGCTGGAATCCATTTGATACCTAATGTGAGTGGCTTCCAAAGCATTTCATGCTTTCTGCAGCACACCTTAGAGCTTCTGGGAACATTATTAGTATGCAAATTGAAGTTTTTTCTTCTATCTGAAAGACTAAGAGTAATCAGTTCAAACAGGTGTGTTTGAGTTGATTATTTTCTACATTTATCTTTTACTTCAGATGTACATCAAAATCTAGATATAAGACAAAGCTATGGAATGGAATGCAGTGTATGTAAATGTTAGAGGATTTGATGGACCACTTACAGTTCTCGGCTAGACATTTGTTTTGTCTTACCTGGCTCATGCTCTCCAGCATAATGTACATGACTTACAGGCAAAAAAAATCACCTTTTTGATTACAAAGCTTAAGACAGTCATAAATACATTGCCCTGTGAAAGTGTTATCATATCAGAGACCAAGTTTCAGTGCCAAGAACACAGCAAAATCTTCCCCAGATGGATATTCTCCTTACTGTCTATCAGATAATGAATAGGGAAGAGTAAGGGGCATCTCAGCTTGAATTAGATATCAAATACCTGCTCTGTTATTCAACTGCTGTTTCTTCTACTGAGATCCTTGACACCAAAAAAACCCAAATATTTTTTAATTAGCAAACTGTCACCAGAGGAATCGTAGACCCTAAAGGTGCACATACTGAGAATGGCCCTAATGAAGCTTGGCTTTTGTTTCTCTCAAAAATAAATTTAAAAGTGGAATTCAAACACATTGGTTGGAAGTTTTAAGTACACTGTATGAGAGGCTTTTAAAGAAAGAGGAATTGCTGCAGTACACACAAAAAGATTTTGATCTCCTTGTGCATTGTTCCATTTATGGGGTTACAGACTGGTATTAACACCACCATGAGATGAACGCAATCAATATTATCATAGTGAATTACAAAACTGATGGCTCTTCATCCACTTAAAATTACTGGAGCACAAGAATGGTTATCAGAAATAATCTAGCCTTCCTCTTGACCCCCCCAAATCTTAGTCAGTTGCCTGTCCAAAGAAGACAGGTCAACACGTGTTCCAATCTCCAGGAGCTGACCACCCACACATAAACACCCCCACACATGACCACCCACACACTAAACAAACTGATGTTTGAGTGAAAAGGTGAAAACACCCTTTGAAAATTCATTTTGTCCTCCAGTTTAGACTATTTGTGCCTCAGACATTGATGGCTGAAATATAACCTACCTTATTAGCCTCCATTTCAAAAAACATACGGCTACAGTGGTTGTGCTGTGCAGATCTGCTATATTTTGACTTATAGGCAAGAAATTCTGGAAATCTCAAAGCACAAGAAAACTATTTCTTTGACTAGGATCTTTTATGTCTTCAAAATGACTGCTTTGTGTCTTTTGTCAAACAAAAGATTGTTCAAATTTCATCCACATTATCAGAAATATTTAATGAGTCCTATTAAAAGCAACAAGTTTTCAAAATGCAGTCAGGAGGAAACCAGTGCTACGCAGCTTTAGATAAAACCTTCTCTGACAGGACTGGAACCAGAAAAAAGGACTTGGTGCCCACAATCTAATGTTACTATGTGTCAGGAAGGTCATAACACATTAACTATGTTTCAAAGTCAGGCACCAGGCTTTTTCTTTTTTAACTTACTTTGTCAAAGTCAGGCACCAGTTTTACAGATAATTTTACTGAGGTACAGTGAACAACTGTCAAGTGTGGCAGAGAAGGATATACTAAAGGGGGAGGTGATTAGAATATAGCAGAAGTTTAACCATATGAGCTTCTGCAGAAGACAGTTCTGACACGAAATACCTGAAGATTTTACTCTATATTTATGAAATACATTTAGAAAGGCATAGAAGACATAAAAATGTACATTAGACTGTACTTAGACCAAATAAGGAACAACACAGTGGATATGGCAAGCTTTCCCAAGAAAATAGGAAATGGCTATAACCTCCCATGGTATGACTGCAATATTTTAAAGGGGGTTTCTTTTGTCCTAAAAATAAAACCTCATCTCCTCTGATCAAAACAAGTATATGTTTTATATTGTATATACACATTTACAATATTTAAAATATAATTATATTGATATTAAAGAAGGCATTTTACAAAATGTAAGCATCATTTTTAATAGATTTCAGTGATTTGTAAACCTCGGCTTCACTATGGGTACTTTCCTATGGGATCTCTTGTTTTTCCTCTAGTCTTGAATCTTTTAAAGCCCCTCTCATTATTTTTGTTGTCTGAAGTTGGGCAATAATGTTACTGTGATTAATTAAGCAAAAAGACATGGAAATGGGGGTGTGGTAATCATCAGATAATAAAGCCCTCTGGGTCTTGCAATGCATGAGGTGCAGCCAGGACCCTTTATCCCCAGAGGTCTGATTATCTCCAGGAAAGCTACACCTCCCTGTACTTGCTGTATGGCTATTATGAAATATCTTTACATTTTATAGATAAAGTAAATTACTTTAATCACTGAAAATTGCCAGTGTTGTGAGGTTTCAGCTGTGAGGTTCACAGAGCTTAATCTGCCCATTTCATGTCTGAAATAACCAATAATTGTTCTAATAAAAGCATCAGTAAATCATTATTTAAATGCTGGGATCATCCCCTCAGAGTGGCAAAGGCACCTTCTGTATGTTTGATGACATGGGGTGCTCGTTTAAGCATAACCCTGGAAGTGCAAGCCGTAAGGGAAATACTCTACCAGGGCTATTTAGTGTGTGTAATCAATGCTTTGTTAGAGCATCAAATTATTTTCTGTCATTCTGCAAAGTCCTAGGTCAGCAAACAATAACATCTGCCCAACATCTGAAAATCTCTTTGGAAAAATTCCAAATGTCTTCAATTTGTCACACTTCCAATCAAGCATTTTTCAGAAAATCTTCAGTGGCTTTTGTTCAAAGGCAAAATATATTTTCCCATTCCTAAATCATTGGAACGCACAAGAAGCATGTTTACTAATTGCAAATACGATGGGGATGTCAGTGACAACTCTATCCTGCCCTCCACATTCTCTGGAGTTGTGAACACGGGGCTTTGGCAGACACCACAGTCAATCAGAAGACACTGCTGCCAGCCCTGGGATCGTGGTAGCCTCACATTTCCTTCCCATGGAGGAGCACAGAAGTAAAAATTTCAGAATTACATCCCAACCGATGTTGAACAAAAATATCACCTTTCAGGAAGAGTATTTACAAAATAAAGTTACTTACACTGATGTATTATCCTTACCTGTCACTTTACACTAACATATTCATATTTAAGATACATTATTTGTAAAGATTTGCAAGCAGTTACACAGGGCTATGGATTTCTGCTTCCAAGAGGCTTTCAGTGACCTAATGCACTAAAAGAAAGACACTATAAGATACAGACATATAGCTAAAATGCACTTCTGATTTTGTGGCATCCAGAATGATGATCTATGTGAGAACTGTGCAAACAGATGAATTAAAAGCAATTCAAGGCCTTTTTGCAGTGCACTGCTCATGTACACACACAAGCTGAAGACCAGCCACCCAGGAAAGCAACTAGTTATATTTATTGGACTAATGTATGATAGTTTCCACTGGCATGCCAAACAGGAAACATTTTACCTAGAAACAGAAAACAATATCCTAAAATAATATCCTTAGGAGAGATGAAAAAAACAGAACTAGGAAGCAGAGGAATATTGGTCCTAATGCGATTTATTCTACTTTTTTTAAGAAGTGCTAAAAAGTTGACACATTTCCCATGACAGGAAAGTAATTTTATTTCAGAAGGAAAATGTGTGCTATCAGTAATTCTCCAGAGAAATCTGAGATTATTGTGCCAGAGGCAATTAACCCTGAGTAATAAAAACTTCTAGCAGCCTCAAATGACAACCTGATAGAAGAGCAGATATTTCCAAGGGAAAATAGTGACTTGCAAACAAGATATCTTTTTCTTCTCTTCTGGCTTTCAACCCAAGCTTTTAAGCTTCCTGCAGTAATTTGTTTACCAAGTTGACTAATGAGAAGAATTAATCAGAAGACTTTTCATAGGAGAAATATGACCAGTAATATGAGCAAGAATCCTATGATACAGAAGACCAATGTCATCTGCTTCTGGGAGAATTCCAAATTGAAAGATTGCATCTGGTTACAAGATACAGTGTAGGAGATGAGGAGGAATGCTCTGTAGAAGCTGCATTTTAAAAAACAAACTGATTGGCAAAAAAAACCCCAAAACTGAGAATATCAGTCTTAGGAATTAAGATGAGATCAAATTTAAGGCTAGACTTGCTCGCTCCTTAAATGTAAGTCATATAAAGAAGGAGCTGGTGAAGTCAGTGAAAGGACTGATAGGAGAAAATCACAAGAAAATAAGGAAAATTGGAAGATTCTGCCTTCTGATAACTAATTTGTTAGTGTTGAAAATCTATAGTATCTTTGAGATTCAAAGGTAAATGTTAAAATCCCATTACTGTGTCCTTGTTTCATCTGAGGTACAGTTATTCTCCTTCCCAGTAGCTGGAACAGTGCTGAGTTTTGGATTTAGGATAACAATAATGTTGACAACACACTGAGGTTTGAGTTGTTGATTACTCTAAGACTTTTCAGCCTATACCAGTGAGAAGGATGGGGGACACAAGGAGCTGGGAGGGGCACAGCTGGGACAGCCAAGCTGGGCCAAAGGGAGACTCCAGATGGCATCTTGGTCAGTGGAGGTCCTAGGAGGAGAGCTGGCCAGGGATTTCTCAGCGACTGACAGGTGGGTAGTGAGAAATTGCCCAGTGCGTCACTTGGGTTTGATATTCCAATCAAATTCAGTACATTTCCAAATGAAACAGACAAAGGAGCTCTGAAATTTTCAGCTACATAAAGTTTATGATGCATACCATTGGTTAATGCAGTTTTAAAAACTAACTTATATCTTGTAGTTCAGGAAGACAGAGTGAACCAAAGATAACAAAACAACTATAGTGAGAATAAAAAAGGTGGGCTCTTAGGAGCTGTCATTGGAGCACTGCTTACCAAATTTTAAAGCAGGAATCAATTAAAGTTTTGGTTAAGTATATCACTTACAAAAAAGGGCAAAAATGGTCTTGAAAGTTATCCATGCCAGAACTGTGCTTAATGTAGTACATTGTGCATCCAGTAACTTTTTTATGCAAACAAAGCAAAAAGATGTAGTTAAATTCACCATATCTCAGTATTTCTCAAGGCATTTCTTCTGAATTTTCCTCTGAATAAGCAAATAAACCTAAGTTTTACAAAAATTTTGAAAGCATGCTAAAAGGAGGAATTGGAAACTGGCATGCAACATGGCATGTAGTAATTTTTAACAAATATATGTGCTAGGACTGAACACAGCATAACCAAAACTGTTCAAGAATACGTTGGTCAGTCTATTCTGCTACTCACAGCACCAGAGCTTAAAGCTCGTGTACATTTGAAAAAACTTCCAAACAGTTCCAGACACACTTTAGGTGCCACGCTTTCAGGTATGCCTGAAGTAAAATAGCTATGACCATAAAAACTCTTGATTGCATACAAATGGAAATACTACAACATCTGACCCCAAAGTCTTGGGTTCCAACTCTGAAACTCATGAGCAAACTGGGATAGCTCACAGGAGCAGCTCCCTCTTGCCTGTGGCTGCTGAGGGGAATGACAATGTTTAGGTTTAATTATGTTAGAAAAGGATTCACGTAGACACTCAATATCAGGTAAGCTCCTCGTCTAATACGGAAATTGAACTCATGCAACATTCATGCAGAAATATTTTACGTAGCTACAGTAAATATGATCAAAGCCTTTAATTGTAAAACAGGCTGAAGCTTCTTGTGAGGAATTTCGGGTAATAAGCAAATATGAAAGCCAACTTGGGGGTTACCTAAAAGGGTGAACAGCCTTTGAGGTACCAAACTTAAGGCCTCTTGTGCATCAAAATCTATAATATTTAGAAATAAAACAGAGATCTTTGAAGGCGTGAAAATCCTGAGGCTTCAAGAATATCTTATTTAGGCTGAAGAATATATTACATAAAATGGGAGAGGGCATTATGAACACAGCCTAACAAGGAACACAGAGTAATGCCTCAACATGCTTTTTGTTCAAACTTTATAGGAAATTAGATTAATAATGCATGAGCTGCTTTATGCTAAGGTTACTGGCTCACCCACCCCCTCACTTATTTTCCTTTGGAAAGCATTCTACTTTTACATACAAAATTAGATTTTTCCCATTTTATTCAACATGGCTAGAGCAGATACAGAGCTCTCAAAAGCACTCAGATAAAGTCACTTTTATAGAGCTATGCAGATCTTTTCTGTTCATGTTGTTATTCTTTTCCTTACTGCAAAAAGTAGACAATCTAAAGAGTAGCACAACTAAATTATGTAACTTTTTACAGCATTGCCAGTTCTTTCAAAGATGTTAAAGTAACTTATGATAAGTTGTGATATTTATCAGATCTTGGGAAAACCAGTACGTGCTTGGAAACAAACGTCAGGCTTACTGTGGGGAAAAAGAGCAAGATGTGGGTTAGAGAACATTTCCATCATTCTCCCATTCTTTCTTTCTGGAAAGAGGGTCAAGCTTATATTAGGATCAGTTTTTCAGCTATTAAGATTTGGGCAGGAAAACCTTCACCTTGTTTTTATTCTGAAAAGAAGCAGGTTGCAATAACACAGACTGTCCTTGAAGTCACCACACCTCCACCTACTCTTCTTGTCAATGAGAAGATTAAACCCTCTGCAGTCCATATGTCTTGTCTCATGAAACACAAGGCATTTTTGGCATTTCTTCCCTTTAAGGGCAATTAGAGGTAGTAGATGAGATAAAGGCAATTACTGCTAGCAGAGTACAACTGTGTGTACACAATGACTTCTTGAGCACAGTGACTCATCGAGTATCAGAAAGTCATACACTGTGATATTTCTTTAAATGAAAAATCATCATCAAAAGAAAGCTGTGAAACTGTTGGCATCACTTTCAAAATATAAATAGGGTAGAAGAGAGCAAAAGGGAAGAAAGATTTCTTCCATAGACTCACAAACCTCATTAACAGAACAAGAACAGATAACCTTTTTGTTGACAAATTCCTGAAATCATAAAGTCAAACAGTTGGAGGGATGAAAAGGAACTCAGAAGATCACTTTGTCTAAGACCATGATCTGAAATAGAGTCATCTGTACTAAAATAAGCATTTACCAGGGAAAGCTAACAGTTTTTTTTTTAATTTTCAGTTACCTTTTTTCCTTTTGGAAAACTGCTATTTATCTACTTAGGTATCAGTAGTTTGGGTTTTTTTGTTTTGGTTTGTTTTTTTTACCTGAATAGAAATATTCTCTTTCTGCAAACTAAGTCAATTTCCTCTTGTCCTTCACCTGACAGTTACAGGGAGCAATTGAGGACACTCCTGATAACTGTTTAGACATTGAAATGCTACTGTCAAGATTCCTGTTTTTTAAAAACAGAAAACGAAAACAGTTTTTTCAGCTGTTGATCTAAGTTTTACATTTGGTGTTTTATCAAAAGACTGTGCTTTGTCATCAAAAGACTCAAAGCAGGTAAATATAGGGTAATTTAATATATCCTGATTGAAGTTTTATATATACATATATATAAAATTATAGTCAAAGGACTTCTCATTATGTCATTACAGCCACTGTGAACTTTCTCATTGCCTTCACTAGGAATTAATCTAAAGAAAGAATTCAGAATACAAATCCAGGATGATCCTTATGAATAACAGCACATGGGAAAATTCTGGACAAATCTGTTTTTGCAAGACACACCCTTTCCTTAACTTCAGAGAGGAGTTACATGTAGGAGATAAGTAGGATTTGACTGTAAAATAACTCACTAACCATGTACACTAATATTTTAAGAGGTCATTATCTGGCACACAGGCAATATTAATAAAAAATACATAATTCCGTTTTCCATTGCTTGTAATTAATAATTTCATTGCCAAAGTTCTCACAAATTGAGAGAGCCAGCAACAAGAATCACTTTCTGTAGATTATAAAAGTTAATTTCCAATACATTATGTATATCATTCTTTAAATGTCACATCCAAATGCATTTTTAGTGACTGATCTTAATTTTGCATATGCTTTTAAAGTCGTATTCATTAAAAAGTAATCCCAGTAAATTGACGTCAGGACCATATTTCATTTCGTCCATCAAATTTCTGAAATGTTTTGAGACAAATTCTTGCCCATCACTAACTGTACCTGGGAAACGGTTGTTTCACTCTCACTGAAACTTCATCCTGAAGCATCAAAAAAAGATTAGGAATCTGCTAGGAGAGATCATTCACTTAAAGTAAAAATGGATAATGACACTGCACTGCAAGAGCTTTTTAAGCTGCTTTTGGCAGAGCCTGAATTCCAGGTGACGGTGCTTATCAGCCAGGGACAGCCAGGACAGCCCACACCTGGGGACAGGACCAGGTTTTCAGCACTGTCCTTTGTGAGCTACCAAAACTAAATGACCTTCTCTGCATACACATAAACATGTCTAATTCCTTTCTGATTTCAAATTAGACTAAAAATCCAGTGAAGAGCAGGTTTTGCTTTAATTTACTGTGAATTTCATAATGTAATAACATCAGAGGAGTTAATGTACAGCTCTATTAATTGAAAGTAGAGCTTCAGGGGTTGGTGGAGCTCTTTGGTTCTTTTCCTCATTTCTTTGTAGAGAATGAACTTTGAATTTTTCATTTTCAGGTCCTGTAGATTTGCGACACAAAACACTTTTTTCCTCATTCTTGTCACAACGTGATTAGGGAAATAATTTTTTTCGCTGGCTTTCTCTCTTTTTACATATAATGACTCAGATCAGCTAATCAGTCTGACTACCCTTACAATGTCACAGCTTTCAGGCTGACATTTATGTTCATTTTAATATTTTCTTCTGGCTAATAAAGAAAATTGGCAAAAAAAGTACTCATATAAAATGTGTATCTGAGCAGTTGGCTGCGCAGGGAGATATGAAAAACCAAAATGCTGGAGCAAGATTAAAGAAAACCAAAAATGAATCACATTTTAAACAGTGTCCCAACAAGATTTGGAGGAATCCTGGCAATCTTTTTTAGAGAGATCCAATGATAATACAGGTAATTTTCTTACCTAGTGTTGTATCTTGGTACATGAAGAGAGATAAATGAATAAAATTCTTTGTTCTATGCACCACAATAATCCATAAAAAGAGATGGGACTAAGAAACGCCATATATCACATATATCATAAAGAAGAATAATCCAAGGTTCACAGACCAATCTTGATTGCACTGTGAGGGATTCTCAGTGGCTGGGATCATAATATAGCCTACTGTACTCCTGTCCTCAAGCTCAATCTATTTTTTTTTTTCCTTAAAATTAAGAGATTCCATTAATCAGGAGAGGAATTCAAGTTCCCTCTTACCACCCCCCCCAAAAAAAAATCACAAGCACAAATTAACCCTGTCCCTCCACCCTACAAATACACAGATAACCTGTCCTACAGAAACATCTAAAAATTTATATAAACCCTCAGAATTTGCATAAAATCTCTCCATGTCATTTCCTCTAAATACAGAGGAGGGTCATAAATTCTGGCTGCTAAAATTTTAACATACTATACAAACCATACGAAAAAGAGGAAAGCAACATACTGGCCATAGGGTAAAATTAGGATACTTTAGTCCTGTGTCCCAAATTCTATAGAAGAGTTTTACAGACATAAAACCCCACAGAAGTTTTTCAGATAATTATTTGGCCACATCTAAATCACAGAAGAATCTGATAGTGGGACTTGGGGTTTTGGGCTGTTTTGTCCCAGCCATGTTCTGAAACAAACATTGTAACATACTGGAAAAGTTTAGCAGATTTTAATTTTCCTGCGAGGAGGAAAGCATTAATCTCTACCAACCTACCTAGATACATTTTGTACCAAAGATATATGACTCCTCAGGAAATCCTCCTGACAGAGACAGAAAAAGAATACTCTAAAAATTAGATTTGTTGTCTGTTAACACCCTATTTTATATTCAATTTTCTTTTGTCACATTCCAAGAAAGCAATTATTTTTGCATGTACAGACACAATGTTCTTTCTGAAAGGTAGAGTTTCATATCTTTGTCCATCCCTTTTGATTTATTTCCTCAGTGTCAATATATGATGCCTGTGCCAGCACTTTGAAACTCAAAAAGGGGTATTTGCTCCACAGAATACAAATGCTAGTTCAAAGAAAATTTTTGCTTGCATTTATGCTTTGAGAAAACAGATTTTAAAATCCTGGAAGCCTGTTCAAATTTAGTTTACTGGCAGTATCTGCCTAGTTAGGACATTTATCTCTTTAGTTCCTGAAGGGCAGCAACACAGAAAAACCACCATCATGACGTGAATGTGAAAAGAAACCAAACCAACAACATAATAAACAGATTTTAATTTGGTAGGTCATCTTTAGTATTAAAAACTGATGTAAAGTCCCAGGTGCTAGAGTCCTCTCAAAGTTCCCAGGGCTTTCTGTTCTGGCTGGAATTTACAGAAGTGCTATTGGCAGGTATATATAGAAATACAGAAAGAATATTTTTGCAACTTAACTTTTATTTTTTCTCACCAACTGTTATTAACTTTTACTGAGACAGAGCCACAGTCTGTTTTTACTATTGGAGTGGTAATCTGTTAGTGAGCAGCACAGTTCCCCTCATTAGTTTTGTTTGCTCAAGATGTTTATGGTTTTTTTGTTTGCAAACACAGCAATGTTAACGGAATTTTTCCCATATTCTGTGCCTAGCTTTCGAAACCAGAAAGAGCTGCTCTCTTAGCCTGGATGAAAACACTTTTTTTCCCTGTTTCTATGGGACTACAATTTCTTCACATTGGTTACACTAAGAAATTTAAAAGAAATACTTCTATTTTCAGCTGAAATCCACTCTTACTGCATATAATGTATTTACTGAACTAAAAAAAAAAAAAAAAATTAATAAATTAAGATGAATTATTGTCAACTGGCAAGTGCTCTTTAACTCTTCACAAAGGAGAATAACAGCTGTGAATATCAAGCAGAACTCACTCATTGAAAATGCCCCATAGTTTACAGAGTGTACAGTAAAATGTGCTGGGGGGAGGGATGTGCAGGGACAGAGGGAGACCACGTGAGCATTGGCCAAATCCAAAAAGTGTTTTAGCTTGCTGCAGCATCTTTGAATTCTGTTTGCAACACCACCTTTAAGAAAGGCTTTGTTTGAAGGGCTTCTTCAGTGAACATTCTGGGTTAGTGTTTCTTTTAGTTTTAACATGTGAATAACAGGTCCCTGCATCATCACACACCCCTGCAATGTACCCGTGCTGAAAACACACAAGATTTGTGTTCTTAACCCTGTGATTTGAGAACAATAACTGTTAATGTAACTCAGTTAACTGTATTGCTTTTAATTGAAGATTATCTTGATTACAGCCAAAGGGCACTATTAATACTCTGAAGAAATGACTAAGACTTTAGCATTTGAATGTTGTAGAGAAAATAGAACTAATTAGCACTAATTTAATTCTAAGATTAAAGAAAATCCATTTTTTTTAATTTTTAATTTAAGATAAACTATTTTACTCAGAACAAAGAAAGAATAATAAGTACTTTTTCCAACTGAAAGGCATTTTTTACTTTTGCATTATTTCATTAATATGGGAATATGGGAATCATGACCCCATTAAAGATCAAATAATAAGCATTTAATTATTGACAGCAAATAAATTTTTAATAAAGATGCAAGGGTTTTGCTGTATAAAAGAAAGAAAACAAAGTACCTCTGACCCAGAAATTCTTAGAGGATCTCACACCACTATATAATCTATAACCTAATTTTAAAAGGATAGGTTCACAAAGGGACATGTTATTTTTCTTTCTTCTGTACCACAGAATGAGGTACTGTGAGTATAACCTCTGTGAACATGCTCCCCAGAAGTACCCCAGTTCTATCTTAATCATGCACTTAAACTAAATAATACATTGAATATGTCATAACCAGGAGGACAGTCATGATAAAAAGTGATTTAACCCCTTTTTACTCTACAAAATAATACTTTCTTTTCTTTACCTTGGGACTAGTTGTCATTTATAATTTCTGACCAAGGGAGACATAATGGATTTACAATGAAACTCTGATGCTTTTCCAAGGAACATGAAGATGCAGAAAATAAGCACCCGTTACATTAGCAGACAAAAAGATGTTTTCATTGGCACTCTGAGCCTCATCCTGATGCTGGCAAATAAATGGACTGTTTGCAGGTTCTGAAAGCATAGTTTCTAGCTAATCACATTTCTACAAGGTAAAAAAAGAAAAAAAGAACTTTTTCTGAACCTTCTGATTCATCACATAACTAAAAGATTCAAAATTACTTTTCTCAGCTTTGCATTCATATTCAGAAGGGGCCCAAATCCAAGAGCACAAGTCCAATCAGTCACTACCAAATATTCAGATCAGTTTCCTAAAATGAAGAGAAATAACTACATGACAAATAAAAAGGAAGAAAAAAGGTAGATATATTTGGGAACTTATTACTGTAAGACACTCTAACTCTTTTTCCAAATTACTTCTTTTGCCACCTGTATCATCAAAATATCACATCAAGGAGGGGAAAAAATTCTTAAAAATATAAAAAGTAGAAGAAAAAGAGGAGCTGTCAGAAGACAAAATATTTACTAAATTATGGAATCTATTTAGTCTTTTCATAGTTTAAATGAAATAGCGTATTCTTGACAGATGAGAAAATTTCAAAAGATTCTATGTTGAGATTCAGTTTGAATAACTCACATACTAGCTGAGTTTCACAAATTTGCAGAAGTGGGTTGAAGTTCTCCCATGCACTGCTTTGCTTCAGATACCCCAGATTTTCAGAAGCAACATGATATATAAATAGGGAGAAGTGAACCACATGAACACTTGAAAAAAATAACTCCTCGACAATTCAGTGTAAGTTAATTTATGGAGAGTCTGATCTCTGATATTATGAAGAAATTCCTTCCTTTGAGGATGGTAAGACACTGGCACAGCTTGCTCAGAAAGGTTGTGGACCTTCCATTCCTGAAAATGTCCAGAGCCAGGTTGGAAACCTGGTCTAGTGGAGGGTGTCTCTGCTCATGGCAGGGGCTTGGAGTGAGATGAACTTTATGGTTCCTTCCAACCCAGGCCTTTTCATGATTCTAGGAATTTCCTTAGCTGACCCATCCCCAAAGGGCTGGTAGGAAACTGGCAGCAGTCACATGCTTGAAGCAGCCATGGAAATACTCTGCATTTTGTGTCTAACAGCAATAGGAAATAATAACCCTCATTATTCTGCATTTCACAAAATAAAAAGTCTGTAACAGAAAAGTGCTTTGTACACAATGCATTTCTCATGCATCTTCCTTCTGCATGTACACTGGTCAGATTTGCAGCAGCATGGCATGCACTGATTTGCTCTCAGCAATATAAACAACAGAATGGTGGAGCCACTAGGTCCATTTTCAAGGACATCTGAACATTCATGAGTAAAAGAGAAGATTTTGCAAGGAATTTGACTGACTGCTTGAAAAAAACAGACAGAAACCTGGAAACAGTTTATCCTTAGTCTCCGTGCTGTAAAATTATGTCCCAGTTTTTGTGAAACATCTGGTGCAGGCCAATGCAGGCCACTCAAGGACAGGGTAATTGCTGCTCTCTGATTTGGACCAAGCCTGAAGGACCATTTAAAAATAATTTCTAGGGTGAGTTTTCCCAATCTCCTAGATTGCAGGAATACTGCAAGTTAGCAACATCTGCATTATTGGGAAGAAAATTAAGCCCCTAGCAATTACGTTTGAAAACACTTTGCAATGAAAACTTCAAACCAGCATTGTTATCACCTACTAATGTTTCAAAAAAACACTTGGATTTTCATGTTTATCCTAATACAATACGGATTTTTTATGGTGTGAAATACAGTGTATGATGCTGGATTGCCTTTGATGCAAACGCAGTCTGTGCACATTTAAAGAAATGAGATTGTTCTGCAGGCAGCTCCTCAGCCTGTTTGCCAGGGAACACACATTGGGAAAGCACCTCCACTACTAAGACTTCTCAGTTAGAATTAAGATAAATCATGGATCCAAAGTAAAGCAGCATTAAACTGAGCACCTGTGAATGACTTCAGGCTACTTAAAGCAAATATTCAAAGACAATGTATCTGGGCAGAAGTCAAAGTTTAACCAGACATGCATATGGAGTACAACAGAAGTTTTCACCTGCAAAACATTATAAGAAACTTTTATTCATTTCATATTAACACAGATGGAAAACACCACTACCTGAAGCCTCTTCAGAACATGACCTGTCTGCGGCCAAAAACCAGGGAGAAAACATAGTAAGGATCAATATACAGTTCTAAGAGCCTCAAAGTGGTAAGATGTTTCACATACAGACCTCAGCAACATAAAATACATTGTTTATAGGAGAAATGTAAAACAAAATTTGCCAAGCTAACAGCCCTACAAATGAAAGGAGAACTCAATTTTTTGAAATAACCATGGCAGATGTTTTAGCATAAATGGCACATTTAAGATTCTTTTTCCCCAAAAGGGTGTGAACACTCAAAAATACTGACCTAAAGCCGTATCTTGTGCTAAGCAGTGGAGGACTTCAGTCTGCAGTAAATCAGATAGCATTTACTCTAACAATAATGACAAAAGAGGCCTCAGTTGTAGAAGTACACAGAAACATCTACCCTAGCATTTGACAAAAACAAGAAGATAAATTATCAATGTTTATTTCTTACAAGTGGGGCAAAATTTGGTGAAGCAAAAAAAAAAAAAAACCCAAAAAAACCAACCAAACAAACAAAAAAACCCCAGTCCTGATCCAAGGTATATTTGTTTTTTCTCCTCACAGCTCTATGCAGATTCTTGCATTTCGCCTGCTACATTAACTTCTCAAACTCATTTACTGAATCTAGATTAATTTTGAAAACACAAAGCCCTCTTTTGCTTAGCTGTTTAAGTTTCCCAGCCATGTAAGAGGTCATCTAGAAAACATAGTTGCCAACTTTATCCCCAGAGTTTTATTCCACATTCCATCCATTTACAGCAGGTACTTGCCAACACCAACAAGACCAGTCTGTTCCTCAGACTCTTCCACATCACAGCTTTTTGGCCATGAACAGCACTTATCTAACTGTTCAGTTCAGGCTCATCTGAATTTCCCAAATTGATGGAGAAGGCAGAAGACATCAAAAACATGTGTGGGATGAGAGAAAAGTCAGTGTGCCCTTTCTTCCCTTCAGCAGCCTCTGATACAGGCCTTTCCAGTGAAGCCTTGACTAAAAATCAAGTTTTTGCCAATAGCTAGATTAACTTCAAATGAAAATTTGGAAGTGATATTATCAGCAAATTTTGAATATTTCTTAAGGTTAACAGTCCATTTTTTTAAAAAAAGACTCTTACTAATTTCTGCAATTTAGTAACACACTTTATCAAGGGATTTTGCCAGGAAACAGAGTTGAAAGTTTTTTGTGGGTTTTGGGTTCTTTTTAGTTTTGAGTTTGCATTCTTCCCATTTTGTTTTTTCTATTTTTAGTATTAAGAAAAAGAGTGAGTAGTTTTCCTGATCTACCTTCTCTATAAAAATCATCTCTTCTGAAGATATTACCTCTTATTATTCATTCTGCTCTGAAATAAAAAGGCTTAGTATTTTCCATCTCTTTTCATATTACTCTTGTTCCATAACTCCAAATATTCTTGTTTTCCCTTTCAACAACCTGTTTATTTCTTGCATGTCTTTTTGAAGCTACAGTGCAAGTATAAATATTCAGTTCTATTAGAAAAAAAAAGAAACAAAACAAAACAACAACCAGATTTTACTTGAAAGTATTAGACTAGGGATTTCCTTTATCATAATCCTATTCTTTACACAAGCTAATGTACTCTGTTCCCTGGTGAACAAAATTCTCCAAGTCCACTGCCTTCCAATACTGCCCTTCAAGAAACAATATAAACTAACTTTTTATTGCACTCCAAGCCTTTTTCACTTAAAATGACCATAATCACAGAGGGAGAAGTCAACTAGAGAAAGGCAAAAGCTTGACCAACATTCTCATCAAACAGCCAATTTCTATTGGTTTATAGGCTAGAGTTGGAAGCAGTGAAACCAAACTTTCATTGCAGTCCTACAAGCAACTTCAAGGTGTTTTTTTATCAGTATTTCAAGGAGTCTATATAAGTTTCAGCCATAAATCAACTTTGCTTTTTCAAGTAGGCTGATGTCTAGTTGGTTTGGGGCAGGGTAGAAGAATCTCACAGAGTTTTCTTTAAAAAACAATAGAATGACTATTTAAGAATGTTAATCTAATAACATGCTGTACCCCTTATTTCTGCCTGATGGTTTAATTATTAGTAACTCAGTTCAGTTCATTAGGGACCTATTGTGCTGCTGTTGGCAAAACAGAAATGTCACTGCATGTTAAATAATTAAAAGCAGTAAAACAAACATTATCTTTTGAGTCCTGGATTTATAAATTGCTATTAAGCATGTAACACTTTAATCAATAACTACTTATCTATTTTGTTCTAGTGAATAATGAGTACAAACGGTTTCCTGTCACTCTAATTATGATGACTACCCAATTTTTCCTACTATGACCATAGATATTTAGTTTTATTTTGGTTTTACTACAGAGTATAAATATGAGCAACAGTTTGTGGATCCAACAAGTTATGCAGCAGTACTAAGCTATGTTTCCCCAAGCCAGTCACTACTTTTTTTTCCCCTTTTCTGGAGTGACCAAAACCTGCAGTCCTTAATCATCAGATTTGTCTGTGCCATGTTATTTGTCCTGCAGCACAGGAACTGGTTCTGACTCAGTCCCACACAAATTAGAAACTTGGAAACTTTCAGGGAGAAGCTGCAGAAAAGGGTCTGTGTTGCTTATGTGAAATAGAATAATGGTCTTGCTGGGCCCAAGTCCCCAGAATTTTGAGAGGATTTAATTCCTAGGCATAAGAAGTGGGGCCCCAGTGATACAGTAACTCTATGCACTCAGTCCTTAGTTCTTCCAGTCTAAACTGTTACACTACAAATTACATTTTACCACCAACAATTACCATTATTGAGCTCTGGTACAACGAGGACTGAACAAAGGTACAGTCTGAAAACTTTGATAACAGGAAGATTCTTTTTAGACTGGAATAATCATAGGAGAGATTGTTTTGTAACTGAATCTCATCATTCTGATTTTTCATCTTTTTGGTTCTATTACGTTATGGCAGTTCTGTCAAGAAGTTTTGCCAGTGTCAGTCAGAAACAGAGGAGAGCATAATGCAAAATAAAAGGCAGAGTACATCTAGCTTTTACAAATGTTTACTGCTAACATGAAAGGAATGTCAAGTGGAGAATAATGCTTCTGCTGCTGTCTTTGTCACAACTTGGGAGAAACTTTCAGAACCATTAAGAAAGTCACTTTCATACTATAATTTCAAAACAAAGATAGGCACGGGTAGGCTGGATTTGGAAGGGAAGCAAACCATTAAATAGTAATGTAAGTGTTTCTACTGCCACAGTGGCAATGATCACATTTTAATGCCGGAGTTAAAGTAACCCCTACCTATTTCCTTCACAACTGCCTCTCACCAAATCAGGCAGAAAGTTGCCATCCAACAGCTAATGCCCATGCAGAATAATTACTCAAATCCTTGGACAGAGGATACTTAAATCAGCCTGAGGAGCACCTGCCTTACCAGTAGCGCCTTGCTGTAGTTGTGTACAGAAAGCTCATTTAATTCAGATCCCTTTCAGCAAAGAGCAGGTTAACTGTAATAAGAAAAGGCAGCTATGACCACAGGAGCACAGTAGCATAAGCATGGGAAGAGAAAAAGGCAATTGAGATAATGACATGAGGTCTAGCAAGTGCCTTGCTGACTTGAACAGCTCTTTCCAGGACAGTTTAGCAGAAGAGGACAAAAAACCCCCCAGAAAGATCTTTGGAGGAGAAACACAGTCACCCTGCACTTATTTTTTTTTGAGAACAAAGTAGTTAAATACATCAGAGTGACAAAAAATATTTATTTAAATAACCCAATGCAAGCTGGTCTTCACAGCTACTTTGTGCTTCTTTTCTTTTTCTTCTAGAAGGTCTCTTAAACCGTGATTTCTGAAGTTCTATTTTTTTGTTGAGCAGAAACAAAGTACTCTTTACTTCAAAGAATAGTTGTATGTGACAAAAACAAACTCCCCACTCCTGGCCTTAGCTGTTAAAGTGCCTTTTGTTGGGCAGTATCTCAGACTAACCAGTTTTATCTTGCCTGTACCCTCAGTCTAGTTTGCCCACCATGATTATGCGTCTAACCACTACAGCAAGTGGACATAGGAAGATGAAAGTTTCATATTAAAAGGGAAAAGCTTAAGTGGAGCCTAAACCAAAATGCCAATAGGTACATTTGTTTTCTTCAAGAAAAGAAAAAAGAAGTCAGCAAGAAGCCAAAGAAAAACAACCTAACGTGCACTAGAGAAGCCATCAAACTTAAAGAGAGTGCTGGCACTTCCACAGTATATGCGATGCATGGCAATAGTATAGGTCCCTAACTGTGGCAAAGAAAAACTAACTTGTTTCTCACGCCTGGTTTTCAACATGCAACTAAAACTGACAGATCTGCCTTTTCCATTTTACATAACCATTCAGTGGATGATAAATCCATCTCCAAGCACTTTGCTTTCAAGGCAAATCTTGGGTTTTGTTTGTTTACTTCCACGTAGGTACACAGGCCCAGAACACAGACAGCCAAAGACCACAAACACTACCAGAAAGTAAACTGGTAGATGTTTCAAAAACAGCAAACAGGACATGGGAAACAAGAAACATAGTGGGGAAGAAACAGAATAAATGAGCTCACTCATGAGCACTCTGAATGAAAATGAGCAGTGACTTATACAGGTGGGAAATAGGCAAAGGGAAGGGAAAAATGAGACAGAAATTGTATGTCAGCTCCCAAAATGTCACCAAGCAGTAATTGAAACATTAGAGAGCAAATTATGGAGGGGGAAAAAAAGAAAAAGAAAGTGTTACATAGGCTTTTCATCATTTCTTCAACATCTTGATCTCATATGTTCTTCTGGGCTGGTGCAATCTGCATATTTGCAATTTGAAAGAGCAATTTTTAGAAGACCAACCGGGTTGCTATCTGCAGAGTAAACATCAGTTGGGGTCCAAGATCTAAGCCAAAGCAATTCATTCACTGCTCACTTGACAGAACACCAGGATGCCAACAGGAGAATCTTTTCCTCCTATTTGTCATGTAGGAGCTTTCAGGATTTTTTTAGGCAATCTTCTCTTTCTTATGCTCCATCTGGTAATTCATTTCTTCCTTGTCCCCTCCACTCCCTAGACACAACCACACTGTGTCCCCAGGTACATCTTATTCCCCACAAATTCCTCTGTTTGCCTTTGCTGATCATAATGGATCCTTGAGCAAATTGGCTCTGCGCTTATAGATATTTGCATTTTCGACATGTTTGGTTTAGTGATGAAATAAGAAAAGTGTAATGGAAAAAGAGAAGAGAATCTGAAAAAAGACAGGAATTAACTTCTCAGCATGAATAAAACCAGCTACAGATCCAAAAGCATTTTCAGACATAAGTAATGTCAAAGGAAAGTTAAAGGAGATTAATATTTGGGGAATTTTATCTATATATGTGTATGTATGTGCATATTTATACATAAACATATATTTCTAAGGCTAGAAAATTCAAAATATAAAACAATATTTGAAATCCTTTCAAGTTTAAGAAACCAAAATCTCACCGCTCAGGTACCTAAACAATCTCAAGTAATTCTTGACTTTTATACACAGTCTTACTCAAATATTTCACTTCCAACTTTTACTTAATGAAAGCTGCTTATGTTATCATCTCGTCCTCTTTATTTAGTCACGTCATTATAGGTATAATGGAGACTCCACAGCTATATTTCCTAAATAAGCACAGCTTAAAATATTTCTGGAGGTATCTGGGATACAAAGCACACCTAAAGCAAATAAAGAGTTTCCATTTAATAGAGAGAGAGAACAGTAAAGCAAAAGTCTCAAGAGCAAAGCACATCTCACTGAATATCTCTTCATGGGCAGGTGATCCAAGCTAGTAGCGTAATAAAGCAGTGAACAACTTCCCAAATGGGTACAAGTAAAGCAGCACGTGCACAGAAAAAATAGAAGTCTGTAAAGGAAAGTTAGACATAAGCCTAAAACTGCTTCAACAGTAAGGTTTTATCTGTGCCAGAAGTTCTGGCAGTGCTCTGCAGCTTCAAATGGCATGTTCCTACTGTCTCTTGAACAGCTAGGCACAACTATTTAACCATTTTAGGAGCAAAGTAGAATATGCAGCTCCAATTAACACTAATGGAAGCTGCATGTTCATTTGGCTACACATGCTGCCAAAAATGTACTTCTTGGCCCACAGCTTTAAAGTAAGAAAAAAAATCCCATTCTTAAAGGCAAAAAGGTTCACATCGTAGATATTTTCACTGATTAAAAAAAAAAAAAACAACAAAACTATAGTGTGGTTGTTACAGGCAGCATAAGCTGCTACATAAAGACAAATCAAGCCTGCAGCAAAAAGCCTGAACACCAAATAGTCAGTGGTGTGTCACAGTGATATATAAAACAAATCAAGAAATTTGTATGGATAGAATATAGTGGACATAACTCACAGGTAAATACTGCAACTTGCAGGTAGAAGTTATTTCAAAAAGTTTCCAACTGCTCTGCATCATCTAAGTAACAGTATCACTCTAAAGAGAAAATCTGAAACCATATGTGTTTGTTAATATGGCCTTAAGTGTTAAATTTGCTGTTGCTGTCTTGAGCTATGTCAAGACTGTTTAAATAAATGCTGTGACTTGCTAAATCCTGTCCCTAGCTAATTAAAACCATGGGTTTGAAGTATGTTGCTTAATACACTCCCTTTACTCACTGTTCACTGTTGATACACTTACTAAAGAATTGCACAATACAGGACACAATACAGGACAATTTGGCTGCAAATGCAACAAAAAAAAAAATAGAGAATGTGAATTTGAGGGAATTCTCAGAACAAAAAAAAAATCAAATGCACTGCTGTGATTAAAGAGCCGCTTCATAAAAATGGAAAAAATTTCTTGATTTGTAAAGAAATCTATTTTTTAAATGGATAATATTTATATATAAGTCAGATAAATGCAATCAATTACAATCAAAAAAATGTAAATTATTCTAAGAGGAATTCAATTTATTAAGTAAGGCACAAAATACCTACTTAATGTGTCAGATGTTTTCTTCTGGGATTTGAGATAATTCAAAGAGATTGCTGTGCTTTCCCTTCAATCTCAGGTGGGCACATTGTCACTTGATTGTTTTAGTTATTGGCTGGTTGCAGTGAGAACTGGTTTACTATACTGGGAAATGTTTTCCTAAGTGTTTTCCAAGGGCTCTAATAACTTCTAGTGCAGCTGGTGCAAGATACAATCCATAGAGGGGATCCTGCACCTACAGCTCATGCACAAGAACCTTCTAAGCATTGATTAGGTTTAGATCTGGAGGCAAACTTCTTCATTCTGATTCCTCTCCATCCATCAGCCAGCTTTCTGATGCAGCTGTAGCAAATTACAGCTGCCAAAATATTATCTATCAGTTATTGAAGAATGCCTAATGATTGCACATCAGAGTAAAGCTTTTTAAGTCAAAAGAGATAAAAAACGTATTCTGGTTCTGTCAGAATACACAGCACTTTGACAGGAACCACATATTACATGCAGACATAACGTGCAGAAGGGAAATAAATATACTGGATTATATTCACCTGAGCCAGGAACTTCTTAATGTTAGAATTTTTCACCTTCCCAGAGGCAATGGATTCTTGGCTCATCCAAAACACCTGAGACAATTATCAGTCACAATGCATGTCCCTGAAGGTTTTTCTTTAGCAAGAAGCAGCTTGTGCAACCAAGCCACATTCTACTTCTGTAGCAACTATTAGGAATTAAAGTAATGCTTCACACCTTAGCAAAAACATGGGATAATGGTAATCACAGGGCTATTGGCAGGGGTCTGGGCTCTCCTTGGATTGCCTTTATAATCTCTAACCAATGTCTTTAACCACTCTTCCTCTCTCTCGTTACTTTTTTTTTTTTTTCCTGTGTTAGCTATCTTTAATTGCAAATTTTTAAAGTCAGTTATAGGTTTGTATTGTGAGATGGTCTAAATGCATGAGGACCTACCCATAGGCTCAGCTGCAAAATAAAAGAGTGGTAAACAGCATTTAGTGAGAATAATCACGCTGTGAAATAAGAACAGTATTCTCCAGCCAGTGACATTAAGGTCAAAAGAATATTTCTCCATTCAAAAGCTGATATCAGGGAGCTCACTATTACCACTCAATGGTTATGAGGATTTCAGTGACCTTGGCTAGATTAGCAATCATCCTTAAATAGGAAAAAAGGGGGGAAAAAGAAGAAAAAGGAATACTTTGTAAACTTAGAAAAAATCTCATTAAGAGAAGACCTAAATTCACTCCGAATTTGATGGAATTACTTCAGCTTTACAGTTGTGTGATCAAAAGTAAGTTATGAACTATAGTTCAGCCTATTTCTGAGCTTGCTCAGCCTGATATCCCCATCCATCAGCACAACATTCAGAGGCTTTAGCTCAAAACCTGATCTGATCTTTTCAATGAAGTGCCATGTCTATTATATCCTACAACTTCATTAGCATTAATAAATTCAATCAATACTTCAGTAAATAATGAAAGTCAATCATGCTTCTTATTCATGGCCTCTGAAGGAACTTGTACTGGTAACAGCCTCACAGCTCTAAGAACAAGCCTCTAAAATAATTATTTGCAGACAAACTGGACAATTTCATATATTTTTTTAATGAGGCAGTTTCTGAGATACTAAGCCTTTTAAGAGCAAGTGAACTCTCATGGTAACTTTAATGTGTAGTTTGTTTCTTGGGCTGAGCTCAGGAGCACTGTGCCTGCCTCTACATCCACCAGCACTACTGGAATTACATCTCCTTGCCACAGGGTTGAATTGGAGCTCATGTAATCATGATAATCTAAACATTGCTAAAAAGTCAGGCTGCTCACAAGGGGAAGAACACATCCCTATGCTAAGACATAGATCTTCCATAGTTTATTTACCATTAACAAAAAGTGCTTTATAGCACTGCATAGAGGTTGCCATAAAACAACGTTTTAAGGCTCTCTCAACCATATTTCAGCCATAAATGTCCTATAGATACAGGAAGGAAAACTACCAAGGTTCAATATTATCATCTTTATTACAGATGACCTCACTATTGTGCTCTCCATAAAGAAAAAATATTAAACCATTAAAATAGTCTGAATCCTAAATTAATACAGGTTTACTACTCATATCTAGATCTAAATGGCCTTACTTGCAGAGTAATTATTTTTCTAAGAAAATTTTGTTGACAGCCTCATTAACAGTGATCAGACCAGAATAAATGTTACCTCTTCTACTAAAAATGTGACTTGCCTGGCAGAGTATCCCATATATTAGTACACATCCATCAGCGATTCAGTTCTCAGTGAAGTTTTATAATGAATGCCACATTAAAAACCAAGACACAAATTTATGAAAGTTCAGTCATTGCACTATGTGTTACAAAGCTTAAACAGCTGAAACAGCTATCCTGTTCAATTCAGGGATTTCTATTTCTCTTTTAACACTACTTCTCAACAGTCTTATTTGTCAGAATGGTTCCATAACACAAAAAATATTATTAAATGCTGTACCAATGCAGCTCATAACAATTCTTATAAAAATCCAAAGGAGACAGTAGAAAAAATAACATTACTTATTGTTTCATTACTTTTTTAAATGAGATGCATATGTTTGATGCCAAAATATGTTTCTGCTTAACTCGCAGCTCTGTACATCCCAAATCTGAAAAACCCCAAGGCGATTTCTGATGCCTTGTGTCAGAGTATGGCAATAGCAAGAGTTCTTATTTCTGAGTCTATTCTACTACATTATTCTACTGGAACTTCACAGAATTTGTCCAACTTACTGAAATATTCTCAGATAAACAACACATGATTTATGAAGATGGTCAGTTTTACTTGAACATAGCAGATTTAAATCATTAAACTTGCTTTCTTATGTTGGAAATAATTCTGTCTGCAAAAGTCATATTTCACAACAAAGCACTGTTTCTCTGAGTATGGTTTCCCATCACAGAGTGCCTTAGAAAAAATTCTCTCATATTTTCTGTGGAAAGCGCATTTTGCCCTGCTTAGATAGTAATGATAGCAGCAAATTAGAGAAAAAAAATAGCCAGTTGAGGGCTTTTCCTTCAAAATTGTTAAAACATCTTATCCATTTAATTATTTCTTCTATTTTTTTTTCTTTTTTTTAATCCTCTGGAAGATACACACAGAATTTCCTCTTTAGTTTTAGCTATAAGTACTGCTGGAGAAGGCACATGGCTAGAGTCACTGCGTGGTTGTGCCACAGCAGAGCTGTGAACACTGTTCTGCAGACAGCAACACATCTCTGTTTGTCTTGGCAATCAGCTTGCAGGAATCTGCCTAAGAACCAGAACAACTCTAGGTCTCACTGCTGTAACAGGCCCCAGGTTATTATTACCTCTTCTTTTGGCTGCTACTTTTTCTCAAATGGGTAACAGAAAAATCAATTACAGAAAGTTTCATTCTTGAGCATGAAAGGGGGGCTTAGAGAGATATGCAAGCTCTGGCGACAGTACAATCTTATTATTCACCTTGATACAGCTTTTGTACATTGTTCTCAGCACAGTTCAATGGCACCTGACAAAACTAATGCCAGTTTTCATCCAGCACCAGCTTGTGATGTTAAATAAGAAACTCTGTGTGTGAACGTGCTTTTAAGCACTACAGTGCACCAAAGAATGAGCTGTTTTCAGCTAACATTGAGCCACTAATGATTTTAATGAGAGTGCCTTCTGGATTCATATTTTTTTCATAAAATACATCACACTAAAACAAAATCAATGAGAAACATTAATTAGGGCCTTTTTAGACGCCTTCTGTGGTGTTGTTTTCCTTTTGAGAAGCACCAGATGAAGAATGCTGTGCTTTATTTAAGCTAAGTTGTTTGACATTTAGATGAGAGAAAAAAGAGAAAAATACTAACAAACACAGGAACAATTTTTGACAGCTCTTTGTCATGCAAGAGAGAAAAAAGGGGACCGACTGTGAGATACTACTTTGAAGCCCTGGAAATTTGTAATGAAAAATTTAAGATACAAGAGAGGAAGAAAGATGAGCTATTCATTTGGTTCTGCATATATTAACACTTGTAATTCAAACTAAAGGTTTGCTATGTGTTTTCATAATTTTGACTCTAATAAATATCTTGGAGAATTGCTTTGATATTCTAAGATCATGCGTGTAGCTTGCATCCATTAAGAAAAATGGGGAACAATCATCATCAGCCCTCTTGGCGCTAATGAGAAGGTCATTGCTCTTTAATTATCACAGACATGAAACTGAAATATTTCAAAGGGTTTGTGGAATACAGTGGCTATGGGCAAAGCTGTGTATCTGTTTATAACTCTGTCTGTCCCAGAGCAAGTAGAGAACATGCATCTTCCATTCTGTAGCCTTTCTGCTTTTGTGTGTATTAAATTTACAAGTTTGTATCACTGTTTCTTGCACATCAGATTAAACTGGGAAATTTAGACCAGCTATTAGAGGGGGCTGAGTAGGAGGGAGGAGGGCAAGGAGAGGCGGAGAAAAAGGGGTAGGGATGTGAGAATAGTAAAATGTTCCTCATCAGGAGGTATTGTGAAATAAGTACTAGTGTGTTGTGTGACCTTATTTCCCACAGTAGGGGTGTTCTGAAGAAATAGAAATGGTGAGGTGTTGCAGGAAAATATTAGCAAATTAAAATTTTGTGTCAGGCATCGGTTGTGATCTCACTCATATTTCCACTTGCAGAGGAAGTGAGTACAAGGGGAGCAGATAGAACTGAGGCAAACTAGGTGCTGAAATAAAAAAAAAAAAATGGACAAAAAAGTGATTTTTTTTTCCTGTTGGTTGTGAGTTACTTAAAACAATTTCCTGCTACTCTTGTACAGAATTAAAACAAATCATTCTCTCATTCCTAATGTTTTTTACACCAAACATGTTCTATTGTTCCATCAGCTCAAATGTTGATTATTGCTGGATTAAATAGACCATTTTAATTTCAGCAATAGGTGAGCAACCTTTTCTTTCATGGGAATGAAAGACTGAAGAGTGGAAAGGGAAATTTTCTCTCTGAGGGAGAGAGGAAAGAGAAAGATCCAGTTTTGAATACAATTTCCATTTTGTTTTATACAATTTGGAGTACTACTGCTGAACAGCTATCTTCTCTTTTTGCTCAGTTTTCACCTTTGGGAGCAGTCACATTCCCAAAGGCACTGTTGAAATATGTGTGGGTAGGGGAGGGGTGGGAAGAGAAAGCATTCAAAATAGCAGCAATCAAAAATTGTTCTCCTCTGGTTCCTTTGTTTTAATAAAGAGTTATGGCAAATTTAGCTTCTAAATCTAAAATTCACAAATATTTCTCATAATCAAGAGAGTTTCCATTTGCCAGCTTTGGAAGACTGATACTGAATTTACAATACAAACTGACTTACAGAGTTTGGATCTCTAAATATTCATTGCTGGAATCTGATGTGAACATTTCAACAGAGTAATACAGCAGCAAATCTTTATGACAGATGAAAAGTTTGCCTTCCTGCAGCAACCTTCATCTTGAAAGGCAGCTTAGGTGGAATTACATTAGGCAAGGAGGAAATGATTTTCCAAATTATTTCCGATAGAGATTCCAGCTAATTCTCTTCATAGATTTTCACCTTTCTGGGGAAATACAAATACCCTTTCCTCCAGCTGCCAGATGTCAGGCCAGAAAAGCTTCTGGGGAATTACAGTGAAATTCCAAGAGGAAAAAACATCACCCTATTTTTTAAAGTCTTTTATAATACTTTACTTGCAGAAAGCAAGAGAGAAACTCATGTCCAAAAGGACCATGCTCTAAACCAGTAGAGAGTGGTAGCTATTCAAATTTTATCTGCTCATCTTGTAATCCAAACAAAAAACACCTAAAACTTGTTAATACCCTGAAACCAGGTAAAGTGGTTAAATCCCCAAAGGAGGCAAGTCACCAAGTAAATGATTCTGACTAAAAGAGTAAGATTGCCCCATTAAAAACCAGTGTAAACATTTTCATAGGACCTTTCCCTTGAGATCTACATACATAACTCTGTAAAAAGATCAGAGTGCCTTTTTCAAAGAAGGACTTGAGTAATCATTTCCAGAGTAACTAAAGTGACTTGATGTGGTTGAAGCTGAAGCAGAGCTGATGTCTGAACTGAGATATGCATCTGAATGCCCAGATCAGGAAATGTTTTCTGACCTTTCTCTTTCCCGCTCCCCTAAGAAGCTGCTTCCCACAGTAATTTGTTGCACCAGCCAGATGGTGACCAGAGTGCACCTCCCACAAGCACTTCAGATGCAGTCAAGGTTCCCCTCTGACCAGACTTCACTGCACCAGAAAAATGGAGTTAAACAGAAGCTGTGCTGAGAGTGCCAGCTCCCTCCCACAGCTGGACACCAGCTGATCTAGTGATTGCAGTGACCCCTTCATTAGCCTGGAGAGCCCAGAGCTGCTTTCTCTTTCCCCCATTACCATCAAACCTTCAATTCGAGAGGAGCACAGAATCTGGGGGCTCTCATCAGAGAGTGCCATTATCTGGTACTCCCGTGGCTGGTATTTATAACTCTGTTAATTCTCACCTGCCCTTCTAACTGGGCCATTTTAAAGAGAACCAGAGGAAAAACACACCATTTAGTCAGTGGATAAAAACTTTGGTGCTATGTTAGAAAAGAGCCTGACCCTCTATTTATAAGAGTTACTGGCTATGAGAGGTACTCAAAGACCATTTCCTAATGATCTTGTTCATGTAGAAAGAGGGACATTAGCTGGATTTCAGGATGCCACGTGAGAAATCTACTATCCAAACTAGATTGACAGAAACACTGTGTTGGGCTTTACTCATTCTCTTTACTTCTGTGAAGAACATAGGGAAACTTGCAAGTGTTGCCAGGGAAGGTTAGCATGAGACTGGAATCTCCTAAATATATTAAAAACAGAAAAAATGTTTTCCAGAATTATGAAATAAAGGTTAAAAGTAAATAATTTAGCTCTCATAATCCTTGGACTCCCTCTCTCTTTTGCACAGGCTTAGGGAGAATGGCAGCATGCAGGTTCAAGCTGCTAGCACAAAACACATAAATAGGAAGTGCTCACACCTGGATAGAGACAATTTTCATCTGTAAATCAAGCAGCACAAAAAGCACCAGGGAGCAAGTTTCCTGTTACAAAGCATTATGCTGCTAAATATTTAGCATGCTCCCAAATACTTCTCATTTAAAGTATTTTCCATCCTTAAAACACAGAATAAAGGCATAACTTCTCATTACTGTATTTTGTTTATATATGTCTCTAGCTTTATACAGCTTGATATTCAGAAATATAGCTACAGAAATAGAAATTGATTTATTTTTTCAAAAAAATTCTTAATTAAACTGCCTTCTTTCTTTATTTTGACTTGATTGTATCTTTGGCATCTTAAATACTTGGCCAATTTTTTTTTTTTTTGTCTTGATCATTAAGGTATAAAAAGTATATAAAGGTATATAATGTAAATTGGGTTAGTTCTAAAACTGTCCCTTGTGGCACTTCCTATTTTTTTCCCTACCTCCTTGTATCCTGAAGTGCCTTAATTCACATTTTTTTTTTGTTTTTGGTATCAATGCACTTAAAAAAAATAAAAAATACAAGTCATCAGTTCATGTAGTAGATCCCTTCACAATATTTACAAAACTTTCATGTAATTAGAAAAGCCCTTTCTGCAGCATTGTATCAAAACACTGAGAAAGGAAATGAAAACAGTAGAATGCTAACAACATTACAGGATGAAAGATTATAGAGCAATTTTTAGCAGGAGAAGCTGCATGAGCTTTTGACAGACAGCAGGGGGGAATTTGTTATTATTACAATCTCTTAACAATGGAAATGCCACACACTGAACAAATAGCTTCCTACTCATGTTCTGTATGGCCTTAAAGCACCTCTCTCCTTCTGCCACTTATTATCAGCCCTTCTTCACCCCTGTATGACACACAATCCTGAAAGCAACATCTACCATGGAAAAGAATACTTTACCACTAAGCATTTGCCCTTTTTTTTTTTTTTTTTTTTTTGGAATCCTCATTTCATTGTTCTTAAGAGAACAGTGGATGAAGCTGAGAGGTGGCTGCTCAGTTCATTTCCATTGCTCTCACAAGAGGCAAGTGTCTTGGTAGAGATATTCATGGGAGGCACAGCATGCTTCCAGAACTGAGCTAGCAGAAGAAATAATCAGAAAAATATCAGAGCTATAGAGAAACTGAAACGACCTGGAAGTGCACAGAACAGTGCAGAGAAAAGGTACAGCTTTAACAGGGCTCTGATTAAGTATATCTGAAAATCCAAGCAATGAGATCTAATCTGCCCTCTGGGAACAGCTTTACACATGGAAGGCAGAGGTTGTTCTGTGGTTACCCACTCTCAGGGTTAACTGCTGTCTGAAGTAGACAAACATACTAGTTAAAGAAATTCAGCTCTTTCTCCATAGGTATCCTGAAAAAAACTGCACACACTTATTTAGAAATAGAATCACCATGAAAGTAAATGGAAATAAGACTGCTGGAGTTGTAAGGCAATGGAAAACCTGAGCATGAGGCAATGAATTCCTAGGCCAGTGGGGACCTAGGGGGCCAAACCCCAACCTCTGCACCTATTAATTTCATGCCACAGGCTTCAATAGGGCCATATCCAATAATGATGAGTGATACTCCTGGTGAGGTTGTTTTTATGTTGTGTTAATACAGTGTTAAGCCAGTTGTTTAAAACTGTTTTGCAGTAATTAAGTAATGGCAGTTACTGTTGCATGTGTTTATTAGTGAAAAATAGTAAAGGGCTGTTGCTTTTCTGTTCTTTATATGTGGCCTTAGGGATTCTACCTTTTGTAGTCTTCAAAGTCCCCTCTCATTACTGGACTAAACTCACCAGTAAAATACTATAGGGGATAAAGGAGTTTGTTTAATTTTTTCAGTGAGGTGGGAGTTCAGCTGAACCTGAACATCCACAGAATGGCAGCTGCTGATTTCTTGGGATGGGAGAGGCAATCCTTAAGAGGGAGGGCTTGCTGTGCCATCCTCCTCTCTCCTTCATGCTGCAGCATCACTGTGACACAAGAGATGCTGCTGGTTTTCTCCTGCTTTGTTTCCCTTCAAAAACAGTAAGCAGGGCTGGAGTCAGCTGCAACTTATGAAATGAAGTGTCAGTAACACCAAAAGCATGGGGCTTTCCTAAGGAAACACTCACAAGTGTTCACAAAGGTCACATAACCAAAATCCAAATCCGCTTTTAGGAAAAACAAGCCTGATTTTTCATGAAAGCATACCTTATGTATTTCCTTAAGAGAAATCTGAGGTTGGCAACACAAAAAAGCTCTACTTCACCATTCTGATGTTTGCTCACTAGACAGGGAAAATATGGAGAATCTGCCCAAAACCAAAAAATATGGAGAATCTGCCTGAAACCTCAGATGAATGGAATGAGGGCTGTTCAAACATGTCATGACAAGTGCATCGTAAAAAAAGGAACCACAACTTATACTCCACAAAGGATGACTGTATAAATTGCCATGAATCATTCAAGGATCTTTAAATCAAATTACTCCATTTTTTCACTTAAGAAAGGAACTTTGCTTTTCTTTTTCCCACTTCTACCAACTACTAAGAAATATAAAGCTGAACTTCTACCCCAGGAAGGGAGCCTATAACTAACACTATCCATACAATTATTCCATGTCAAAAGGAACGTTCCTTAGACTTACATGCATATTCCACATCATCTTTCAGTTTACATTTAAATATCTTCTACCACTCCAGCTTTGACATATCTTGCCACAGGAAAACTTCAGCAATTTTGGAATAAAACTGCCAAAGCTGGGATTTGCTTAAAGGTAGCCTTTTCAGCAAGCTGAGTAACATGCCATAGTCACAAGATACTGAGATGATTTTTCTGGTCAACCCTAGCTTTCAGCAAATCATTATCCCATAGTACTAGGACACCTGTACTTTAAAGACACTTTTGTCATATATTTTAGCTGAGATGTTGTAAACAAGTAAATCCTATTCATGTCTGACTTTAAAAATTCAGGAGGAAATAGTCTTGAAGAGTCTTGTTAAATTGTTTTCTTCTCAACTCCTTGTTTGAAGCATATTTTTAATTATGCATCATTGCCCACACATAAATTCATTTATGTATATTAATTTTTGCTCCACTTAGCAGAGTGGTCACTTAATTAAATGTCTTCAGTTGTTTTAATGAAAAGAAAAAAAGGATTTAACAGAATGCGTACCACTGTACATTTAAACATAGTATTTGTTGCCTTTATTTCAGTCCATTTGTAACAGTGATACTAGGACATTTGTGGAACCGATATTAAAAAGTAATATACTTTTCAAAGCCCCCAGACTGTTTAGCAGATTTTTAAATTGAAATCAAAATTATACAGATTTTTCATTCTGATAATTTTACCAATTCACTAATTCTTTAATCTTTACAGGTCATTGAACAGCTTCACATTAATGAGATGTAGTTAAGAACAAATTTTACAGTTTTTTCTCTCTTTTTTTTTTGAAAAATGTTGCATATCGTTTGCAAATTAGAAAGAACTTGTTCCATTTATGGTACATTTATTTAAAATAATCGAATGCATGAGAGCCAGCTGAACACTGTGTGCAATGATGCTTTAAAACAAATTACCGTTTATTTATAAGGAAGAAATAGACTTTTAAAAAGCTCACAGACTGCATTTCATTATTAATGGTGCTCTCCATGCAAAACTGATTTCTTTCAATAAGATACAGAAACAAGAGAAAACCCAAAAACGAGGAAAGAAAGCTTTTCTTGGGGACATGCACACTTTACACATTAGAAATTTCTAAAAAAATTGGTGGCACCTGAGGTGCATGTATGAGGAATTTCAGTAGCAACTTCTCTGCAGCTGCTAGACAGTCTCAAACAACGCAGTAGATAATGTATTTAGGAAGTCAAATTAGTCCATATCAGCATGCAAAAAACTTCACTTTCTTCCAATGAGCCCAATGCATTCAAGAAGCACTTCTAACATCAGATGCCTGAAAGGATCAATATTTCAAAATTATTGTAGACTGTAATTTCATGCTGCGGAAACAGTGAAAGGTAATTACTTCAGCTCAAGTATGTTAAATTACTATTATTGTCTTCTAAATTGAATAGACTCTTTATCTTTTTAAACAGCAAGTTAACCACTGTGGGCTTCCTGGACCAGGTTGATGCACAGAGACACGTGCACAGCACTCAGTGCTGGCTGAGAGGTCCATTGTTACTCACTCCAGAAAAATCAGCTTCCTGAAGATTAAAGCCACATGTCTTAGCTGAATATTTTGAATGCTGTTCAACCATTCTCTAGGCTTGCTTGTCAAAGCCTGAAAATTGTGCATTTGACTCCCTCTGGAAGCTGAATGAAAAGCATTTCAGACTGTTCATAAACAACTATTTCATTGCAGATCAGCAACTTGAAAAAAAGATATTTTGAGGAGTAGGTAGCAAGGTTGATCCTCTTTATTAAAAAAAAAAAAAAAAGAGCAATTGAAAACTTTAATCTGATGAATCTATTATAATATCAGCTTGCTCATCCACTTGCACTTTAGCTCCCTCTTTTATGTCTTATGAGTTCGAATCTGACCTGTAGCTTCATAGCTCAAGGTAGAGTACCACAATTTCTTAGTCAATTTTAACAGTAGCACAGATGGAAGCAAAAACACTTTTCTGTTAAATCAGTTTTTGAAAAAGCTCAGAAAATATTTTAGTTTCAAAAATATATGAACTATTTGACAATAATGACTACGCATCTGGTAATTCCAGAAACCTTCTTTGTATAGGGGGATGACACACATAAAGCCTAGAACTACTGTTCCTAATGAGATTACTATTAACATGCAGCAATATCAATGCCTGACTGCAAATTCCTATCTGGCCAGTGATCTAACAATTCCAAACAACTCATTAGTGACCTTCACTTCAGGAGCTGCTTTGCAAAAAATCTGAGCTAATTCCTCTTCTTTCATTGAAACAGCTATTTGCATGAATCCTCAAATGTGAAAATTTAAGTTTCTCTACCTATTGTCATTGATGAGGTTTGAAAGTTTCTGGTATGCTTCTTCACAAAATTACTCAGCAAAGAAAAACACAAAGGATGTTACAGTTCCTGGGGCCTGTTTCCAGCTCTACAATCAGTCCCTCTAACAACCTTACTTTCCAGCTATTCTGATTTTTGCCTCTTGAAGCCTTGGGGAATGACATGGTTTCTTCATCAGTTCTACTTATTTTAATATTGTCTTCCCACAGTGAAGAGCCCCTGGGATGGGGTTCCTTTTCTGTCCCTTTATTCCCTGTCTTATAATCAAAAGGAGCAAGGTGGAGGTGCACAGGGTTAATTTGTTGACCTCAGCAGGTCAGGCTCCGGGTCAGATGTTGACACAGCTGGGTGCAATGGAGAGCTGCTCTGACAGCAGAGCTCAGGGTACAAACTAGACCATCAGGAACAATACCCATCCTTCCCTTTATCACTCCCATTTGCTTCCATTTCTCTAGACACGGGAAGAAGGCTCAGACCTCAGGATGAAGAGACAAGATAAAGACAGTACAGGGGGGAAAAATGAGAAGAATGTGTTCCTAGGAGAAGGCTTTGGAAAATTCAACTTCCTCATCCCTGAGTCCAAACAATGTAAGGAAGAGAGAGGACATGATTACTTCCATCCTATTAGACAAAAGGAGAGGACACACTGCCCTGACCCATTCTCAAAGATAATTTGAGTGTGCAGTGGCCTGCACTGAAATACAGTAGTTTCTGAAAGCCACATAATGTCCACATCACTTCTGTATTCAAGTAAGAACTAGGAGTCACTGACAGGAGCCTAGAATGAGTATTTCGTAGTGATCATAGCATCTAGAAAACAGTTAATTACATCACTGAAAAAAATGTGTGAGAATTCCTGCAACAGGATATCTGACAAAATAGTTCTAACTGCCATACAATAGCAATATATAAATACAAATAATCTATAGCAAAAATTAATCCATCAGAGGCTTTTTACACTCTCTTACACTACTGTGTAAAATAATGCTCTAATTTTCAGATCAGATCTGCATTTTAAAGCCTACAAGTTACTGTGACATTTTCCATTTGCAGAGACTGCTATTAGAAATATGAAAATGGATATAAAACAGAAGCATGCAATAATTTAATTCAGAGGAGAGCTCAGAAAGTCCTGTGGTCCAAACATACCACTAAATGTAGTGGCAGAGACCAGGTTAGAGATAATCCCAAAAGTTACAGCATGTTTACAGGGCCTTGCTTGGTGGTGTTTTGATTATCTCCAGAGATATTTCACTGCCCTTCTGGGCTGCTGCACCAATGTTGAAGGACCTTCAGTGTGAAAATTCCCCAATATCAAAACGGGATTTCATATGTTGTAACCTGTGTTCTTTGCCCCTTTTTCACTGGGCATATTGAGGAGTCTTCTGTCTTGTTCATAAACTTTTCAAGCAGCTGGAAACAGCAATATGATGCAGCTTCTTGTCCTCAGATGGAATCAATCCTCAAGACACTCCTTGTACCTCATGTGCTTCAGCCTCTGCTGGACTTGCAGAGTTCTACTGCAGAGTAATACTCTGTCCTAGCAAGCCACAAAGTGGAGACAGCACTTGAAATACTCTCTCCCTTTCACAAGAGGCAACACTTGCCTCCCTCAGCCTGATGTCTGCTCTCTTGCTGATATAGCAGAGGCTATCTCACCTTTCCTGACACAAGTACACATGATTGACTCAGATTTGATTTGTCACTGGCCAAGGCCCCAAGTTCTTTCCCACAGGAGTGCATCCTCGACAGATCCTCAACAGTCTACAACCACAGGTACAGGACTATGCATTAAGCTTCATTGATGAGATTCCTGTTCCCCAGTGCTCCAGCAAGCCAAGGCAGCTCTGGATTGCTAGATTTACCCAGCTGGACACAGTGTTACCTGTGAACTGAGCACAGGTACACTCCATCCCACATCCAGAGTAACAAAAGACATTAAAGCACCTTGACCCAAGTATTGACTCTTGAAGAATGCCACTCGCTGGACCCTGAATGGACAACCCTTTAAGCCTGTTGCTGCAGCCAGTTTCCCCCCCATCTCAGAGCACATCCAGGCACTTCATATCTCTAACAAGGCATAATAAATATTTGAAAACATTGTATTGTGAAAATAACTTGGAATTTTTTCAAGTAGACAGAAACAGATTTGCCAGCCTGAGAAGAAGGTACTAAGCTACTCCTAGCAAGGAGCCTTGGCTGTCCCAGAGGAGAGCCTATCCAGGTGCCAGATGTGCTGCCAGGAGCAGGTGCAGCTGCCAGCTGCCAGCCATAACCACAGTGCACATCATGTTCTTAACTTCTCTGGCAACATCAGCCAGGTGGAGCCTCCTGGAGCCACCTGCCAGTGATGGGGTGACAGCAGTGCCATTTGGTACCCACGCAACTGCTTCTTGCACTGTGGCAGTAGCCAGCCTAGATGCTATTCCTGGTTCAACTTTCCAGCCAAGCAGTCTGTAGCTGCAATGTGCAAACTGCAGGCATGTCAAACGAATTCTTAAAATTTGCCAATATAAGTAAGCATTAAAACTGTGATGTGCATGAATTCGTGGTTTACTTTAAGCATGCCTATATACATATAAATTCTCATTTATATTATTTTCCAGGCAAAATAATGGCAGTGTCTTCTTGTGGCTTAAGAGAAACATACCACTTTACCAAATGCCTAAATAACCAAAGTACTTGCAGCTATTGATCCTTCCTTTATTCCCTAGAGATATTAGTTATTGCAATGTTTTGGGCCAACTGAAAAATATGTTTCCAGTCACTTGCCATTGAAAGCTTAGTCTACTTTCTAGGACCTATATTAGTGCCTTTTTTTTTTCTTAAGGAAAATCATTAGAGATCTTCCACATCTCCTTTGTGAAATCTGTGTGCTTCTGCTTCACTTCTCAATCCAATTTAACATGTACATCTGTACTATTTTAGCAGCTGGTATATTTACCAAACACATGAAAAAAATAAGAGTAATATATGATACTTGGTTTTAAACTAAGTTTAAGACATGAATAAAAATACCTTTTCTTCAAAGCTCAAAAGATACCCCTTCATATCCACTCTTGGCAGATCACAGAAGAGGGGATCTAGACATCTTCTAAAGAAGAGGTTGCAGATGCCAACTTTAATTCTCAAGTGACTAAACCAGGCCTATTAACTCAGATGGAACAAGAAAAAGATGCCTTCCTTGTCCCAACAAACCTATTATCATGAGGGCTCTGAATACTACATGTTCGATGTTCTATGTGAAAGAATGAACAGCAAAAGCTTTCAAAATTTAGTCAGCTGTAAATGCATACTGTTCCTTGAACTTAAGAAGTTAGCTCCCCTGAAAGTTGGCCTATTAAAAAGTTAGAGAACTATATTTGAAAAATGAAGGCAGAGCACATATAAAACATCCATATTTTTAGAGAAAATACAAAAAATTAATACATCATAATATTTGTTAAAATGAGATTTTTCAGTATACTTCTAGTTGCACTAATTCGGTGTTTAAGGATGATCTGTCAATGCTTTGAATTCTGCCTGTTTCAAAAAAACAGACATTGATTGGTCCCAGCTCTAACAGTTATCTTGAATTTCAGAATATTTGTTATTTCTTCCAGAATGACATACTTTGAAAGCAACATTCATTTCAAAAGTAATAAAAACACAAAACTCTAAATTCGTGGTAGGAGAGAAAGGCTGGAAAGCATTAACCAAATACACAGATAAAATTTCAAAAATATATTCCAATTGAAATAAGTTATCTTTCCCACAGTAGTTATTCCAAAGCAAAATGGGGTTTGTTTCATGATAGAGCAGCCACACAGGGAAAGCAATTAGGAAATCGCATGCCACTTCACTTTTTTTGCAAAATATCTTCAGTTCTTTATTCTCATGTAGATTAGACCTAGGCCTTCCAGACTACACCTGGAAACAATGCAGAAACCTGTCTAAACCCACAGAGTATTTGGGGGTTTCTTCCCTGATCAAGATTTCTTAGAGGTGGAGGACAATTTTGGCCAGCTCGAGGTATAAAGAATTTTGGCTATTTCCTAAGCTGGCAATCAGCTTGCATATCAAGGATGGCTGCTGCCCCTATTTTCTACTTTTTCAGTCCTACAAGAGCCCCAGCAGGGACACTGGGGTGGATCAGGACACATGGTCCTCCCATGTCTGCTGCCCTTAGCCTTTCCATCAGTACAGAATCAGCGATTCCAGCACCTCAGTGTCCCAGCTCTTCCTCTCTTTCTCACAGTAGGACCCACCCTGGTCCTTGACCTGCACAGAAATTTCTGTTCCACACCCCTCAGCATTACTGACCTGCAGCTAAGCACTGTTCTCCACGTACAAATGCTGACTGTTCCTTACTGAGGAGCTTTGCAAGGGGGAACATTTGTGACGGGACCTTAGGACTCACGCTGTCCAAGTGTGTGCAGTGTGTTACTGTACTTGCCTCACTGAGGGTAAATAATGCTGCTCTTTCTGAAGCAAAACACACACCCCAGGTCAAGTTTTCCCTCCTTAGTTACACAGGCAGCCTGGAGTACATGGAAATAGGCCAGAGTCAAAGTGGACGGTAATAAAGTCAATGGCATTTTATCAGACACCGTAGCCAGGGGCAGAATATGATCCAATGTGTGCATTTTGAATAGAATTCTTTTAAAAAGCACTTCAGAGGAAATAAAACAAAACCAGTTTGTTTTCCTTGATAATATTCAGTCCATGCAGTACAACTCACAAGAGACCAATAAATGATTGTTACTGGAAACTTTGAAAAATCATTGCAAAAGAAAACATTTATTCAAGTTTATGAAGGCTTCTGAAGTATGGCCGATATGTTCAGGTCCAAAAGGGCTGTAAAGTATCAGGATATTACATAGAGTAATGCTGATGGTCTTTACTCTATTTACATTGAATGCAACTTAGTTTGCTTTTTGCATATAGGAAAGGTTAATTCTATACTGAACAATGTTTTGATTCCACTCTAGTGAATTTCTTATAGAAACACTAAAGATTACTTGGATTAATAACAAGAGTAATAAAAATAGTCCCTGCTTTATAATACAAAGATAAACATATGTATTTGTAACGGGAAAATGTGTTTTGTGGAAAAGATATAAAATTTAAATCCTGGCAATCAGGCTCAGAGAAAGTAAAAGTAGTCCTGAATGGTCACCCAAAACTGGTTTTAGCCCCTATATTTGCTTATAGCAGAAGTAATTTTCTCAGGTCGTTTCTGGTTTAAACTTGCTGCTGAAGATATTTAGATAATACTTAGAGTAGGGCCACAGCAAGCTTTTACTCATAATCTGATGCATCTCAGTGCAGCTTTTCAGCCATATTTGAGCCAAGTTTGCTAAGTTCATAAACCTTTTGGTAAAACTAGGTCAAGTCTAGAATGAACTCAGATTGATTTATGGCACTGCATTTAAAAAGGAAGAACCTTGCTATCTTCAGGAAGTTCAAAAATTAAATAATAGTCTCAATATTATAAATCAATGGGATGCCCTTTTATAAAACAATTTACCATGTTCTCTCTATTCAGCTTTGAAAAGAACACAGAGAAAGACCTGGGCTGATGATAGGACTAAAAACCTGGCAACAGTCAAGATTGCAGTCATAAAAATACATCTGCAGAAGGAGAGCTTGAAATATTAGAAATTTTTTTTCCCAGAGGAAACACAGAGGGAAGCAGGAGGGAACACGCTAGAGTTACTGCACTGAACACGGTCTGAGGGATTTCAGATGTCCCCATGTCCACTATCAGTGTATGAGAATCAAGACTGCAAAAATACTCCTCTTTAAATGTAACACTCTTTTAAAACTGTGGTTTCAAGTTGCTCTTTTTTCTATTTTTTTTTTTTTTAACAATATATTATAAATAACCTGTAGAATTTTTTGTTATACTGAAAAAGCTTAGTTGGTTAGGGAAAATACAAGTGATTAGATTGAAAATGTCAATAAACCACAAAAATTAGCAGAAAAACTGACTGGTACAGAGGTGAACCTGGTTCAAGACAAAACAAAACTTACCTCTTGGACAGGTTGCCCTTTGTACCAGATAATACCACTACTATGACTAATGTAAATTTTGCCAATATTGATTCAGCATTTTTATTTCCAGATTATGTTACTAGACTTCAGATTGATTAAAGATTTTTAATTTAATTTTTAATTTTATTTTTTATAGATAAAGAATTTCTCTGAGGTTAATAATATGCAAATATTTTGTGTGTTCTTCAGCACACAGGTTTCTGAGAGAGGCCTGAAGAACTGGAGAAGGCACTTCATTCATGATTACTAGATATATCTCCTTGCTTTAGAGCCATCAATAACCTCCTTAAAAATAAACGTATCGTAGCCAGATAATTCATTTCATTCTAGCAATAATTGATCTTTATCACTGCATACCACCAGAGCAGTCTGGATACCATCTAGGAGCTTCACTAAAGTATTTGCATAAATCATCATCATGGAGCCCCTCTAGGCATTTGTTGGGTTTGAAGTAACTAAGATGCAAAAAATCCTCTTTGACTAATAGTCAAGAGACAGCAACTGACACCAATCGATGTCTGTAACTGAATCAGATGCAACAGATTTCTCCAGAAGCCTGGGCAAACACAATCTGGGGACGTGGAAAGAAATCAGGAATGGCATTGGGAACATGAAAGAGAAGTAAGAATATGTTTGCTGAAAATATTAAAAGGGAGTGTAAAATATATGCGAGAATGCCAAAATAGTATGGATTAACCAGAGGAAGCCAGAAGAGATCAGAATTCAGTTTTTGTGCTCAAAGAAGCTTTTATTCTTTCTTCTTGTTTTTCCTCTGATACATCAGAGATTGACCACAGCTACAAAGAACGTCTTAGGTAAAGGTGGACAGCTCTTAGACTACACAGAATACTAATTTTTCTAGACACATAGCTCAAGGTATAAAAAACAATAAATTAAAAGCCTCTGATATTTAGAGAGTTGTGTTAGATCTTCAGACAATTTCTCTTCTCCTGATTCTAGATGTTAATAGTGTGCTTTAGCCACTTTCCTGTCTGCTTCAGTCACTGTGGCTGTGACACAGTATATTGGGTATGGAGAAGGGGGGCACTCAGAGCAGTAGCAGCCAGAAACATTAATGATTTTAATTCCATCTTAAACCAACATACTTCCATTGCCTTGAATACTCTTGCAGTTTAAAAGCAAATATCCTCAGGTTTAAGTATGAAGGTCTGAGCATTTAGATTTACCAAATATGGACCTGGAGCAGGTATCCTGCACAATACTTGCTTAGTGTTTGTGGCCATCTTTCACAAAACTTTGGGTTGTTCTTGTTGATAAGAAGTGTTGTAAGAGGTGTTGTCTCCAGGTGCACAAAGCCCACAAAACATTTTTACCTTCCTCCCAACACAGTAAGGGGTCTGCAACAATCTGAGATCTGATGATATTAGGGAAGTATTTTTGAGACTTGTATATCTGGGTGCCTCATACACCATTTGATTAGAAGAAGGTTGGACACCACACTGGCAGATAGTCAGTGAAGACAGCAATATGCTGTAGGATTATCCCTCCACTAGAGAAGGGAAGCTCAGCTCCCTGTCCTGGGACACCTCTGGGGAAAGAAAGAGCACCAAGCAGCTCTTGCTGTTGCTGGACTTCAAACTGCCAGGCCAGCCCATGGCATTTTCCAAACATTACTAAATTAGTTCACATCTGTACAGCAGGTTGTCAAGGGAGTTGATAAACAAGGCCACTGACTGCAAGTGCTGAGCTTTAATTTTCAAGTCTCTTTCTCTCCACCTGGCCTACCACAGTCTGTACAGCCACAGGGGGAAACCTTTCCTGAGGAGCCTTTCTGGACATCTCAAATGAGGTCTGTAGGTTCCATGAAGCAGAAGAGTCAATTCTGTTGGACAGCCTGGAACTTGGAGAAATGGCTCAGATTGAAACATACCTAATAACTAAGCTCCAGTAATGTTCCAAACCTCATATGTCTTGTGGGAGCAAGGGGAAGGCACTCAAAAGATATATTTTGGGAGGAGAGAAAAAAAGAAAATGTCGCTACTTCTGTGATCAGCTTCAGATGACAAAGCTATTGTCACAAGAAGAAAAAATCTAGGGAGTTGTTCCTCTTCAAAATATTAAATTTAGATGAACCTTGACGTTTCTAGGTGAGAAACCAAAGTCTAGCTCCAGGTAATAGCACATATGCTATGTATGTCACTAATGAAATATATACAACAACTAAGACACATTAGTTAAGAGAGGCCCATTAGTCATTTGTGTGTTTACAACACAGTTCCTGCTGCTTGAGCACAGTTCCTCTGACTTGATGAAGTATATGCAGAACACCACTGTGATTTTTCTGCAGAACACGAGCTGGTATCGAGGAAATGCAAGTACCACATAGTGCTGAGAGATCCAGATTCACAGAGTACAGGGGTAGCTGAATTGTTTGAAAAGACATATGGCATCCCAAGTGTAACAGATAGCTGAATCTCAAGGGGGAACCATTGTTCATTCATCTGGACCAAGTGACATTCTTTATGCAAGAATAATTCCTGATTAAAGGGTGAGTTTTAATGGAAACTAATTAGGCAACCTCTTTAGCCTGGGCATAATGATCAAATGAGCTGTCACACAGTACCTGATACAATGATCTCACTTGGTACAAGATTTTATTCCTTAGCAATTACACTCCCACGTTGCACTGCATGTGTTTATTGCCTGGAGCACACATGTCAAATTAAAGAGCAGCTTATGCACCTGATATTTAATTATTGCCTAGCACTACAGACAACCGGGAAATGTCAAAGCGAGCAGTCCTGCACTGGAGCAACTAAAACGGATATCTTCTCTGGCAAAGAAAAAAATACAGATAAAATATGTATGGATGATTCAGTTGTCTTACAATTCACAGTTACAAAAAATGGCCTCCCAAATCTTAAATAATTTACCATCGTGCGCAACGCAGAGAATACTCCCTGAGCAGAAGGGTACGTGAAACAGGTTCATCAGCTCACACGATTATTTGTATTAGATGCATTTTTGCATGATTAGAGTGTTTACAAGAAAATGTTGAAATTTGAGCTGGTTTATATCAACTTCAAATACCAAAGGGATCATTTATTTATTCAGGTATGGACTAATTCACAGGTGTTAAAAGAAACACTCATTTCTACAACTCTGTTATCCTGCAGTTAACTCAAAATCATCCTTAGCTTACTGGAAATTTTCCTAAATTCCTTCATAGTCAAATCACCTCCTTAATCCTAGCTGTAATAAGGCTGAAATGAAAAGCCAGCAATACTAAAAGAGATGCAAGCGAAGGGTTTCCAGCAAATTGAGACAAGCTAATCAAAAAAGAAAGTTTTATGGCTCCGACAGAGGTGATGACAATAAGGTGAGGAAAAATCCATACCGCCCCAAGTTCTGAGCACGATTTTTAATAAAGAAAAAATGTATGCAATACAAAGGAGTTTCTCTTAGTCATTGATCTGTAATGGAACACCCAAAGAGAGATTCGATGGTATCCTGTGGCTAAGAAAGTTGTGTGTGTGTATCTTGGACCATTCTACTGCCAATAAAGGAATCTAATTACCCGTAGTCTTAATTGCACAGTCTAATACTAAAAAGGCTTAATAAGAGTGCTTTTGTATTTACAAAACTGCACAGCTTGTGAAAGAACCCTCAAAACATTTGGCAGGAATCCCAGCCGAGGTATGACTGACTGGAACCTCTAATGACTACAACATGTAAACAAGTGTTTTGTTTCGACTGATAATCATTAACTTCCAGTGTCAGACTTATCCCACAAGGTTTTGTTCACTCCTTCACCAGGCTGCTTTACAAAGGCATCTGGTGCTAAGGGAAAGGGCGGGGAGGGGGGGGGAGGCGGAAAGTGCAGAGTGCTATACAGTGTTGTCACTCTTAAACTAAAGTGGCAGTAGGCAAATGAAAGGGTCATGAGGTAAATGCTTCTAACAAGGAGCAAGCTGCTGTGATAATTCCCACCATTCTTTGATGGTCCCTCTTACTGTGTGACTTAGTGACATAATGTGCTAGACCTCCTGGTTATTTTATTTTATTTTTTAATGAAGAAAGGTAATCTGAAACAGAGCCTCTCTGAATCATTGTTTCATGCCACGGTAGCTTTTGAAATTAAACATGTGCAAAAAGAAAAAGAAAATGGAAATTTGGTTTCCCTTACTCCTGTGGTCCTGGAACAATCTGCCTCTAAGTGCTGCATTAAAATAAAAGAGAAGCTGTTGAATACAAGCCCTATAAGGACAAATCTGGTTGCATACATAACAGAAGGGAAGTGTGTCAGAAATGACACAAACTGCCCTGGCTAGCTAAGCAACACTCATTTTAAACATGAATTTCAGATGTCCAGATCCTCAGCTAGACCAACTCTGCCAAAATGCAGACAACATGGAGAAGCCTACTGGGTTTCTCATTGTACATTTACTTTATTATTAAAGCACTTCCCATTCAAATAATTTTATGTAGAAACACTGAAGAAGTAGTAAAAAATAATGTCCATTTCGTGCAGCGTTTAGTAAAACTTTACAGTCTATAAACAAAACACTGAATAGCCCATATTTCCATTCTCAAGCGTTTCTTAGCCTGAGAAGTGCAGCTAATTTGGTAATTTTTAAGCACAGGGCTGTAGGCAGCCAGTGGTCTCCAAACCAGCAGGAGTAGCCTGCAGACGGCAGATCTAACACTTGTGTGGCTACCTGCAAGCAAAGGGTCGTTTGTAACATCCGTTTAACTATCAATACCACGGAGACTCCTTTCAAAGGTTTACACTTATTTCATGCCCTGCTAGGATGTTGCCTGTGAAAGCAGCATTTCCTGCTCAGCTTCAGCAGAGCGGGCTGCTCACAGCTCTCACCGCTGCACGGTGGGATTTATGCGTGCAGCTCTCCAGCAGCTCTGATATATATAACCCCGCAGAACCAGGTAGGAGCTGTGAAGCGGCCCGGCTGAATTTATTTAAAAAACACTTGGCAAAGCAAGTTTGCAATTGTTTAATTTTCATTATAACTGCTGCCTCATGAGATAATGAGCCCTCATAACAGTGTTTTATATAAAAGCACATTATGCCTTTACCCAGCACACACAAATGGCCAGTGATTATTAACTATGTTAAAATGTCAGTAGAACCAAGCCAGCAGAAAGGCGTAGATTTAGAAGCCATAAAAGCTGCAATTGACTGCTACATTGTTTTAAGGAAGCATCTTTAAAAGGCTCTTACAGACAGAGAAAAAGAAGTATTTGTTACGTGGAATAGAAATTTATGATGAAATGTCAATCAAATTTGACTTCACGACAAGCATTAGGCACAAGAAGCAGCTAAGCTCATCACTGCTGCCACTACTACTTTCAGTTTTAGGATTAGGGACAAAACGCCCCATAAATAATTTTTGATTTTACCTTTGGCTTGAATTATTTTTTCCCTTGCCATTCCAGGATTTCAGTGTTTTGGAATGTTTTAAGAAAACATTCTCAAAGTAAAACTTTAGAAAGTCCAAATCTGCACATTTGCCACTGATTTACAGTCAGGAAAAAAAAAAAAAAAAAAAGGTCCAACACTTAAATGAAAGTCTAGTAAAGAGTAAAAGGTCTAGACAGGATAATCACTATCTAAACTATTACAAATATTTTAGAGGCTTTTAGCCTCAAAATGTCACTCACAGCATCATCTCAGATATAAGTGGGTCTTATTCCCATTCACTGAGGGGAAAATTAGTGTGGCAGAAAGTCTGATTCACAAAGGATTCATGTTTGGCTGTTGTTGGTTATTTTCATCAATTTTCCAAAGTTATTCACACAAATTTAAAATTATTCAACTCAGTAGGCTCTGTTTAGGTTAGTTCAATTTTTAAATTAGAAAGAAAGAAAAATTATGGGGTGGGATTTTGAGGGCATTTTTTTAATTTGCTTTGGGTTTGATGTTTTGGGGGGGTAGGTTTCTTTTTTGTTTGTGTTTTTGAAGTTGACACTACCTGGCAAAGAATACTGCATCATCTAGGATTTGTTAGAAGAATTGCTGTGTTTGTCTCCATGTAACTCCAAAGCTCTACAAATGCATGCAAGTTAAATCATTTTTAATTTTAGCTTGTTCAGTTGCCAGGCCACATGCTGCATTTCATTTCATACATTAACAAAAGGTGTTCAAGAGTAAATGAATTGTGAATGTCAATGTTTTCCCCATTAAAGATATGCTTCTATAAATATAAACCTTCAACCTCTTTATTAAATGGGAACATAAACAGAAATGTAAAATCAAGCATTTTAGACTTAATCTATGTAGTCTATTGCCAATAATATTCTTTTCTTTTTAATTTCCAACTATTACTATTTTATCTTACACAGAGAGTAGCCTTTTCAAATGTAATATTCAATAAATATTTGTACATCCCTCTCACTAACCTCAGGCCTAATTTCTTCTCCTCAGTTATTATAAACCAAATACTTTAGAAACTGATTTAGATAGCTCAAAGAATAAATTGGTATGTCTGTATAATTAATATAATATAGATTTTTGAACCAGATAGATGGGAGATATTTCAAACGTGACTCTAAAATATTAATATTTCATTGCTTTCATTGGGCACTCAATTGTGAGCTGAGTTTAAGGCAATAAATTAGTCTTCCTTAAACATGCATTAGATAGATATTGTTTCTTTAAAGTTGGAAATCTATCATTCATCTCCAGTCAGCTTCAATACTTAGCAGGTCTGTAATAAATACACACACAAGCAACAAAAGCCTGAACATTAGCAGAGATGCTAAGAGGGCTGTTAATTAAGCCACATTAGTACAATGTGATCAAAAACAAGGCATCAGTATCCTCAGGGCAAAAACACATTTCAAGTCAAACTTTACACACATGCACGCATATATACATGTATGAATATATATATATATATATATATATATGTATGTATGTATGTATGTATGTACATATATATATGTGTATATATGTGTATGTATATACACCCCCACAAACAGGCACACATAAAGAAGTATATACCAGACAGACCCTTCCTTTATGCTAAGTATAAAATAAAAAAATAAAAAAAAAGCATCAAAGTAACTATTTGCACTGGCTGCTTCGTTTATTTGCACTGTGAATTATTTGAGATCTGATTTTAAAGCTCGTTTGGTTTCTGATCTGCTCAAAGCCCAAACCATTGTCTCGTACTGTATACACTGATGGCCTGGCACCACCCTATGGCAGCCACCAGAAATGCAGATGGAAGTTCTTCCAGATGCATGGAGAGAAATTAGCAACACCTAAACATATTAGAGAAAAGAGGCAGTGAGTGTTTTCTCAAAAATAATCAACAGGTATTTATTGAAAACTAACTACCTTCTCTTAAACATGTTTTAGAGTTTATACCATCATGTTTCAACCAGAGTGATTCTTGCAAAGAGTTCCGTGCTGCCTAAAATCCACAGCAAAGCAAATTTGTAAGTGAACTCTGTATTTGTTGTTTGGGGTTTTTTAAATACCATTAAATCATCACAGTTCTTGTGACATCAAAGCTCATGAGCAGATGGGAATTACTGTCAGGCCTTCTGTGACAGGAAGGCTGACCTACAGTGTGTAACTATGGAGTAAAGGGCAAAAGTTAATCAATTCTAGCAACTAGGGAAAGAGAAATAAGTGGCTTCAAACAGACAAGGAAAAAAAGTCTTTAGTGATTTCTTAGCTGCAGGAAATTCATTCAATCCTTACTTGGTCCATGATACATATTATGGATAATTTAAAAAAACACAACAAAATGCCAAACTCCCTGCCCCTGTAAAAAACCCTATACACCCATTCCTCAATCAAATATAAGAGGGTAAACAACTCCCATGGCTTCTGCATTCCTCAGACAGGTTGATAACCACAACTGCAATATCAGGAAAGCTGCCCATTCCCAAAGAAGAGCTAAAGTCACAACTTCATCCCCAGACATCTTACTCAGTCGCAGCCCTTGTGCAACTCCAAATTAGATTTCCAGCACACAAAATTACAACAAAATGTAAAGGCAATATAAGAAGCACAAGCAGCTTGTTCAAAAATCCATTGAAACAGCTCAGTTTCTTTTTCCAAGAGAAGGTTCTTATAAAAACCTACTTGGTATTGCAAGTTTAAGCTGTCTTACGCTCTGTTGCATAGTATGCTCTTCATTGCCTTCATTATGAAGGTTGAGCTTTTCCAATTGTGAAAATAATTTCCTGCTGCTCCCAGAAAATTATAAAAGAGAGCAAACAGAATTTAGGCTAACACTATTTTTTGTTGTTGTTTGGGTTTTTTGGGTTGGTTTTTTTTTTGTTTTTGTTTGTTTGAACAAATACATAGGAAACTTGAAAAGGATGAACTGGTGACATTCTTTGACAGATTGCTTTACTACAGGCTTTGCACGAAACTGACTGCAACAACCATCTCTAAATTTAATAAGACCTTCTGGATTTCACAAACACAGAGCACCTGCAGAATTCCACAGAAACTAACAGTGCTTTCACAGGAGAAATTAAGTCTCAAATGCCATCATAGACTAAAAATGCTGTGGCAGCTTTATCCAGTTTCAGATAAACTGGATTTTTCAAATGTAAAATGAAGTGGAATGGAATAACGCGTAAAGTTTACTTGCTCCTGCGTTTTGAGAATTTTTTCTGGACATTTGAGTGCTAGAAAAGGAACTATTTGCACAATATATTTTTTCTGTGGTTCAACACTGACAATTACCCTGTAGATTCTTGACCATAACTCCCCATAAGGAGAGTGTTTTGCTACAGAATTCAGAAAACCACAAAACACCTGTGCTCATGAGAGCAGCATTTGTACTTCTAGAAAAGCTTTCTTAGGAGAGAATTGGTTTTCTTTAACAAATTAAGATGCAAACAGTGCTCCAGAATGAGCAGATTTTATTTACTACATGCCCTTTATAGACAGAATGGAGGTGTACAGGGATTTAATACTTCCTCTGGATGAAATGGCAGGTCTGAACTATCTTGTGTCTCACTCACAGAATCATCCTTTCTCTCTTTTCTTTATTCTCTAGGCAAAAACCATGCTAATGACAGAGGTTCATAGAATTCACTGAGATAAGGGGAAAAGACACAGAACGTGTTCTTCCTATGGTGGATTTTAACTCAGAAGACATTATTTGTTAGAAATTCCACAGCTTCAAAAGGAAAAGAAAACTAAACAGCAACAGCAAAGCTTGCAACACTAAATATAATAGTACAATTTATATGTTATTTTCACAAGGATAAGCTGTTTTCTAAGGACAAGACAAAATAATCAACTCTATAGAAGCAGCTTGAGTAGTCTAAATATGTCCCAGTTAAAATTTTTAATGAAGCTGCAGAGTGAATGCAAATCTACAAGTCCCAGAGCTGGTGTAGCACCACGTAATTTCTAAGAACCAGTGCCTGAGAAGTCCCCTAGCAGCACACCACAGCTCCTGCTGAGGAACCCAGTACCCTTGTAACACATTAGTGCTCTACACAGCAGCATTCAGTCAGCCCTTTTAATCCAAGGAGTGCTTTTTCACTTTGTGAGGAACCTAAGTCTGTTGGGGAGGGGTTGAACTGGAGGCCTTGAGATCCAAAAACAGCTTCATCACCAAAGCCAGCAAAGGCAAACCTCCAGTACCTTTTAGGGGGAGTCTTGACAGGCTCATAAAAACAGCCAGAGTCTCTCCCTTGCAGGGATACCAGCTATAAAGGATAAACCCCTCAGCCAGGTTTAACAGCAACAAACAGGGTGGGGAGAAAAACCCACACAGGAAAAAAGGGATGCTAAATTATAGAGGAACAGTAGCACACATGTTGTATTCATTTCAGGTCAGAGTTCACAAGGAATTAAAACCTGGCAGAGCCTGAGAGCTTTCAGCCACCATTGGGCCAAATCCTCCCGTCTTTCATGTTTTCTTAAAAAGCAGCAAAACTGCCAGGGACTCCCAAATTACTTTTCCCCCACTTAGAAGAATAGCTGGGGTGTTAAAATGAGAGAAAGATATGACAGAACTATTCTGGCTTGCTGACAGAGGTTTCTTGGCATGTCTTCACCCCCTTAAAGAAGCAGGAAAGTCAGATGCATAATAGAACAATAGGAGAACAAACATTTCTCTTAAAAACTCAAGGCAAAAGATGACTTGTTTCCCTGCTTGCTGGGAGGACAGCTTCCTCAGCTGCTGGAAGACTTGGAGACCTTGCACACTCCTTCCCTAGAAAGAGCTGTCCCTTCCCCCAACCTTCCTGCTGCTGTCCTTCTTCCAGGTGAGATCAGCAGCTCTGAACTCCAGTACACCAGGCTGACGGGAAAGCTGAAAGGCTTTCCTGGGGTTTTTGGCTCACGACCTCTAACTTTTTGGGATGATGCCAAAGTACAGCTCTTTCTGTGCTTGTTGGCTCAGCAGCCCTTACAGGGTGAACTAAAGCCCAGGCCTCTAAAGGACAATTACTCATTTATGCATATTGAACCTACAACCTTATAACAACCAAGACAAATACAGCACTTCAGGGTCAGACTCTGCTTTTGGGTAAACATGAGGCAAGTAACTCAGAGTGCACATCATTTAGATGGTTTCAAGCAGGTCCACAAAAAGCACGTGCTTGCACAGAGAAGGGAGCCTTACCCCCACTTGACACCACACAGCAAACATGGCTCTGTCGTGCTCTGTTTCTGCGTGGAATTTGTTGCATCAAAAGGTAGGAATTTTCACTACCAGGCAGGGCTCTCCAAGAGACACCCAGGTTCAGAGAACAGAGTTCATGCACTGACAAACAGCCCGATGGCTCCTCAAAACCCCTCTGAAAAAACTGCTCAATAAATAGGGAGCACTTGGACCCAACATTTATGTAGCAATATAAAATATTAACTCCAGCCTGGGTGTGCAGACTTTGCCAAAGCTTGATTGGTGTTAGGTGACTTTGGCACCGTTGCTTACAAAGATTTCAATGGAAACCTGGGCAACTGAAAATTAAGTGCAAAAAAATTATATAGACTACAATCTACCCTTCAAGTCCTTGTGCAGCAGAAGAGGTCAACCAGGTAGCTGCTATTCTAAAGGCAAGGAGGTAAATTTAAAAACAGCTTGAAAGCTTTGAATAAAGAAAGTAGTGGTAGGGAAGATACAGTGAAACCTCACCTGGCTAACAGTTTATTCTGAAAATCAAAACCAAAGAAGGGATAAAATGTCAGAGGACATGGGATACCAAGCAAAAAAATATGTAGCTGTCATTTCAGTTAATTTCTGTGTTCGTTATTCATTAAGTCTTTTGTCTACATCTACTGATAAAAGGCTTTAATCTCTACACTTCAATTCCAAATCTCTATGAATGACAATTTAAGGCATTTTATTTACCCCATATTTTTAAAGATGCGGTAATTAAAATAATCTGTTTTACACTTATTAAAAATAAATTATTGCATATTTTAATGTTTTTCCTCCCTGCAACTTTTTCTTAATTAGTTATTTAAACTGCGTTGAAAATCCCAAGCCAATAGATTTCAATATTCATTTTTCTATTTTAATTTTTCAAACAAGAAGAAAAGTTTCCCTCTTTAAGCTGAAAATTCAATTTCAAAAGCAGATTAAATACTCATTGGTGTTATTTTACATCGTTCACAGAGAGCTTTTTTTTTTTTTCTTCAATATTTATTAATGACGACATTCTTGCATGTACACATTATCTTACATCTATTAGCATCTTTTATCTGGAAGGAACTTGGAGAGCTCTAACAAACAGACACTTTTGTAACTACGATGAGGGACTCATTCGCTATTCGAACACAAACCTCCCTGGAACAGAAACCCTTCAGCTGTTTAAAAGTCCTCAGCAATGCTGTGAAAATCAGCAAAGAGCACCTTCGTGAGGATCAGCAGAATTGGGTGCAACACAGACCCATTCCCTCTTGTTCCCATTGAATCTTACCATAAAACTCCTAAGGTAAAGAAATCAATTATCAAGGCTGATTGGCAAAGTGTTACAAAATCTGTTGGATATCTGGCCTTGTATCCCTAAATAAAGGATTAGTAAATTGCCTATTCCCAAATCAGAAATGGCTACACATACTTTACATAATTCAGTAGCACATACCTTCAGTCATGTTGCTGTTTTGCTCCCTGAAGAGCACTGGACTACTTCAGTGTTAGCAAATAATAACCAAAAATACAACCAAAATCTGGCTGCTGTATCAGCCCAGATCCTCAGCAGATGTCAGCATGTTCTAGGTGTATGCCATGGCCACACAGCAGTGCTAGAGAGGAGGCTTCACAAGGATAGACATACAAATGTATGTGGTTTAAATTTAATTGTAATTACAGACTTTGTGAAAACAAAGCTTCAGGGGAAGACAGAGGCTTAATTTCAGCTCAGTTGGAACTGAAGCAATCATTGCACAGTGGGGAATGGTACAAAGAATGAACTCAGTAAGCTTATGCAGAAAATAACTGAGTTTAAAGGGTCCCTCTATGTCTTAAAAAATAATTTTGCTCTTTGACAAAATACTGTGTTTTTCCACCATGACATAAATTAATTTCTTCCAAAGTAAGACACGCTATACTGTGTTTGACTGGGATAGAGTTAATTTTCTTACATCTGTAGGCATGAATGTTGAATGTGGCGTGTATTTTCTACAGTGCAAAAATACATTTTCCATAATATCTGGGTTTCCAACTAATGTGATATTAGAACAGCAGGTGTGTCATTTTGGTCCCATGATATTGATGGTGACTGAAATACTTCTAGTTTGGCCAGCCTGTTTCTAGTTCTTCAGGTAGATCACCAGGCCAAATTTGGGGAGGGGGGAAGAGGGGAGAGGTGAGTGGAGTTGGTTTAGGGGTGGTTTTATGTTGTTGCTTGGTTTTGAATTTGATTTGGGTTTTTTCCCCCTACTCCTATTCCACTATTTTTCCTTGTGCAGACTGGTGTTTTATTCATGCAGGAAGTAAGGAGGTGAAGTATAAAAACACTGCCTTGGCACAGGGTATTTCCCAACTGCCAGCACTGTCTAATGCCTCCCTAATAAACATTGTCCTGCTCTTTCATGCTAATCGTACAGTGGGCAGTGTACACCACTCTCTGTTCAGTGTTTGACTGGTACAGTATCTTTCCACCTTGAAACCAGTTTAATTCAGGGCAAGTTGCCACAACTAAAGATGAAACACTTGCATAATTGCTGTGAAGAACATTCCAGAGATACAGAAATTTAAAGCTTTTATGTTCCAATGTCTCCTTTCCAGTTTTCATAGAATTGTTTAGGTTGGAAAAGACCTTTAAGATCATTGAGTCCAACTGTTAACTCAGCACTGCCAAGACCACCACTAAACCCAGTCCCCAGGTGCCACATCAGCATGATTTTTAAATACCTTGAGAGATGGTCACCAGTGTCAGAAAGAAACAGCAGTTTTCTCAAGTTCACTTTAGAAAGGAGAAACAGAAAGAATCTGGCACTTGCACACACATGTATCTACAGCGATGAACACTCCACATCAACCTGACACTCAGCAGTCCAGCAGCAGGAAAAAGGAACTACACAGCTATTAATTCCTTGTTGGGAGTGAAGAGATTTCTAGTCTAACATCCCGGAAACTATTGCTATCACCTCCCATATTCTGATTAAGTAATCACAGCAATCCTCTTTTCTCATGCTCTGAGCACACAGAACAAATATCTGTCCTGATGCCCAGGGCTAAAGGGTAAAGAGCAAGGCAAGAGAACCCTGATGCATTATTCCATATAATTTTCCAGAAGTACACATTGTATTAAACTGGAACAAAAGAGGAAATAAGAGATTTATAAATTTATCATATTGCCTAGTAAGTGAAGTCTTCTCAGCCATCAGCCTTATTTCCTCTTAAAAACACATCAGATTCTTCATTCCTGGGGATTTTCTCTCTGTAGTTCAAGTGTGATGGTCAAACCACAGGGAAACGACAGAGCACATTATATCCACAAAAAAATAATCTTAAAACCCAACAGCATGCCCAAACCAATGATTATTTTATTTTATATGTTCAACATACTATTCCTGGTTTTGACTCCAAATTAACCCACAACAATTTTGCAAATTTCTTTCTATTTATCCATCTCAAGTGTAATACTTGTAAGAGAATGGGAGATAAATATCTGGGAAAGATATAGAACTGGACCAAAAGTTTCAGTCTAATGTTGAAGTTCTGGGTTTTAAGGTTTTGATATCTACACTGTGATAGCATGTGTCCACTCCGGTAATTTTATAAATTTATGACTTTGAATGAGAGCAGAGATCTGCAGATTCTATTGCCAAATCAAAGCCAAATATATCAACTGTCATCATAATGTCTTTATTCACAGAAAGGGGGGCACATTTGTGCACATAGATATTCTATGCGCTGTGTGCAAACTCTTTCTACAGGAATTGCTGCAAAGCAGAGCTAGGAAAGCACTACACAGGCTACATCCCTGTGGAAATACTGCATGAAACGGCTTTATATTTTTAAAGATAAATTAATTTTTTTGTATAATTGAGTCACACTTTTCATGTAGCACTCAGCCTAGGGATGTCTGCAGGAGAAAAGAACAATATCTTACTAAATCCCTTTTAGGATCATTAAATTTAGATCACAAAACTCTCGCAGGCATGCAATTCCAAACATGCCACAGAAACAAAAGGAACAACAACAAAAAAATGACAAGCTTCTCTTACATTATTTTCCTTCTTTACAATGATGTTTAAGGTAGCAAAGTGTTAATGAATTCAGTACAATGTATCGTGCATTGTGTTAGAACTTTTATATTGTTGAAAAATTGTCATATTTGGCTAGGCAGCTGCATGGAGAAAAAAGCTCTGACAATATCTAATTGAGTCTATTTTTACTGTCTTTCAAATAACATTGTTAGAATTATGTACTGTACATATTTCTTATTTTTAGTTTCATACTCCCTCCCCCCCCCCCCCCCCCCCCCCTTCACAGCCCTACTCTGCAACAGTATTTTATTACTGCTGATATAAATCCAGGTCATTTTCACAAAAGAAGAGTGAGTCCTATTCCGTAATACTGAAATGGGGCTACAAGTTGTTATGTAAATCACTATTAATAACAGAGTATTCAGGACATGTGCCTCTTAAAGGCTAGTCCTTCCTTAGAATGCTGACTGGGACACAAAGGCTTCAAGCTTGTTCTCCTACTTTATCATGTGCTTCTTGGGCATGTCTGAGCTGAACATCTCATATCTCACTTGCTCCTGTCTGTAAAATGAGAATAGCAGAATATTTCCTTTGGTTTTTTCTGCCTTTGGAAACAAAGAGCGCTTTAATGCAAAGCCTACCTCTTCTGCGGATAGATCGTGTCAAGTGCAACTGCTCCAACTCACACACAAAATTTCTGGTATTGCCATGGGATACTTTCAGCACAACAGCCTTTTATCTTTCATCCTTACTCAGCCTATTCACTTGCCATTTTTCAGGAGTTTCTCAAGCCCCCACAGCCTTGTAGGAAAATCAGGCGGACACGTGAGTCACACAGACAGAACAATTTCCTTCCAGGATAGAGAAAGTGTGTCTTGAGCCTCATCCTTTGCAGTACCCTGGTTATGAATGTTGCAGGACACTAAACAGGGACTTTCAGGAAGTCTTTCTAAGGGAAATCAAATTGCCTGGAGCAGCACACATCAAGCAGCACCACCACTGACAAAGTCCAGGAGCAGAAAGTTACTCCTCTGCACAGCCAGCCAAGAGGACTGGACCTTCAGCCTTTGCAAATGGAAATACTATAGCCTGATTCCATGCAGGAGAACAGCACACCAAACTAGATAAAGCAAGCCAGCCAGGGGAAATAGCCCCAAGTCTCGACATAGAAATGCATTTGTTTAAAAATACTATGGTTGAGGAGAAATCACGTAAAAAACATCCCACAAATTAAAAACAACATGAAACTTCACACCAATACCATCTGTTCATCACAATTGTTGTTTAAATATTATTTTATACCCAAGGGCTCAAGAATCAGACTTCTGGGGACAAGACTCTTCATGTTAATTTCAACCAGCTGTGGTCCAAAAGAGCATTTTGCTATGTGTACACTAGGGACACTATCAATAACTGGGCTTCACCAGGCTTTGGAGGACAACATTTTACTGAAAAGAAAAATAATTATTTCAGTGACAAGGTATAGAAGAAGAAAGTAAGTAAAAGGGACTTTCAAGATAAGAAAGAAAACCACGTCACCAAAAAAAAACCCCAAAATCACCAAAAAACACTTTTCAGCTTCTTTGGTTAGCTCCAATTAGCACCACCAAGATTTTCCCCAAAAAACAGAGAAAAATGTCTCCTCTTGAAATCTGAATGAAATACATTCATGTGGGTAAAATGAAACACTGAGCAAAAAAGTCAAAATTCCAGAAACTGAAACTAGTACATTTAGTAGAATAGAAAAGTTTGGGTTTTCCTTTACTTTTTTCCTCCCAACAATAGAAACATTGAGTTTAGGATGAAAAGCAAGATACCACTTTGTAGAAGACTGACAAAGTAAAATACAATTTCTCTATGCCTTTCCCTTGACCCTTATCCTCCAGTTCTGTCTCTATAAAAACATATTTTATTATTTTTGGCATGATACCTCAGATTCTCATGATAGGAACCAAATATTGAGACAATGTTCTGAGTGATTTAAACTTGTGTAAACTTTTAGGTGACCACGGGGACACCGATTAGAGAAACAGGAGTGAAAAAAAGGAATGAAAATAGAATTTGGGAAGCATGGCATTCTCAGAGAAGAATAGCTGAGATCTAATGAGGAGCTGTACCTGTGAAACCTAATAGCCAGAACAGACAGAATTATAGAATTAGCCACTCAGGATGACTTACTCAAAATAGTTCTTAGAGCAGGTTTAACAGCAGAAGTGCTCCAAACCAATATAAAGTGCAGCTGCAGGTACAAGTAACAAATGCAGGAGTTAGTAGGACCTGTTCCTCTGTTACAGATGCCCAGAGGCTATGGTCAGACACCCAGGATATGAAAATGGATACATCATATAATCAAGACCATAATGCCCACAGCATTCACTTCCATTTAGCCTGCAGGCTTCTGAAAGTACAGGGAAAAGTCTGGTCCATTATGGGAACTGGAATTATGTATGTATTGCCAAAGAGAACAAAATTCTCTAATATGATAACACCACTTTTCATTTTTCATGAGTTTCCTGATTTACAGCGCATGACATACTGGTTTGGACAGATGGATTTAGGAATCAGTTGGCTTGTGCACAAACTTGTCCATTATTAAAAGAAAAAAATCAGTATAATTTTCATTACACAAAAACTCAAAATGGAATGTCACCAACTTTGCAGGCTGAACTATAACAACCTTAATAAAGATTCTGCCCATGTACCTCTGCCAGTTCCCACCAGAGGTGAGGACTGGGTCTCACATGAAAAGTTCTTAAAAAAAAACCCTAATTAAATCTGCTTGACTGCTACTACTTACTGTCTAGAGTTACTGTGTGACTGCATATAAAATAGCAACTGCTAATGACAAAAACCCAGAAATACTTAGTAGAGGAGGTTTCCACTTTCTGAATGCAAGATGAGCTGTAGCCTCATAATGATTGCAATGACATTTATTATTAATCGTATATTTTTGGAAGTAAATGACTATTTGGAGGGGGGTTTTGTGCAGCCTTCAGTCTAACCCTTACCTGTCTACTGTTCATACTCAGGTTTGCAGTTTAACACAGGAAGATAAGTATAAGATGGTCATTTTCTATTTAGTTCCAAGGCAGACACAGGATAACCATTTGCACAAACCTCCTGCAGAAACACAGAATATAAGAGTACTACGTGGACTATCAGCTCCTGGCCTCATAGGTGTACACTTCACATATAGTCTTCCAGAAGGGACTGAATCTCCATCTTGGAAACTGCACCTTTGGTCCACAGGGCTCGTGGCAGGTAGTTCTAATCTCCCACTGCTCTGATAGTTTAGTTCCTGATTTCCAACCTGAATGTACTCATGGCCAGCCCCTCCCATTTGTTCCCAAGTGTTCAATGTTCTTGAAGCTTCACCTCCTCTATCTAGTCTGCTTCCTCTGCTACATTTTTTTCCCTCTCTCTTCTTTCCTTCCTGTTTCCCTGCTGTCCTTGAGAGTTTCTTGGGTAAATTACTGTTTGCAACTACTTGACAACAAATTATTCATTTCCATTTTTGCACAATTATGCAAGTAATTTATTTAAGGATCCTGTTGAATGTGTGTACATATAACACACACAATTGTTACTAGTTACTGAATTATCAAACAGCTCAACATGACGCAAGCCAAAATAGAGACTTTATTTTTGTATCAGTAGGAATACTTACACTCACTAAGGCGGGAAAAATATTTCTTTTGGTCTTAGTTCTGTTTATGGCAAAGTCTGATTTCAGGGTGGTTTCCTACCACAGTGGAGTCACAGAAACAAAGACCCTTCTCTGAATTATCTCTGTTTCTGGCAATCATCAAAGAAAATACACAGAAATAACACACCATTCATTTGCCCCAGCAAGTGTCATGTAAGCAGCTCTTACTGCAGCTGCAGTCCTGGGCCAATGCTCAGTTTTGTGAATTAAGTTCCTGACATAAGTGTCAGCCCCACAGCATCCTTCATTTAAAGAACCACCTTTAATAAAAGTAGCAGAGACTGACTGTACACTCTTCTCTCTTTAAATACCAAAAAATCATTACAGGGAAACAAGGACATCCATAAAGTGGCAAAGATTCAAAGAAGCATCTATAACAGGATGTAACCATATCTCTATTGTGTTCCCTGCTTGTAACCCAGGAAACTAACTGGTAGGACATGAAAGATGTACTAGAAAGTAAACTCAACTTTAAAACATCAGAAGCAAAGTTGAACTTCATTAGCCAATGTACAAGCCATCTTGAAAATATGGAAAAATTAAGCCTTGTGCATGGTTTGAGGCTTTATGAAATTTACACCCTTAATATTTAAAATTATGCAATTGCTGCAAGGCCTCCCTCTATCTCTTTTGGAAAGTCTAAAACAAAACTTTCATTAAAGGAGACTGCAAGATTGCCTGTGGAGCCAAATAATTTCCTCATATCCCATTTAAGAAAGCTCTTCTTTTACAGGTCAGCTCTGTTTACCACACATGCCCATTTTGTAAAGGATATAACTCATGCCAATTAGACTAGTAGATGGGATGCAATAGAATAAAAAGATTATCCTGATAATTTGGGAGAAAGGAGTTAATCTGGCAGATCCATCTGATTAGAAAAATGTATATTTTACATTTTGAGAATTATTTTATTTCTCCCATTACAGTTGCTGCTCATTTTTTTTGTTCTTTCTTCTGTTTACCTTCTTCTCCTCTCATGCAATGCTCTTCTCCTGACTGTGTACCCTGTATTGTCCCCCTTCTTCCTTGACATGTGCTTTCTCACTGGAGACATTAATTTTCCTGCTCTTCTCTCTCTTTACAGTGATTCCCACACAAGAGTCCTCCTTTCAAGAGTATCTCATTCCCATGTAGGGAAGGGCTTCCAGCCTGCTAACCACCTATCATCCCACACACAGCACAAGGAACCTCTCTGGATTTCACTCTGACCTTCTCCATACCAGATCTCTGGATTTTACCAGCACTGGAGTGTCCCATGCATTGTGAAGGTATCAGCAAGACTTTTGCTCTTACAGGCCAGGTCCTTCCCTGCCAGGATGGAGAACAAGTACATCACTGCTGCTTTGATTCACCACAGATTCCCCAGATATGGAGCCAGAAATGCATCCCAATTGTGTTCTTCCACCAGAGGTCTTGCAGCCCAAATAAGGGGTTCCCAAATCACCCTGCTCAGTAGGAGTTTTGGAGTGTATTTATTAAAACTAGGAATTTTTCCATAGAGGACCACCCAAGAAAGAGGAGAGAAAACCAACACCTTTCCATCAAACCCCAAATTCTGCTCCACTGAAGTGAGAACAGACTCCAGTCTCAGGCTCTCTTGTTTGATGCCCCCAGAGATCATTGGCCAAATGCAAACTACAGCTGTTTTACCATCCTCTCTTCTCATGTCCCCTCTTCTCAACAGGAGGTGCTCTGTGTACTGGAGCTTACACAGAATAAAACCCATCTATTCTCTCTGTCTGCGTCTGCATCCAGATGGGGTGGCTTTTGCCCCTTTGTGCTGCTCGAAAACAAAGTAAAGAATCTTCCCCATTTATTGATTTACAGAACCCAAAGGTTTTGAAATAATGCTTTTGCCTTTCAAGTCAGAAGGGTTGGAAGCCACGGCATAGGAAACTGGCAACAAAGAAAAGGTTTTTTTGAAAGCATTCCCTCAGCAATTCAGAATCGATCTGCAGAGTGTGTTCCACTTGTGCTTGCTTTTCACAGCCATTAGAGCAAGAAAGCTCTTTTGGCACTTATGCCCCACCAAAGGGCTGTGAGGCTGCAGGCTGTGGCCTCATGGGCTGTGCACACCCCAGCTCGTAGGGCAGCCTGGCAGAGTTGGGACCATTGCATAGGAAGGAGCCAAGGAACCCACCCTTGTTAAAGGGCAAAAGCATCCAAATGACCATGTGGTGGGGAATTTCTGTAAATCAGGACCATACTCTCTCGAGTAAGAAAAAAAAAAAAGAGGAAAAGGCAGATGAATCTTTCCTAATATCACCTATTGGTTTATACCTGGTAATTCAAACAAAAAAATTACAGCATGGAAACATACAACTGTCCCAAGGCAAGTAAGGGAATAGCCATCTGTTTAACCTCTAATCAAGGCCAGCTCAAATTTCTCTATCAAATCTACATGCATGCAATGAACCACAGAAAAGAAGTTATTGCAGAAAAGAAGCTATTTATCTCAATGATCTCCTGTAAACTTCACATTTTCTATGTAATCTGAAAAGATTGCCAAAATACTGTTTATTTATTTCCTAACACAGAGACTGCTTCAATGGACCTTCCACAAACAGAGGGAAAAAACAAGCAAGTAACCCTTTCCTTGGTCACAGAGCAGACAACTTCCTCACTTCTGGAATGCAGGACCCCAAACTTCCTTGACATATCTCCTGCACACTGAAACAAAACAGTACAGGAAGGAATAGCTGTTTGACCTCTCTCTCTACTGACAATAAGCACAACAAACATATGGGATGTATCTGTGGTGAGAAGAGCAGACAAATTCTTAATTTATTTAATGTTATCAGAGGCTGGAAGCATTCTGTGACTTAAAGGTCCCCTAAAACTCAGGCTTTCGTTAAGAGATTATTTTATCACCATGGAAAGAAATGCATTCAGAGATCTGTTGACCTGAGAGTTAGGAGAAGTGTCAGGTTACAACCACCTTCAGGAAATTAGAATCAAAAGGAACTCAAAAGTACAGCTTCTCAGAGTCCATTTCACTAGTTGCATATTTTTAAAGAAAAAAAAAAATTGTTCAGATTTTAATTTTCTTTTTAAATAGATGTTTCTCTAACTGGTAGTCCAAGACTCCATAGTAGGAATATTTGAAACACACTCTCTCATCTTTGATCTGCAGTCTTTATACCACTCCCATGGCACATCAGAGACCTTTGTCCTCCACAGCTGCCGCTCTTTGTCAGTAACCAGTACTGAAAAAATAAGAATATTGTAACAAAAATAAAATATAATATAAGAATACAGTAATAAAAATCAAACAATGCAATCACTGGAAAGACCCACTAAAGAGCTGGACATATGAAATTCCACTGCAGCAAACAGTTTGTAGGCACCTGATCTCCAAGATGAAATCCATAACCCTAAATTATACCTCTGGGTAACAACTAAGGAAAGTCAAACTTTCTCAAAAATACAGTCTTCAAAATTACTGTCATCTGTGTAGAGGGCTGCTAAAGCCATGGAAGGGGGTGTTTGGTCACATTCTGCAGCTATTCCTAGTCCAGGTCTCAGGAGATGGGATCCATCCATAGGGATTCCCATTGCAGATGGGCTCATTACCCATCCTCAGCCGATACGGGAAATTCTTTCCTGATCCCAATCAGGTATCATGACAGTCTATAGATATATATCTATATATATCACATAGAGTGTGACACCTATGTATTCTGCTGCGTAATTTGTCACACAGAGTCAAGTCAAATCCCTTGTAGTGTTTCTGAATGTGCTGCATATATTTTTGGTGTCCCACTCACGCTATTACTTGATATTTTTCTTTAAGTTTGTTCCCTCCATTGGCCTAAGAAACATTAATAGGAGAAACGAAGAACAAAATTTCAAATTTCTACTTTTTCATCTACTCACAAAGCTTCCTATTTTTCCAGAAAAAAAGTCATAATTTAAATTCCATGGAACAACCACAGTTGTTAACAACTGTAATGGAATTTCAGAAGATGTGCTGCTTCTCAGGAGAGTTGGTCTTAGGCCTAGATTTTGTTATCAGCTCTAGGAAAACAAACCAGAAACCAGTTAAACAAACCTGAGTTTATGCTTTCTTCTTGACAAGTTGTGACTGCACAGAAAGGTCTTTTTAATGCTTTGGTGCTACACCATATTTAAACATCACAGATGTTCACTCAGATCTGCAGCAACATAAGTGTAATTTTCACCATGTCAAAAATACAATATTGTACTTCCTACTCATCTTCTGGCCACAGTATGACCACAAATGAAAAAGAAGAGAAGAAAAAGAAAAAAAAAAAAAAGAGGGAAAAAAAACCCTGTTGTGGGAACTGTTTCCTTGGGAAAAGTCTGGAATTTCAAGTCTTGGCACTATTTATGCATGCTGTGATTTCTTATGCACAGTCTCTATAGCATGAAAAAGCCTACATCAAATATGACCATCTTCTGAAGATTCTGTGTGGGTTTCAAAAAATCACTTTGCACATTCCAGTGCTAGTAGGTACCCACACTGAGTTATGAATAACTCCCAACATGTCTCAAAGCCAGCAGGCCTCTGGCACCACTTCAGGATATTCCTGGCAAGAGAGTTTTCCTACAACCATCATATTAGACTCAGGTAACATTTTGGAAAAGGATATTCTACCTACTGAGCAATCTTATTTTTTTTTTTTTAAGAAGGGGTCACCCAAAGCACTCCTCTTTGAATATAGAGATATGCAAATCAATTTTTAATTCTGGTTTCCCCAGAAAACAAGGCTGATGCAATCACATTTGTTTATCTGTTTTTCACCAAAGCTTCCCACATCAGCACATTTGCAAGCAAAACTAGTATCAAAGACACGTTGAGTGAAAACAGGCTGTCAATAGAAGGAAAAGTTCCAGGCTGGGCTTGTGCACTTACTGGTCCCTAGAAAAGTTTATACTGGGGAGACCAAAGCAATTTTCTCCTGTTGAAAAAAAAAAAAAAAAAAAAAAAAGGATGATAACCCTAGGGTAAAACCAGGAGATCCAAGCCATGGGAAAATGTCAGATTTCACTATCAAGCATTATATTCAGCTCCACTGCAAACCAGTCCACAATCGTTCTTGTACTCCTGAAATTATTTGCTTTCAGCTTTCATGCTGTTCTTTGTATCAGCATAGCTCAGCAATATTAAAGCTCACAAACAGCCTGTTCTTGGTGTATTTGTGCATGTCTACACTTTCAAAGCTACTTCATTGCTGGGTTTTTCCCACTTGGAAAGAGAATTTGCATCAGGTCCACCAAGAAGCAATCTGGGCAAAAAGGTCCTCTGCATCAACCTCGTTTGTTACACAGGCCACCAGGAGACAGCCCACATCTTCTAGTTCCTTTAAGTATACACACTTTCTGAAGATTTATTTTTATACAACATATTTCAATGACACTACAAGTGGACAATGTGCTCAGGCATAAGGTGTAATTTTGGGGGAGTCCTGTGCAGGGCCACAAATTGGGCTCAAACATGCTGATGGGTCCCTTCCAGCTCAGCATATTCTATGATTCTATGACCTTTCTTTCTCAGTCAGTGTGGTAAAATCAGTGTGACTAAACTTCCAAAAAGCAAGGCTCAACAGCAGTTTTTTGCAGCAGGGAGGAAAAAGAATCTAGAGCTTTAATTCACTCTTAAATCTAGTTTAGAGCTCTGAAAATACATCTATATTTGCACTGTGTTCTCATTTTGCAGATAAGTGGTAAAAAACTCAGTTTTCTTCATGCTTTCAGCTGATGGTAGGCAGATTTTACATGGTTTTCTTCATCTGATTCTTACTTTAAATATATATATATATCTCTACAGGAATGAATGAGAGCATTAGCCTCCACACATTCTGTACTTTATGCTATTTACTACTAGATAGCCCTGGAATATTTGCAGCTGGCTGTACTGTGTTTTGTACAATGTAGCTCTTTATCATGTTTTTTATCAAAGAACTGTGGTTTAGCACAGAATGAAGCAGAACTGCATTGAAGCTGTAATGTGGTTCAGGTTACCAGATTGCATTTTTCATCATTTGGTATTAAAGTGCTCAACAGCACACACAAAAAAAATATCGACATTCAAGAAATGGAAGTGAGAAAAGCTCTAAAGAGAGACTGAATAAACTATACCATTATGGAGATATTGCCTTACTTTCTATGTTAAAACAAGAAGCTTTGAATCAATACAAGCGAATCTCACTATTATTTTCTTTCTGAGGCAAATCTTACACTAAACTTTTGCCAGCAGAAAGTCAGGGGTGTGAGGACACGGGATTTGCAACCAGCACAGCTGTGCTGGCAGAAGGCCCTAACATAGATGTGGTTTTACTGGCAAAATTGAACTTTTGCCAGCATAGCTAATTTCTCTCTGGGGAGTTAGTTTTGCCAGTACAGCTGCGTCCAGATTCAGGATCACTGGTGTTAGAGACATTTACAGAGCTGCCATCCCTGACTTCCAAGCATGGGCACAGAACACTGGTTTGTCAACACCTTGGGCTAATATTGCAACCATGGCTGTCCAACAAGGAAGCAACCAACCAAATAAAAGAGTTACCTGGCTCCTCCAGTGCTGCTGCCAGGGTCCTGAAGCTCATTCCTTTCTTTTATCTCTTGTCCTGACTCCTTGTCGTAGGGGTAACACAGAACACTAAATAATTTAGAAGTTAAGTTAACCTAGTACTTCCTCCGTCTCTGTCAACTTCAAGCACGTCACCTTCTCCCCATTCCCTTAACTCTTCCTGAAGCCTTTGTGATTCTGAGCTCAGCACTGATTTCAGCTGATGCCTGTGATAATAATTGCTACCAGCTGCAGTTCCATCACCTAGCTATGGTCTTTGCACAGCTGCCTGTCTCTCATCCTGAAGGACTTCTGCAGCACGGCATTTCTGATATGCTGCTGAAAGTGCTGATCTGCCACCACCTACATGCCTTTATTCAGCATTTCTCTCTTTCTCAAGCATTATTGCTTCCAGCTTGTAGTCCTCTTTCAGACTGGGATCTCTCCTTTTTCTGTGGGAAACAAGCTTGGCTCCTGCATCAGATATAAGGCAGGACTGCTCCCCCTGCACATTTAAGACAGTATTCTGCTCTAGTCAGAGTGCAACTTTTGTAGTTGGATGATACAGAATATAATTTCCCCTGTGCCTCTTCATCACTAAAAATCTGAAGACATTGTTCCGCATCAATGTCTGCAGAACAGTACTTTGATTTTTCAATAACTCCTGTGTCCTTAACCTTCAGTTAAAAAAAAATCCCACCGTAGGACTATTCTTGCTGGTAAGGGAGTAAGACTAATTGTAAAATAAGGGATTATTTTACATCAAAATAAGCAAAAAAAAAGTGGGAATATTCTGATTTCTACAGCTGCTAAGAGCAGACTTTAGTGCAAATGGGAAGCTGTCTTAAAAAGAAATTTCAGCATCTCAAGCACTTGGAAGCAGGAAAACAATGACATTGTTAAAATATTGAATGTTTTTCCTTGAAATATTATTTTTAATGCTTCTATATTTAGCTGATTTAAACAACCACAAAATATACTACCTTTTAAAAGACTGTGCTCCTTCTTGTGATTTAAACTGACCCATTTAAATTTGTAATTTAACCTGACTTTTTGATAGTCACCACAGTGTGAAATTATAATTCCTAGCATCCTTTGAGAACGCCAGCTTTTAGGTTTGGTTTCATACACAAATACATAGGCAGCAATTAAATTCCAGCAAGGCACTTTGTTCTGTGTCAGCCACCATTGAGAGTGGCATAGCCAGCATCTCTAAAGAGGCTCCCATACTCAGCAGCTTTAGAGCTGCTCAAAAGGTTGCTTTGCTACAGTCCCTCAGCACAGCAAACTACTGCCTTGATTGCTGTTGTCCTCAAACAAACAAATGCAACAAGATGCATTGCTAAAGAATAAAAGTCTTAAGTGAGATTTGAAAATATATCAAGTAGTTAATAAATGGCAATTCAGAAAAATTTTTTTTTCCTCCTATCCTAGATGCGTCATTGTAGGTAATTTACAAAATTGTTCCTTAAGAGATCAAATTAAACCTCAGAAATCTCCTGCCAGAAGATAAAGAATTCAGCTCTGATGCCAAGCACCTTGCATCCTTTTTTGGCACAGCGGTATAGAGATGACGGAATAGTGCTTGCCCTGACCATGCAATTTTTATCACCATGACTAGGATAATCTCCCAGGTGATGAGCAATGTGCTTACACATCATCTGGATGTGAACTGGCAAGGAGAGCCAGCCCCTCAGTAAGGCTACACTTATCCTGAAAGGCAGCTGGAGGCACCACTCTGCAATGGGAATTCCTATGGATGGATCCCATCTCCTGGGACCTTACACTGGACTAGCTGCAGAATGTGATCAAACACCCCCTTCCGTGGCTTTAGCAGCTCCCTGCACAGATAACAGTAATTTTGAAGACTGTATTTTTGAGAAAGTATGACTTTCCTTAGTTGTTACCTAGAGGTATAATTTAGGGTTATGGATTCCATCTTGGAGATCAGGTGCCTACAAACTGCTGCAGTTTCATATTATATTCATATATATTTCATATTATATTCATATTATATTCATTCATATAATTTCATATGTCCAGATCTTTAGTGGGTCTTTCCAGTGATTGCATTGTTTGATTTTTATTACTATATATATTACAATATTCATATATTATATCTGCCTCTTTCAATTTGCTGACACATAATCTTGACCTTAGCTCTGCCTTTCTGCCATGTTTTTTCAGAGAAGCTCCACAGTTATTTAATATCCAAACAAAAGCAGTAAACAAGCACAAGAAACAAGCCTGCAATGCTTCCAATTATTTGCTATTTTGTATTGGCATTGAAAAAATTTTATTAATTTTGGAGGTTATTAACTAATTTGCTAAACACATCAATAGCTAGTTGGTTATCAATGAGGTTAATAGCACTTTTAGATATTACAGCAAGCACATAAGACTTCCATGCTGCACAAGTAAATCTGGCCTTTAAAATGTAAATCTATTTTCTTCTCCCTTTTTTTTCAGAGTACATACAAAATGGAGTTAGAACAGAGCCAGTTCCCCCATTTGATTTTTTCAGGGTTTTTTTTTTTTTTTCTTAATGCTAACAAGCAGTGATTATGTAGCTATGAAGACTTAAAAACCAAGGGAAGCGGTCCAAAACATCTACCAGGAAAAACACTGTGTGCTATGTGTATGCTGCCCTCCACACCCTGGAGCTCTTACAGCAAAATGTGATGCTGTGTTTCCTTTAGCCCCAGGAAAAGGGCACTGAGGGAGTCATAGAGGTTCAGCTTGGGAATCCTTCACTCAGAGTTCTCCAGGCTACTGGCCTGGGCTGGGCTGTGAACAGCTTGGCTTTATCACACTTTCTTTTCTCCAGATTTAGTGAAGATGCACAACTGCTACCAAGTAACAGTTATTCAGTGTTTTAAATGCTTTCAATTACGCATTGTCAAAACCGTTTGAGGAATTTAAACATATGCTACTGTTGTGTGATATGGTTTGTTTTGTTGGGTTGTTCATTTTTAGGGAAGTTTTCATTTCCATTAAGTGGAAAAAAATTAACGCACTGATTTATCGATTCCTAGATATTTATTTCTAACTTAAAGAAAAGACGCTGCATATCCAGAGGGGCTATTCTGCCTTTTTGCAGGGTAAAGTGAAAAGTTGAATTCTAGCCTCAAGTTCAACAGTGGAGTGCAACAGGCACATCATTTTATGTTTTTTTGGCCATATGAAAATGCACACTTGATTACATATAGCTTATCACATGAGACAGGTAAGGACAGACCTGCAGTTCAGACCAACAAATAACAACAGATTTTTTAATAAATCTAGGACTTTTTACATGCATTTGTGAGAGATTCTCACACGAGACACTCGCAGTAGAAACCATATATCCCCAAGTACCTTAAAAGTACAGGCTGCAGATTCAATTTCTCCTGAGCTTTGCACTTCTCGGCTATTGTCAATTTGCATCACAAGCATAAAGTTATTTAATATACAAAAGCTTTAATGCTCTTTCCCTATCATATAACAACACATGTTTATCTGAGTGCTAAATAAAAGCTTTCAGAACTTTAAAGTGACTTTATGAATTGTATGTACCATAAAATAAACATTAGAGTATAATAATATTCTGTAATTTGGAAAACAGCAACAGAAACCAGCAGAAGACAAAAGAACAAATGCTTGAATAATCTGCTGCATGTCAGAAACATTAACTTAATTTATGCAATAATGTAAGCACAGTGATGTTAAGGTAATATGGAGGACATAAATTATACATTATTATTGTCAGTTCTAGCACTTATCTTAGTGGTATGTCAAAATAAATCCTGATGTGTTAATATTTATAGAAATGAACAAGTGTTACAGCTCAGGGATTCATCTGTGATATTTTTATATATAATTTGCATTCACATATATGGGTGTCATTGTCTTTTCTGTAATTTGAGAGGTAAGCATCATGCAATTCATTTCTAATGCATTTTACATTACCATGAAAGCACATTATGCTTCCTCCTCTAACACTTTTCAAATAGATGGCCTGCAATGATTTAGAGATTGCACAAAACGACTCAGCAAATGGGTGACAATCTACCTGCAAAATCTGCAGTAACAATGGGTTACGGTGAGCAAAGCGCACAATTTGCTAATAACAGATTATCTCTGTAGAACGAATACCTCCCAAAGTTCTTCCAGTGGCACATTCTTTGGGGGTTAATATCGCCAAAGGATACATCTTTCCATTCTTTATATTTTCACACAAACTAGGGAAATAATTTGCCACCCTCTCCACAAAATATGAGAATCTTTAGGAGGTATTTACCGCCTTTTATCATGCCCATTTTCATCCAACAGATCAGTTTCTGGATGAAGGCAACTGGACCCCACTTGATTTGGCATTTGAAGCTGACAGGAGAAATTTCCAGAAAAAAGTGAAAAGGAAGATTTCCCCCCTGGGTTAAGTAGGTCACATTTGTTGCTACCTCAGAAGCAGAGACCGTAATTCCTCCCTTGGGTAAGGATGGGTTAGGGGATTTGGCCCCAGGCCATGCCTTCTGGGTTCTGGGAACCATGCTTTGGACAAAAAAGCTAGCTGTAGAGTTCATATATTGCTGAGTCTACAAGTAAGGCTACTGTTTCTAATTACCCAAGATCGTTTTGGTGTTTTCCAGAAAAGAAGTGTGAAAATACTTATACTCCCTGATTCAGCAGTAAAAGACTTATTCTGAGCCTTAGGTTCATGTTCGGCTTATTCAAGGACTGCCATGTCAAAATGATTTGGCTAAGTCTGGTGATCTTGTCTTTTCCCAATTGTCTCACACACAGCTGAAGTTTGTTGCTCCAAAGTTCATCTGATTTTCAGTACAAAGAGTTTAAATTCAGAATTTTCTATTTTTATTATGCAGATGTCTATCTTTTAAGAAACTCAACAACTGTCCCCAGTACCAACCCTTATGCTTCATCCTATCTTCTGAAAGAGCTTATCTGGAAAAACAGCCTCACATCTTTCTTTTTGTTTCCCTCCCAAGTTATTTCTAGGGTCTATTAACAAACCCACGAATATCAACCTAAAGAGCCGTTTTGATGCCATAATAGGCACAGAATCCAGAGGACAAGAGAAGCTTAAAGAATAAGTCATAAAAACTGTATAGTTTGTGTCTTTACACAGACCCAAGCTCCACTGGGCCCAGTACAAGTGTACAAAAAGTTACAAGTGAAAATATGGGAAAGTGTCAGAGAGCGGTTTCAGATCAACACGCTCTAAAATCAGCCTAACATTTAAAGTAGAGAATGGACTACATAGCCATAATTTGGGAGTATAAATTGTCCCTGTAAGCATGACAACATGGACAAAATTCCTGCTTGATTTCACCCTTCAACAGGAAACAAAAATAAAAGAATTCAATGACCACATTTTTGCAGAACCTATGTACAGCTCAGGAGAGTGAAAAAATGACACAAGGAAGCACAATCTTTTCACATAAGAAAGCCATACCTAAAAGAATGCCATAGCAGTGCAGGCAGCGCACTGTATACACAGAAAATATCTAAGTAAAGCATAGTGTGTGGGTTCAATTTATCACTTGCCTTTTGTTTATAACATTTTATGCTCCACAGAAGTATAGGATTCTCTTCCATCACTGAAATGGAACTCATGTCAGCACTGCAGTGAAATGAAATACTATAAAAGGCTGCTTGAAGGTTCTGGGAACAGAGAGGAAATAGTCTTGGGGTAAATGTGGAAAAAGCTTCTAAGCATGCAACTTTACAATAGCATTCAGTCTCTGTGGGATATGTCTTCAGCTACAATAAATGTTATCACTTCACTAAAATCAGTGGAAGAGAAGCAATCGATATCAGCTGAGGATTTGTCCCACTGACTACAAAGCACATACTTACAGTGCACACATTTAAAGGAAATGTATAAACCTTTCCAGCACTGGGGACTTCAATGTAAGCACACCAAATCCTGAAATCCTTACTTAATATTTTAAACTACTTTTATTCAGAAAACTCTCATTGGAATCAATCAGGATAAGTAACAAAAAGAGCACTAAAAGGTATTTTCAAACCAAGATACTACATATGAGATTCTTACATGTCAAAACTCCTTAGCAGAATAAGGTATTTAGTGTCATGTAAATTTGTACTCCAGAACTAAAGTATTCTTTATTTCTTGGGCTTACAAAAGAAGGGGATTTTTTTATTATTATTATTTATTATAACTTTTCCAATGTAGCTGAAGCAAAGAGAGATTAAAAGCGGGAGGAAATTTGGAACTGAGCATGTATAGACAATATGGATTTTAATGGACTCAGTACCAAAAGGGAAAAATATGAACGACAGGAAAAAAATTGATTGTAAAACAGTGACTGTGTTTCTGTATGCGTTTTTCAACCTTATAAAACTGAAATTATGTCAAATATTTAATAGTATTCCATAAACTGTTCTTCTGCTTTCCAACCAGATCTTAAACACATAACCTTATCGATTTTATCTTTACTTTTAGTAGAATTTTAGGAAAACATAAGATAATGTTAAAGGAGTTTAGTGTGGGCTTATCCTTCTTGAACACTCATAAATCCTGATAAGGGGAATAGGAGTTTTAAGTATAAGAGCATATTCTATATTCTCACTATTTTCTTCCTGCCTTGGTTTCATCCATGCTTTATATATTTATATGAATTGTGCAAAGTTACTGGAAAATTCCAATAATGGGAAAAGAGAAAAATGGGCTAACTGGCACTTGCCAAATAGAAGGGAGGGAGAAAAAGGTGAAGCTTATAGTATGCTGCTAGTGCTAGAAGTGCCTCTCTTTACTAAATTTAAAGGACCTTTCACAAAATGGTCACTACAGCATATCTCATCTTGCTGCCTAGCGAGGTTTGAGTGGCAGCCATTTCAGGTTGCTATCACTGCACTGCAATGTAATTTTTGCCTCATTTCTTCTCATCCTCTGCAATGTCTCCAGTTTTAATTGGTTTATTGGACTGCTTAATATGGCTTCCTTATTGTCTCTGGCCCTGTCCATCACACTGCTTTTCTATTTTGTCTTCTTTATCCTCCTAAACTCCTTTGTTTATTTTCTCACATCTGACCTTTTTTCTTGTTTATCTAACATAGCATGCTTACTAAAGTATCTGTCGTGGTTTGAATGACAGGTGTCTGCTAAGGAAGGCAGCAGTCTCCCTTGGAACGGAGAATTTAAACCTCCTCCCTCCAAATTATTATAACTTGGAAATTAAGGGATTCTCAGGCAAAGATATGGGAATAGGAATAACAGTTCTTTATTAGGGGAACTAAAATAAACAATAAAACAAAAACACATGCAGTAAGACAAACAAATAAACAAAATATACTGACAGAGTCAGGATCCAACCTGACACCCTGTGGGTCAGGGTGTTGGTGGCCGTCCCATTCCATGGTGGCTGCAGTCCCAGTGGCAGATGTGGCTCTGGTGAAGTGATGCTCCTGTAGAAAAGTGGAGTTCTTTCACTAAAGGTCCAGTAGTGATAGATAGGTCTGGTCTTCCTCTGGGAATCCAGTGGAAAAGGCTGCCTTGGTGTTCCAAGTCCCAGATTTTTATCCAGGTATGAATACTTGGCTCCTCCCCCTGGCTGGAGCATTTCCCAGTGGGATGATGGAATTCTATCAGTGCCACTCACTGGCCCATTAGCAGAAGATCTCTCCCTGGAGGGAGGCTGGGTTGTGGAAGAGATAAGAGAATTGCCCCAGCAGGTTTATTGACAGTTGGCCATTGACAGACAATTACACCACCCCACACACCCCAGTTTGATCAGATGGTGATAGAATACAGAGTTTGGGTTACATTTTGCACTGCAACCCATGACAGTATCCCACAGCTCTCTTACCCAAAATCTAACAGGACACACCCTCAGCATTGAGGAAAACAGCAGGGCCTCTCAGGCAATGCTCCTGCATGGAGAAAGCCCTTAACTGGCATTAAACTACTAAATAAACACGTAAGCATGGGTCTTTCTTGACTGTGGAATACAGGCTATGTTTGCTGTAAATGTCCTGTGTCTGGACAAACCTGGCACAGTATCGCTCCTGGAAGAATCTGCAGGCAGTCAGCCAGCCATGAGCTAGCACATTCTGATGTTAGCCTGAATTATACTGGCCACCAGGAAAGGGCTGCATGACTTGGGACAGGCAAACATGCACAAACCCACTGCCACCTCAGCATTGTCAGCTCCTAAAAGTATTTACTTCTGCCTCCCTACATGCTGCCATCACAAATATGGTCTTGAGTCTGATACAGTGCTCTGTCCCCAGAAGAATTCTGTTGTTCTTTCTCTCCACAAAACAGATTGCCATGGCTTTCTGGTCTCAAGCACAATTTTCACTAAGTCACCTCTAAGATCTCTTCAGGGTCTCCTGACTGTTCTAACTTTTCTAGACAGAAGCAGTTTAACATCACAGGGCAGAGAAGCACATGTGGCTAGAGCAGAGCAAAAGAAGTCAGAAAAAAACAGAAAAGGTCTAATACCCAGCTACAAAACCAGGTCTCCTACAGACAGTACCTACTGTAATACCAAGTCTGCATTTTGTGAATTCTAAAGTGACAGAGCACCTTTGTGAAGCAGAGCAACGTTTCTCAACCATGCATCCATTAGTACTTTCCTACAATGCTCTCCACTCTCACCTGTGACTATACTGAGACAAATCAGTTTGCTATATTGCTTCAGAGCCTCAGAATTACATTTCTCCCTTTTTTTCTTTTTTGATCTCACATAAATATGGCATAAGTATGGAGCAGTCCTAATATACTGGCTAAAAAAAAAAAAAAAAAAAAAAAAAAGAAATGAATCAAAAATTAAAACAGAAATACAAGTTCACACTCAGATTATTTTATTCCAGCATGCTTAGTCATGTCATGTGCACCTGTAGCTCTCCCCTTTCCTATCTTTCACAGGTATCAGGCTGGTAGTAAGCACAAACTCCAGACCTTCCTCGGGTGGGATGGGATGGGAAGGGGGTGGTGACATAGCCTGTGGGTGCTGGGAACAGCAGGCAGGGTTGTGTGTGTCAGCACCAGCTGTTCTCTGCAAAGAATGCGTGTTATCATGCTAAACAGGATGCATCTTTTCTGCATTAGGCTGGTAAAGCTTTGCAACTTTGTCAACCTTTTTAGCATTCAACAAATTCTTTTAAACATATGACTTTTAGTAAGTTAATCCATTCATTGTCTGGAACTGTGCAAAGTGACATAAAAGCACAATGAAGCCTAATTAAACTTGTTCTGTGAAAGCTAATTTGTCAAACCCAGAAGCATAGTTCATAGATAAATGCTAATATTTGAAAGTCAAATTAAAGTTGAAAAGGTTTGTAATAACAGTTAATTAACTCTTGTTTTGTTTTCCTCTCACAAACTTGAACCAGCTGAAATATTGCTCAGTTCATCTTTAACATTTTGGACCACAAAGATAAAATTCAAAGCTTTGAGATAAGCCTTTGATGTTGGTATTCTCTACAGATTATATATTATTTTAAGATCTCTTTGTTTAAAAATTCATTTTTATTATCCCTGCATGAAATGCATGGCAATTCCCCAAATAACTAACCATCAGGGCAATTAACATCTTCGATCGACACCATATTCCTGATAATTAATACAGACTTTGTACCTCCCCTGTGATAGCTGCAAGGGTTTGATTTTTCAGAGCAACTGTTCATTTACAGAATCAGTTTCATCCTAATGAAAATGGATTGTGAAACTTTAATGAACAAGACTTTGCTGTCATAATAATAAAGACTTTGAAACAACACGAAGACCTACATAAAAAGCATGTCGCTGCACTTGTGTTGCTATTCTGTATCAGACCAATTAAGCCATACAATGAATACTAGCACCAGTGTTTGTCTAAAGTATGTGACATCAGATAAACTCACAAAAGCATGCATTATTTTGTTCTGACAACTTCTGGCATTATGGCTTAATAAACTCACATCTGTAGAGCAGGATGCTTTGTTCTGCCCTCCTCCCTTTGGTTTAATACAGGTAAGCCAAAGTCTGGAAAATCAATTTACACAGGGAGCCATTGTGGGTTTGCTGTGACAGGCAAAGGATTTCCTCTCCTGCTTTCTTCCAGCACCTCAGAAAGTACACAGAAAAGTAAAACTGCTGTCTCTGGCATGCACCTAAACACCTGTACCAGCACCTTGCCGGATAAATAATTCCCTTATTACCAGGTACACTCTGCTGAGGAAGAGGTTTGCTGTCCAATTACTTTGCTTTTCCCTGTCAGCAAAGGCTGAAGGGTGACCCCACCAGAATGAGCCCATCAAACTGTGGTTCATCTTGAAAACCAACCAACCAAGCAACCACCTGCTGAAAAAATAAAACCAGGGAGCAGAGAGGATTAATATTTTCATCTGCTGAACCAAAATGTCAGGGTCTCTCTCCAGCTCACCTCACCCCTCTGCAGGGCTCCCTGGAAAGCTCAGAAAGGAGTTTTATTCAACATCTAATATCTTGGCAAAAGGTCTTTCAAAGTTGTGATCTGAGCTATAATACGCTCATAGTTTTCCTTTGGCTAAATCCCCTCAAACATGGAAATGGCTGATAGTTCCCACTTTAAAAAAGATGGTGTACGGGAGAGAAGGGATAGAGTCATTAGTAAATAAATGAACGGGATGATTTTAAAAAAGAATAATTTGCTCAATCAAGAATAATTTGAGCAGCATCTAAGTAGTCATGGAAAATCATAAACTATTACCCTACATAGTGCTCTGTTGACTATTAAATGCCTCCTTTTTCACACCACTGGCCTGAATGAATAACTTGGCAGCACAAAATTAGCCAGGTGGCAAAATGTGCTTGTGTCAGCTATTGGCCAAACAAAACAGCAAATAGCAAAGCTCATTTTGCAATGTCACATTAACTCCTTCAACACTGGGGGCACGTATTTTATATCTGCTGTTTGGAAGTACCTGGGAACAGGCCAGGAGAGAGCTGCTCACTCCCTGCTGCACAGGTGGCCCTGCTCTTGCTCCACTCATTGCTGTTGCAGGTTGAGCTGATACTTGTGGCTGTTTCCAGATGTGGCATCTGAGATTACATGGAAAGGGCTCCTCTGTAACATCTGTGTCAGTTTAACATCCCAGTTTAGAAAAGCTGTATTCTCAGATGCTTTCTACTGAGGGGATTTTATGCACGACTTCCTTTACCTTTATTAGAGCCATCTCTTCACATTATCATAATATTTACTGATTTTTCTGTTTTCATATTGCCATTATCTCATGTTTATCTTCAGCTTCCAAGTGACCATCAGGAAATTGATGTAAACAGCATGAAGCCAAGTGTTAGATGACCAAACTTAACTGTATTATGTTCCTAGTAACTTCATTGGAACTACCTCAGGGATTAATCTGGAGTTTTACTTACACAGATATTATATACGACAAAAGCAGGCTTATCTCATTGATGTCAGCAGGATCCTTTTGAGAGATTTCACAGAATTTATCAAGAGCAACCAATGACCTTTTTCATTCTAGAGGTTAATATAGGGAAACAAAACATGTTTTTTCATAATTAGCAGTCTTTCCCTGCTACAGAAACTCACCTTCCCATTGCACAGCGAATAGTAGATCCCTAAAGTTAAGACTGGGCCTGGTTTTTGTTAGCAGAGAATTTACTTAACCTTAGTATGTAATATTTCCCCGAAGTACCGTGGAATCCATTAATAAAATAAAGGCAGTATTTCATAATTAAGTTGCTGGTTTAATATTTTTTTACATGAGACATGCTTTATTGATAAAAACTGACCGTGTCATTCATTGTGAACCTGAAGCAGAAAAGGGTGGGATATTGGCAGCTGTATTTTTTACAAAGGATATTTATAGATTTTTTTTGGTCCACAACATATATATCTCATATTTCAGATTCGCTTTATTTCCAAAAATTATAAACACATTGTACCTAGCCAAGGATGATGTCCTGTTCTTGCCCAGGCAGTCTCTTTTCCACAGGGTTGTTTCACATGCCCTAGGAGAAAGACGTGTGAATATTTTCCATTAAAAACAGCAGTGGTGGGAGGAGGGAATCACCAGTACTGTAAGTTAATGAGATGGGGGGCTTTAAATACACTTAATAAACAGTCACTTAGGCTGAGCATAATAAGTCATGGAAATTTATAAACTATTACCCACTATAGTACTTCATTGACTATTAAACATCTATTTTTCACACCACAAGCCTGAGTGAATAGCTTGGCAGGAAAAAAAATTGGCCAGGTGGCAAAACGTGCTCAGTACAACCCATGTCAGATATTGGCCAAACAAAATAGTCCAATAGAAGCTGATTTTCAAATGCTTTTTAACCCCTGATAGCCTACAATGAAGTTTTCTGGTAGCAAGCACACTTATTTTCCTGGAAAGAGTAATCTGTATAAGAACAATACACAGGTTTTCTTGATGTATTTTGGTTTTGCCTCCTCTGGATACCTGTTCTCAGTACTGCCTCTCTGTGATCTCCAGTCCTGCTGATGGTCACAGCCTGGGGACAGAGGCACCCTCTGTCATCCAAGGCGTGAGGGTTAACCCAGCATGAAGTTTTCATTGCAGGCCTTTAATGCTGAGGTTTGGACTATGTTCTAATTTAGGTTCTCTCCTGTTTAATAACAAACTCCAAGCAGGACTGGGGGAATTTCCAGGCTAGTTAAACACATGGCAATCCCAAATCATTCTCCCATGAGCAAATGGACTTTTTCTGGTGTAGAAGTGAAGGTTTACATGTGGATTTAAAACTGTGATGTGCCTTGAGTCACACAGGATGAGGAATGTCTGAGGAAATCTCTGAGCTTGGTTGCATTGCTGTATATTAGCTCTGCTGATCTCTGTGGAGAGACCAAAACTCCACACTTTCAGAAATTCATCAAACTTCAGCCACTCCCAGGCTGTTTAATCATTCTGGGGTATCTCATGCCTGGATGAAGAACCCTCTATAAAGTAGGGTAGAAGGGCTAGAGCTGGTGGCACACAGCACATTGGAAACTATTCAGTCTAGATGAAAAATGAGAGGTTTGCACTGTGTCTGACCTTTCATCATCCTTTGTGACTTCAATTAGGCACAGCAGCAGAAAGGCAACAACCTTGTTTTCCATTATGTCCTCATATCTGTCAGAGCAGAAGATATAATATTTTGATTCAGCTTCTAATGCATTTCACATGCCTTGTGTTTCTTCCTTTCTCCCATCTAACACTGTACTTTTGCCTCCAGTTTGCTCATCTCCTCTCTGATGAATTTTGGAATTGTTTGACCAGATTACACAGAGAGACAGAATTATCTTTATTTCTTGCTGATACCACCCATCACTAGAAATCCAGCTGTGCAGCACACAGTGGGTTACACCTCCTGCCACTAGCTGACTTGAGGGTGTTCCTGTGTGCCACGACAGGGCTAAAAATCAGTGTGCCAGAAGAATGGCTCAGCCCCCAGTGTCCAGTCCCTAACAGATAATCCACTCACCTTTTGAGTTTCTACCGAATATTGCCTTCTAGAAATGTCCCCCCACTCAAATATTGCTGGAGAGGTGATGGAGACAGACTACTGAAAACACATCTGAAGGAACTGTTTTAAGCAGTAATTATATTCTTGGAATAAAGGGCTATATGGAAGGGAAAAGAGAGATTACAGTTGTCTAAGTATCTGTTTGCATCAGTCTAGCTAAAAAAATGGGGGCCCAATGTGGCAATACTGAACTGAGCCCAGCACACAGAACCAAATGAAACTGCTGAAGGAATGTGTGTAGGTTTAAAAAAAAAAAATCCAATTACTGGTGCTGGAATTAGGCCAGAACACCTTCACTAACACCTCTATTCATGAAAAAGGAAAAAAAAAGTTATCCTTAATGACCACAAATGATCACAGACTCTGTTTAACATCTCTTACAAAAGCCAACATATTCAGCAACATTACATTCCCCAGAGCTAGATGGATAAAGGGGGAAATATGTCATTGACTTTCCCCCTCCCCCAGAAACCCATGACACTGTTTGCACTAATTTGAACAGCACAGAGATTTTCAAAAAGGGAATCAGTCTTGTTTAACCTGGAAGCTAACAATATTGAAAACCTACGTTGTCTCATTGCTTTCATTTGCAGAGGCAATCAGGATCTGCTTCTTCTCAAGTTTACTCATGAAAAGCCTCTTAGACTGTAACACTATTACCTGCAGCAGAAGGGAAAAACCTCTCTAAAGGTTCCTTGTAACTTCATTCCAATAGGGCAATGTCTGCACTGTCCCAAAGCCCACTGAAGTAGACGGATGGGGTTCTGTGGGTCTCAGTGTGGTTTACACCCAGGTGTAGATGCATGTAGAAAAGATTTCATGTTTTTAATTTCTACGAATGAAGAACTGTCAATTTATACATATGTCCTCCCTTTCTCCATATATTTATTATTCAGTTCCTTGCTGCCTGAATTTTGGGTACACAGGAACAAGGACTAACTTCCTTTACTTACCCATCCTCTGCTCCACTGGAAAAGAGCAATGAAGAATTAGGGGACCACCTTTTCCCCTCACTGATTTGCCAGTCTCACTGGGTTTAAATGTCTTACAGGACAATTCTTGGCACGGTGTAATCTTTTTCCCAATACTTTGCTCATTCTATTTCCTACTAAAACCTCACTTTTGCTTTACATGGAAGTTACTGAATCGAAACTAAGAGAACAGCTCACATGGTTCTACATAAATTCCTTGGATTACTTGTTCAAAGAGGCTGATATAGTTCTGCTGTCGAATTTACAATTGGCTTAACCCAACTTGGAGCCTGCAGTGTTGTTCCAACATGTGCTACTGGTAAAGTTTTCTCTTTCTGAAATTTTATTTTCCACTGCCAAAGCATGCAGTGATCCAGTGCTCAGCTACATAAACTTAATGAAAGAAAGGAGAACGCTGCTGAAATCTGAAGAATTTATTTTATTTCATATTCCTTTTCAAATTGGCTACTACTCTGAAACAATTCTGCCACTTTAAAGGGCAATAGAAAATGGCCAAAATCATGCTGTCCTTAGACCCTGTGTTGATTAAATAAAGCAAAGTAGTATTCCAGCCTGCATGTTGAAAGAACACACAGCCCTTACTTCCAAAGCAGATAAGTAATTTTGCTTATGTGCTTGCAAGGGAAGAGTGTTATGGTACCATCACCATAAAGTTTAGTATTAGGTCATTCAGCCCATTCTCATTTCTAGACTCACCATTCTTGGGAACAAAATTCTACATTTGACACCCTAAGCTGGCAGGAGAAGTTAGCATGAGGGTTTCTTGCTTATTTGCTGAGTGGTGTCATCTTGCTGCTGCTCTGACAGGCCTCCTGTGATGGATCCTAGCAAAATGCTGGTGACTTTTTAGGATGAAGCCCCACTGAATCCCTTCTAGGAAATGGTGCTCTAAAATGGAGGATTTGCTTTTCATTTAGCTTTTCATTTAGCTTTCAAATTTTATCTTTTGTCAAAGGAAATAATTATTAGCACTGACCAGATATTGTTAAATGGAATAATTACTAACCCTGACCAGGTATTCCCAGTTCTGGCAACATGATCTTTTCCTTACCCTTTATTTACTGCTATCTTGGAACTCACTGCATTCTGGATTTTATTTAACCAAAAATGAGAAAATTTATGCTCATCTATTATGCTTGTGGGGGTTCCTTTTTTTTTTTCCTTTTCTTTTTTTTTTCCCCTTATAATATGCCATTCATGGCATCTACACAAACTTGCTGTTTCAGCTATGGAAGAAATCCATAAGACACCACTGTAGATGCAAACCATGTACCCAAATGAGTTGATTTTGGCACCAGCTTCTTGATGAAATTTATGCTTCATTAACAGATGCCTAATGTATATAATGCACATATTTAAGAATTGACCTCAACCTGGCCAGGGAGGCTGGCTGACCCCATGAAAATACAATTACCTAATGAGAGATTAGAGTTTTGCTTATTGTATTTACTATTTATAGGAAATTACTTTGTGTCTCTGTAGCTGCGTCAGCCTTCTTGCTTAAAGCATGTTTTAATGTTATTAGAGCTTGCAAGCTAAACTAGTGGAAAGACAGGGAAAGGCAGCACAATTTCCTTTCAGATCAGAGCCAAAGTTTCTCCAAAATCTTAGCAGGCTGGGTTTGCCACAAGATCAATGCAGCTGAACACTCCACCTGCAGAATGAGCTCACTGTCTGTGCATTACACCAGCCCTCTGACAGTCCAAGTACTAAGGCTCCTGGGGTTGGTCTTGAACCTGCTACTCCCCACACTGGAGTGCTAAGCTTTGCTGCCAAGACACCAGGCCAGGTATTAAATGCATTCTTGTTCCTATTACTTTCCAGCACACCAGAGGACCACATTAGAAACCCCAGGAAACTTAATTGGAAAGCAAGGAGAATGCAGAATGGTTAAAGACCTTTCACAGACAGAAGTTCTTTAAAAAAAAACAAAAAAAACAACAAAAAAACAACAAAACAAAACAACAACACACCCATGGATTTAAGTCTTCAGCTCACCTTTTCCTTACAGAGGCATCAAAATGATAAATCCTATTTTAAGCAAACAAAAAAAAAAGTATCGGGTCTAAGTTCATCTTCAGCACTGCATTAAATTTTATGTGGGCTGCTCATTTCAGCATTATAAAGCCCCCATCTTTTGGAGAAGGGGACTTTATGGACACTGTAGCTCAAATCTCCAGGTGTAGGAGCCCTGGGCTATGAACCCACCAAGGACCTCCAATTCAGCCTCACTCAGGACTTTGGATGGAGCATGTGCACCTTGTGAATTCCTTGGAAACCACAGTGAAGGGCAGGAGTGCTGCTTTTAATTATTTGGAGTAAAACTAGTGAACAGGAAAGTGAGGTCCCTATAAAAGTGATTTGGCAGGATGGTTTACCTTGGTTTTTATAGTTTTTGCAGGGGAGAAATGAAAAGCCCATTTGTGGTTTTCTAGTTGTGATTATTGGAGGGAAAAACTCAAGCACCTCAGGTTTATCATTGTATAGATTGCAGGCATGGGAAATAATGCACAGTGGAGTTTGACCACTATGCTAAGTAAAGCTTCTTAGAGGTTTTCCTAGGATCAAGCTACCAACAAGAAGCAATTCAAAGATTGTTAGATGCTATGAGGAACTCAAAGGAATATAGGCATGAGGATACATTTGTTCAATATGGCAGATTGTTAAGAAGCCATTAGTAATTTAGTCTTTCTGAATCAGAGCAAAATTTTAGTCTTTCATTTTTTCACAAGAGTTGAAAGTAGCAGTTTGTTTATTCCACTACAAGGGGTTTTCCTACTATCTGTGCTTCTCTCTCTGTACATTTCTCTAGTCAAAGAGGACAAAGTAAAAAAAGAAAAAGAAAAAAAAAAATCAAAGAAGACAAAGAAGAAAATCCTTCCATTTGTAGTAATAAGTCTTAAGAGAAATATTTCCATGCTACTTTAAGCTCTCCTGAACATGCCAGTCCTTTCAAACAAGCCATACAAGTCAGGGGGAATAAAGAGGAAGCAGTTATATAAATTTATATAGCTCCCCTCTTAATAAGGGAATTGCATTGGAATATCACTTCCTAAAGCTTTAACTGTTGTTGGGTATACAGTAGGGAGATACTACACTAAAAAAATATTTAACATTTAAATAAAAGGCATTTGTGAAATCTATAAACCTTCCTCAAAATACATGTCCAGTGCTCTAAACAGAATTTCAAGTTCTCTCTTCCTTGATTTAGATTTTCCATCTTGAACAAGAAATGATTAATGAACAGTAATTAATCTGATGGCTTTGACAGCTGCTACTTGTGTTGAAGTTTGATATACAACCCAGGTCTCTTACTGGTGGCTTCACAATAAGGTAATTGATCTGGATCCAGACTGAAAGGAAACTGTGTCCCATCCCAGCCTTGTCAGACCCCAGGGCAGAGGGCAGCAGTAGCTTAGAGAGCCTGTCAATATTTTTGAATAACTTACTTGAAGTGTAAGCTGATAAGTTTTGCCTGCTGATAAAGGTTTGCTATTAACCCTAATATATCAATCAATTTTCATCTGTAGGAGAATAATGACTCTGCTTTCTCTCTGAGTCAGCGAGGAACAATGCCAACACTTGGGATGTTTTCACATTAGTGCAAGGAGAGGGGAGAGCACTGCAGTGCAGCTGCTGTACACACTTGGAGGAACCATATCATGGAGAGGAACATCTCTCAGCAGGATTGATGCTCCTGCCTCCTTGGGTAACTAAGAAAATATCAAGCAAGAACACCACAGACACTGTTCTCAGACCTGGCATTAGTGAGGTCTTTAGCTCTAAAACAAACAAACAAAAAACCCCAGCAGACAAAGTTGCCAAAGAATGCAGAGTGAAAACACTGAAACAGATAGAAAGTCATAAAAATGTGAAATCAAAAACAACAGACACACAATGAGAAACATCAGTGTCATTCAAACATTTTGATTACATCCCAGTCACACTTTTAGGGAAAGTTCTCCGCTAACACAAGGTTCTCAGATGTATCATGACAAGATCTCAAAGATGATTAACTCCAGCTCTTAGCTGAAAGAAACTCATATTAGAAATCCATGGGGTTTCTTTTTTTTTTTTTTTTTTTTTTTGAGCACAGATCACCATCAATCACTGAAGCAAAGTAATCAATTCACTGTTAACCCTAGAGTAGTTCAGACAATCTAGGAGGCAAGACAACAAAAACAACTCAGGACATGTAGATTAGCTGCAACTTCTTGTCTTCAAGTGGCAAGGCAGACTAAAACATCCTAAAACATTCCTCCGAAATCTGTGAAACCAAGCAAAACAAAATCAGTTTAAATGAGTGGAGCTATATACATGATACCCCTTAAAAAAAAGAACTCAAAAACCAACATAGTCACTGGTTTTGTGTACTTGTGAAAAGAGACACTGAAAAATATTCATAGGGTTATGTGCTAGGCAAGGGACCTCCCATCCTATTCTGAGTATTGTAGTGTTTGGATGTTGACAAATAAATTACATTAATTGCATTCATTCTAGCAACCACTTAAACACCATTAGGGCTTATGCATACAATAACTGTGCCATTAGTCAAATCTGGATACCTCACTGCTGGTAATCAACATTCTGTCTTCTTCTAGTATAACTATCTTAATTTCTTTCTGCAAGCCTCCTTCAGAACCATTCAGCTTTTGAACATGAAATTAAGGACATTATCCTTTTGCCTAATAACATTACATGGTATTCTCTCAGAGTTACAGTCAACTGAGCTACTTGTAATTACTTGCAGCAAAAAGCTGGGGTTTGCTCACTATTCTACTATTTTTTTTTTTTTTTTTTTTTTCCATGCTGCAAACACCTGCTGCAGTATTATCCTTGTATTACTGTTAAAACTGTTGCTTTGCTTCTATCTTAATCTGGGGGGAAGTAAGAATCTTTCTTTTCCTATCCCTCTCCCAGGGGACTGACAACCTAGGCCAGGAGGAACATGAGATACAGAAGACCAAATATTGGAAAAATTTTCTGTCCGTTGTATCCACTTTGAAATAAAAGAATGTGGCCAGTGGAGTGGGTGATTTCTTGAAAACTGTTTTCCTTCCTTGCCCTTCAGCTGGCTATAGGAACTGCCACGACAGTCCTGGGATTAGGAAGCTGATTCCTTGCCAAGGCTGCTGTGCATCCTCTCCCAAGGGCTGATCCAGGGGCATGAGGTCTCAGCAATCCCAGAGTACCATAGCTGGGAGTTACCAGCTTTGTCAACAGTGTAGCTGCTTCTGCACACGACCAGGGGACTATGAGCCTTCTTTAAAGAGTACGCTGAAACCACTCAGAAATTTACCAGTCCTGTGTCAGTCCATAATCACAAGAGTAAGCTGATTTATTTTCCACATTGACACCAGAAACTCATCTACGCACCAGGAAGGAATTCCTTGATTACTTGAGTTAGAGAGCTCCTTTGTATAAATGTAGGGAAAAAAATTAAAAGGCAGGGTAGGAAGTCATAAAACTGATTATTCAGGTCACAGAGATCCCTAATTTTATCATTTCATTAGCATTTGCTTGTGTTTGATCAAGGCAGTAAAGAAAAGGGTGAGCACACTCAGCATGGCAAGAAGCATTTGGAAGAGTGGTTTGCCAGCAGCTTTAAGGGAAGCTCAGCAATAGATCAGCAGACCTGAAAAGATGAACCTTAGGGAAAACATCTCACCATTAGTTCAAACTCTTCATTTCACAGCCAACATCTGTACAAGATTCCTAAATTCAGCATTGATACAGCATTGTCCTAAATGTAACAGTTGTTCATTAAAATCAAGTTCTTTCATTTATGTTCATTCTCCCCCCTCTTGTGGTTCATTATAAAATCACAATTGTTGCTTTCAGAAACGTTCCATAGTTGGGATTTTTGTGCAGAAAGGACAGAAAAGGATCAAGAAAATCTAACTAAAAAAACTCAACAAAATGCAACTATAGTAAATAATGTGTTTGTTTTTCAGGGTAATTCACACTGCTAATTTAAAGATTCTCTGTAATCTCTTATTGAAAACAACTGTTGCCACAAAGGATATGGAATACATTTCAGACCGATTTACCACAACTATTAATTAGATATTATGTGCTATTTTCTGGGAAAGATTTTAGTACTTGCACCCTCAGTCATTTATTTTCTTACTAGCTTAACATAGGAGTATTTTTAATTTAATATCTTCAGCCAGGTCTTCAGTTTGTAAAACTGCATGTAGTACTAAAATACTTTGAACTTGTGCCAGAAGTTCTGCCAGCATCCTTGTACAGGCAGCTTCTGACATTTCTAACATATAGGTATGTTTCCACAGCAATGACCTGATCCACCAAAATGTAATTATGAAAAGTACTAATTGAAAATATACAAGAACTTTGTCCACAGATCTTGGGTAGTCTGCAATAGGTATAGGTTTAAGCCTCAGAAATGGTTAGAAATGGATGTGGATATGCATGCAGACTCAGGGGATCTCTTTTCAATTAAAAATGTGTTATTTGGGATAAATTTAGTAAAACTTGGGAGCAGCTGGCCAGCTGATAGAAACATATCATTTTAGTAAATCAGAGGTAAATCAGAGACACAGCACAGGAAAATCAACACTTACTAACAAAACCAGAGGATTAAAACTCATTCCTAAAGTCAGAAAACAGCCATGTCAGCATTCCTCACCATAATGCTGACAGCCAAACTGTTCATAACGAGCAGCAGGTAAGTGAGATTGTCACTTACCAGTCTCATAACTAGAGCACACTGCAAACAGTGTGAAAAACAAATCCCTTTACTGAAAAAGCTGTGGTCACTGGGATCTCTTTTGATTCCCAAGACACAACAGAAGGCTGCAAGAATCAAATATTATAACAGCTCATATGCTCCCAGGTGGAAAAGTCCACATAAAATCTCCACACGTCTGAACCTTTCAGAATTAAGGGTAAAACTTGAGGTAAATGTGCATTTTGATGAGCAGCAAATGGTTCCCTTTTGTCATTCAAGCAGACAATCCTTAAGGGCAGTTTGTTGGAAGGCGTTATAGAAAGTTTCTCACAGATCACAATTTTTAACAAAAGAAATGCAGTGAGTAAAAAACCCTGGCACAATGTGAACCAGCTATATGTAATATTTGAAGCAGTTCTTAGAAGAATTAAAAATGGTGGTGGGACTTACAGAAACAACATTCTCCATTTTTCCCGTGTCATATTTTGTGCCTGTGATTCTAAAATATTGCTGAGCAATCATTCAACATTACCCACCAGAAATCACACAATTTAGGCAGAGCCCAGTAAAATAGACAGTTTCTGAAACTATGGACCAGTCTGTTAAGTACCAATGCACTTATAACATTAGTAATTGGGCTTTTGGTCTAAAGTAAGTGGGAAAACTCCTGCTTCTCATTTTCAACAACATTTAATTGCACGACACAATCATATCATACAATCAGGTCATAAACTTTGTAAAGTCACAAGGTCTTTGGACTTTAAGGATTAAAATAAGGTATAGACTGAAGGGCATGGGACAGGCAAATTGCAGTGGCACACAGATAACACTGGAAAGCATTCCTTCAGGCCAACTTTGCCTACATCTTTCTTTTCCCAGAAGGAATCCTTTATTCACTGGTTCATAGCAGCAAAATTTTGGGAAACCCTGACCCTCACCCAAATCCAGTAAGCCAGGCTTTCTGTATCAAGAGGGATAGCTTCCCCTTCTGCAATTTTATTCCCCTTTCCGTCCCTTCCACAGGCATTCTCTGAGGAGAGAAAGGGAGCACATCATAACACAAGTAACCCACATCAGGATGCAGAAAGAGCCTTCATGCTTTTATTGGGCATGCAGGACACATCACAATGTAGCCCCAAGAAATTAGGAGATTAAAGTTAGAACATGCTTTAAATGGATCTGAGTGAATAATTTTTAATGAATGCATTTAATGATGGATGAGTTTCCTTCCTTCTTACCATGAAATGAGGGGAGCGGGTTGCAATTTCCTTCACATATTCTTTTCTCATTGAATTCTTTTTTTAATTTCTTTTAAAGTAAGGAGTTGCTACTCCAAGCACAAACTCACTGTTCAATTGCAGTAAGACCCATAAATCACTTAATATTGTTTCCATCCTCCAGTCTAATGAACATACCCATGGAATAAGCTTTGTGGTACACAGGCTTACAGAAAGCACATTAGAAATTCACTTTTCATAGTATTCCTGTGTGAGCTTAACATTTATTTTCTGCCAACAGTTATGAGATTAAAGTTTAATAACTCTGTGAGTGTGTGCAGGAAATGACACCAAAAGCAACCCCAAGATGGCTGAAGATTTGCTTCCAAATTTGCACAAATATAAGTAGAAATTGTTTCTGCATTATTCATCCAACTTTAGACCTAAACCAAATATGTCTCACTAGCAGCCTTGGAAACATATGATGAAGTGTTTTAAAATTCCAGTAGATGTCCCCACTTCTCCCCCAACAAATCCTTAAGTACATCTAAAAGAAGCTTTTGAAAACTCAGTTTGCACTTCATCATGAGTTTCGAAAGCAGAGAGACTCCTTTTGCTTTGGGTTACATTGTGTTTTGACAGAAAAAGGATATATCCATTTTTCTAATCTGTGCCAATGAATTAATGAGCTTCTAGAACTCATGTCACTATTGCAAACCAAGGCACGTGCAGATCAGCTGCCGATTGGGATGTTGTTGCTAATACAAAACAGTACCTAGTGTTGTATTCATTTTTTCTCTTTTCACTTGGTACTTCATAAATATCAAAGTTTCCAATGATGCTTTGATTGTAACTATAACCCTGATTGTGACTACAGTTAGTTTTCCAGTGTTCATAACCACTCCCTGCAACACTTCGTTTGCTTTTGTTTCCCTAGTTTCAACAAGCCCCAGTAGAGTCTCCTTCCTAAACATTTGGGTTCAATTCTTTTCAGCTTTTGCTTGGCTGTTATCCTCTCCTCTCATGAAAAATGAGGCCTCATGCTTCAGTTCACCTGATTTTCATGGCTACGATTTTCTCCACTCCCACTGGGAGGAAGACACCCATGAGACCTGGGGTTCTGTCATCATGGAAGAAGGCTCATGCTTCCGGTCAGTTACACACAGACAGACATTCCCCAGACAGACTTTGCACACTCAGTCTCTACGGAAGAAAATATTTTCAAATTAATATCAGATGAAACTCAGTTCCAGCTAAATTCTGCATTTTTGAGAAACAACATCAATGGATATTCATTTGCTTACATTGGCCTTGACGCCTCACATCTGACAATTAATAATTTTTTAGTTAATAAATAATTATTTTAATTTTAATAAATTAATAAATCCATTTATATTTCTCTGCATCACGAAATTAAAAAAAAAAAATTTGCTCTTTTAAAAGCAACTCACATCCCCATTTTAATGTGGAAAACCAAATTAAGAAAATCTTATTCTGTTACAGAAAAAATTCTTTAGTCTAAGCTTCATTTTCTGAAGAAATTTGAATGATCTTTTTTCTTTAGAGACAAATTTTACATTTTCTAAAGAATACCAGAGGATAAAATTAATTCTCAGCAGTTCCCAGGGCAAGAAAATGTTTTGTGTTACTTTTTTTTTTGTCACATTATCAGGTGGCCCCAAGGGAAGTTGACTTTCTGGCTACATTCACCCCTTAAGACTTAGAAGAGTTTTTGGATGCATAACAGTGTATAATGATCATATATTTTTGATGAGTTCAGCAGTGGTTTAAAGACTTCAGAAAGGTTCATTTGCAGGTCTCTAGATTACTTGTTCTCATTCAGATTTCACCCAGATTAAAACAGACAAACTGACTAAAGATATTCCAGATGTAAGGAAAATTAGTTCTTAAGTATTTTAGGAAGTGAGATAAGATTCAAATGCATCCCTTAGACTTTTTAAAATGTCTTTATTCATAGGATCAGGTCACCAGACCAAGTTAAAAAACTTTTAAGCACTTTTTTAGAATATTTAAAACATTATTGTTGCAATTACTTTCCCACCCAGCTGCAAAAGGGCCTCTAAATTACTCTGTTGTCCATGGGATTTGCAGAATAGCAGCCAGAACTAACATGAAACTGAACAATAGCAACACTGTACTCCTTCTCAAGAAAAAGGAAAAATGCAGCCTGTGGCAAAACCTTGGGCTGCTATGTGGCAATTGACGCCTTTAGAAGATTCTCTAGTTGCTTTCTATTTTTTAAAGAAATGAACTTTTGTGTTAAGTATTTGAAATTTTTTCCTTGTTTGAAAATAAGTTAAATTTGAAGAGAGATTTTTTGCTTGAATTGTTAATAGTAGTTTATTTGCAAGAGTATGTAAATGGAGGAGAATAATACGAGCAACTGTCCCTGACAAAATTAGTTAAGTTTTCTGGAAAATGCCTTAGTATTACAAAAATAATGCTGTCTTTACAAAGAAGAAACTTATTAATTATGTGGTGAGTTTGACTGCTGTGTTTTTTAGATTTCAGAAAAGCCTGTAATGAGTAAACAAATAGTAAGGAAGATGATTCTTCAGCAGGCAAGTGTTACAAATAAAGCAGAAAAAAAGAGGTATGCAGACAAAATCAGAATTATCCACAGGGTTGCAGCTCTCAGCTGTCCTGATGGGAACAGAGAGAAGTTACCACTCAAGGTTTGTCAAAAAAGTAAATAAGCCCACAGGATACTGAGTGAAGGCAGTGGACACCTGAACTCCACAGGGGCCATGGAGCAGTCTCCAAAGGAAAAGGACTTTGTCAAATCTTCAACAGGAGGAAGCCCTTTCAGCAAGGTCTTTGCTTTTGCTTGTATTTCATACATTTCCTGCTCCTTGGCTGCCCACACAGAACACACCTTCAGTCTGCTGCATAGAGCTGCCAAAGTGCTGCAAGTAAAACCAAACACGTGATGTTTGGTCATTTGTTCAGAAAAGTAGCCCCTGAGTTAAACTAGATATTTTTTAGATTTTTTTTTTTCTGATAACACTGTAATTTCTGGACTCAAGGTAAAAAGGGACATAAGACCTCTGCAAAGCCTTCACACTGTGAAGTGTGAAGAAAACAAAATATAAGAACCTTTTTGGTAAAATCTTTTGCAAAAGATTTTTATTTAAATACAAACATTTCTAATTAAAAAAAAAAAAATAAAAAAAAAAAACAAAAAACAAAAAACAAAACTTTTTAAGAAAAGAATTTTTTTTTTTAAAATACATCTGTATACCTTTAGTGAAAAACACTCTACCTGAAAAGTACCTGAGAACTATTACAAAATACTTAAAGCCTGAGATCCTGGTGTCCATAACACCTCTCTACCAAAACATATTTTAATGGTTTCATTTTAAGCAGCCTTCTTGATTATTGTTCACACCAGCTTGTGGCCTTTAAATCTGAATTAAAACAGCTACACATAATTATAGATACATATAATGAGAAAAGTAAACAAATTTAAAAGGTGATCAAATGATAAATGAAGAAGGCAGAACTTCAACTGAGTATGAGAAGCAGCAAAAGTATTGCCTCAAGGAAGGGACTCTCAGATGAGCTTGCAAGCAAGAGAAGCATAAATAATAAAAAAAATATTTGAAATCAGCTGGTTTTAGTGAATGAAAGCTACAGCTAAGCAGGTGTTGGACACAAAAGACATCTCTATTACAGTCATGCCAGATTATTAACTGCACAAAAGCTACAAAGACATTTGCACACAAGGAGTGTCTAAGGGTTACAAATGACAAGACCATACTGGTGTTGTCAGAGGATTTGGTCTTTTTTAAAAATATCTTTCAAAATAAATTCTCTTTAAAAGGCCTCAGATGAAAGGAACAATCTTAGACGCCTCATTATCATACAAAAGGATGGAAAGGAACACTTCACTCCTGTAACTTTTTAGCCTACACAGGCAATAGAAACAAAAAAACGAGAATAGGAAGAATTTATGAACATTCATCTGGTCTTTGCAGCAGAATCCAGAAATTTCATCTGACTGCACTACCCAGTGTGTTGGTAACTGCAAATATGATGCTGTCAAAAAAGAAAAATAGATAATATTTGAGGAGAAATAGTTGGGAGATGGTGGTAACAACTCAAATGAGGAAACAGACAAAATTTTAGGGAAGATATTAGACCAAGAGGTTGCCTTGATGCAGATGTAACAGAGCAGTGAGACAGCTCCTGCAAACACCTTGTAAAAAATATCTCTGTCTGGTGTCACAGATGTTGGGTTTGAACTCTCAGTAACTTTCCTTTATGCTGAGCTATGCAAATCCTTCAGCTGTCATTCACTCTAAAGGGCAGCATTAATCAGGGGGAAAGGCCTAGAGAAAATTGAAAGGAACACACTTGTGAACTACCACACCTCTGTTATTTGCAACGTTGATGGAAAGCATATTCTTGACTCAAGAAGGGGTTCACAATGTTAGCTGGCTCAAAGATTAAGCCACAGTAAACATAGCAACAGAGATTCTATGCAAGGGTTTAGCAATGGTCTTGATAGTAAGCAACTTCCAAGCCAACATGGGTTCCTACAGAATAGCCTGAAGCACCTGCAAATATTCCTCATTTATCTGTGTCTTACCTGTGATGTTGCTTTGTTCCAGGCTCTGCCTTGTAATGAAGTGTCCTCTCTTCTTCTTCCAGCTCAGCTGGTTACTTTTGGGAAAGAAGGTGGGATTGAGGGGATTTGTTTGTTTTCTTGTTTTCTGGTAAGCAGTAGCTTTCCTGGCATTTCGCATATTGTCCAGGATAGCTCACTTTGGAGTTCTTAGTGTCCCATGACCTGTCTTTCTTCTCAGTTTTTTTTTTAAATGCAAGATATTTTTCTGCAATAAGAAACCTATAATCTGGTATATTATAGTGAGATAAATGAGTTGGTCCAGCTATTCCTTGTTTTAAAACACTGGCAATCAGAAGTCATCAGTTAGCACATACCAAACAAGCAAATGATGTCTTGGTCATTTCAAAAGAAGAGTCTGATCTTGCAAAATTTTCTGGTTTGAGGGAAATTGTGCTTGATAAGTAAACAGCATGTAAAACCCCAGTTGAAAATAAAGTGCCTCCCATTTTTCTCCAGACTGAGCCTAGAATTCATCTCCCCTGATCTGAACTAAGTCAGATGTTGACGGCTTTAGACAGCTCCCTCAAAGAAATCATCAGCACTATTTTTGCACAGCCACTGGATAAAAACAGGCAGCCCCACAGTACTACGTGTACTCTCTGCCTTGGGCAGTCATCCTGAGAGGGGAAGTACTGCCCACTTCTCTCCATGGTCTACAGAAAGGACCTGAATTACTGGTCTGCACTATGCTTGCAAAACTGAAATTCAAACAGTTCATAATTCCCCCCTAGATAAAGCACATGACAATTTCTTCTACTGATAGGATAAACTTTTAAAATAATTGATTTGTGTTAATTGCTACTCTGAAATAAAAAGGGGTTTATCCTTAGTTTTATATCGTATGATTTTATTTATTTTATGTGTTAGACCTCTACATATATAACTCTAGCAAGATCCTGGAAACCTTGGGTTACCTCTGGCTCTTTTTTACTTCAGTGCAAACAAACTGACTTATAGAAGTCAGAAGAAGCAGCATCAAATAAGACTTCCGTAAATCATTAGGGTCCATGATTATTCTTTTGTTGCAAGTGAAAATTTAAGTGTCTATTTCTAGATCCTTTTAGATATACCTTCTTGATTTATCATAATCATTGTCTCACCTGATGAGCATACATAACAGACATCTATTGTTAGGTTTATCCTTTCAAAACTATTCAAAAAAATTAGATTTTTTTACAATATGTGGTATAAAAAATAAATAATTGAGAATAACTTTGAGGACATATGCATTATTGGGTCACATTCTAAATGTGGTGAGGAACGTGGACAAAAGCTGGTTAAAGCCCAGCAGTAATCCAGAAAGCTGAAAGAAGAGGGTATGAGCAGTGATTTGTAACACAGGTGATCACAACAGTGACAGGCGAGGCACTGCACTATGCACAATTCTTTCTTCACACCATTTAAGCCTTTTGATCCTTTTTAACTTCTTTCCAAAGCAAATTAGCATCATTACCTGTGACTTTTTTTTGCCCCGCTGGTTTCCCATAGGTTCCTTTGGGTTCTGGGCACACTTCAATTATTAAAAGAAAAAGTCAGCGATTGGCTGTTGAAAATGAAAGAGAAAACTCTTTGATTTTCCAGGATCTGTAGGTCTAGTGGGTTTCTTCTATTTCTCTGATTCAGTGATTATTTGTCTGAAAACTGATCAATTTATAAACTTTTATTCAGCAGGTCTGCTTGTAAAAGTAGCAAAATATGAAAGTATAAGCTGATATACCTAGGCTTTCTCTCAGGTTTTTCGGAGGACACGTTCGTCCTTCCCCTTGTTGTAAGAACAATAAACATTTCTTTCTGTTCTAGGTGATCGTTACTACATCTATTTAACAAGGTATTATTGTTACTTGGTTTTTCAGCAAAAACCTTATCAATACAATAATTAGCATGGCCAGACCTTGGAATGTAACTCTTTTCTGTTAGATAACTAGCAATTATACAAATATACTCCCAAGAGGAAGAAATTTGTCACAGCTGGGAAAAGAGACATTCGGATCCAAGAGCAAGTCATAAAACAGAGATAAAGGTCTCCACAAAGCATGCAAGTATCTAGAATAGATTACCCTGTGTTTTTCTTGTTCCCAGTTCTTTAGCTTGTCAAGGGCTGAAATTACTCACCCACCTTCCCACCAGTTCTGCACTTCCAACTCCAATTAACAAATTCACTCTGGACCTTTCTTTCAATGCTTAATACCATTTTCCCTCCTCTCCCCTTAAAAATGAGAACACTGGTGAATAATTTACAGTGTCTAGAGTGCTTCTTTAAAACATTATATTTAATATAAATTTAAACTGAAGATCAAAGGAGATTCCTCAAAATACAAAAGCCAAGGTTATTTTGACTGTTCATTGTTGTTATTGGGTCAACCCAAGAATTTGGAACAAGCCATATGAGAGACCAGAATCAGTCTTGTACAAAGGCAAAACCCCACAAATGAAATAATCTTTTGGCTACTAACAGGCAACCCCAAAAAATAGTTTAGGTATGCAATTTACAAAGATATTATTTTATTCTTTGTAGACACAAATACTATTTTAAACTGAAAAGGTCAGACAAGTAATAATCCACAGAAGTGATTCATGTACCAAGTACACAATAAACTGAGAATAACCAAAATTTATCCTATGAATGAAACATCTGGGCTGTGAATATCTGTAAAGAGTTTGAAACTAAAGCTGAAATTTGAAGACATTGTCCAAAGTTGCTGGAGTGTAAATCAAAATTACAAAGAATCCTGCAGCTCACTGAATGTTTGTTAAGCATTTCTAACCTCATACTAAACTGAAAAGGTTCAGAATAATTTAAGTGAAACGATGACATTTCTAACAAGTTTGGCATTCATTTTCCAGGAAGATTAAGCTAATACCTAACCTACATTCAGTCTCATAGGTCAATGAGTCCATGTAAATGAGCTGATTTGTGATTGTATTACACAAACTCTCCACTCTCTCTCCTACCTGTATAAGTATATAAACAGGGAGTCCAAGGATTAAGCCACCACAATATTTTAGTGAAAATTTTTTTATATGAAATATTTTATTTCATACTACATTTGAAAGCAAAAATGTTTATTCTGGCTTAAACTGTTCTTGTTTGTTTGTTTGACTTAAAAGCTGAAGAGTCACTTTCAAAGCAAACGTTTAGAATCAAGAATTAATTCAGGATACAGAATTCTCATTCAGAAGTAATGAGAAAAATAAATCAATATTTTTGATTAGTTGTTATTTCCAAGAGAATCAACAGGTGAAGTTAGAGGTACATTTATTTTTTTCATAAACTTCAGCATATTAAAAAAAAAAAGTGCACAGCTCTAGGTGAAAAAATCAGACCTAGCTAAAATGGTATTGAGGACACTTAGGTGACAAGGGGTCTGCTGAAATGGCTCTTTCAAGATATATTTTCTACTGCAAATATGAGTTCCACCTAAATGTACTTTTCTTCTGTAATATAAACAGCCACATCTGTAATACGAACACATTTCAAGGGAAAATATGGGCCTAAAATGATGGGCTCATATTTGCAGATTGAGAGTACCTGTAGTAAATTTAATCAGTGGGGGTTCACACTACTGTATTTAAGAGTAAATTAGTTGTTACTGACCTGCTCACTGAATATTTGATTGACCTGTTGGAAATAACATTAAAACATTATGAGTCATGATGACATTTTCTTAATAGCTGCTTCAGTTCACCGTGTATGTGCGGAAAATTTCTTTGAGATTTTTAAATTTACCTGTTATGGGATAAACCCTACTCCATCTAGAAACTCATGTCTCTGGTGTTAGCTGAAGTTGACAGAATGAGGTTCTGCACAGAAATTCCCTACAGAATTTGATGTGCTTTATCAGGGGTTGCCATGCTATCAGAATGATAGCAACGAGATTTTCTTTTGAATTAGTTTTTTATGAAATTTATTAATTCATTGTTTATAACAAGACATCCACGGCTCACACACGTATTTCTGCTTAGCAAGGAAAGTGTTAAAGTCCATCACTAACACAACATTTTTAAAGCTTTAGAGTAACATACATTTTAGCAATCTTGGAAACTTAAGAAGCTGTCTCAAAATCAGCAAAAAAAAAGAGCAGAATTCATCTCTGTGCTTACTAGAACATCTGATTCAACACTTTTCTTTGAATAGCTGCTCATGACAGAGGTCATTGTATGTCTTGTAAGGTTTTAGAATTCAGTCAGGATAGAGCTTATTAAATGAAAAGCTCATAAGAAAGTCATTAAGGCAGAGACTTCTTAACCCATACAATCAAGGAAGAAAAAATTATCCACCATTGTCTCACTGCTTGAAGCAGGACAGATTTCTCATATACAGAAAATGAGAGGCAGTCACAGCTTCCCAATTTCCTGGTGCCTTTCATCTAAACACCACATAACACTAAAGAAACATTAATGAATTAAGCTGCATAATATATCTATGAAGTAGAGTAAGGAGGGTTGGGGGGGGGGGGGTGGTGTTGGCAGATATCCTAGTACCCTGAAGCTGCTGATCATAAAATGATCCAAAGCAACGTTTGGAAGCCATGAAGAAAAAATTGCATCTCTTTTCACTATCTACAGAATTCTTTGTGAAAAAGGAAAAAACACTACCATGATATTGCCAGTTGAGTAATTTTCAATATATGTGGTTTGTCAACAAAAAGAAAGAGCAAGAATTAAGAAGAACATTCATGAAAAAAAGTCAATTTGAAAATCACATCTGTTACCATCCATTTCTTAACTTCCAGAGCTCCTAAGAGTGCCGTTTAAGTTTTAAAAATACAGGACTAGTTAGCAAACCAGAAAAATGAAAATTCAATTCAAATTACAATTAATTAAACTCTTCAGATTATTTAGCATAGGTGTGAACAAGTTTACACAAAAACAGTAGCTCAAATGTTAAAAACATGTCTGGACATTAGCACTTCCAGTTCTTGTAAGGCTTAGAAAGGAGAGAAAATTGCAACTGTGTAATGATTTTTAATCATAGGTGGAAAATCTGATATTATGAGATAAAGCACACACCATCAAAAATTTTTCTAAAATTCTATAAATTTTTTTTTAGGAAATTTCAGTCAATATAAATACAGACCTTCGTGTTAGTGGGCATTCTCTGATGGAGCACATCTTTATACAGACTAAGAATATATTCTAGCATCATTTGAAGCTAGTATTTGAACATTTTTAGAAATTTTTTCTCTCAGTTACACAATTTTATTAAAAAATAACAACAGTCAAGAACTGGACTCAGACTGTAACATCCCTTTCATTTCAAAATATATACTTGAAGCTTTTAGGATTATTTTTCTTCTAACACAGATAAGGCTAAAACATTTATTAAAAAAACTACAAAATATCCTAACTATAGAAAAATATCAGTGATAAAACATCATTAGAAGCATTTAACATCAGAGCAACAAATTCTTGGCTTCATTATCTTAATTCAACTATATTAAACAAAACATTTTGTTAGATGGCAATGATAAGGTCTTGGCAGGAAAATAAAAAATTACCTTTGCAAACCACAGTAACAAGTTTTCTCATTCTGTTCCCTTGCTCTGACAAACCACATGTCCATGGGTTTAGAATAAATAAATCATAAATAACAAAAAGACTAAACCAAAATAAAATTGTACATGTGTTATCTTAACTGTATATCTATCATCTTCATTATTGTACAAAGGTTTTTGGCTTTCATTTATACAAAGCTCTCTTCCATATTTGTGCACAACAGAAAAGAATCCACGAGTCTGGGCTTAACCAGCTGCTGAAAATCTGAATCTTCCAGTCCATCAGGACTCATCACTGCAAGTCTCCTCAAGGCTGCCTGGAAAAAAAAAACAGCATCATTGCAATGCAGTCAGCTTTGGCAAATCCTCCATTGCAGGAATCCATTATAACCATACCTAAAAAACAGCCAGAACTCAAAACTGAACTGGGCAGGTCTGTGAATTCTGCTGTCTGGGTAATCTCTCCTTACTATCTTTATCTGTCTGATGAATCTTCCCACACACAAAGTTATTAAATGACAATATATATTATATATATTTATATATATAATATATATTGTAAAAATAAACATATATTATATATTTATATATATAAAATAAGTATATATTATTATTTTGAAGCACATTACTTTTAGACCTGAGCAGCAGGTCTAAGTAGAGTACAAGCCCTCAGACCCCAGTGACAACACCTATCAGAGGTTGAAGCAACAACATTGTCCTTGTCTTAAGGACAATATTTTTGCCACATTTTTATCAGAAAACATCTTCAGGCAGTTACTAAAATATCATGAGAAGCAGAATTCCTGAGACAGGGAGGTAGGTAATGTCTCAAGCAATAGGCATGGATTCAAGGAATGTGCAGCAACAACTTCAAAGAGACAGAAGAATCATAGTCTGGTTTGCTGCCATTGCTCTGTGGTCTCTGGTCTAACCACACAAGATTAACAAGTCTTCTTGGCATGTAGGAAGAATAATCACAGCATTTTCTACCCTCACATTTATACTTTCTTCATGCTGAAAGAGACCTGCTTAAATGAACAAGCTGCAAAAACTGAGCTTTACTTTAATATTTAAAACTACATTAATACAATAAGCACTGTCAAACGATATTCTTCAGTCTTCATTCACCAGAGCTTGTGCTCCAACCCTAGATCATCCCTGTCCCCAGAGCCTTTTCACAGAGTGCTCAGAGAAATCCTTCAGCTCTGGCATTTGGCTCACAGTGCAGCGCAGGGCCAGCAGGTGGGATCTTTCTCCTGAGCAGAGAAAATGTTAAGCTTCTGTTGCCCACTCCTAGGCTGGGCACTACATTGTCTTGGTGACACAAATAGAACAAAAAATTGGAGCAGAAGCAAAAGATATCTTTTCCCCTTTCTGGACGCTTTACATAAATATTTTCATATATATGCATGATTGCAGATAAAGGCCTGCTGCCCCGTGACTCAAGGCTAATTTTAACAAACATAAAACTATCACAGAATGGAATTTAGAAATTAATGAATCCTTAAATTCCAAAGCGTTCCAAGGAAATTTTTTGGTGCCCAATAATGTGACGCTCAAACCATTTTTCCTTATGTGCTTAAATCTTCAATCCAAAAATGAATAATTGACAGTGTACAGGATTATGCTTAAGGGCAAAAGCAGGAGATCCTGACATGAATTTAAAACATTTCTTCAATACTTATGCATTTTAAAATCTAAAGGGACGTTTTTTCCTTAATTTTCCAGTATAAGCATGAAAGGAAGACTAAAATGTACATACCAGACATGCCACTAAAACAGAATCGCTGTTATTTCTGTCTGTTGGTGATCTGCAAAGTTTAATCAGGCGAGGAATACCTGAGTGCACAAAAGAGTGTCAGGAGAAATAATTTAGAAAAACAACTTCTTATTTTGTGATATTTCTTAGATGCATCATGTTTATCTTTTTTTAGGAGATATGATCTCTAATGCAAAGATGATATGCAAATACTTAGGGGACTTTCCATGGAGCTATGCAGTTTGGAGCAGTCATAATTAATAGTTGTAAAGCATAAACAAATAAATTGGGTTTACTTACTGCTGCAGTTTCAGAGTGGGAACTGTGACCTCCATTTCTTCCCTACCAATCCTCCCATACACCCTTAAAAAACTCTTGCCCAACAAACACATTCCCTCCCATCGGACTCATCACATCTGGACCTGCTGGGGTCCCAGTTTTCTGTGCCCTGACAGATCCTGCACAAGGGTTTACAGAAAGGAACAGAGGAGGCAGCAGAGTCAGTTGGCACAGTAAGGCACAGCTACATGTTGAGTGGATGCTGCACATCAGGTTCCTCTGGGAAACGAGCCAGAGGTTCATTTAGCTCCATCTCCTCAGCCATCCTCTGGACAGACTCTATAGGGAATATCTTTCATAAAGTTCACCAAGTGAGGCTAAAAATTAAAAAGGACTTCTCCATGACTGGCAGTTCCTCCCTCTTTCAGAGCCATTAAGCAGGAGACACATCCTTACAGCTGAGTTTTACGGCTGCGTCTGCCACCTCAGGATCTCGGCTGAGCCGTGCCAGGGTAACTGCAGATTTCTGCTGCACTCGCTCACAAGCTGCAACTTCTGCTGGATTTCCCGAGGAGGATTTTTCAAAGAGCATTTCCATTAAAAGCTGAACACCTAAAAGAATATAAGAACCCTCGTTATCCACTCTCCAACAAAAAAACTCAGTGCAAAAAAGTAAAGGGAAAAGGAAAGCTGGGTTAGTACAGACCAGTCACTGCCCCAAAAGGGCATGGAGAATACATAAATAAAGGCTGTAATTTTGACATCAGCACTCAGGCATATCTGATATATGCATAAGTTTGTCATCACTAGGAAGCTACAGAACTTCTGGAACTAGAAAATGCACTAGTCCTCTAAAAGCTGGTATTTTAAATTTCACTAATTTATTTCAGTAAACCAAATGTAATTCCTTATTTGCTTCTAAATTAACTGGAAAGTAAACACTACCTGAAAAACCTGTAGTGACATATTTCAGGTCTCTAAATGAAGTTTTACTCTCAATTGAAGAACAGAGTTTTGTGTTTGTTTATGTATTTTTAAGCAAGCCTTTAAAAGTTTCCTTCTCAAACTGTTTAAGGGTATTTTAGAATGAGCAATCCTTTAATGAAGGGATAGATGAAATTCTGTTTCTTGAAGTTTACTGCATGACTAACTCTTCATTCCAGAAAAGACAATGTCATCCATGTCAAAGTGGCTTCAATAATTTATTGTTGCTTGCAGGAGTTGATATTCTTGTAGCACCACAAAAAAAAGATGATTTCTCTTTTCTAGATTATTTTAAGTGTAAAGACAATTATGTGCTATTAGACTCCATATGCTATTAGGCATTCAGATTACATCAGGTAGCATCAGAGGATTTTAACTGTTAGTACATTTGCATAAATAATTTGGAGAATTATCATCAGAACCATGCAGTTAGATAATAATCAATCAACATACAAAAAAGCCAGAGTTGAGAAGAAAGTACTTAAATTCTCCAGCATTCAAAGACCATTCTCAGGATGTGGCCTCTGGCTAGCACCTGCTTTATTATAACATTAGGCAGACACAAAAAAGATTTTACACACAAGATAAGTGCCAACCCCTCTCAAAAGCCAGGGGACAAATGCATCTTGTGAAATTCTGTGATGGCATGTACAAACAAATTTGACTTGGTGTCATTGTCCATCACAATCCCCTGCAGTGTCTACCAAGTCTAACTGAGTTAGAATTACTTGGCTTAGCAAAGTGAATTTTCACTGTAATTTAATGTCTTTCACCAAAAAATAAAATAAAAATAAAAATTTAAAAAAACCAAAGGCACCCATCTTGCTATATTGCTTGGCCTTGAGCTTGCTGGTAGGTGTATTAATAAGGCACTTGCATCTTACCACAATATTACCTGTATTACCACACATACAGGTTGCTGAAACACTTTTTACTACTTTGCTTTGCATCTAGGAGTAAATGTCACGCACGCAGAACACACAGAGAACAATGTGATCACAAATGCAAAGCTCCCTTAAACAGTGGCATTTTATTTTGGTTATGCAGAATCGTCCCCAGGACTCATTTTGCACCCTGCAGCAATGTGTAATATCCAGCAGAGATAGGATGCAAAATGAACCTTTATTAGTGAAGCCTTTCACATTTACCTTGTAAGTACTACATTCCCATCTACTCAAGACTCTCCAGAAATAAATAAAAAAATATAATTCAGCTAAAATACATACCATTTCCTTGAATGATTTCTGAAGCACATTGGTCCAACACAGACATGTTTGCCAATATTGTTACCACCTGTTGTTAAAAAGAGAAGGAAATATGAAGCCTAGTCCTACAATTCAGTAATAATAAATACTGTGGTTCATAAAATAAATACGTCAGAAATATGGCAAATATTTGGGAGTGCTGTTATTGAGCTGAATCTGTTCAGGTGAAATGCTAAGAAATCCTTATGAGAGATTTGGAGTTTTGAGTTTGATTCAAGGGAATATTTAAGGAATATTTTTCAGTTTTGTTGAAGTCAAGAATTGTGTGCGTGTCAAGGCACTGTCTCAAAAGCAACTGGACTTAAAATCCCGTTTATACCTTTCCAGAGATAAAGACAATGGTTGGGCTTTGTACCAACACATTCTGTGTTGATATGCGCACAAGCACATTCTGAGAACACGATTTACAGAATTTCTTATCCCAAACAGCTTTAACTATTTGTGAGATTAGGTGTAACTCAACTTGCTTAAAGTAATGCAGCAAGCCTCTGACAGAGACTGGACCCTGTGGTGCTGCTGGCTTTCAGTTAGCCATTCCCTTCATTGATATCACGTACTTTCTCACATATCCTGCAAGACGTTCTTCCCAATCCTTCAGTTTGCTTTTTGCATGCAGACACTTCCCAATATTAACAGCATATGTGAGAGACCAAATAACAAATGCTAGAGATCATCAGAATGCAAAACAGAAATAATGTTCTTTCTTAAGAGGTATCAAATTTTCTCTAATCTAATTCAGGAAAACTGACCAGCTTCGAAAATAATGGTCAGTTTTGGAACCGGTTATCAGCTTTTTAACAGTACAGTGTCAGCTCAGAAAACAGCAAACTTCTTAGATGCAAGGAGGCATGAGATCAAATCACCATTCTGATCTCACTTTGCCATTTTAAAAACAAGGATGACTCATTTCCGATGCTGTGACATAAAGGTCTTCCACTTTTGAAGGTAGTGTTACAGTGTCATCTCTCTGAATAAATATACTTACTTAGCATGCAAATGAGTTGCTGAAACTCTACAGAGTGACAGGTAGAAATATGGTAACTCAGTGTATGTCTATGTATTTATTCCATATTAATTATTAACTGTGTTGCAGGCAGAGTGTATATGTTTTCTCATTCTAAATTATATCCCGTTAATGAAAATTGCTTCCTCTGTGCAGAATCTGTACCCCATGTGGCTCTCTAAGCCACAGATGAAGAATTCAATTAACCACAATTTGAATACATGCCAATTATTCCACTGCTTCAAGTTATTTTGTCTAATAAGTATTTTCATACATAAAAATAGTTTGTGTGCATCTTTTGACACCAAAAATTTATTTGAGGTTATAGCTACACTTCCTTTGTGTTGATTATGTGGCCCCCATATTTTGCAATATTTATGGACTAGCATAGAGGGTTTGTATGTAACCTTATCCAGAGAGGTGTAAAAAAGCCCCTTGTGATCAATGACCATCAAGTTCTAACCACATTATCTTTTAAAATCTTATTAGGACTCAAAAGGTAGTTCAGCCATAGGTTAGCTCAGTCCATATGGATAGATTTTTTTCCCCCAAGAAAATTTATTTTCCTGTGATGTAAACAATGTAACAAAATAGGATAATATAAAAATATAATGGGTAAGCAGAATAAAGAGTTGCCTTCAAATGCTCTATTTCCCTTACATTTTCCTATTTTAAATTTCATGCAACTTACAAGAAAATTTCCTCTGTAATACAAACCAAATTACAAGGAGGTTTCCTGTTAAGGATGAATACTCAAGAGGAAAACAAACAAATATAGACTTAATTTGCTCCGGAAAGTAACACTTCTGTGAACACAGGTATTAATAAATTTCCATCTCTTGGATTTAGAGTTGATCAAAAAACATAAATAGGTGTTTTCCAGTAGGTTCTCTCCCGATGTAGATGTAGAACTTATTTTTTTCTTTTTGTCTAGTGATACAGGAGCTTACACTGCAGTTTTTATCTTTGGTCATTTTCCTATTATCTGGCTCCAAATTTCACAAAGCCTTAGGCAATCTCAAAAATAACTACAAAGTCCTATATATGTCCAAATACACAAAATGACCAATCCAGTTCAGAGATTATTGTGAGACATGGAACACACAAACAGATACAGACAAAAGTGACTGCCTAAGCCTCATTTCATAGTTGAAAATTACTGGAAAAGGATACCAAAACCTCTTTCAGAACTGAAATGACTGAAACAACTGAAAGACTTGAAGATATTTAACATGAAATCTCTACTGTTCAACTGCAATTTTTAATATCAATTTTATTAATTACTCAAGTAATTGATCCTGTAAAAGAGCACACTTCTTGATTACAAAGCACTGGCATCTGACACAATTTATGATCCTTGTGGGGTTTTTTGATTCCTAAGCCATGCAATGAGCTTGTGGTCAACTCAAAGTGTAAGAAAAAAGACATCCTGAAGACAAGATACATGAGCTCTTGTCATCTGCCATTGCCTTCCTACCATAGAGAAGGAAGGTGCTGAAGCCACCCAGAAATTATTGACCCGTGGGATTTGTTGATGTACTATTAAGCAAATTTTTTCAGGGAATCCAGCATAATCCCCTACCTCAACACCTCCATATCCACTAAGCAGATCAGCTTTGGAGGTGGATCTTGACCCATGCATTCCCAATATCTGCATTTTAGCAGTGCTCTTCAACAGACTGACACAGGTTGGTCCACTCTCCTTTCTCTGCTATCCAAATCCATCAAAAATTGCAGGTATCTCACTAGAGAAGCCATCTGCTAAACCTGGTGGCTGCAGTTTGTGAACTGGCAACCCTAATCCACTGTACTAATGAAGACCGCGTGGATTTGATCAACAAATAATCAGCATAGAATGGCTTGGGTTGGAAGGGACCCTAAAGATCATTTAATTCCAATCCCTGTCCTAGGTAGAGACACTTCCCACTTGATCAGGCTGCTCAGAGCTCCATCTAACCTGAAACTGGACACTTCCAGGAATGGGACATCTCTTGGCAACCTGTTCCTATGCCTCGCCACCCTCACAATAAAGAATTTTTCCTTACTATCTAATCCAAACCTGTTCTTTTTCCATTTGAAGCCATTCCCCTTGTCCTGTCACTACATGCCCTTGAAAAAAGTCCCCCTCCATCTCCCCTGTTGGCTCCCTCAGGTGCTGGAAGGCCTGTGACATTTGTTTGCCATCAGATGGGAGCTGGCTGGATGATTCAGGTCAGTGTCAGGAGTAGCACTGCTATAAACAACCAGAGGAACAGCCCTCCAGGGCTCCTCCTGTGCTCAACACCTGCCTGCTGTGGTGTGCTCAGCCCCACACACCTAAACCACAGGGCTTTGAGGCACAGGAAAAGGCAAAACGGCAGGAGAGGAATTCTCAGACCAGGTCATGTTTTAGCACCTTTTGAAGGGGCACCAACTTAGCAAAATATCAGCATGCAGAGATTTCACTGGGCAAGTGAAGATAGTTTTTTTCTTACTTACTGGGTAAGTAAGATTTTTCCCAAAAAGAGATTAAGCAGGTAAATTTCAGAACTTGAAAAAAAACCGCACACCCAAAATCAAGAAGCTTTAAAATTTCATCTTTAAATGGTTTGTTGGTGAACTGAGTATAAAGGGATATCTGAGGGGGAAGGATGCCTTTAGGTCCTTGGAAAATTTCCCTATTTAATAAATAAACTTAAAAAATAACGTTGTTATTTCATATTTTTCAAATGTCAATACAGCATCAACTTAGTCTTGCAGTTGCCCTGGAAATTAATCTGAAATCTAATCAAAAACCTCTATTTTTATAAGCAAAATTAGTAAACAGATATTAAACACGGATACATCTCTAATGGCAATATCATATATTATTATAAAATTGGCACTGTTGATTTTTTTTGTTATTATATATATATTTCATGATTTAAAATTTGTTTCTATTTCCACTCAGTTTCCTTCCATTCCCTCAGAATTTCACACATATTGAATTTATGAGTGGTGAACCTTCTTTTTAGGTTCTGTAGTCTGCTTTGCCCTGAACTCTAAGAAATTTCAATTGTCAAGATCAATTTAAATTTGAGAAGCCATGGTTAATTAAGAACCTTTCAAATAGTTTTCTTCAAACAACAATCACCTTGGAAATTGTTTTTGCTAAAATATGTAATTACTAATTCTATAGTAAAACTTTTCTGAACAACTAATGATGACTAACGCTCAAAAGGTGTACAAAGGTACTGAATCTTTGTTGCAAAAGTAAAAACTAGATACAGATGCTTTCTTATAAAATAAGATACACTGAGAGTGTAAATCTGTAGCTATTAAAGAATTATTAAACTTAAAGAATACTTAAGAAAGAAGGCTTCTCTGAAAACTTTCCCTTAGTGGGAGATTTAAGAAAGTTTTTACCTTTATTGTGAAACCAGCCTCTAAGGAGGAAAGATGCCAAAGGATTTGGAGGATGAAAGGACACATTTTAGCCTGCTAAATCCTCCACAACTGAGGGTCCCTTAACCTCATTTGTGGGTGGTGCAAGTGTCTACAGAGGTGGAAACTGTGGTGCTAATACACCTTTATTGCTAATAAAGGCACACTGCTCAGTAGACTTTTATCAACAGTCCCGACATAAAAAAAAAAGACACAAGCTCAAAGTAAGAATTAGCAAGTAATTTAATAGAGTGGCAAAGTAGATCAATATAGAATTGCTAATTCTCTTAGTTAATTACTCCTTTAAGGCTGATTCATCGCTAAGTAATATTAATTTTTGTATGTATTATAAGAACATTTTGTAATTCATTCAAATAAATGACATAAGCATAAATCATAGTGTGTCTGCAAAGTCCCAGATAGCCATCTTCAGAAAAAAAGTGCCACTGGAAAACTACTCAGAAGCATGACAGAGTCTCTGCTTCTGAAGATAAGTTAAAATCATCTGAACGTCACAATTCAAGATCCATCCACAAAAGGAGACAGCAAAAGAGTGCATTTAGTAGGTATCAAGAACAGGCATTAAAACAAGTTGAGGCAGAAAAAAACCTTCAAGATGTTATCTATCAGGAGAAAAAACTTCAGTAAGAAATCTCTGGAAATTTTCTCTGGGATATTATAATGTTTAAAAAGAGAAAATAACTCAAATTGCTTCTGATAGCCATTTCTGTGATTGGGAATTTAGTTTTTCTTCCTGAAAACAGAAAATAAATACACCTAGATGAGCAGAAAAAGCCAACATCCCCCGAAAAATAATAACAGTGGTTGGAGACAGGATCTGCTTGCAGAGCCTAGGTTTATTCTGAGACTGTGCCAGGGAACTGTATTTTTGGCAAGCTGAGGCAGAGCAACAGAGACTAAAGCTGTAGGAAACTTACATTTTGAAATGAAGGAAGTCTTCACTACATTTTTAGTTACTTTGCTTCCTGTTGCTGACTAATCCAGATAAGGAATAAGCAGAATGGCCAGGTTCTCACATTAATTGTTTTAAAGAAGCACACAGGACATGCACCCTGTATGGGTCACATTGTGAAAATACACATCCCATAAACCAGGGCATATAACTAAGAGTGATTGAGCTAGAAACACTTCTGTGTTTCGGGTTAAAACCTGGGAGCGGGGAAAATAACCATCTCTCAGACTTCCTTCAAGGCATTGAAAAGCTTCTCATGTTTTGAAGCAGGCTCAACCAGCCAAAGGCTCCTAAGAGATCTGATCTCCTCAGAGCAGAGCACAAATCAGCCTTTCAACATAAATTAGTTTTTCAACTGAGATTTTATTCTTCCAGCTGAACCCCTTGCTTTGCAAGTGGGAGCACATTGTCTTATCCCTCATAGAATCAAAAATATGAAAGGCAGAATTGTAACTAAGCAGGAAATCTATCTCAAAAATTTTAGTGTTTAAGATAGACAGACAGTTTTGGACCCCGGAAATATAACAATCCATAACACATATGGATTATTACATAATGACTATATAATGACAGTCAGTACTGTTATTTATTTATGCTGGTCACATGTGCATGAAAAGACAGAGATAAGCAGTTAAAAAGAAAAACAAAAGAACCAAAAAAATCAGGAAAGTTATTACACTCTTACATAGGAAACTAACTGGAATATCACTAACAGAATGGTGTGGTTAAAATTCAGATGGTCAGGTGACTTTGGCCTAATTTTCATTTTTGTATCTATTACTAGCAGTCATGTTTCTTTCTTGATTTCTTAAGCTTTTTAAAATAACTTAATTTTTTTAATTTCTCAGTTCTCATTCTAGCTATATTAGTTGAAATTAAGTTTTCTCAGTCTAGTCAATACAGGAAAGGATCCCACAGTTTTAATTCACAGTTTACCAACCACAGTGCACAGTCTCAGAGGGAAGGGAATTCCAACCACACATCTAGTGATCATGGCACTAATGTCAGAGCTGGGTATTAACAGAGACCTGTGAAAGAAAACAGTTCAGATACTCTTTTATGACCTTGTCCCCATGAAAAGACTTTGTCAATAAACTCCCCAGTATTCAAAAAACTCATATTGAGAAGGAGTACTGCAAGTTTCTTTCATACAGACAGAGGTTTTCAAAAGAAATCCAAAAGAACTGTTAATATTCTTCTCATTAAAAACATTATTGTCAAAGTTTTTCACTGGGAGTTCAGCAACATTTAAAAACCAAAACTTATGTTAAAGTAAAATGTCTCTCTAATCTCCTTTTGAAATTACAATCTTCATTTAAGGGGAGAAAAAAGGGAGGAAGGACAGTAAAAACAAACACAAATGCATAATAAGGAAAGGTGAAGAGAAAAGATTGTGGAACTCAGAGAAAGAATGGTATTACGGATTTAAAATCTTAAATGACACAGATGATCTCAGTGTCAAAACCAGCAGCATCTCCCAAATACCAAGAAAACAGGAAAGAATTTATCAGAGGAAAAAAAAAAAAAAAAGGCAGCAACCATTTCCAATTTTTCCTTCCTTTCCTCTACTAAGAGCCCTTCTCCACCTCAAGCTGTTTTGAAACGTAATTCACTGATTTTAGACCTAGGAATAACCACTTTAAAATGGATGTGTTCACTGCACATTAATTCTTTGTCTGCCTGTATAAGAGAAGATCAGAAGGTGTTAGGATATACCTCCACAACTTCACAGGTAAGGTGAGAATACTAACAACACTGAAGAGACAAGTGGGAATGCAGAGAGAAAAATTTTATTATACATAAACATACTGTGCCCAAACATACATATTTCATATTTTTCTATGTAGAGTTTAAGATGATGGCTAAAGTCAAGAAGATCCTGAATGATAAGGGGTTTGGCTAAACCCCTCTTCTGACAGATCTTAAACTCCATTAAGACATCTGACTGTATGTACTACACCACTGAATTTAGGCCTGAACCCTTCTGAAAGGATACTTTGATGCTTTTCAAAGTAAAAAACACACTCTTCAGAAAAAAACTATCTGCAGAAAGAAACAGAACATGGGACATTCATATTCATTTTTACCCAAAAACTGGGGACAAAGGAATCTGAAAATATTGTTTTATGACTGTTCTTATACACCTACTTTATTAAAAAACTGAGGAATCTCAGTATAATGTGGCTGGCTACAGGAACTGTCACATGCTTCTATAAAATGGGCAACAATAATCTTGTTTATCAGTAAATCCAGCTCTCAGTTCTAATTTCTTTCCTGACTTAATCTAACACTGACTGGGAAATGAAAAAGGAGGTTGAGTTTTGGATAATGAACACAGGAAAGTTTTTTTTGTTTTTTATCATTTAGACAGAAAAACTTTCCAGAATTCAAAAAGCAGAACAATTTTAAAGGTTCTTGAGCAGCAAAATATTTTTTGCAGTCAGTATACAGTCTATTCAATATCCAATGGCTGGGCAGAATGTTATTTATTTGTGCCATCACAGGGGGTGATAATAATAATTCTATGTCCTGTATAGATGGACATAGTGTGAATTTAAGACTAGTCAAAATGGCACAAAATAAAATAAAGTTCAGTGTTCCTCCCCTGCATTTCAGGTGTCTTTCTCCAAGTTTTGGCACACAGTAAAGCACACATCAGTATAGAAAAATAGGATTTTCTTAAATCAACATTAATGCTAAGGTAGTGACATATTTAGAAATATTAGGTAGTTTTCTATAAGTAGTTGTGTTACTTAAATTAAAGCTTTGTATGAAAAAGGAGTATTTAAGTTTGAGGGGCTCTTTTAAACAATTTTATAATATTCAGACCATATTTTGTTGTATCTGCTATGAATCTTCTTCCTTCGTTTAATTGTTCCAACATTTAGTATAACTCAGTTCTAAATCATCTTTTTTACTGACCAGCATGACTTGATCATTCAGAATGGACATCAGTCCATGAAAATATATTTCACATTTCTGGTTCCATAAACATAATCCAAAATAAAATCTTGAATAAAAAATTTCAAATCTACTCATCTTTAATGTACATCTCTCTAGGAAAATGTCTACTGCCCAGTACACAATATTATACAGACTGAGAAAAGATATTGACTACATTACTTACCTGGAAGTATTTCCAGTCAAAAGCCAAAAATCGCAATTTATGATACCATTATAAAATATAGTATTGTTGTGCTGTTTTTCTTTTCAGCTGAGTGTATTGTCCTCATTGCTACTAGGCAAGTTAAAAGCAAATTATTCCACGAGACTGCTGTAATTGGCAGACACCATCCCCACTCCCAAATATAAGACTGAAACAATTCAGTCAAACACACACTTGTTCAGGAATTTGAAGGAAGACTTCTCTTAGGGCTTTCCCATTACACAAACTGCTTTACTGTCAGCTCTTAAAGACAAGATAAGCAGCACCCAGATTCCACCTGAACATTCAGTGATCAGTAAAAGACCCCGAGGTATGATTTTATATTTCCCAGTGTTGCAGGATCCAAGGAGTCAGTTCAGAAGCTCCCTGCAGCATGTCACAGAGAACATCACCCATTCTGCTTTACTTTTCCATTCTGAGAAGGCAGGTAAGGAGTTATGGGAGATGAAATAGTATAGGGAGATGAATATCCCTATCCCTAGATGAATAGGGAGATTCCTTCTAGAATCTCAGTTCTAGAAGGAAGCCATTCAATTTGCTGTTCATCTAGCTAGTGAGATGAACTTGCAGCTTGCAAGCTGCAAAAGGTCTGGAACTAGGCTGTCACCTAAAAAATGTCATACTTTTTTCTTTCAGTACCTTCCTCAAAAAAAGAAAGGGCATGCTGTGTTACCCACAGAGCAAAATGCAGACTCAGAGTTGACAGCAGAATTCAAATGAGGGCATAAAGAAATAAGGAAACCAAAACTATGAAAGCATACAGGAGGAATAATTAAAAAAAAAAAAAGAATGTGAAGCATTGTACACATGTAATAGTACACAGTTGTGTCAAACCACAGCTGATATCTCTGACATTGCCCAAAGAGCACTGCAGTAATTATGGCTTAGTTTTAAGCTGAGATGAAAAGGTAGGAAGTGATATTGATACAATCATAAACAGCCCTAGTCACCCCTCTAGAACACTAAAAATTGGTTTCTAGGGTCCATTGAGCCTTACTCTCCAAGACCTGGCTCCTGGTTAAGGGTGAAAAAAGCCTTTTATGGCCATGAGGATCCCAAGTCTACCATAATTCATCTGTGCATTAGCACAGACCTCTAGTATTCTATGCTCCTTTACTAAAAAAAAAAAAAAAAGTGGTAAGAAGGAAAGGGAAAGGCAAAAGTACATTAGCAGTATTTGCCAATAAAAATTTGCAAACCACGTACCAGGCAGAGAGGACTTGGTCCGAAGCCCACCAACGTCAATGGGCTGGGGATCAGGTCCTTATTCAGCTTTTGGAGCTAATTCATCTTTGAACTGACAACTGTACATTTAGGCTCCCTATATATCTTTGCCTCCAAACCCTGTCCAGTCAAGTTTTAAATCCCTCCAAAGACAGAGATTCTACAACCTGTTTGGGTCTCTGTGTCACTATTTGTCCTAATTCATGGTGAAAAACAATAAATTCTACTATCTTAGATACATGGAACTAGAAATATTTTTTTTTTTAATTTTAAAGAAAGAGGCATATGATGAAAAGAACCAAGAAAGGAATACATGAAGGAAACTTAGATTTGGCTATGTCAAAATGGTTACAGTGCTGAAATCTTTTGGCTTTCACGCAAATGTGACAGTGGTTTGCAGAGAAATTCCTCACCTGATCCCGGGAATATGGAGTATCCACTATGCGTTTGTCCGAGCACGCTGCTAGGAGAATCTTCATGGCATTTAACTGGAGCAATATTTCACAAGCCATGGTATCAAAGAAAGTAATATTGGCAAGAGCTGCTGAAGCCAGCAGGAAAACTTCACCTGTTGAGGCTTCTTGGCACAATTCTAGGAATGCAGAAAATCAGCTGAATAAAAGTCATTCCTTCACTGCATCATTCAAAGGCAATATTTAAGCATCTGCAACTCGCAATAGTGATCTTAATAGCCAACATCAAGTTCATAAACGTGGAGATAAAAAAAGGAAACAAAAAATATAAAGTTAATTTTGTCAATTATGTAGAATCATAGAGTGGTTTAGGGTGGAAAAGATTATTGTCTCCCACCAAACCCATCACTGTCAAGTCCACTACTAAAATGTGCCCAAGTGTCACATATACCTAGCTTTTAAATACCTCCAGGGATGGTGCCTCAACCACTTCCCTGGGAAGAGTTTTCCAGCACTAAACAACCTTTCTATGAAGTAATTTTTCCTAATATCCAATCTAAAACTCCCCTGGCACAACTTGAGGCAATTTACTCTTGTTCTATCACCTGTTACTTGGAAGAAGAGACCAACACCCACCTCACTACAACCTCTAATGAATGATATGCTCTACCTAGTGTACCATTCTACTGGGAATATGTATGTTGTTCAAAATAAAGCTTGATATAAATAAATAAAATTAAATACAAGAGGCAGAAAGCTAACAGTAAATGATCCATATATAATAATTCCATCCTCTGCTTTAGAACAAGGTACATATACATGTTGCATATCTCTAAATCTAATTCCCTGCAGTCAAAAATCATCCTGCATATTTTCCAACTTCAATAAGAAGTGCTGAAGAGACAGGTACCTTTGAATCCCTTGTACATATGTACTTTAACTAAGATGTGAATCACCTGGTAATGGGATTTCTGCATGGCTTAAAAATTAAACATATTACAGTAATTAAATTACTGAGTTATAAATATTATAAGGAAAGTGGTGTGTGATTTCTGAAATAGATCTCACAAAGTTATACACGTTCTATTTTTAACACTTACATTTCAGAATATATACTGCTAAAATTCCTGTGGCACTTAAACAGCAACAATTGAGGAAATGTTCCACCTTCTGGATAGGCTGTTCACACTGTCCCTTGACTGTGGTACACTATAATAACCAAGAAAATCATCTGAAACAGGTCAGATGCTGCTAGCTGCAACAGAACCAAGCTCAGCAGAGTTTAATTCCACCCAAGCATTCAGGGTAGTGTGAGGGCACAAGTTTCTCCATTTGTTGCTGGGCATCAGGGATAAATTGTTCCCTTGATTTCTTCATCACTAGTTCTGTTTGGGTCTATTAAAGAATGCCTAAACACATCCCAGATAATTCCCAGACATGGGAGAATCCTTGAGCACTCATACTACTCTTTTTTCCTTCTTAAGAAAAAAAAAATTAGTAAACACCCATGTGTTCAACTGGAAGTGCTTCAGTTTAACTGCAAGCACTGGGTTCACTAGAAAAAAATCCAAACGTACTGATCTATTATACATGAGAAATCAAACTAGAAAACCCTAACAGTAATTTCTGACATGAAGCTCTGGGAAACTGAATTTCTAGACTAAAGAGAAGAGAATGCTTAAATTAAAATTTCTGGTATTTGAGAGGAAGGGAGCACAGTGCCAGAAATAAGATACTCTCTTTAGAAAGCAATGAGAAATGTCATCTTGTTTTTCTAAATTATTCTCACTGACCCAGGTTAAGGAAAGTCTCTGTCTCATTTTACCATGGATCAGAGGCCTAGACAAGACAGATCTTTTATTTTCTTGTAACAATACCCATAGATTATATGACACACTACTTTTCCACTGAATTATTATACAAATACAGAATTATCACTACAAATAAAGTGGTGAGCTTGAGTTTTAACAAGTTTGGAAAATACAACAGGCATAAAGATTAGCAGCTCTCAATACTTCTCTTTCACAGACAGAAATATGCTTTGTTGAGTCTTTCCTGAAACTCTTAAGATAGTTTTTCACACAGATATTATTTTTACAAATAGGCATAAATTCTATTCGTATATGGCCTGAAGTTAAAAAAAAAAAAATATATTATGCAATTGCAGAATTCTCTGGTTCAGAATTTGAAATTGTTATTTTATCTGTTAAGGGAAGTGTGGTAAACATTATTTAGGGAATATTTCTAATGAAAGAGTCATACCCTAACCTGTTATTGCAACTGGACTCAAAAGTCCTGTAGAAAACTTACTGACAAGTGCTGTTACGATTTCTTCCATATTTTCCAGAAAGCTGCTGAGATGCTGAGTGAACGTGAGATGTGGAGATGTGATCTGTGCAATTACTGCTGCTGCTTCGGCATGAGTAGCTTCAGAATGGCTGGTGTCAGTGAGGATGTCAGCCAGGCACAGTATCCCATCAACCTATGGAGAAACAATAGCTAGAAGTTAGAAATACTGTAGGAAGCACTTTTGCAACCAAAGATGGTTTTCCATTTGTCTTTTCTTGGCAGTGACTAAACTACTCCATTTATTTTCAAAAATAACTTAAACTTGGTGTCCTTTGGGTCGCTGGAAGTTTCAGTTTAGCAAATACAAGTGAGTTCAGCATATGAGGTTGTGTCCTGCCAAAGTCTTGCAGTTCCTTCTCCCTTAATGTTTCTGTGAAATCAGTTTTGGTCCAACAAAGTCTTTTCTGACAGACATATAAAGTTGAACATGAATCCAAAAATAAGCTCTGATAAGCAAATGTTAATTGCTACTATGCCTCATTTTACTTCTACTAGAAGACTCAAACCTGAGTGTGCACTAAGGTCTAAACAATTTTTGGGGGTTTTTTGCCACTTTTCTCTGAAACTGGCACAAAGCCAACACAGGATCAAAAAGAATATTATTAAGATGGCCTTGACCAAGTTCTTTCTGATGAAAAGCAGCACTTCTATTAAAGCCAAATCTACACACCCCTTGCTTACTTCAAAGGGAAACAGAAAAATGAGAAATTACTTAAGTTTATGCATTTAGAGTGTTTGACATGTTCTTATACAGTTCAGGCAGAAAGATCATATACACTCATATTGGTTTAAAATATAGGAGACACACTGGCACAATGAAAGACAGCAACAGGGCACATCCCTTGGGATTGAGGCAACAAAATGCAGCAAGGGAATGTTCTCTGTGCACAGGGGCACAATCTGTGAACTTTCAAATTAACATCAGTGTGTTTCTCCCCATTTAACATAGCCCTGAATAACTAACCACGTTAACAAGCAAGTAGTTAGGATCATTTAGGATGCAAAAGACCTCCAAGGTAACTCAGCCCAGCCTATGACAACACCACTTTGTCAATCAGACCTGGCACCTGATAGTGCTGGGTCAGTCATGGTGACTGCACAACCTCCCTTGGGCAGAGCATTCTAAAGCTTGACAATCCTTTTCATGAAGGAATTCTCCTGATGTCTAGCTTGAGCATTTTTCCTGATGTGCAGCTTGAGGCCATTTCCTTGTGTCCTGTGACTGCCTGCCTGGGAGAAGAGACCCACTCCCACCCTCTTCACTGAGCTGCAGAGAGTGTTAAGGTCTCCCCTGAGCCTCCTTTTCTCCAGACTGAACACCCCCAGCTCTGGACACTTTAGAGATACAAAGAGGAGCTAAGAAGGTTTAGTATTGAAATATACTTCAACAAGCAAACAAGAAACAAACCCACACTTGTGTTGTACATCTGCTCTTAGCTCTGTTGTTCAGACTGCATTCTCTGTCAAGTCAAAACTTCCTCACAACATCCATGTTAAGTCCTATCCATTATCTTCAAAAAGGGTATTTAACAAATGTCTGATTTTCATTTTTGTTATTTATTAATACAGAATATTGAGTAATCTTAATTACTTATCCTGCAATGGGTATGAATTAAATTATTTAATAAGCACTGACACTATTTTACAAGAAAATCTCTCAGAGAGATAGGAGTAAAAATTACCCTCTGTAAGATTATTCACTGCAATTCAGCATTTAATAGGAAATTGATTATATCATTGAAACTCTAATAACACAGATAAATATAAAAGAAATTATATCTATTTTTCCTCAGCTCACAAATGGTATTTATTGTAGAAGATCTAGTACTGGCAAAAAGAGAAAGAATAAATTTTCAACGTTAAAGTTTTTCTTGACAAGCTTTCAACATTAATCTACCTACAGCAAAATATTTCCTCCTAGTTATGGCAGAATTCTACAGCTTGAAACAGCAGATTCACATAATTCACTGGGCTTCAAGGTATATTAATAGATCTCAGTGTCAAGAATTAATCTATGTCCTCACAAGATGATTTAGTACCTAAAGTGTGCTAGACAATATCATATGCAAAACCCCACAATTTTGTCACCTTGAAATCTCCCCAGATCACACCTTGTCTGGGGTCCAAAGGATGTTAATAACAACAGGCAGTATAAAAAGTTAAACATATTCCAAGGCATTCAAAAAATACTTCACAAGAAACTTCTTCTAAGATCCACTTCAGTCTTCAGCTTTAAATTTACTGGTTAAAATTCACTTGGCCAGTTTATATCCAATGACCTTGACAAATGACTTAAGATTACTTTTATGCTGTTTGAGAACAGGTAACAGCTCATGAAAGACAGGTACAAATACATGGTCAGATTTTTCTATCACCAGTAATTGAGTAAATCTACATTAATAATACAAGCTTCTAACAATAAAGGGCTGTACTCAAATTTTAAATCACATATTTGATTTGATTATTCGCTAAGTAATAGTTTTTTGGAAATTGGGAGTTGCTGAATTGTGAACAAAAAACAGATAAAATTTTATTCAAAAAAATGTCAAATAAAGATGAATTATATATTTTGGGAAAACCAGCACTAGTTATTCACCTTCCTTTTCAGAAACATGCAAAATACTAACAAATTCAGCCTAAAATTTGCTCTATACACTATTTCCTCCCATTTCAAATATATAAAATAAAATAATTCTACTTCGGCAGGCAACCCCATTTATAAGTGTCTAGCAATAAATTTTAAAATGACAGGGGAACAATCTAATAAAAGCACTTTAACATCCAAAAAGAAATTGCTGCTCAAAGCATTTTTATAATTAGGTTTCACACTGAAAGGAACTTTGGATGGCTGCCCTGTTTTCTGTTTAATTTTGGTGAAGTAATCAGCTAAATGTCAAATCTGTTCATCACCTTGGCAATACAAAAGAACCAGTTAGCCAGATAATGCAAACAAATGAATTCCATGAATGCAACAAGATGCTGTGGAGCCCCTGCATTTGAGGAATGGCGTTCAGTAAACGCTTGATCACTAATATTTCAGTATTGATAACTGGAAAAATGCCAGGAACTTACATCCTTAGGAGCATAGTCCTGTTGTAGAAACTTAATCCAAGTGACAAAATAAATGTGTGACCATGTTACTGCATAGATCAAGTCTCCTCAAAGGAAATAATTTATTTTTTCTACAGCAGGAATGAATGAGTTTTGGGGCAACAGTCTTCTTACTTCAGTATACCTGTCCTTCCTCCTAGAAATATTAAATAAAACTAGGCATATATTAAAGATCCCAATACAGAACTTGGGATGAATTGCATTAATGACTACATGATTTGAAATATTACACACGAGAGCAATATTAACTCTCTGCTTTCCACAAGGGGGTTTAAGGCAGTTTTTCCATGCCACTCTGAGAACCAAGACCCATCAACTTCATTTTAGAAATTTCTGTGTTCATTTGTATAAAATTATGCTGAAGGCCTTTCCTTATAGCATGATTTTTCCTACCATTCCTGTTTGTTCACATAACGTTCAGATGATCCCTACATATTGATAGAACTTTGGTCAAAACTTTTTTTTGCCTTCTCTAATTTAATCTCCAGAGTCATTTAGTGAGACTGGAAAGTCTTACAGGCTTCTGTCAGATGATTTTCCACTGTCAAATCCATAGATAACACTATCAGCCTAAATCTGGGTGCTTCTGGTAAGAAGAACCAGTAGATTTCAAAACAGTTTTACAGAAAAATAAAATGGAGACGCTGAGGTCCAGAGGTAGGGAAACAAATGTGGAAACAACATCACAAAGGAAATCACCCCTTAAACAATTTCAATTTTGCCAGAGGAGAATTTCAAAAGCAGAGGCTGCACCCAACAGTCAAGAACTGATAGATCAGAGCTGTGTGTCTTCTATCCTTTCACACATGCTGAGTAAGAGCACCTCCTACCTGAAGCTAGGACAGGTTAACTATGTAGGTGTTGACATTGAAGACAAAAAACAAATATATAAAGGAGGATAAAAACCCCAAATAGATCAAAATTTATAGGATGAGGAAGAGGGTAACTGAGAAGACAGGGAGGGAGGATTATCATATTCATCCAGTAAAACCCATAGACTCTTATTTTGATGACTTGTTATTAAGTAATTGAATTGAATGAGATGATATAGTAACAGTAATGCCATTAAAACATCCCCAAATATAATCCTAAGTAATTCAAACTACTGCAACAATTCCATGGCAGCAGCAGTGACCAGTGAACAAAACTGCAATGATTTTTATAACTAATGCTGTACAACGGTGTCCATGGCACTTAATTTATAAGCCTGTTGTGTACATCATGGAATAGTGTGCGGCTGAGGTCTGCTCTGTTCAACTAGACGTTGAACATTTATCAACTCAGTAGCTTTGAAACTTTTGCCAATAACTTTAACTTTGTATCTACACTGGCAGTGAGTTGTGCTTTGGTTTGCAGCAACTTTGACTATGGCTTCCCTTTAAAACTTGCCTCCTTTCAGATGTGGTCAGTCTGATGAAGAGGTATTTGTTCTTTCTGATGTTTATTCACCAAGGAGAAGTGCAAAGTTGATCTAGGAATCTTATCATGTGGCATAAGAGAAAAGACATTTGGCTGTATCGGCTTGAAGGATGCATTAAATGTGGCAGTGCCTGAGTAGCAATCTTACACCAATGTTGCAGGTAGAAATAAAGTGCAGAGCATGATGAAATAAGAAGTTCCTTATTCTGGACTGTCTAGAAGTTAAAAGATAAATCCTATGTAAACTTATGCATCTTCCTATGAAATCAAGAGGAAGCAGCCCTGCACCTCAGAATTCATGTTCCTTAGCACTCAGAGACGTACTAAGCTTGTTGCAGATAAAAAGTACAAATGACTGTCAAAGAGACAATAGAAAATAAGTCATTTTACAGATAAGATGGACAAAATCAGTAAGGTCAATACCCACTTCTCTCTTGTCTTTGCTTCAAGGATAAGGAAATAGTTGGCTTTGAACTCTCTCAGCATTGAGGACTGATATGGAGGGTGAGACAGTCTTTTAAAATATTTTTGTGGTTAATAAAAGAAACCAGGCACTGTGCTGCTATTAGCCTAGCAATATTCACATATTCCCACTCCCATAAATCACAATTTACATTGCTTCAAACCACTCTCCACAAACATAAGTGAAGCACCCATGGATGAACTCAGCTTTCCTGATCTACTCCTCCAATGTGATACTGCTCCCATTTCTACTGGATAAACAATGAGTGGCTAAAAAGGGTAGGAGAAGACACAAAAGGAATTCTCTTGTACTTATGCAGAAGTCATCTGTAGTGCAGGTAGGTGCTCACAGAATTGGGATGCATTGACAAAAGAGAGGGAAAACCACAGGTCACAGATGAGCACAGTGGCTTGGAGGGAAAAAAAAAAAAGACATTTGCAATGACCCTTGAACTCAGCATTTGTTACATTTACTTTTTCCTGTTCTGTCAAACAGTCACAATAATGACTATGTTACCTGTAAAGTCAGAACCCTGTAAAAATAAGGAAGAACTATTTATGCTCAAATACGATAAAGATTAAATTCTTGAAGTTATGTGACACATGACAGTCAATGTTTCTCAGGTTCTTGTGCCCTACATTTTTGAGGGCTGGATACACTGGCTTGTTTTTAAGCTGCAAGAATCTATTCCTTTTTGTAGGGATTTCTTGGTATCTGCATCTGCATTACAAATTCCAGAAAGTACATGCTTGTTTCTTTTAAATAATGGATAAGGCTTTATACATTATATTTTGGGGTCTGAAATCCATTAAAATGAAGCCACACAGACCCAAAAAAGGACTTGTCAACAAGATGAGAGGAACTGTCAAGTGGTGTACAAGAATGCTGAACAAGATACTGGGACCTGAAGTCTGAATTAAGGAAAGACCATACATTAGTTACTTTCAGATAGCCCTCATTTTTATTTACCCTGGGGGATCATAGTCTGAGAAAAGGAAAAAAACCCACCTCAACTACTCCTATAAACAAACAGGGGCTCCAGGTTATGTGTAGCAGGGTACTCCAGAAAATGAGATGTGCTCCCTGAAAAAAATATGCTCCAGTCATCTACTTTTAAATAAATAATGTCACAGACACCTCATGGTGTGAGGTTATATTCTCCAACACCTGGTGCCTGGCATTTAAAAACAAGGACGCTCTTTTAACGTTTGATTACTTTGTATCCTTCAGGTTTTGGTGTGACACGAAGGTTTTTATTTTCAAGTGTCTCTTAGTGTAGCACTTCATGAGAAAAAAAAAATCTCATGCACACCGCATTTTTAGAGGACCCTCTTATTCTATTATGATAATGAGAAAGGGTCTCTATCCAAAAAGAGCAGCACGGAGGTCACAGCCACTCATTATCACCTAATCTAACTCTTCACAGTGTCTTTCCTCTCTCAGGAAAAATATCTGATAATCTTCCTGCCAGAATTCTGGATTTGTTCAAGTAAAAAATTTGAAACCTTAATTATGCTTCAGATTTAAATAATAACTTTAATAATCCCTGTTATTATTACTGCAACTTCATGTACTACTCCTCTCATTTGTTTAAAATTCTTGACCAGGTGTATACCATTGTACCATGACTTGCACACAAATACAACCCCACTCTATTCTCAAATTATGACAATGGAAACACTATAGTAGAAAGCAGAGTGACATTAGAGAGGTAGAGAAAGTGAGCAATGGACATGCAAAGGGTATTGTAGGTTTTTTACTCATATTTTAAATATGAGATTTTTGCAAACACATTTAAGGAAAAGTTCCTTATGCAAACAATTTTCCTGCAAACATTTCTCATTTTAATGGTGTCAGTCAGTTCAGCCTAAAAAATATCCACTCTCTAAAATGCAAGGCTTCTGTAACATTTGAATCATATGTACGCTAATCTAGTGCACTATAATAGTAGAATATTTATATAATTTAATTTATTACATATACACAGTAACTTGCTCAGAAAAATGTTTTTATATTGAAACTCGGTTACCAAAACTGACTCAATCTCAATGCTTTATTCATATTTCTCTTCCTAAAATTTTTGTTGCTTTTAAGAACAATGCTATGAAGCACCAGGTGTTAATAGAATTGTTTGCTACATTCATTACTTCACAATGGCTGTTCAATTATTTTAATAAATTATTTTAAATAAATTAGCTCCAGAACCAACCTTGGATATGCCAGATTTTTATTGGCAAAGAATTTTTACAAGTTATAGAGTTTTATGATACCCATTTATAATGAAAACACTCACAGTACTTTAGCTATAAAACTTTTAGTGAGCAACTCAATAAGAGTCCGTTTGTGTTGAAATAACAACAGAGGAAATTGCTACCCTTATTTAAACAAAAAATTCAAAAAAAGTGAAAAAGGGGTAGTTTTCATCTGGTGAAAATTGATAAAACTTTATTGGGTACAGCAGACCCAAGTTATTTGATCCTAAGATTCCTCTCCTGACAGTTAGGTAAATCTCCTTGGGTCTTCTACAAACATTGATTTACATCTATGACTGCAGTGGCAACAAAAAAATTTCAGAATTACTTTGAGCCTGAGAAATTCAAGTTTAAGATCAGCTGTTCATATACAGTCTTTATGAGCAGTCTGAGGTCTACTAGGAGTCATCAAGTAAAGTGATCTCAGATGTTTTTTTCTCCATTAGCAAAGAGTGTTGCTCTTTGGTCAAATACAGTTGCCACATTTTTTGTATATTAGAAGAAATAAAGACAATCCTCAGACGCTGAGAAAATTGAATTTTTTTACAAGCTGAATTTTGACTTTTCTTTTACTCAATATTCTTTGCTGCCTTAACAGCTCTCAACATAAAGAACCACTTTTATGAAGGCTAGTAAACATATATTTAAAGTTAAGCTAGTGTTTGAACTAGGAGGAACAAACCTACCAATTTTGTTACATTCTCAATAGATTGTTCTTCCAACATATGAAAATCATACAAGTATCATACAGCACTTTTCTACACGGGCAGTTAAAATCTGCATTCAAAACCATATTTGAGATGAGAGTCATATTTCAAAATCTTATTTGAATGAGAGTCAGCTCATTTTCATAAGCTGATCTTACACCTAAAAATTAATCAGAACTGAGTGAAATTGAATTTACCTAGTGAGCAGATTCCAGCTTCAATAGCCCAGGATATTCTCCAGGTACTTTGGATAGATAAATGTGGAAGTGTAATGTTATGGCAAAGATAAAACCCTAATTTGCCTTATTTTATCTGCACAGATCTGGGAAAACAAATATTTTGTTTAGGAAAATCCCAAATACTATTCTGATTCTGTCATCCCAGTCAGTGCCTGTTTTTATAATATCGTCCCTATTCCATAAACCACTTTTCTCATTCTTAGAAAACTGCAAGGGATGTTATGACAGAAGGAATATTTAGTACAAAGTACTAAATGTTAGTGTATCCGAATAACACTGAAGGCTCACTTCTCATAAGCAGTAAAAACTCTCATTCCATATCCCAAACCAACTGAATCCCTCAGACCTGTAAACCTTAAGTCTGGACTAGAAATTTGACATGATCAAGCTGCATTCTGCCATCTGCCAGTCCATAAGGAGCAGAACAAGAGCCACTGCAGGTCTACACAGAATGGTATTGGATGTCTCCTGGATTTAGGAGAGCTCCTAAGATTAGGATATGTTCTGTTTCAGAAGGAAGCAAAGATAACATAATTGGGCATTGAGAAGTAATACTACAAAAGTGTGGCAGCAAGGATTCTGAGGTAGATACACATCACTCTGAAACCAGGGCCACTGAATCTTAAGGCCAAAGAATGTAGCTTTAAATCAAAATGTACCACACCTTTAGGAAGAACTCAAATTTGAGGCATCCACAAGAAAGAAAAGGCTCTTTTGAAAGACAATGCCTTGTCTTTCTTGCCTAGAATGAAACTATGGGTTACTAGATTTTCTCCTGAGGCTTGCCTTCTGTGCACTCCCCATTCCCAAAAACAGTAACAAAAAAATCTATGTCATTTGCTAGGCAATCTAATCTGGAATAATTCAGGCTGTAAATAAAATTTTTCAATGGAAACATTTTTCCAAAATTTCATCTCTAGATCTGAGAAAAAACAAAAGGAAGAAGTAACAGGAGACATCCTATTTATATTAGCATCATGCCTGAGAGTACAAATATTCTTCTGCCCAACTTCACTGGGCAGCAGGCAGAGTCCTGGTCACATCCCACCCTTGGGAAAACGTAACAAGCCTGAACTGCCACTGAAGGCAATGATTGCAACTGCTAGGGAAAAGCTACTGCAAAATCTCTGCTATGTCTGTCCTACTATTTTTCTTACCAAAGATTAATTTAGCATATTTTTTGAAACTTCCTTTGACTGATATCTGATGACATAAAATTAGAAAATAAAAATAAATCATATAAAACAAGATTCAACATAAACAAATCATACCAAATACAAAAAGCCAACAAGGATCCTGGAGGAAAAGAAGAATGATCAGTGAAAATTGCTTTTAAAAATATCCCCCAAGTTGTTAATAATTAGAATAGTAGCCTCCAAACAAAAAAATTAAGCCAATCTCTCTTACAGGTTTTCTTTTCCTCTCTACATAAGAGGAAAAGATGTTCTAGTAAAGATCATTCAAAGCTGTCTTGAAGTGAGTCTCGTGTGCTAAGAACTGCTGGCTCTCTCCATTAGACAAATAAAGAGCATTCCTCGGGCTTGGTTTCACCCAAAATGTGTGAAAAGTGCCTTGCAATTGAGGCATATTAATGATACAACAAACTGAAAGTTTAGCATTCTTCAATGAAATTAGGAGCCATCAATAAAGTAATTTTATTTATAAAAAGTCATTTTAAAAGTCATTACACCTAGACCTAGTTAAGCTAAGAATTGTTCCACATCCCATATTGTCCCAAAAGTCACTCTAGGTATTTACAGGTACGAATACTCTCAGACTGCCTGGGCACCTAGGTGTTCTGTTCACAACATCTGTTCTAAAGCCCTGTATAAAAACCTAAATAGCAGTTGTTGCATTGAACACTTGGGCTTTTGTTTTCAAAATATTTGTAGAATTGAAATTTGTAGAATTTCAAAATATTTGTAGAATTTTGAAGCAACTCTCTGTGTGTGCATACAACATTAGAATCATTGGGGTTTTGTCTGTGACTGTGATTTTTACTAACACCTGTATCAAATACCAATAGCATTTATTTCCATATTGCTTCCCATCAAAATAACTTCCATATTGCCAACAACAAAGGTTCACCACAAACTCTGAGATTCATTAGTCCCATCACTTTCCTAAAGCAAAGTAGATCCAAACCACCTTCTAGATGGTCCTTGCCATGACAGAAAGTTAATGCTTCCCACTTCTAATGCACAAAACCTGCAGGATAGCTCTGTTATCTCCATTGCCAACCACCATGGACAAGCAGCCCAGCAGCAAAAGAGTTGTTGGCTGGCCTTTTACTGAAACTTATAGCTTAGATCCTTAATTGTTTTAGGGAAGAGCAACTTTAACCAGAAGTAAAATACAGGAGTCACAACAAAGATGAATGGCCAAAGTAAATGCAAGTACCTATTCCAAAGCCATAAGGACTTTTAAGGAAAGTGCAAAAGTGCAAATGTTTTTGTTCAAAACAATTGGCCACAAACCATTCTCTTTAAAGGAAAAAAAGGCAGTCTAATCAGTCAGCTCTTAATTCAATTGTAAATCTTAATCCATGTTACTGAAAAGTTCTTTGATTATTATATCCTTTCCCTTCTCTCTCTCTCTCTCTGTTATTTTCTCTTTATTTGAACTATAAAATACTACTTATTGGTGTAGGCTTGCTCTTTTTTCCAGGACTAGAAGGATCAGAAGTCAACACTCACAGCTTTTTGAAAACAAACAGAAAAAAAGAAGGAAAAAGGCAGTGTCATCTCAACTTAAAATCACTTCCTTTGCTATTACCAATTTCAGCAATTGTCATTCTTTGTTTTTTGGTTGGGTTTTTTTTCCTGTAAGAAAAATCAATTGTAATTACATGAGTATGTCTCAATTACCTGTCCTTTTTTTTTTATGGAAGTCCTGATCTGATTAATTGGACTTCTCTGTCCTAATGTCTTCTCCAATGCCCCAGGTCCTAAGTGCCTTACCTTCTTCAGACATTTTGTGGCAAGCGCTTCATTTTTACTGATTAGTACGAAATATAAATTCTTCTAGCAGAGAAATGTGCCAAAACTTAGATGCAATTGTGTTATTTCATGTTTAAAGGAGCTTGAAGGGAAGATGAACTAAAGGAGAGCAGCAAACACAGAATTTTTAATACACTGGCACAGCTGGTGAAATAAAGGTGCAGGGCATGTTTCTCAACCTCATCTGATACAGACCCACAGAAATCCATGGGCTGGAAAATTCAAACACTGCCAATTCCCTGGGGAACAAACCATCAAAAATCCTTTTCTGAGTGAGGAGAAAAGCAATTTGTCATGGCCTTTAAATACATAAATAAATTTAGCTAAGAGGAGCAAGAAGTCAGTCATGTGTCCTCATCCATGAATATTTCCTAGGTGAGATCCTGTGACTTGTAACTCAGTTCTTCCAGGAAACAGGATGAGACAGGAGTGATCTTTAGTAACTAAAAGGTGACATATGCCTTCTAATCATTTTTCTCAGAACAAATCAAGTAAGTTGCAGACCTATTCTAACAGCTCTTTTGCCTTCTCTTTTGTCATAATTGCTTCCTCAGCCTAGAGAATAGTAAAACATTAGGTTTTAGATCAGCTGCGAAGTTCACATTACACATCTGGGGAAGATCCTTACTCCTGAGTGTCTTCAGTTCCCTCTCATACCCTGTGTTATGATAAAAAATGAAGATGAAAACTTATTTACTTACAGCTACATAGTATGTGAATATAGGCCACTACAATAATGCTACTTATTATCCTTTAAATGAACTTCCATTTCTCCAGAAATTGAGTGTTTCTCAGACTGAATAATAACCAGCTCAACAGAAAGTCCTGGAATATGTTTTCCTGCATCCAGACACTCTTTTCAGATCTAGAAAAATTCCAGCATGGACAAAATGCCAAAGTATCCGATGCTTATAACGAAATGCTAAAATAAATGCAGAGGGCAGAGAGTGCTAAAACAATTGAGGATGGGCATTTTCTAGCAACTCAGACAATCATTCTCATTCATCACGTTTCTGTGATCTGAGTAGGCCTACATACAACAAGACCTGAAATCTGAGGTCAACAGCACCTCGTGTGCAGGAACATTGTCCTAATTCACTCCTTTCTCTTGGGCACTACGTGTCATTTATTCCCAAATCCCTGTTCATCAGAACTATTTGCAACACATGATGTCTGAGAAAGTAATAACCAGAAAATGACAGGTGCAGATAGCTTCATTCCCCATGGAGCAGCATGTTGACCACCCCATAGGAAGCAAATAATGCATTCTTTACAGAAATCTGATGGTCCATTCATTTTGTAACATGCTGAGTATTCTACACTGAGCTGTTTCTGCTAACAGCTTATTACTAGTGTCCATCAAATTTTAGTGGTGCTGCTGTTAGCATTACCTGAATTTAAAACTTGAAGACATTTTCCCTCTATAATTCCTTCCCTACCTGACACTCCTGGTATTCCCCTTGTTCTCAACTCATCTTTCATGTGCCTTACAGCCTTTTCAGGCTGAACAGGGAGCTGTGCTTTCTTTCGGATCCCCTTTTTGCCTGTGCACACATCGTGCTCCTCATGTTCTCTCCAAGCTTTTCAGGCTGATACTGTCACTATCCAGGCAGTGCTCTCAGGGCAGTAGGAATAGAAGGCATCTTTCCCTACTCCCCCAAGGATGCTCATGCATTAGATGTAGCTTAAGAATTTTTTTTTTTTTTTTTTAGTTAACGCAGTTAAGGCAGAGGGTCTATCCTGTAGGACAACATTTCTCACACCACACAGTTTGCTGTGAACAGAGAAGAGAACGTAAACTTTTCAGATTAAAAGCCTGTTTGACAGGTCTTGCCTTGATTTAGGAGGATGCTTCAATGGTGCATAGCTTTGGTCCTCATAAACCTGTCTTCCCAAATCCTCTGCTGCCTTCCTAAACACACAATAAATTTAGGCAGACCATACCCAGGAGCAGCACAAACTTTGCTGTAATTCCAGCCTCCACTGGGTGCCACTATTGCATAGCATAATGTGCATTAACTGCGGGGAGTCAACATCCTGGCAAAACTGACTTTTAACTTGAGTTTCCCTCTCGTGAAGTTTTCAGACCATATGCAGAGAATTATCACTTGGTTTTTATGACCCTAAAACACCACGTGATAATCATTTTAGCACAGAATTCGAGGATGATTTCATTCTTCCTAGATCGCTACAGCTGAAAAGCCCTAATGCAAAAGTGCTCAGATCCTTTCCTGATTTTGTGCTTGAATGAGCCTTTTTGCCCCATTTTTGGATCCCTTCCTCCATGCTGACTGATAATCAATTTAGCCTTCTATTTTGCCCTATCTTTTTTAATATCACTGCAGAGGGCCTGGATTAGATGACCTTTATAAATTCCTTCCAACCCAAATTATTCTATTGCTCTATGTCTTCATCTAAAGTTCTTTGATAACAGCTTAACCAGCACAAGGGTAAAATCTTACCAAAGACCTGAAGATAATTTAAAAACACTCAGTGTTCTTAAATTATGTGCACATCACAAGGATGGCAATAACACTGAGAATACATTATCAGACAACTTTTAAATTGATAGCAAATAAGTATTGGTTTTGTGGAGTAGATTTAATTGCCATTTGATGGTGCATGGATATCCACAACTTGATTGATACCACTCTGGTGATTCAAGCTGCAATCTAAAAAGACTGAAATTTGTTATGAATCATTTTTTAAAACACTGGGCAGAAAATTCAATCACCTTTGATCTATTTCATATTATCTCTGCTCTTGTATTTTGCTTTATTTCCCTTTTCCAGACCTCAAATAGGTAACTACATAATAACTAATATCAACTAATATTATATTACTAAATAAAAATATTTAAATATATATTATATTAATATAGTCAATAATCTATATAACTATATAAATATTACCTAATGGAGCACTTTGAGGGCTTACAGAAAACATGAAAAATTCTTCCAGGCAAAATACTGCTGGGAGATTTTCATGCCAGTCTTCCATCCTGGAATTTGTTATCCTACTCATTTGGCAGAGCTGACATAACCACAATTGTTTCAAGTTGCTGAAGATGGGGCAAGCAGTATCTCAGTGTTTGTGAAGTCTGCTTTTGTAACTTGGTCTTTCCTCTCAGCTCTCAAAGTCAGTGACACTGATAAGTACAGAAATGTCTATAGCCACTGGCCTTTGAAATCATCTCAGACTTTTCTAGCAAAGACCCAAAATACTTCCTTGAAAATCTGCTATATTCTGACACAGGCTATATTACAAACAGAGGCTTGAGTGGCTCTGCCCAATATTGGCAATTATACTACCACAGAGATGGGCAAGAAGAGAACATAGAAGCATTTGTCTGGCAGTCAGACTCTTCTAAGGCCTGAAGATACAGCAGCAAGAGAGAACAAGAATATCAATTAAAGCAGGAAAATCAATGAAAGCAAACAGCAAGCAGACTGAATCTTAATCTAACCCACAGTTGTTCAAAGCCAGCTAAATCATTGGAACCACCAGCCAAAGAGATCTGTGGTGCAGGTCTGGATGTAACAGGTAAGAACTGCGCCCTACAACCTGGACATTTCTGCATTGCTGGAGATTCAAAAGGGGCTATTTGTGGCTAAGGAGAAGCAACCATTCATTTGGCAAGGTAAACTAGTAAATGCAAGAAATTCATTCCGGGCAGGAATTAGAAACGCTTGCAAAAGAAGACTGAGACAAAGGCAGAATTTCACTGTTAGAGAAGCTCTGCTCTAGTGCTCTCATCATTCCAGCTGTTGTCCATGAAATGGGGCAAACTGCAGGAGAGACCATCATCCATGTAGTTGCTTTCATTATGCCTACTTAGTGAATCATGTTAGAAACAGTAACAGGACAAAAGAGCTATCTTCCTGCTCTTTAAACTGGTGTGTCTACTAGGCATATGCATGAGGATGTAAAGGCAAGGTCACAGATGGAAAGAAGTTTAGGTTTATAAACTAATTTGTGCTATCAAAAACTGGGAAATCCCTGTCCATTAACAGCTGAATTAAATTTTTAGGTAGGAGAGCCCAGTCCCACTTGCAGGAATCTAGGATGTGTATGGTTTTTCCTACCTCACCAACTGCAGCTCAGGCTGTGCAGCCTGTGCACAGCCACCAGAAATACTTTCCCAAGGGGACTTGTTCTGCCTTCAGAATTCTTCTGAGAAATAGTCAGGATATCAGAAGGCTTTAACCTCAACATGGCTTGCCAATTTTTCTTATTTTTTAGGGTTTGATATGTTTGGTTTAGGTTTAGTTTCTTGCCTTTATTTTATAAACAGTAGTTAATCAGGGACTCTGGCCTCAGTAAAGCTGAGGATTAATAGATAATAGAGTGACCAGGAAATTACGTCAGCACAGACAGATCTTTCACGAGTCTTGCTGCACATCTTTACTGGTCTCTCCCATGCCACAGGGCTCAGCTTCGTGAGCATCCAGGTCTGCACTGCCTTCAGCCAGACTGAGGCTGTCAAAAACTCTTCTTAGAAGGGGATTCTTCAAAAATTCAAGCTGTACACAGAAGATGGTTATCTCCTCACAAAATATGGATGTGCATATAGGTAGGAGGAAATGACACAAAGTCTGAGGGACAGAGGGAGCACCTTTAGCTGGTACATTGACCTCTCTTGTAACTAGGAACAGCAGTGTAGGGACTAGTAAAACTATTAAGACAGTTGCTGCACTGCTGTCAGATACCACTGTAGTAATGACATCATGGAATTTCATGACACATTGAATAGAACAAATCAACCCCTTCAATAACAGATGTTGTAGACCCCCTGTTGAGTGTCAACAAGTCTTCATGGGATGTTTGTAAGAGGAAACATTAACCTCCCTTCCAAATCAAATTTTCTAAAATGTTTGTGCTAGAAATACCCATTTTTTTTAAATCCAGCTAAGCCTATTTTAAACAAAGACAGACAAGAAGACATTTAGATCCTGGCAGAGACACACTAGTGTGTCATTATGGAAGCACAACAGAAACTAGAAAGAAACACTGGTTACACCAGCAGGCTTGGGACTACACATGGACTCTTTGTTGGATGATGCATTGGCTGGATTTTCACAACCAGACAGTAGTAATCAACTCCTCGGTGTCCAGATGGAGAGCAGTGATGAGTGGGGTACCTCAGGAGCCCATATTTGGACCAGTACTCTTTGATATCTTCCTTCAATACTATTTTCTTGAGCTTGAAACTAAGAGTTAATTTCAAATAAAAGTGGTGAGAGCATCTGTCAGTTATAGATGAAGTATAAAGGAAGTGCACACATGTCCAGTGTGACAAGATTCTCAGTATAAGAACATTGGGTCAAAAGCCTTACAGAAGTCCAGATAAATGATATCATGGATCTTCCCTTGTCCACTAGTGTAGTCACTCCATCACAGAAGCCATTAGGTTGGTCAGGCAGGACTGGACTTTGGCTAATTTAAGTTACTGTGAAAACTTTTCCACATCTTCTATGTGAGAAGAAAGTGACAAAGATGAGTTCCTACAAAAAACTGGAAAGGCTTCTTAATTCAATCTGCTGGTCCCATAAGAATTCCTTCTGCATCTCAGCTGAAGATCCTTGTCAGAAAAGCATATGAGTATGACCTGATCCATACAAAAGCTTGCTCATCCATTCCCAGAGGCTGCAAAAGAGCAAACTGAAATCTATCAAAAGGATAAAGCTCAAGACTGGACTAGCAAGAGAAAGAACAATCAGTGAAAGAGCTACTGTCCGGGAACTTAAAGATATAAAAGAGAAGAATGGTACAGATCAGGTAAATATACAAGCAACACTGTTAGATGCTTACCAAACAGGATTATTATCTTTACCAGAAGAGGTTGTTTTCCCAACAGCTCTTTAAGTGTTTTCAGATGCTTTATGAAACATGAAAGTTTTAGTGTAAATCAGGCAGTGTGCCAGACCTAAGTGGCTTCCTGCAAACAAGCCTAAGCAAAAATATCCCCTTACAGTGACACAGAAACACATCTCTACATCATCTGCCATTAATTATTGTTTAACTTTCCCTTATTTTAAGAAATACATGATGAAGACTCCTACATATAATGGGTGAGCTTCAGTTAAGCTGCATGATAGCTCTGAGCTTATTACAAACCTGAAGTAAGAAAAGTCTCACACAACTAACTTCCTCTGGTCTGTTTGGAACACGTGCAAAACCCTTCACCTGAGTAATGCCAGCCCTGCCTTCAATGGTATATCACAAGGAAAGGACCAGGTTTCATCTAATTAGCCAGCTGGATTACACTGGGTTTGATTTCCTCTATTTCTTTTTTACAACTACCTCTGGGTAAACAGTCAGCTCCACTAAAGGCTAGTTTTTGGTCCATGTAGCAGAGTCAGAATATTGCCACCAGATAAACCCTGAGTGAGTGTTTTGTTTCTATAATGCTGTTTGAGGGGTAAAGTTAAACTGCTAAACACTCATTTAAACCAAGTAAACCTACTGGTAGAATATTTAATAGTGGCTAGGGCTAGATGTGATCAAAGCTTTTATTGTAAAAGTTTCCTGCATGTATTTTTTCCCTGTTTTCTAATGAGTTTTCTGACTTTTGTGCAGTGTACTGGAGACAAGGAAGGAGAAAAGAGAGTCTGACTAAATATTTTGACTGGAATTTTAGCAAACACTGTGTGAAACCAAACAAAACGCACAAGCAACTGTATAAAATTAAAATTTGCAAAACACAAACTTGTGGAATTTCCCTCTCGATAACAGTACCCAGATCTTTCGCATTTTGGGAGCCCTTCTTGGAGCTGATTTGCAAAAGTTTCTTAGTATCTGCAGCTAGAAAAGAGTCCCAGCTTATAGCTGGACTGAATTGTGTCACAGCAGGACTCTTAGAGCCTCCCTGCCTAAGTGTGAGCTCTGGAAGTGCTGTGATGCAAGGGCTTGTCAGCACCAAGTTGAACTGGAGGCAGGGTAGTAACACCATGGGAGTACAAGAATGGGAAAAGTGGTTTTGGAAAAGAGCCAAGTTATAAGCTGAACATAAGCTGAGGATAATGTGTTTTGCTAGTTTGAACCACTACCAAAAAGCAAGCACAAGGAAGTGGTCAAGATGAGAAGCTGATCCAGAATATGGATGCTCTTGTGATGAAAACAAATTTTCTGTAGTGCTCTTATGTCCTGTAACCCCAACACGTGACCAATATCTATTTCCAGACCAAGTAAGCCAAATCACTTTGCCTAGCAGCCTCCATCATGTTACCTTCATGAGTGACTGAGATCAGCTCATTTATGAATATACAGAGCTATTTGTTTCCAACTGGCATGACCTAAAGAAAAGAAATATAAATCACCTGGAACCAGGAGAAATAATTCTCTATTTTGAGAGCTTTGATCATTCTTATACTTCTGTAAATATACTTTTTTATTAGTAAGGAATTCCATAGCTGTAATTAGATGAATGAAGAAAAGATTTTCTCCTTTGCTTTTTGGTAATGTGCATCTGAGAATTCAGTCCTTCCAAATTAAACGTATATTAACATTTTTGAAAATCAATGTTATGCAAGCAGGAATAGTTACACAAGAAACCATATAGAGCACTAGAAAACTCCAAGAGTGATAGTTAATTAAGGGGGGAAAATAAACATGAGAGAAGGATTAGAAGGAAAAACAGTGCTGGTAGTGAATCCTCAGGCTCTAGAGGAATTTAAATCCCTGATGTGTTACCAGATCTCCACAGGAAGGTACCTGCTCTCCTTCCTGCAGAGGGCTCAGAAACCAGTGAGGTTTTAGGTAAGCTCAGGGATCAGCCAAGCAAGAAAGGGAAGCTCTGAGTAGTAAACTCTTTGGACTTTTCTATGATCCAAAAAATTCATTCACAATACTGAGTCATAAAATCTGCAGCAGGATGGATTTGTTAGATCAGCACAACTTATTATTATTGGCAGAGATTTTACAGAGGGGAACTATCTACCTATATTTGTCTCCTTTACAAGCATTTTCACTCCGGTCTCTCCTTTATCATGGCTACAGCTAAGCTATTTAGAAAGTGCAACCTAAAGACATTCAATACATGTGTTTACACCTGGCTACAAATACAGATATGAGATGCAACAGTTTCCTGCTGAGCGAGGAGAAAAGGATTATCAAAGTTACTCATCTGTTAGGTCTTTCTGTTAGACCACCTCTTTCTAGCTTTCTGCCTCTGTCAGGGACAAGGGGAATATTTGAGGTCCAAAATAGCTCTCTGCTTGCACTCCTTTTAAATGTTTCAATTGATTCTCATTAATCTCTGCCTTCAGTTTAGGAGCTGAGTAAGCTGTTTCTTTCATCTTAAAATTAAATTTTCTTGATAGATGATTATTATTATTATTATTAGGTAGGGAAAACCCACCTGTTATTTGATGTGCTGGCCTTCTGTTCCTTCGGACGTCATTCGCTGCCCTGATCACTGTCATCACTTTAGGTAATATTTTAAATTGTTACAGAAAAATCATCATCTGGTGATTTCCAAATTATTTTTCATTTATAAAATTCTCTTAACATCCTGACTTTTGAAACATAAATCTAGAGCTATTTGGAGTGCTTGAAATAAAATACTTAGCGAAATATGAAATCAATAGATAGCATAAAATACTAACAGAACTGACTGCAAAAACCATGTGTAAATTATATGGGAGCCAAACAAGTGCAGAGCAGTTACCTGGCACCAGTTCAAATTTTCAAAATGAAGTTGGAGGGAATGGCAATCCACAGGTGCTGCTCCAAGTTGATCTTGCCATTTGAAGTGTACACCTCAATGCTCAGTATGCTCAGTAACCTGGCATAGCCTAGGGACTTTCCTTCTCAGCTTAAAATCCATTTCAATGAAATCTTTTTAAAACAAGGGAAAAAAAAAAAAGGTCTGTAGAGTCTCTCCTGCATCTCAATAAAACTGAGGTGAATGAAAAGGCAGAGCTGAGGGATAGAGTAGAAAAGTGGTTGCTCCTCCTACAGTAATTACTGAGGAGGGAAAACCAAATGCCAACATACAACTCATTCTACCAGCTCTCATTTGCTGAACCCTGCTCTGGAACCATGAAAAAAGTCTAACAGTGGCAAGATTTACTCCCAGCACATCAGTGATAATATCTGAATGTCACTTCAATGTCTTCGTCTGATCAGGTCTTGCTGAAACATGAAGAAAAAACAATAAAACAGGGCTTCTTTGACTGCTATGAAATTTTTGCATGTGGACACATTATCACAGGTCCACACTTAAACAATATACCACTTTAAGTACAGAACAAACCCCACAAAGCCTAAATCTGTGGGTGGTGTGGAAGAACTCACACTACAAGGAAAGGACCTTAAGTATTAATTGTTGGGTTAGAAAACAGCTCACTTTGAACTGACATACAAATCTACCCATAAATCATTAACAGAAGTTAATTTATAGATAGATTTTTATGTCAACTCATAGATTGCCTGTTGCACTCCTTTGAAAGGGCAGACTAACTTTATAAAAAAGATTTTCCACCTGTTTGATTTAACTCTAAAAGTTTTCCTTTGTGCCACAGCACTGTGTTCAGTAGTCAACAAATTAATATTTACTTAATGACATTTATTGCCATTGGAAATCTCAGTCATGAACAGACCAACAGATGTGCATGTCTGCTGACATTTTTAGCAGGTAGTGGTTCTCTAATGTTTTTAATTAAATTACTCCGATGTTTAAGGCTGAGTGCACATTTATATGTTTGCAGAATCTGGGCAAGGCCTGATATCTAAATGAGGATCTGCTGATAAATAACAGAATCTGTGTCCTCCAAAGCTCAAGGCAGGTATTCACAAACTCCTTAGCCAAGTCTCACATTGTCCTCCTTCACCAATATTATCAAAATGTTTATCTTTAGTGCTACATTTGATGGCTCCTTTCTCCCTCTTGTAAAATCTATAATATGATTTAAGTGAAGCAAGGTTTGTAAGGAGAGGTAATATCTTTTATCAGAGCAACAGATGCATATCTCTTTAGAGCATGAGGACTACAACAACACAGCCACTAGAATTTCATTAGTCATTTTAACAGAATTGAAATAATGGCCATGACCTTAGCCAGAGAAGTTTGTGTATACTTTTGTCTTATGGAGACCTGTCAATGTACCATAATCCTGCACCAGCTTGTCTGTCTTTATTCAATTCTATGTCTCTTAAATGAGACATTAAAAAAAACTACTTGCTTTCCTTTTTGCATGATGAAATGGGTACTACCATAAAGTGAACAAATTTTAATCTGCTGTGCAACTGGCAGAAGGTTTTCAACAAATCAAATGCTACTTCAGATATTGGCTCCCAGTTGCTTTTGGGTTTTTTTCTTTTGTTGTTGTTGTGAGGGGAGGGACTCGGGGGGGAGGGGTTGGGTTTAAACCTCTTTTCACACCATTTTTCAGTATTCACAAATATCATTTCTATGACTTCCTTATTTCACCTTAGAACTGCATCCTGTTGCACCTACAGTGGTCAGATTCTGCAGTGACCTAAGAAGTCTTGCTGCTCTTGCCTGGGAAGGTGCTGAAAGAGGCTGCATTTACTAATTTCGTGTAGGTAGCTGTACAGTCAGAGGTAAAACTTGAACCACCTAGTACACACGAAGCCAGAACTTGAGGAAGGGCAGCTCCTGCACTCTCAGATATGATTTAATGAATCTTGCAGGGGCTTTGACAGAAATGTAATTTGCCAAACACAGCACATTTTTCACTGCCAATTAATTAAACAGCCTTACTCAGAAGAAGTGTCCAGTAAATTAAAGAGCTGCAAGCGTAGAACTTTACATTATCTAATTGTACCACAAACTCAGCTACTGAAACAGATATGCCTGGTTATCTAAAGGCTATGTGAAAATATGTTGTCCCTCCTGCTATTCCTTTGACTTATATTTCTTTCTCATTGATCCTCATTCTCATGTGACTTCCACAATTACCCACTGACAGCAGCAAGACACGGTTCCCAGCTCCAGCTATCAATGCCACCAACTTTCCGTGTGCTGTGCCCTGTGTGTCAAAAGTTGACAGAATTAGTCTTTAAACGGTTATCCTTCTCTCTCACAATTCAGAAACCTCTTTATCCATCCCTGCTTACTGTTTTTTAACTTCACAAGTATGATTTCAAAGCCTGGCTACAAACAGCCATGGAATATGAGCCAAAAAACTGTTCCAGGATGAAAAAAAGTGAATTATGCAGACCAGAATAGTTGATTCTCCAGCCAAAGGGCTGTAAAAGCAATGCATCATATGAACCCTATCCATCTAAATCATTTCACATGTTTTCAGCACACAAGCCAGTGCTCTGTGGTTTTGAGCATGCAGAAAGTAAGTTGAAACCATGAAGCTTCACAAGTTTCTCCTGTAAACAAGCACTGCTTTAGGGAACATAAAACAATGGTATTCCTCTTTATAAAACAGCATTAACAATGTATTTGCCAACATGACCCATGAAAAATTCAGAGGGTTGTAACACTGCACGTTATCTGTTTTTGTGGGAAAGAGACAAGAGAAGGGCTTCTTGACAACTTGACACTTTCTAATGGCCCCTAAGAATCCAGTATCTTGTTGTTATTACCCAGCTTTTTCCTCTCTCACTCAGGAAACAGAATAACATGAAATTTGACTCTCCATATATTAAAACTAAACTTTGAAAACCATGGCCACTTTGAATTTCTTTTTTTTTTTAATCTTAATCATTTGAATTCTTGAACCCAACTCATTTTAGAATAAAATAACTATGCAATTTTTATCATCTTTGAGACCATCTAATCCTTGTCCTGAAACTACTAAAATAGGCCATAAAGATTTTCATCTAAGAAACAAAGAAACACTAACACAAAGCTCTTCTCTGAGGATTAATAAGGGCTAACAGGTTGAGGCAGAGATATACATTGTCTGAAATTTTCTCATTGTAGGAAGTCCTGTAAATAAGCCACCATTTACCACAATAAAAATCAACATTTCCCTGTTTCTCAGAAAACTTGCATTTCTTAAAAGAAACAAACAATCTGCAGACATGCTTTTAAATGTAGCAACCTAAGGGTTTCTCCTACCTTAACTGGCAATCTCACATACCTTTCCTAGAAGAGTATTATTAATAATAAACCTTGACATTTTTGCAACTGGAATAATGAAATATGAAGGCAGCTATATAGTTCGTTCAGATCAGGAAAAATTTCCATCTCTTGCATTGTACAAAGTTACTTCCACTGTATACCAGGAACTATGAAAATTAAAACATTCATGATTGTGGAGCATACCCATGCTGTGACAATGAAATCCATGGGCTATCAGGAAACTTTTACATTCAGCCTTCAATTTAGTGACTTTACCTTCATACCATCAAAGCCCTCTCCATAACTCATAGAACAGACTGGATTGGAAGGGATTTTAAAGACCATCTACTTCCAACCACTCTGACATAGGCAGGAGCATCTTCCATTAGACCAGGCTACTCAAAGCCTCATCCAATCTGGCCTTGAACACTTCCAGGGATGGGACATCCACAACTTCTCTGGGAAACCTGTTCTGCTGCTCTACTACTCTCACAGTGAGGAATTTCTTCCTAATACAGATTTCTCATTTCTGTCTCACCCTACAGTCACATGGACTTCAGTGGTTTTAGTAGCTGAGAATTCACGTGAGACAAAGTTACTCCATGATTTTAACTGAGGTTAATGTTTGAAACTCAAAGTTCAAAGTGGTTAGAGCTGAATTAAATAATCAACATGCATTCATGCAAAAATTCTGAATAAGTTCCAGTATGTGGTTTTGTGATATGTGCTTTACTTCACTCTCCAGAAAACCTTGGTTTTTCAGCTCTCTATGGACAGACTGCATTACCATCACGTAGAAATTACTACCATGTATATGAATATGGTTATTCTAAGATTCAGACTGAGTTCACTGTGAGTAATAGATTTTTAAGTCACTCACATTTTAGAATTCTTTGTAAAATTCATATAGTTCCCCAGCCACGAATAATGTACAATGCATACTTTTTTTACCCTTCTTCTGGAAGTAATTTGATTTAGTGTGCTTTAAATGTAGGATTCAAAGCAATTTGTAATCTATTCCTGGACAATTTTGCTTAAAACACAGTGATAAAAGCTGTGTCATTTGTTTAAAAGGTTTTACTAATGAAAGTAACAGCTGTTGTCACCAGTGTCTCTGGATTATCTCCCTTTAATGAGCTGATTCCACGTGTCTTGCTTTCTGAAGTAGTTTAAATAATCTAAGTAACTATACTCAGCACACTGCTAAAATTTAGGCAGCTGGCTGTTTGTATAATCATCCTGTTTTTGTGGTAGTTGACCCTTGATCTAGGTCCCTCCTAAGCTGCATTTTTTTAATGTGATAACATTTCACATGCACAGTGAAGAAAATGTAGTACATTACACTGTTAGCTATTTATTTCTGAACCAGCTCTGCAGTTCTTTTATTGCAGCAGGAAGTTTATTGCCACAGAAGCCTCAATGAAAAACCACACAACTAAGCTTCAGTAGGGCAAAAACTGGAAAGATGTGCCTTTTAGTACCACCACCACCAACTTTTGTTTAGACAGCCCTGAAGCAGAGAAACTGCCACAGTTTTTAGACTTTAATGAGGCTGCATGTCACCGAATGTATGGGAGACACTTTGTTCAGATAGTTCTGCAAAACAAGGACCTAATGTATGCTCAGAGAAGAATTGCTTTAGGAAAAAAAAGTCCATTCAAACACAAATCCCATTTCCAGGCAAGGTTGCTCCATGTTGAAGACTATATCTGTTAGATTTTGTGTGTGTATTCATAACAAAAGCATTACTTGAAGTACAGTTATTCCCAACTCAATTTGCAAGATATATGTCACCAAGACCACCGTTTTTACTTTTTCTGAACCTAAAGTGTCACTAAATACACACAATAATCTCTCCCAAATCTGTGCCTCCAACTCTCCTTGCTACATTGAGGTGAATTAAGTTTGCAAAACACATTCATGAAGGTTCAGACATTCTTCTCTCCAGAACCCTCAAGAAATCTCAATAACTAATCTTCCACTATAGCAGTGTATTTCTGTCCCAAACCTTAGAGCAGGACACACCACCAGGTCTATCTGCATGGGAGCACTAATGTTGTTCTTCAGTTTCAGTCATGCTCAGCTCTCACAAACTCCTTTCAGCTTGGGGAATTTTATCTATTTTCTCTATTCCAAACTACTGTATTGCTTACTGTGCCTGTATAAACTCTGGAATGCCCAGATCAAGAATAACCAACTTTCCTGGTGCAGTGAGCTTTCCCTTAAAAAATGATGGAGTGCCACAAGACACAGATGACAAAGTTCTCCTGGGTACAGGGACAAACATCTATAGCAATAATATTTTCTGGTTGCTTTTCCAAGGTCTCTCCACTCCACTCCAAAGTAGGACTGGTCAGGAATCTCAGACCAAATAATGATCTCAAGCCTGCTGGTGTCACAGTGGATTACAAAATTAAAGTGTATCAAACAACCAGACACCCACAAGCAGCTTGAAGCAGCAAAATCACCGCTTGTTGAACACAGCTTACAGAGAACATTTATTTATGCAGTCCTCAGTCACACAATGAGACTATTTCTTCACCATTTTTCTACTTTAATTGCCTAATTTGTCACTCTTGAGTTCCTGGAGCTCTGCACTTCAACATACAAGTAGGAGTACCATCATATTTACAAAATTCAGTAAAGTACTTGCAAGTGAAATAAATGTTCCAAACTCACATTTTAACCAACTGATTTTGCATCATTGTACCCAACCAGATTCATCTAAAAGAGGAAAATTAATCATTGCAACAACTACCTTATCACTGCAATTATGGCAAAGATAAACTTGTTTATCAAGCTGATAAAAAAGATGATAATGACTTTTTCTAGCATGATACATTTATAGATGTGTGGCTGAGAAGAACGAGAATTGGCTTTATTTTAAAAAATGGAAATAAATGCTTTTTATTAAAATAGGCAATTTTCTACATCTTTAGAAATGAGCACTGAATTGGCAAGATCAAAGAACATTGGATAAATAAACAATATTCCTGATGTCTTTAATAATTAAGCACTGCAATTACTGCAGAAAGTGTATCACCCTCTTTTAGTTCACCTCTCAGATGTTTCATAAGGAATTATAGCTCTGGCTGCTTTCTTTTAAGTGGTGTTTTAAACACTGCAATGGCTGTGCAATCTAATTGAAAAATACAAGGGGGGAGGGCTTGCATGGTTTTTTTGTTTTTGTTTTTGTTTTGTTTTTTTTTTTAATCTTGATTTGCCTAATCTGAATTGCTTGGTAGCCAAGTCTGGGTTTTTTTCAATGAAGTTTTTGTCATTAAAAACCCAGTTCAAATTGCACTGATATTTTAATGCACTAGGTGGCATAATAATATTCATGTTAGAGAAATTAAATGATTCACCAGCACCCAGATGCTTCTCAGGATAAAAGAAGCCACTTTTTCTGCCAGATAAGAAGGCCAATGATAACTTCTGTAATTATAGAATTACTAATATTTTTAGCTCTCTTTTGTTTTCTTTGGAAGAGTACTTCAAATTTGGAAAGGAAAAAAAATCTATTTATATTTAAAGATTATAATTTAAGAATTGAAAGACCTTGAAGGTAGGGATTTCAGTTAAAAATCCTTTAAACCCTGACTGTCCTGACTGTGATCAAGTTTGCCCCAAATAATTTTATTTGTGGCCAACATTAAAGCAGGTCAAAGAAACGTGAGCTTGAGAGTGTTGGCTTTTTCTGGGACTCCTGTTCCATCAGCTTTGATATGGGCCACGTTAAACACATGTTGATGCTGCCAGGAATTGAACCAGGTGACTTGAATCAATCTTTCATTTCTAACTCTATTAACTCCACCATTACAGTGGACATAATGAAAGATCCTCTTAGACTGATTCCGGTGTCAGTCTGAACCAGTATTATGTCAAAAAAATTTAAGTCATCTTCATTTACTGTAAACTCAGAGACTTGCTTTTTGCTGCAGGTGTTCTGTCACAGTTTGCTTGAGTTTGGGGCAGTAAATTACAAGACATGTCAATGTAAAGAGGCAGTGAAACCATTTATCATTAACTTGAAGAGGCCATTATTCAGCTGAGGAAGATGACTCTTTTATGAAATACAAAGGATGAGATCATGATTTAGTGACTAGAAGTATTCATTTTCCAAAACATAGCAGTATGTAGTGAATGTGAGAAAGGAAAGAAGTCTAAGAAGTTGATATAATTTTATCTGGATAATGTTTTGATGTTGGCCATCACAGTTAGAAGTGGCTTTTATGAAAGCAGCTGCTGATTAGCAGACACATTTTTTTGATTGACTAATGACTTTAATCTGTCCCATTTCTCTCTGTGCAAACTACTACTCTCACAAGCTGCAATACTGCCACAAGCAGGAGCCCTATCAGACCATCAGGAAAGGATTTAAAGAGGGATAAAGCCACCTGTCTTTTAAGGAAGATTTGAAAGAAAGTTGGAGTTTCTTAAACACTTTAGAAAGTCCAGAAAATATAATTTCTCTAGTTTGTTCTTCTTTTTTGATATAGTCACTAACATATTTACCTGCTTTACAAAATTATCCCCACTACTAATGCTTATTTCTGCAAGGAGAATAGGATGACACTGTTGCTGGGACTAATTTTTTGAAGACTGAACATGTTTAGCACAGAAAAGGTGAGGATAGTATGGAACACAGAGTATCAAATACGTATCAAATAGCATCAAATTATCAATTTCTGGAAGAACTTAAAGACACGGCTTCTCTATTTTCTGACACAGTCAGTGAGGATCCCAGAAGTGCCTACCTTTTCCAGCTGGTGCATCCCTTCCTCTACACAGCAAATTGACGCCAGCGTTCTCAGGGTCTGGGGATAAAGGCACCTGAAACAATCCTGCCGACAGATCTTAAAGAGAGCAACGACACCTCCTTCCTGTAGGGGAAACACAATCAGCAATCAGGAAAGAAGTACTAGAGGCTTCCCTAGTACTTAATAAAGATTGGGATAGAGAGTGTGTTCCTTTAGTAGTTTATCCAAAATAGCTGTGGTAACAACACCAACAAAGAGGATGTTAAGCTCACACAGAGAACTCAAGTGGATTAATGCTTGTACACTATGAGATGAAAAAGTAATACAACCTCAGTAGGAGGTGTGCTTAAGTGATTGACTTCTACCAGAAACAAGCTCCATTTAAATTACACCTGACATTCCTGCAAAAATTACAAAGAACTATCAATAGGTGGCAATTAGAGTGACATTTAACTGATTCTTCAGCCCTTCAGCCATATTATTAGTATAAAATAGATTTTTTTTGCCATATGTTTCCTGCTCTTCTACATTTCTGAGCTCCACACAAAATCTACTTAATGCTAGAAGCAGGAAAGGGAAAGTCATATGTTTGAAGAGGTATTGAAAATAAGATGGAAATAGGTGTCAAATTGTAAACAGATACAATCCAAATCTTCATCATCTAATAAATAAAATTTGAATTCCTTGAAGTTTTCCTTTGGATACTATGGTGGCAAAGACTGGAGTACATATTAGAATAGCTATCCTTAATTAATTTCCTTGTAAACATGTTTTAGCAAATTTCACACAACAAACGTAAATATATAAATAAATACCAACAATGTTGCACTTTGTGTGGTGGGGGTTTTTAAAATCATTTTTCATTTCAAAATGTTGTGCAATCAGGTAGACTACATGTCTTTTATAATGTAGAATCAGACATATGATAAAGACAAAAGCATTTCAATTATTGATGACAGATGAAATATCTCAGAGTAAAGTGTTCAGATTACAGCAGTAAATTAAAAATAGTTGAAATTATGAACCAAGTGAAAAGTACACCCTAATGCTTGTTTCAGTATACTCTGTTTAAAAATATTTTTAGATTCACAGAAATAATCTTTTTTTTCCTCAGACATTTTTTCCTCAACCATTATTTGAAAGTTCAACAGGTTATACTAACTTAAAACCTCTGGGCTATAATTCAGACTTTACTCATTTTCAGAATTCTATATTTTTCTACTAGTTCTGCTTGAATACAGTAGAGAATAATAGAGGAAGCAAAACCCTCTGTTCAGTCTAACAAAAAATTTATACCAAGTCATATAGAATTAGACGGAAATTAACTCTTCAATGTATTTTCCAGACAGAATTTTTAGATCACATCTTTGCACAAGTATTTTCTGTGGCATCAAGGAAAACAATAAACTCACTGAAGATTATTAGGAGCAAAACTTATTTCTGGAATTGTAAGAACTGTTCATGTGTCTGTTATTTTATATCCAGTACTGCTGTGTGTAGCCTAATGCAGAAAGATATTTCTGAGCCTTTAAATTAAAAAAAGAGGCAATACACTAACAAAAAAGTTTGTCATATTTTTTCTTACACAAAATAATATTGATATTTCACCTGAGCAGTAATTTAATAATTATTAATATAAGGAAATATAAGGAAAAAGCTATTGCACTGTCATTCCCAAGCCAAAGGCAACAGATTTATTGGGGTTTTTTTGGTTAAATTTGAATTTTCCCACAGTTCAATTAAATAAGTGATGATCTGATCTTCTGCTTTAGCTATTATAAGCAGAAGTCTGTGGACAAATCTAGTAATGCTCAAGTGGTGCTGGCTTTAAGCCAGCATTTGCTTTAAGCCTTTTCTATGCTAAATGGGTGTCCTGATTTTGCCTTTGATGGACAGGAAGTGATTTATCACTGCATTTGTCAGGAGGAGATCTGTACTCTTTATTTTGTGCCCCATGTGCCGTTACTAAGCTGTAAAATATTGACCATGAGTAATGAACCCAGAGATCTGTAAGTGAAATATTGGACAGGTGGAAAATACTGAGCCTGATTCCATGGCTTGTCAAAACCAGACCCCTCACTGGGATCAGACCATTTCTCAGAATTTATTCACCTTTTTTAAGATTCATCCCCTGTATCATTTGCAGTGATGCCAAACCATTCCATCTGACAGGGACACACATAAATTGGTCAAGTGGGAAAACATTCAGAGGAATAAAGAGATACTTGCTTTACTACATGATGATCTATTTCTCTCTTATATTGGATTAACAGGAATTCAATTTTGTGGGATGCTGTTTAGTAGGGCTTTAGTAGGTTTAGGTAATGAAATCACCTGAAATGCAATCACCAAAACTAGGTGGAATAAAGAGGGGAAGCCAAAAGGCATCTAATTCTATGATGGAATATTTTGTAGTTTCAGCCTGAAATGACCCAAGATGCAGTAAATTCTCATTAAGGCTTTGACAACATTTACAATTATCTTGATAGATGATCTCCAAAGAGATCTTCATCATAAATACTTGCTAGAAAAGGAACTGGCATATAAAGAAGGTGAGGTGAGTTGCAGTAGAAGCTTCTCAGAGCAAGTGATCTGCTGTACAGCCATAAAGAATTCCAATAGTCAGGTATGCTCTGAAGGGGCTGTTATGACATACGAATAGCTTCATTTCTGTTCCTTTCTCTTTTACAAGCCTATTGTTATGGCAATCAGTTCAATATAGTTAGTATTTGACTCCATCATCAGTAAAATTATTAAAATTATTTAACTTTTTAAAAAATATTATTTTCTTTATCACTCTATGACCTATTTATTGTAACTTGCAAACTTGTATTATAAATCGTAAAGGTTTTTACCAATTCTGGTTGTTACAAATCCAAATCTATTTATAACCCATTTGCTCCAAGTAATGCTAATTTTCTTAGCTTGTCCATGTTATTACTCATCTTTGTTAGAGACCTTAGGTTTTATGTGTCTGACAGCTAGTGAGAACTACTACTGGCTGCCAGGGTGAGTCAGCAACATGATTTTTTTCACAGCAGATTACAAAGTTACATGCTAAAAAACAAAGTGTGAAAGAATGCCTGTAGGTGGAATAAAATTATGGGTGATGCTTAAGCACAGAAGGGAGCATTTGATGGACTTTCTTAATTTGTGTAAAATATTAGCAGGGCATGGGGGGAAAGGAGAGAGAAGACTGAAATCCTTACCAAAACATAAAATGAGAGACCAGATCCTGTAATATTGTAGCTTTCCAACACTCTCTTGGTTCTTTTTTAGCACATCCAAGATTGGTGTACTTTAGCGTTGTAACTTATAGCTTGGGACAGGAGAAAACCTAACAGCAGTGCTGCACAAGATCACACTTTGTCATGGAGAGTAAGGCTTCAAGGTTACATGGACAAATTTGTTGGATTTCCCTTTCCCAGTAAACAAATAATCAATCTCTCTGGCTAGTTTTATCAAGGATACTATGACAGTTCACAAGGGAACTATGTGTTCTATAATAGGTTTTGAAATCTTCACATGACTTAATCCTTTTTCACCCTCATTATGACTGAGAACAAGCTCAGATTTTTTTTTATTTTTTTTTTGTTTATTTTCTGTTTTGAAATCACCCTGAATTTTTACTGTTATAGCTAACTAAAGCCAGTGCCCATCCTTTCCTTTTTGGTTCAGATTGTGAAAAAAATGAAAATTGAATTACAGCACAAGAAGCATTTCATGTGTTATATGGTCAAGAACTGGAAATTTACAAAGGCTTCGAACAAGAAATAAAACCAAACTTAATCATGTTGTGAGCTTTTGGAAAGGTGCAAGTTAATCTCCAAAACAAGCAAAGCTCAGTGTTGTTCATTTCCTTCCTCTGAACAGAGCTCTTTACCCATTTGACCCGTTTGATATTCTGGTCTGTTCCAGTTCCTCTGCCCCCTTGGTCACTGATGCAGTACAGAGGGTGAAGGACAATGGTCAGTCTGGACAAATGCATTTCCCAGTGCACAGGGCAGACAGAGGCACAGGACAGGTGATGCAATCACCTCTGTAATTCGGCAGCCAAACACCACTTAGGGTTTTTTGCATAAGGGGGTGCACTTCCTCTGTTGTAAGGAAAACCTGTGACACGCCCAGGTTTTAACAATATATTAGCTTAATGATTTATGAAAGGTCAGACTTCACTTCTGCTAAATTAAACTATTATGGAAGTCGTAAAATTATAAAAAGCCCAAGACCAATTTTCTTTAATTTGTTAATTCTGCACTTCCTCAATACTCAACATTTTAACATTGGTTTTGGGTACCACTGAGTGGAGCTCAAATACCAGTTTAGAAAAAAAAAATCAAACCTCTCAGGCTGTTGACAGAATCCACTACAAGTTTCTGAGTCTGGCTCCTTCTCAGCCATCAAAACAGAGGAGTATCTTTTATGATGTAAATATCCATCTAAAGGCACATCAGAAGTAACTGAATGCTGCTGAGAACCCTGTCTCTGAGGAGGACAAGGAACTGGCACAGCACTCCGCAAGCACTAGCTGGAGGAGGGAGATTTTCCTCTTTCTGCACTGTGGTCATGATTATCCAATCCTCAACAAGACACCATATCCCTCTTTTTCACTTTTTCAAGATCCAAGTGTCCTCAAAGGTGCAAACTCTGTAGGGATTTCCAGTATCATGGGTCCTGACAGAGCGAGTCATTTATACCAAAAGTTAGCACCAACTACTCAGTAAATGAGAACACACAGAGACAGAAGTAACTGCAATGATGGGTATTTTGTAAAAGGATAATAATGAATGCAAAAAGGATAATAATGAATGCAAATAAATTTGCATCTTTAATAATATCTGTAATCCCCCCTACACACACAGCTGAAGAGGTCTTGCTGTTTCTCTGCCACAGTCATGGCCTATTGTAAAGTTTCTCTCCATTTACACGGCGGGTATTTAAAAGGTACTGACAGGAGAGACACTAAAAAGTTCCCAAAATTATGGAGTGATAACACCATAGATAGCACAAAGACAACTGCAACTGAAGCAATGCTGAGAAGCCTGTTGTAGCTGACCATCCTACTGAAGCTGCTTGTACAGGTATTGGGCTTTACAAAGTTAAAGATTGGGGGGATGTAGCCCTCTGTAGAAAAAAAACCTCTAATGCAATAGTTGCGGTGGTAAACTCGGTAGAGTAAGACTTGCAAAAGCACCACAAGAAGAGAAAAAAGTAGTTTCCCAGAGTAAATTGTTGCTCTTTAGTGGAATGAGTTTCTTGTATTGCTTAGTTTCCTCTGTTCATCCCTTACCTTGGCTATGATGCGGCAGAGGTGAGCACCTTCCTGGGCAAGGCTGAACAAACTGCTGATGGCCGACTCCATGACGTACAGACTGCCTGAGAGCTCTATCTGCCTCAGCAGGTTCTGGGAGACACAGGACAAAACACCTGGAGCAGTCAGACTGACAACACACATCTATCTTTGCCTCTGAGTAGGTACAACCAAGGATAGTGATATTTCAAATTGAATATTAACAGGGTAAGACAGCTGGTACATGTGTGAGAACCTCCGGCATGGAACTCTCCAGGCATTTAGTAAGTTGTTATTGCATTTGATCTGGGATTGAAGCAGAATTTTCAGAAAACAACTAATTTAGTGTAGAAGCTGAATCACATGGTGATACAAGATTTCCACCTTATTTATAAGGAATATTGCTACACCCTTTCTTACACTACCTTCAATGGCTTTGGGTTCCTCACTACTCTGTCAAAACATCACTGACAAATAGACATTCTTATAATAAAGAAATATAGCTTATTTCTCCAATGTATGAAATTGATTAAATATTTTTTAATCTTTGCAAATAATTATCTTGCTTTTGCATTTGTGTCATTGCAACTTTAGAGATGCTTTTTTGTTTTTGTGAAAAGAACGTGAAGTTTATTTTATGTTTCTGAAAAAAGACATAATCACTAGAATAATTGATTCTATTTCCGAGGAGGAGGAAAGTAAGCATTTTTGTATTTAATCCAACTTTGAAAGAAATGCAAGGAAGTATCCCACATTTTACACTGTTATTTATACAAAATTCAATTACCTTGCCTTTAAGAGGCTCTGTTCTTCCACCTTTAGCATTAGAAAAATGTACCACAGCAATGCATTAGAAAAATGCCCCATAAAAGACATAGCTTAAGAGTTCACAATTTGATATGAGCTCATCCTGAATTAAATTCTGATACACTGATCCACTAATTAGGAAGAAAAGAGCTCTTTACACAACTTGAGCTAAAGCCTCTCACACAGACACTTAGTCTGCTTCAGCGCAGCAAACTACCCCCAGACAATGTGTTTTTATGGCAGAATTGGGCACATAGCCTGACTGAATGGCTGAGAAGACTTCATAAAATAGCTTTATTAATAAATTCTAATCCATATCCTTCAGCCACACAAATACACACAAGATGATGTGCAGTCAATAATTCCACTCCCTTAAAGGAAATAGGATTTCAAGTGCGTCAGTAGGTGCCAAGATGCCCAAAGGCAGAAATATCAGCAGTGAAGGACTGCTCTTCAGGCTGCAAAGAATAAACATCTTCACAATGGTAACCTACTCACTGAATTTGAAATATGCAAATTATTTACACACTTCAACTCATACATTTCATGTAGTTCTCATAAATCCCAACCAAAGAGCATTCAGAAGGAGCTTGTTAGTTTCACTGTAATTCTGCAAATATATTTGAGATAGTCTCACCTCCTAGTAATGACCCTTTAAAACTAGAAGAGATGTTTCTGAAACGACCACTACTATTTTTTTGCCATCTTAGCACATCAGAGTATGTTAGAGTTTAACCAATACCATGCATTAATTTTGTTTTGTAATAAATGTAATAATTTTTTTACTATTGGTGTTCACTAAGCTTCTCCTTTCCTCTTTTTCTGCTGTGACAACACAACATTTCAGCATAACATCACCTCTAAAACGTGGACAAACTATTTGAGCAGAATTACATTTCAGGTTTTTATATGTGAGAAAGACCAGAGCATGCAAAGAGGAAGGAGGACAGGAGGGAGGGAGGGAGTGTGGGAGAAAGGAAGGAGGGGAGGGAGGAAGGAAAGAAGGGAAGAAGGAAAGGAGGGAGGGAGGAAGGTGAAGATAGGTTGGCTAGACTTGCTAGTTGCTCACATTTCAATTATGATCTAAAAAAATTAATGGAAAAAATTAATGCATTTGCAGTCTCAGAGTAATTAGTGTATTTCACAGAATGGGTTAGGCTGGAAGGGACAACCAGAAGTCATCATTTAAATGCCTTTCAAGAAAGAGACATCAGGAAAAATAAGCAACATGGTGAGCCAAAAGATCATTTTGTTTGGGATTTGAGGTTATTGAAGAATTTGAGAACATGATCACCTAAATCCTATTGCAACGTATTTGAATTATTGACCATAAGTTTGTTGAAAATTGAGACCTGCAATTCTAATCCTCCTCTTAATCACAAAATTATAGAATGGCTTGGGTTGGAAGGGGCCTCTAAAATCTTCCAGTTGCCATCTTGGACACCTTCCACTAGATCAGGTTTCTCAGAAGCCTCATCCAGCCCAGCCTTGGATCCTTAATGGATGGTTGCTCTCAAGACTCAGCAATTTGGGAAGACCTTTTTGGTTTAGGATTTTTTTTACTATAAACTAACCTGTGCCTCTTGTGTTAAAACCAGTTCTATCAACTGGCCAAAATATTGGGCAACAGTTGTGAGTGTTTCATTAACGCAAGATTTCATGGACTTCAGTATCTCTACATCTTCAGTCTGTAAGCACCTGAAAAGAAAGAGAAGGGAAAGGATGAAGGAAAAAAAGCTGCAACAGACCTGATTGTTAGAGGTGAAGCTCTTGTTAATCACAGGATATAACTGGAATTCAGCTGTTCACATGGACTTTTTGTCATTAGCATCATTCCAGACTTTAGACAAAGCTTTGTCTACACAGAGTAAGTAAATACACCATGAAAGGATAACAGTGGACACTAGTGAATAATTCTGGGATCATAATTTACCTCACAAGCCAAATTTTGCTGCAGATGTTGTGTGGTTATACAGTGCAACACTGCTCTTTTCCTCTTATGCTGATAGTTTCACTCTTGGATGCCTGCATTCCAACTGCAGCTGTGCATGTTCACCCATCCTTCATGACCAATGAAGGGCTTTCAGCAATTTTCATTCCTTTACCTTCTTTATCATAGTTTAACAGTAGCAGGATAAACGTGAAGAAAGAAATGTGAGTCCAGATGAGTTAAACAGCATAATGAAAAATAAAATTTGGCCCTCTATACAGAAAGATACCTAAAGTACCTTTAAGAGTTAGTACAGTTATTCTGTAATCAGTGATGTTTGGCTGTAATTGAAGAAATTAGATAAAGATGGAAAACTGTACACAATTAAAATAAAATAATGACTACTTCATCACAGAAACGCATTCATTTGTATTGTCAAAACATCTTCCATCCAGGCAGGCCACTGTAATGGAAGGAATAGTTTTGGTGATCAGCCTCTTTACCTGCACACAGGTTACCTTTTCAGTTTTACCTGCCTGTCAGCCATACGTATCAATTTTTTGTTAAAAAGATAAGGGAGAAGACTGATTTGGGGCAGACACTTTGAGATTAGAGCTCATTATTAAATCTGTGTCTCTCATAGTAGAATATAAAACTCAAATTTGAGCTGTGTGGTTTTGGCAAAAAGCAATAGTGCTCCAAAAAATGTTATTTCCTGATAATTAGATGGTGGGTTTTCCCTGATGATATCCCTGAAACAGAATGATTTGCATACTGTTTAAAGTAAACCAAAAAAGAGTGATTGAACTGTGCTGGAGGAAACAGGTAACTTATGTTAGAAATTGGAAATAGCATGAGAAGAATTACAGAAATTTTTGTATTCCAGGCTCAGTATTCCAGAGTGCAGAGAGATGAGTAAACCTACAATTACAATTTAAAGGAATGTGTGTTTACTGAGGTTTTATTTACAACACACAGATATGTTCATACAGGAATATGTAGTACAAGTTTCAAAACCCAAGTTTTCACACCAGCTGAAATCCTGACTCCGCAGAGCTAGAAGGGAAATTTGTCACTGATGCCTGTCACAGCCAGACCTTCTCCCTTGATTCCCAAAAGTCCTGAAAAATCCACTAACATGTAGCTTTACATCTGTATCAGACTCTTTAAGCAGCAGCAGGTCCCATCTTTCATTGGGATGCAGTTTAGGTAAAAGCAACTCACTTCATCCACCAGAGATTAACATTTAGAAAGTCTTGCAGAGTTACAGCAGCCTAGTTCAAACAACTGAAGGTGTCTATGGATTTGTGCTTCTCATTAGAAGTTCTACACATAATAAAACAGCAAAATTAGTATTTCAACTACAAAATTTAAGTTACCTTTCTGTGAACGCTGTAAATTCTGAACACTTGTCTATTAAAAGTTTTTCAAGCTGCAGAGGGAGCAAGAGAAAGTGGTTTTAAAGTTTTATCCATAATCATAATTGTTTTACAAATAAGAAAGATTCTTCTTTGTTAATCAAAAACCCTCTCAAAATGTAATATTTTACATGAACACTCTCCATCTACTTTTATGAATAAAACAGGTAGAGATAAAATTGAAGTTAACAAAAATAGCAACATTTCCTTCATTTTAAATGCAAAGGAACTCACAGATGGGGTGTCAAAATACTTTAGTCCTGTAGCCCTCAAAAGCAAAACATTTTTCCATGCAATTTGTCAACATTATTAACATTCAGAATAGCCTATGATAAAACAGAATCCAAAGTAAGTGAAGAAGATTTCCATTACTGAAAAGGGACTGGAAAGCCTTATGAGATGAGTATCAGTAGATAAGAATTTCTCACAAATTGTTTAAGGCAAGTTTTAATAATTGCAATAAAAGTTCAGAAAGCGAGAGAAACATAATATCAGGCAAGGTATCTTCCCACCTGGTGCATTTCTTGTGAAGCACTCCTGGTGAAGGCGTTGTACTCGTTGATCATGGAATGCACGTGGCAGTTTACTCTCACTGTCATGCTGTGCACCCTCTGCCACCTGTTCTTCTCCAGCTTCTGAGCAATCCTGGTCAGCTCTGTGCTTATGATCCAAGCTCTCTTCAGCAGAAGCTGCAAATTATCACAAGTGCTGTGCTGTGAGGAAAGGATGAGTTCATTTTGTTCATCCTTCTCAATGCTGATGGGCTTGGACTGGAGAATGCACATACATTCGCAGTCTGTCATCAGCTTCAGGTCTTCCATCCATCGCTGAACAGAATCCACCTGGATTAGGTGCATGCTGGAAGGCAGAGAAGAAAGAATGAGGTAAAGCAAAACAACCTTAGAATAACCCCCAGAAACACCATACAGCTTCACTCACTACTAGGTTGCAATTGAATGACAAAAGGCAAATAATTGAACAAACAATTTGTTTGCAGTAACACAGCGACACATTTAGCTCTTCATTCCAAAAACAAGTTCTGGATTTTTAATCACTTTTACACCACGCACTCTGATATAAAATTATAACTGAAAAATCAGTGAATACTAACAATAAGTAAAAAAAAGGTTTTGATTATGCTTTTTGGGGAAAATGTTCCTTGTACACTCAGGGTTTAATATGGGAGAAGGAGCAAAGTTATAGGTATGTTTGCTTGTTGTTTTGGGACTATCAGGTTTTTCTAGACATTTGGCCTATGAAGTGCTTAAAACAAAATTTTACCTTGCAGCACCTCTCCAAAGCCCTCCCAAACTTACACAACCAAAACAAGACAGTGAACAATACTGCCAGCAATATTTATTTGTTCCAGGTCATAATCCCTGAAATTAGAGCTGGATTCTACTTCCTGACCAGACCTTTACCTTCCTCCTTAGTTCTCACTGTTCTCTGTACAATTTGCACACTGACTTCTAAAACGTATTTTTTTACACTACAACAAATATGATGTGAATCAGCAAGGCTGAAAAGCTCCTTGACAAGTATACCCTGACACAAGGGCAGTGAGCCTGCATTTTGTGCCTTTGCACCCTCCAGCCAGTAAAATGTGGTACCTGAGGCAGAAGTTGCACTGATTCTGAGCTCATTTTTTGAGGGATCACAAATTTCATAGAGTCTTGAGATGAAGATGCCTAATTTTTTTTCCTTATAAGGCACCCAGAGCCTAATAAAAATATCTTAGTCTTCACCCCAATCATACTAAAAGTTTCCAGAGAACTAAAAATGAAAGTTAAAGGAGAGATTAAAGTAAAAGCAAGAGAAAATGGATTTAATAATTTCTTAAAACTTCTATTGATATCCTACAGTTAATATGAAGATTGCTGACTTCTGGATATATGTTTAGATTTTCTGATGCTATACCAGAAAGAAAAAAAAGAAATTTTGTATTATAGTCCTTATTCTTTTAATTCAGATACTGATTTATTGCAACTCAGCAGTAATGTTTGGTGCTGTTATATAAAGCCTTGCTGCTAGAACAAAATCTGCAATTACATTAGCTAAGCCAAGGAGGACCAGGTGGAAGTCTTTTTCAATTCTTGTGCTTCCATTTGTACAGTGAGCACCAGCTGAACTCAAGAAATCTCCTGCCAGACCACTCCAGTAATATCCCATAAATAAACAAAATGTATTTACATACACAGGAAAAGGAGGGTCCCCTCAAGTATCATTTCATGTAAATTGACAGCAAACAAGATACAAGAGATCAGTTTCATTGATCCAATCTCCCTTTTCCTAATACATGATGAAACTACTTTTAATTTTGAACTTTACAGGCTACTGCTATTTAAAGCCTTTATTTCACTCAGCTCTAAAAATTGTGTAATTGCATTTCATGATCGATTGAGGCCCACTTTCTTCTTGCTATGTGTAGTCTCCTTATTGCCTTTTTGGATCTGAAGCAAGGTTTCCTAATAAACAAAAACAACAACTTTAGAAGTTTGAGACCATGATTTATAGTGATGTGCATAGTTTGTATGCAGAACAGGATAAACTCATTTGACACAGAGTAATGTATCTTTCATTTCCAAAGTGCACTGTGATAATTAATTATATCTCTGTTTAGTAAGTAGAAATAAACTTCTACATTATAAGTTCACGTGGACAAAAAACTAGAATAGAAAGTTAGTGAGGAGAAAAACCAAAAATTAGTACGAAATACTAAAAAATTGCATTTCTTTCAGTCCCAAAAGCCATTCTTCTCTCTAAGGAGGAAAAAAAAAAAAAAAAAAAAAAAAAGGTAGTAAGAATTGTACAAGGGGAAAAAAAAAAAGAAAAACATAGATGTTAAAGAAACTCTCCTTGTTTAATTCTGTTCCTAGTAATTGCCTGAATTACAACTTCAGAATGTAGGATATTCTTTCACCGAAACTTAGCATACCTTAACTGATAACAAGACCAAAAATAATGCCATTAACCTGCTTCTAGAGGACCACAGAAAATTCTTCTTGCTTCTTATGTTAGCTTTTGTGACACATTGTCCTTTAAATTAGACATCATTATCACTCAAGTGAAATACATAAATGATTCACCTTCATCCAAATCTCACTGCATTTAGAGAAAATCTTCTTAAGCATTCTGCAGATGAATTTGTAGACTCATTTTTACATATTAAAATGAGGAAAGCAAAAAAGTGTGATCATCCCTAATTAGCTATTAAGAATCATATTCCAGATGGCATTTACAGAACTCAAAAAACAAGTTGGAAATTTCCATATTGTCTCCCCATTACTGAAAAAAAACCCCAACCTACGCCTACAAAATAAAAACAACCATAATGGTTCAGACAAAACAAACAAACAAACTCTGCTTAGCCCATTATCCTGGTCCCAACATGCCCATTAAGAGATGCATAAGGAAAGATGATAAGAAGCATGGCAAGAGCTGAGCAACCCCTCCTTCCTATCTCCTGGCAATTAGTGGTTTAGGAACTTCCTCAGCCAGGAGTTGTGTCTGAGTAGGATGTTTTCACAATTCATGAAACAAAAGTAGCCATTAGTCCCTTTTTTGAACTCAGTTAAACTTTTGGCCTTTGCAACAGCTAGCGGCAGTGTCTGACATTGTTTATTTTTTTGTTATGTGAAAAAGTGTTTCTTATTGTTTATTTTAAACCTGCTGCCTGGAGAAATAAACACAAACATTTTAGTTGCTATATTCTAAGAGATATTGTAAATTAAATGATGGTTCTATATTGACCCTCTTCATGCAATTCATTATTTTGTTTGCTCTACTCCATCTTCTCTAGGTTATTTTATTGCCATGGTATAGAAACTCATTCTAACTAGTCTGTCCCTTTATAGACAGTATTCCAATCCTCTGATCATTCACTTACTCTTCCCACCTTTTCAAAAACCTTTTTCAAGTTTCTCTATGTCCCAAGATGTGATGAGGAGAACAGGACACAATATACAAGATTCAGGTAAATTTATACATTTGAAACACATTTCCTGCACAGTTCTTACTTTGGTTTTTTTTTTTTTTTTTTAACTGAAGTGCTTTTTAGAGACTTGTTTCATTTTCACCATTCTGAAAATACACTTATTTTGATTTCAGGATCTTTTCCATGAATAAAAATACATAATGTAGAGTTCACATGTGAAGAAAGAAATTGTGCTTCAGTGCCCTTTACCACCTCACATGCACTGCTTTACATTCATTAACACATAATTTCTTCTAGCATTTGTAGTCTTATATTGTCCTGCTTTTATAACTATCTTTCAGGTCATTAAATACATTAAACAAAATTTGCTCAAGCATAGGAGACTTTACTTTGTGTGATTTCCCACATTTCTCTCTAATTTAGTAGAAGCATCTGGTTAACTGGCTCAGACCCTGATGTTTATAGAATCATAGAATCATTTAGGTTGGAAAAGTCTTCTAACACCATCAGGTCCAGCCATTAACCCAGCACTGCCAGGCTCATCACTTAACCCTCTCCTTAAGTACCCCTTCTACACAGCTTTTAAATACCTCCAGGGATAGTGACTCAAGCACTCCCACACACTGGAGAGTCCATTCCAGTACTTGACAACACTTCCAGTGAAGAAATTTTCCTTAACTTTCAATCTAAATCTCCCCTGGGTTACTTTGGGGGCGTTTCTCCTTGTCTTATCACTGGTTATTTTGGAGAAGAAATCAGCCCCTACCTTGCTCCATCCTTCTTCCAGGCAGTAATAAAAAGAGATATGTTCCTCCTCAGCCTCCTTTTCTCCAGGCTAAGCACCCCCAAGCTCCCTCAGCCACTCCTCATCAGACTTGTGCTCCAGACCCTTCCCCAGCTCTGCTGCCCTTCTCTGGACACACTCCAGCCCCTCAGTGTCTTCCTTACAGTGAGAGGCTCAGAACTGGACACAGCCTCAAGGTGTGGCCTCACCAGTGCCCAGCACAGGGGACAGTCCCTGCCCTGGTCCTGCTGGACACAATATTCATCCAAGCCATGAGCAGAGAGTTTCTCCAGCAAAATGCTGTGGGAAACAGTTTCCAGGTCCTTCCTGCTGTCCAGGTAGGCAGACAACAGCCTTCCCCTCATCCACCAAGTGGGTCGCCTTGTCAGAGGAGGTCAGGTTGTTCAAGAAGGACCTGCCTTTCCTGAACCGCTGTCTGATCCCCTGGTTGCTCAGGATGTGCTGCATGTTGGCACACAGGATGACCTGCTCCATGACCTTTCCTGGCTCTGAGGTCAGGTTCTGTAGCTCCCTGGATGCACCTTCTGTCTCTTCTGGAAGACAGGCGTCACATTGGCTAAAAAGCAGCCACCTGGCATCTCTACATACAGAGAGGTGTGCTGGTAAATGATGGAAAGTGGCCCAGTAAGCATTCTACCAGGACCCTTGGGTACATCCCATCCATCCCATAGACTTTTGGGATCATTTCCCGTTGGAATATGGGGGTGTCATTCTGTTCCCTGCCCCTGTCTTCCATCTCAGGGAGCTGAGAAGCTGTAGAATAACTGGTCCTACTACTAAAGACTGAGGCTAGAAGGCACTGGAGACCCTAGAGCTTTTTCTCATCCTCTGTCACAATGTTTTCCCCCCACATCCTCCTTAGCCCCCTCTTGTTGCCCATGTATTTATAGAAACATTTTTTTAATTTTTTTTTATAGCAGTAGCCAGGTCAATTCTGGTTGGGCTTTAGCCCATCTAATTTTCTCCCTGCATAACCCCATGGCAGCCTTGTAGCTCTCACAAGTTTCTCTCCCTTTCTTCCAAAGGTGATAAACTTGTATTTTTTCCCCTGAATTCCAGCCAAGGCTCTCTTATCAGCCAGGCCAGTCGTTTTCCCCACCAGCTCATCTTTTGCCACATGGGCACAGCCTGCTCCAGTGCCTTTAGGATTTTCTTCTTGAAAGGGAGGTGTGTAGATACATAGATGGATAGCAGTTATCCACAATTAAATTAAATATTAAAATTACAAATTTAAAAATTACTGAATTTAGTACACCATGACATTGAAAAAAACCAATTTATTTAGACTCTACATTATAAAAGCAGCATTTAATTTAAAAAGTTGTAAAAAAATAATTCAATGCAAAAAGAAAATTCAAGAGAAAGTCTCCAACTTTTCTTAGAAGTCATTCTGTTTTAATTGAGGTTGCAAAGTATTTGACACAGTTTTCAAGAGCACTCAACTGAACTTGAGTAGCAAGCAATTTGAATACCCTGAAATCTAGTGTGCTTGCCAAGAGCACGTTTTTTAAAATTGTGTAATTTTGAAAAAATCTTCTGGTGTCACTGGCTGAGGCCAGCTTAAAGCACCAGCCTGTTAGAAGTGTGTTACTTCAAAAGATATTTGGACTTTGTTTAATATGGATGTTTCTGCACTACATAATACATTGCAGGTAAATTTCATCCTGGGTAAAGACATTAAAAAAATACTCCTATTTTAAATGCCTAAGAAGAGACATAATATTCAAAGTTATCTTACCAGAATTTCTTTTTTCCCCCTCCCCCCCCTTTTTTTTGCTATTTTCTATCATCTCTTAAGTAGTTTGTTAACTAACAAACCAAGATTTTTAGGATAGACAAGGTAGATTGATATCAAAATGATTGATCTCTCTCATGTTGGTGTTACATGAATACAAAAGTCAAGAGTTAATGACTAGATCATCTGTTTAAAATTTCCAGCTTGAAGCTCTTTTCCACTATTTTATTGGCAGCACATACACTTCTGTTACAAATTGCAAATGTTATCATGAAAAAGAGTTATACCTCCAATTTAGCATCAAGTTTCACTAAGTGGAAAAGTTTCATATTTTATAACATTGTGTCAAAGTCGGAGTTGATCACTTCATGTGAATAATTCCAGTGGTCGTATTTATAAAGTGTAAAGACTTCTGCTCAGTCAAATTATGTTTTCAAGGCTTCTTAGCCTTTTTATCCATTTTCACCTAATATGACAGATTTATTACTAATCCTAATGATAGCATTTGGTATTGCTTCCAGTTAAGCCTATGGGGAAAGTCAATGCCAAATCTTACAACTGTGTGCAAATTTATTATTCTAATTAGTGGTAGGTAATTAATTGGCAACAAACAACTTATTGAATGATTTTTTTCCCACTCTTTGAACATAAATAATCTCTAATTTTTTTCTAATCCATCTTTTCAGAATTATTTATGGGTATGCAATATAGCCAGGGCCAATTTCCACATTAATACAATGGCCAGCAGAACTCAACTCTCAGTGGAAGGAGAGAGTGAAGAGCCACAGAGACAATGCTCTTTTGTTCAATTGCTTTACATGATACTAATCACGTAAAAAAAGCCCTGTAGATACATGATATTGTATTTGCACTGATTTTGGCAAAATTTTGGAGAGCTAGCTGGAGAGAGAGAGCTTAAAACACACAGAGTAGCTTCAAGATAAGAATCAAATTCCTGTTTTTTAACAGAGTGCACTTTCCATGTAGATCATTCCTAAGGTAATAGAACCCTACAAAAATTTAGGTTTTGTGCTTGATTCAGAAAGACAAAAGTACAGCCAGATGATTTGCAGGGTGTTCTCTTTTTTTCCTGTTAATTTTGCCTACTTCTTTTTTCAATGAAACACTAGCAATCCAACTCCAATGTGACAAAAGGTGACTTTAGTAAGAATTATTTAAGCCTTTAGAACACATGGATACAAGCTAGTTTCTAGGTTCTAAAAAAGTTAGCAGGCTATATTGAAATGGTTATTTTGATTTGCCTCAATGATTACTCAATTGTTACAGTTACCAAAGTCTAACAACTTCCCCAAATTAGAGTCAGTAATGGATAATGCAAATTACTCAAAGATCACCATTGCAGAAGTCTATAAGAAAAGTAAAAACACAGTAATCACTTGTAATGGATAAGGTATGATGTGTGAACTTACAGTTGTTTCATCAGACCTCTTTAAAAGGCTGTATGAATAATTTAGTGTTTAATGCTGCACCAGTGCTCCCCTCAGATCTTTATGTTTTTCTGAGAAATCCTCACTGTAAGTTGACCCTCTATGAATTTCTGGAAATATTATACCGGCCCAGAATTGCTGTCACACTGCAGAATTTAAGAAAGTCAGTCTGTGAAGTCCATGACTAGGACAAACTTATTCTCCACTAATTTTCTGTACATGGGAATAGTTTAAGTAGGTCCAGTCCTATCCAACCTCCAGCAGCTGAAGGGATACTGAGACACTGTTCAAGCTGGTTTTAGGAGTTTTTCTTCTAAAGTTTTTCTTTAATGTGCCTAGCACATTAAAGTGCTGAAACAGGAGTTATCTTGACAAACACAAAAGCCACTGAGTTCACAGAAGTTAAAGACCATAGTTAAAGACTGTAATTTCCTGAGAGATAGGAGGAAAATGCAAAAACGCCCCACTATCAGCAAGTTAATGACATTATAAGGCTGTTAATGACCACTTTTCAGGCAAAGCTGAACAGAGCATGCTAATATTGTCACAGTGATTACCAACCAGAATATGTCTGTTGAATTTATATTTGTATAGTATCATTAATTCAGACTAACAATGAATATTATTGCATTTCGAGTGGTTTTTTAAGAAAGTAAACCAAGGAAAGCTTCCAAAACCTAAGTTTTTTGAACCCTGTGATATCGGCATATTCAGATTTAACAAACTATCATGGAATCAAATCAGATTTAATGAGCTTTGATACAAGTTAAGGAATCCACCAGACTTAGGTGATTTTAGTCACTCTAAAATTTTGATATGAGGGATGGGGCAAAAAATAATCTGCTGACCGAGCTTTGTGAAGGATATTGGCTCTTTTATTCAGCATGTTACCTGATGATTTGTAGCAGCACAGACAAAAGTAGTGTTGAAGATGGAAGATCCCAGGACTCAATCTCTTTGTAAATGACAGCCTGGGTCTTGCAAAAAACATGCAACAATTATAGTTTTTCTGAGAGATGAGATAGCAGAGCTGAGAGAACTTGGTTTCTGCCATTGTGCACAAAGCTATGACTTTTGTTTTCATTTTACCCAAAGTAAGAGGAATATGCCTCATGGAGCATTGCATGACAAATCTACTCAGAACTTCCTTACATATTCTTCCAGGAGTTTAAAATCTGCCATGGTGACTGAATCATGTTGATAATCTCAAAGGGATGTTGTCATCAGCATACATTTAAATTGCAGATGCCTGAGTACACACACAGTTCTCACCCCCACGAATAACAGGGCATGTTCTCTGCACTGTGACGGAGAAAAGTGAACAAGGCCAGCAACAGGAGAGAATGTGCTCAAGAGAGCTCATCCTGGCTCACTGCTTCCCAATGCTCAGGCTACATTTGTAATTGTAATTGAAGGGGACAATATTCCTCATGGCCTTATAACAACATGCTGCAAGAGACACCTGGCAGGGAGGGAGGACTAGAAATGAAAGTGAAAAGCAGAAAAACAACACTGGACATAATGTGGGGCCACAGGCAGTGAAAGTGCTCAGACACAATCACAAGCAATGACTAATTTGGAAACTAACATGAGAGTCCATGAAAATAGCACTAGTGCCTCACTGAACATTGCTTTTTTCTTCCTCCAAATCTGCCTTAATTTGTAGTTTAATAACAAACACTACAGCTCTCTGTGCCTTATTCAAAGGAGTTATGACATGCATTATGAGCAGCAGCATTAGCCTTTCACCTTCTACTATTTACTCATTTAAGGTCCTAACCCTACTGATTAAGTAAAGCCTGGATTACTTAATGAAGGGAGCAACAAGCATTTTACAGGGAGCTATGAGATCAGTATCACTCAGGAGACTAGAGAAATTTGGAGACCCTTGTTCACATCTATTACACAGCAGCTCCAGCTAAAACTGTAAAAAAATAAAAGGTGAGAAAAGGACAGCCCTATGTTGGCCTTTCTAAGATTTCCATCAGAATATTAACCCTCCAACAGACAAATTTAAAAAACTAAAAGTAGTAACATGGTGTCGTAAATACTGGAATGAGTTGGCAAAAATACTTTAAGTGGCCTCATTCAAGTAAGAAAGTAGTTTCCAATCAAACAAATTGAATATTTGTGCACAGATTTACATAATTCTGTAGAAGGCAGAAGATGGAAAAGAAAATCCTATATCATCAAAACTACATGTCTGATACTAGAAGCAACCAGATCAGATAATTTGCCCATAAATGGCTCACAAATCACTCTGAAAATAATTTAGAGGGCTCAAGTATGTTCTATTAAATGGCTCTTCTAGAATCACAGTGGAAGTTTGGCTGGAAGATTCTTATTTTTAATCTGAACTTGTTAAAAGCCAGTTCATTCCCATTTGGTTTCATCTTTCCTTTTAAATAAGATCTTTGAATGTATTTCTAGAAAGCAAACGCATGTTCCCAGCTTCTAATTTACAAGACTTGACAAGCAAAATTCTTCAGATTCCTTTTATGAAACTATGTTCTTTCCAGACCCCTGCTTTGAATAGATTTGTAGTTCCCGTAATTTTTTTTTTTTTTTAAAGACTTGGTATCATGCTTTTTTACAAAACAAAGTCTAACAGTAATTTTGAGTGATATTCATACAACCTCATCTCCACCAGTAATCTCATTTCATACAACCTAGGACTGAGCTTCCTGCTTTCATCACCACATCTTACCGACAAAGGCAGTCACAGTCATTTTCTATCAATCAGCATACATAGGTTCTCTTCCTGTTTATTTTTTTTTTTTTTCCACAGAATAAGCTGCAGGTCATTGCAATGCAAATTTTCTAGTTCCCAACCCCACAAATGGATCACAGTCATTTCTATCAACCAGCATACATAGGTTCTCCTCCTATTTTTTTTTCCACAGAATAAGCTATGGGTTGTTGCAGATTTTCTAGTTCCCAACCCCCCAAATGCATAATATTTCCATTACTCTCCCCTTTTCTTCAATAATTAAAGTCCACTTCCAATTCTCTACTTTCAAAAGTACACCTTGTCATTACACCTTTGTATCATCATTAAATTTATGTATTTAATAGTAAATATCTATTTAGTATATATCTATATAGTTTTATATACTATATCTATATAGTTTTATATACTATAAATAGTAAATATTTATATCAGGTATATCATCACTGAACTTCCTTTTTCAGAGGGAAAATGGTAAAATCATTTTGTTTGCCATAGAGAATGATAGATTATTCATTTCTATGCATCTTTGGCAGGTTCATATATTGACATCTCATTTCCTGTTTCACTCCAAGCCTTTAACCTCTCCTTACTAGAAGATCTTCCTTTTCCTTTCCAACTAAATCTTATTCCACCCTTTCTCACTTCTTAGACACAAACATTTTATTTTGCTATTTTTCACTTTGAGTCACTACAATTTTTTTTTCTAAGTTCAGCAGCCTAAATAGAGTAATTTTCCTGCCTTTTATATTTTTTGCCTTTTTTTGGTTTTTGCTTCTATCTTAGACACATGTCCTTCTCTTTCCATTCACTTTACAGAATCAAAACTAGGTGGTCAGTGTTCCTGGCTGCATTTCATTTTCCTTTGTGCAGGTGTTGAACCTAAGAAAGCCACGCTAACTGAAGGCTTAAATGCAAAGTAGGTTCAATTATTACAACCAATAGGAAAAGCCAAACTCACATTGCATCTGCATTTCAAGCCACTTCTAAAAACAAAGATGCAGGCTATACTACCATTTTTTCCATCATGATTTGCTCATGATGGCATTGTGCTATATCATAAAGCATTTGAGGTTAAAATGTTTTCACAGGATATTCCAGTATTTTTCAACTAAAAATGGGAATTCTGAGCCACCTTGATATAAAGCAGATTTCTGCAGAACAGCTGAAATGTAGTACGGCTTCTGGGTGACAGTCATGGATCCCTGAGGATAGTAACATAAGCAGTAAATGTGAACCACTAATTTAAAATGGGATGAAGAAATGTAGTTCCAACACTGCTTAAAACTGAAATGAAATTCCCCCTCTGGCTTCAGGGGACTTTGGCTGAGGCTTGGGTGTGTGGCACTCATGATTCTTTTGATGACACTTACAGTAAATTCCCCAAGGGAAAGAATCAAGCATAAAGAACCACACTGGGACACAGAAGAGACAAGCAATTGACTGAAAATAAAATTAATAGAAAATGTTCTCGGGAACCTGATGGCTTAGCATCATCTCAAAGTTAAAAAAAAATCAGCACCAGAATCTGTGGTTTCCTAGGGTTCTGGGATTCAGTAACTCAAGGACCCCATGACCCTGGGGCTCTAGGATTCCGTGACCCAAGGACCCAACGGTTCCAGGGCTGTCTCCAAGGCAACAAGAGCAGGTTGGTGTCAGAGGGAGACGCTGCAGCACACCTGCACCCACTGAGCAGAGGCACCAGCTGGTAAGCGACCTTCTACCAGCCCTTTGGGCTCAGCCAAGGTCTCACCAACACCTCTAAGCCTTCAGCAGTAGATGGAGAGCCTGACAAACTCTCTCTTTTGAGATTTAAAACTCATGTGAGTAAGTGAGAGTGTGTATGTTCCTTAGCAGCAGCTCCTTCACAGCACTTCATCATTCCTTGCTCCCAGCAGAGGATCCTGCTGCATCCAGCCTGTCCTGAGGCCTGGCACAGCAGCTGGGGAATGTCTCCCTTATGGGCCTTGCAGCCAGCTTGTTAGGGCCATTCTCACCTTCCTCCTGCTTGGGGGACTTTGTTTCCTCTTTCATCTAAAATTCTAGACTTCTCTCTCCTCAAACATGGCCATTTCTGGTTTGCTTCCCTGTGTGTCACACGTTCCTCAGTTTCCCCCTCATCACCTCCTGATGGACCCCCTTTGGGCAGCTGAGTTTGGAACTTGCAGCAATAGGCACACACTGAGGAGCACCTCTGGCCTCCAGCTTTTCCCAGGGCTAGTAAGGATGCAAAAACTTCTAGTGTGAAGCTTCTTTTACTTCTTGAGAATCTGAATCTTGGGTCATTCTACCTTTCTTTGTCTTTCAAGGAAGAATCTGCCATGGCAATGGGAATCTTCTGGGTGATCCTTTTGCTGATGGCATCTGTTGACTTCAACCAGCTGCTCTTCCCCTCTGAAAAGAAGGGAATTGTTCATGAGAAGAAAAGCAGGGAAGAAATCCTTCAGAGGCTGAAGGAGCAGGAGGCAAGCCTTCAGCAGCTACACTTGCGTTTGAAGAAGGAAATTGCTGACCTGGAAGCCAGGCAGAAGGCTCTGACAAGACCTGCATTGGCACTGAAGAGAAAGATCCAACACTGGATATGTGAAGTCCTTTTCTTGGCTGCCATCATGCTGTTCAAACCCTGGGTATAGCATCTGCAGGAAGTCACTTGTCAGCGCAGTGGAGAAAAGGTTGACACAGTGTTTCTTTGGAAAATATGGAAAGGAGTGGCCTTCCCTGACAACATCCTTTGTGCTAACTAGGGGCATCCATATCCACATGGACCAAACTGTAGCAAATTTTTATTTAGTCTTGAAGAGACTGGTTCCATTACCTTTGAAATTACTTTGGTCCACTAACAAAAACTTTGTGCTTTAATGTATTAAAAATTTTCTCTATTTTGTATCAATTGTTATAAATCCTAATGTTCCATTAATGAAATAAAACAGAATAAAGCAAAGGAATAAACTTGTCAGAATTGTTTGCTTGCAACCAAACAACTTCATTTCATTTGTGACTCTGGCATTTTCCTTGCATTGTGCATTACTGTTACTATTTGTAGGCCAAACTAAAAACACCAGAGAAAGAGAGACCATGTTTGCAAAACAATGCTATGGATGTGCAACACAACTTTACTATGCTAAATGGATGGGAACTTAGAGAAAGATGGTTCAGAAAGAGGCTACAGATATTTTGATTGGAAAGCAGGGAAAAAGCAGTTTAGCACTGTTTTCTCCAGCAATAATGTAGAGTTGTTTGTTTAGAATGAAGTCTTATGCTGGCATCCAATGCTGGCAAGAAAGAGTAAATGATAAAAAAGCTTACATATGTTTAAAGCTAATGACATAAATAATGATGACAAACCATTCCTAAACTGAATATTAAATCTCAAAACCATAGAACTTTAGGAAGGAATTGCAGGAAATACTTTCTTCACTGGTATCAATAGATTTTCCTACCTTTTACAGTTAAGAAAGGATTTCACTCCTTGAATGTATTAATGGACATTTGAATGCTTTGAATTTCCAGGGTTTGGAGGGTGCACTATGGGATGCAAGGAAACACTGCCCAGGCATGGTGGAGATTGCACATCTCTTTAAGCAAAGGAGAACTTGATAGGAGAATTTCCAACTTTGATTTCTTTCCATTCCATAAGCAATGTTCTTCACAGAATTAACTTTTCAAAAACAAATACAACACACGTGATGTGGAACATGCTTAAGCAACAAGTATTGTACCAAGATGGCCAGAATGGTGCAAAAACCACCACCCAACAGACTGAGGCACCCAGGCAAATCCCTTTTTTCCATGGGTATGGATTGACCACGCAGCTCCAGTAACATAATATGCTCTTCCCACAATGTTTTCTGAGTAACTCTCACTTAAGGTCTAAGTTTTGTGCTTTATTTCATATCAGAAAGAGAAATGTGCTATTTTTCTCTTTTTGCCCTACTTATTTATACAAACTGTATAGCCTTGTTGGAGGTTGTACACAGCCAGACTTTTATTTGCTGAATTTCTTGAAAGTTGTGTGGCTTTCCAGCCACAATAATATTACTCAGAACAGAAGACCAATCTAGCATACATTCAAGCAGAAATTTCAAAAGCTGAGCTCCACTCTTTGCCTTCCTACTAATATTCTGAGAAGTTGTATTACCTCCTGCCATCCTTCTCTTCCACTAAACTCTCTTCTCTGCTTAGCCTAAGTGACACCTCCTTGGTTTTGCACTGGGCATTGCACAGTGTTCTCATCCTAATTGCAACTTCCAGATGCTACTGCAACAATAGTGGAGAAAGACAAAAAAACTAGTTTTCCAAGCAATCCTGAGAAGAGTTCTGAGGGTCAAATAGGCAAAGCAAAAAGAAAATAAATTTTTATTTTTGCTACTGTAGAGTTGCTTTTGAATGATGGACAACAGCTGAAGTGTAAAGAATGCCTGAACTAGAAAACACTCATTAAAATACAGAATCCAAAGCAATTGGATTGCAAGACCTGAAATAGACAAGAGTTCAGGAGGGTCCTTCACAAGACTGAATGAGGTGAAAAAAACAAACACAGCTGGATTTCCTCAAAAAAGTAAAGATGAGTGTGTTAAGAATCCCACAGTCTGCTCATTCTTGGGAAATAATTCATTATCGAGGACTTTTCACCTCACTGCTGTTCACAGCAATTCGCAATATCAGGTGTAAAAAAGGAGCAAGAGGGGTAGCAAATCTGGCTGACAAGAGCCCCATTGCCCAAGTGTCAATCTCCACCTTCACAAGGGAGCAAGTGAAAAGAATTACAAACCCCTGAGGATAGAACCAATTGGCTTTTACACAAACTGAGAGAATATTACAAATGATGACAAAAAGAATAAGAATTCCACCTTTTTCTCCCTTCTTAGTGAGTAGAATGAAACAGAATATCTATTTATTCTTCTTCATTTTAGCAAGAGCAGGGTTTGGACCACTGTCAGTGAATCTCTGGCACAAATGAGCTATCTGTGATTCATAAGGGCATGCAGGTTCCACATTCTGCAGTGCATTAAAAACAGAATAATGATGTTTTTTTAAAAAAAAAAAAAAAAAAAAAAACTAAATCAAAAAATCATTCTGGCATCATTGCACAAAAATAAGCCAATTACTCCCCCTTAATTATTTATTTAACAATAATAAATGCTCAGTGTCCATCAAAGAACCTGGAAAACAGCTAGAGGCATAAAAGGGGAGTAAACACCACTGTTTTGGAATAATACATCCCAGGTCAAATAAATAGGCCTCTGGCACCAAGGATGAATAAATGCATGTTTTATGGAGTACAGTATTTTGTATTAAAAAAATAATTAAAAGATGAGTGGAACTAGATTTGTGAACTCTTATCTTTTATGGTACCTCACAGCATATTAAAAAAAATGGATTTGAAAATATATCAGAAACAGAAGCAAGGAACTATTGCATCATATTAAATCTGTTATTGCCATCAATTTTAAAGTAATTTATTTCATACAAATTACTGTGAGATAACTGAATTTCCTTACAAATGGAAAATACATGTGTGAAGCACACTCAAAATAAAGTTACTTATTCACTGAACTTTCTCTTTTCCAGCCTGTATTATGAGAGTAAGGTCTTCACAGGAAAGAAAAAAGCTCTGTATTTGATTAGAAATCCTCTTCTTCTGCCATCATGTAAACAGAAGATAACTGACTTCACTATATAGAGAAGCAAATAAAGTAGATCCAGTTTTCTATGTGATTTCTGTGTTCTACTGCTACCCAGAATGCAAGGATAAATCAATTTAGATTTATTAAAGGCTTTTCATCACTTCATAAAATTTTCAAAGCACCTGCTCAACAGCTTTTCAAGTTTCAATTCTCAAGCAAGATGTACTTTTCTGTAGCTACCACTAATACAAAAAATTCAGGCAGTAATCTCAGCACTAACATGGCACATTGATTGCAAGGAAAAAGATGTGCTATTTAGATTCCACTTCTTGCCTGACACCTGTTCCCAGGAGAACTCAAACAATGTCCTGAAACCCAAATACTAAATTTAAAACATCTTACAAGCTTAACACTGTGTATTTTGGGCTATCTCTAACTTGGAGGGAAATGTAGTTTCTCTCTCTGGTGTCCTTCCCCCCCAAAATTTTTATTTCACTGAATTCATTCTTAGACTGGACATTATCCAACTAAAAGAAAAGCAGCTGAATCTTCTTTCTGAATTCAGAAGACAAGATCCAATTATTCAAGTCCTACCTGGGGAAAAAATCATCATTCCTCTTCAATATGCTGCAGGAACTAATAATTCGAATAGACACACTCTTCAAAAGGCACTGATAGGTACCACTGTTCCTCAAACCAAACAAGATAAGGTCTCTGATTTCCTGCCTCTCGCTACTGCTGCATACTGAAGGCAAAGACCATCCATGTCCAGTGGAGAGCAGAAAAGAAATACCAATGAACTTATTTAAGGCTGATCAAAAAACATGTACTGAAAGCTAAAAAGAAAGCATGAGCCAAACAAGAGCAGTACACCACAATTTTACACTTTAGATTTACATTCAATTCTCTATGTAGGACGCAGGTGGAGGGGAATCAGTGCTACACACTGCAAACTTACTCCAACTGGATCAGTAAAAACATAATTAAATATCTTCTTTCTGCATTTGCCTGTGCATGTCAGATGTGTAATGACAACCAAAGCTGTGTGCTTGTTTTTTTTTCCCTTCCCACCTATTTCTAGACCACTGCAACCCCACTGACCTCATTGGAAGTTGTGAGGGCTTAAGATACTCCACGCTGCACTATTCAGGTCAAAGCCTCATAGTGAGGTTTTGAAGAGCAATATTGATAAAAGTGTCATTGGTTCCATGAGACTGGGGAGGGATGAGACTATTTTCTTTCTCTATTTACAAAATATTACCTTTGTATCACAGCACCCTGGATCTATTCAATATCCAGTTGGATTCTGCACCAAGTATAACCTTAATGGAACTAGGTTTTCCTGTACTTCACAGCTGCCTGGAATGACAGTTGGTAATAGCAGGAGTGAAGCCATGACAGGGCACATGCAAACGAAGCCATTATGTGATTTGTGTCCATACACACACATTGAAATCAAAAGTCATGATACCTCACAGAAAAAAATTCCAGATGCATGAGACTACAAATCACATACCAAAACACTACTTAATACCTCAGATCTATAAGTGGCTAGCTGTTCTCTGAGCAATTTTATTGCTTCTCTCTTTCTCTATCCCATTCACTCCCTTTTTTTTTTTTTAATCAAATAAGTTTTTTATGTATCGGACTTTATTTGCAGTCCAAATTAAGGAATTGCATACATGTATACCTGTGGGTTAATACCTGGTCATATATCTTCTCATTCAGATCATTAAGTTGTGTTTTTTAACAAATTTTAACTTCATATTTCATTTGCTAGATATTTGCTGTTCCAAAATTTGTCTCATGCAATAAAATATGCTGGAACAATTTGCCTATCAATACATATATACATAATTATCCAGAAAAATATTAGGGCATTTATAATGAACTTGGACTTAAGTCCCCGCTTTGGGGGATGTTTTTACAGATAGAAGCTCTCAGTGGAAGATCTTCCTCAAACACCTTTATGCAGAGGTAAAACAAATACATTTACAATCACAACTATATGAACAGAACCATTTCTAAGCCAACAGTACTCAGAACTCCAATTAATTTGTTCTGCAGCTTCAGCATTAGGAAAAACAAATGCAATACCTTGATAACAAATCCTAGAAATCTTAATTCCCTTTTATTTCATATGCAGACCTAAGCTGTTGAGAAATAATCTTCTTGCACAGGCATACAAAATTCCTTAAACTTTCTAACTTCACACTTCCTGAAAACTAAAGAGCTTCCCAAAGGAATGCTCTAGGTCATGCTGAATAATCTCTGTGTCACTCCACCATTGGTTAGGATATTCTCTCATAACTCTTTTACATGTGGGTCAGTGAACCACTTGGTTACCCCTTGCACAGGTACCTAACAATGACAGCACTCGCAGCCTTCAGCTGCTAAACAACCACACAAAAAAAGCTTGGAGAATAGTGTTAAGGCACAGAGCAGCATTTTGCTACCTATTAGCAAAAAGTTTTACTATTTCTGACATTAAAAAAATGCCTGGAATCCTAGCATATCTTCTCTTATACAACTGTAGTAAATAAACTCATCTATACCACATTTGTCTGATTGAAGTAGAAAACTCTGTCTTAACAAGCTGCAAGGATGTACACAGAGCTGTTAATGGGCTGTTTTCACCACTGATGCTATTTGAGATACAAAACTGAACTCGCTTCTAGTTATAGATTACTTAAGGACCTAAATTGAGAAGTAGCACTGTTTTACTCTGGGGGCAAGAGTGATTGAAGGCTCTTTATAGGTTCAAATAAAACTGAGGTTAATATACCTGCAGGAAGCAGGTGCAGTTCCTGTATCACATTTGTGAAATATTATGCGTGTTCCAGAATATCCATTTCCTCTTTCCTGATTCATTTAATGCTGAGGTGATCATATTTGCAAAAAAGCATTTCTTCTGAGTGTGAAACACGTAGAGGCATATGAAAAATGCAAAAGGTGGCTTTGTCTGGCCTTCGTACAGGGCATCCATGTAAGCATCAGTTTACAACACAAGCACAGGTCCAAGTGCAAGCAAACATTGAGGAGGATCTAAATGAAATGCTGAAGAGGGGGAGAAAAAGTGATACAACACTCAAAGCTGTATGACCTAATTGTGGACTTCCAGTACCCACAAAGGCAACCCACAAGAAAGATGGAGAGACACTGTTTACAAGAACATGACAGGAATGGCTTCAAATTGAAAGAGAGTTTTAGATTAGATCTTGGGAAACAAGATCTTTACTGTTTGGGTGGTGAGGCACTGGCACAGGTTGCCCAGAGAAGCTGTGCATGGCCCAGCCCTGGCAGTGTTCAAAGCCAGGCTAGATGAAGCTTTGAGAAACCTGGTCTAGTGGAAAGTGTTCTTATTCAGTAGGCTGGAATGAGATCATCTTGAAGGTCCCTTCCAGTTCAAGCCATTCTGTGATTCCAACAGAGGCACAATCTCCCCCATAGCTTTGGTTTTCTTTGCAACCCGTCTCTGTATTCAATTCTAGGAAAATCTCAGCTCAAGTATCATCATCAAAAGCATCGTGTTTACAAAGTGGAAAGAGCAATAATGCCAAAACATTTCATTACACACATTGGGGAGAGAAAGAAACTTATATGGAAAAAGTAAGTTATAATCCTCAAGGAGGATGGATCATTGGAAAAATGCTTACAAAAGACAGAAGTAAACAGAACACAGAAAGGCCATAAGTTTCTGAAATTTATGGAGCCCATTTTGCCTCTTCCAAATGTAGTTTTAAGCTTCTTTCTGGACGCACAAAGCCCTGCACAGGTTTGCTAGAAGAATAAGCTGAAATCAAATTTTCTGTGCTTTTGCACTATAACCAGTATATTAAATGGATGTCAAATACATCCCTATCTTGTGTCAAATTAAAAAGGATAGACAAATGCCGACCTAAATTTTAATCAAAAGAACAACAGAATTGTCCAAAAATCTTCCCTGTTTCTTCCACAAACACATACACACTGAAATTTAATTGGTGAGCAAAGAGCAGTATTACTTTTTAGAAGATGGAAAATTCATCAAGATTGTTTTGGAATCTGTTGAGATATTTAAGTTGATACCAAGCTGTTAAGCCACAAAAAAATCTTCAATTGAGGCATCTACTGAGCACTTTGCAATTGCAGCAACCAGAACTGCAGTAGAACAATGCTGGGACCAATGTGCTCTTTAAAATACCTCCTCTTTCACAGCAGGGCAGCAGTTCAGTCAGTTGGACTGTTTGCACATTTTACCAAGGAAGAAAATATATTTTCAAAGTTACTGAGATCAACCTCACATCCAGCAGTTAAATGGAGAATGTTCAGTACAATTCCAGCCCTTTTGAGCAGGACAAAATATCTTATTTTCCCCTGGCAGTAGCAGCTGATTGTTTTCCAGGTTGTTCCTGACACTTCAGCCAAGAGCAATAGGGGGTCAGACTAAGCCAGGAGTGTTCCCATCTAATGGCTTCCTGATTCATTCTCACGACATAAACACAGCCCTTACGCCTCCACATCGGGACTGTGCCACAGGAAGACGGGCTTGAGAAAAGTTTGTTTGCTTCTAAATGAGATGGAAAAAAATTAGCTTTGTGCCCGAACTACTACTAAGAGAAATTTCTGTCAGAACAATGTAAAAATAAAGTTATGAAGTCTCTTCCATAATTCTCCCTCCTGACTTCCTGCTGGGGGCATTGGACTGTAGGTGTAAAAAAAGCAGCTGTTGAGGATTGTTACTTGAAATCTGGAAGCCTGAGGACTTCAGTGATGTTCTCAAGACTGGGAAACCAACTCAAACACCTGTGAATGAAGGACTCTTCACTGCTGCAGACTGGACACTAGCAATATTCACAAGGTCACTTCCTATAAGCCTTAAAGTCAGCATGGCAGCTTTTATGCTTGAAATATTAACTTTAGTATATTAAGAAAACTGATTTTGAAACTTGGAATTTAAACTTTAGAAGTTCCAGAAATAAAGTAAAAAGTGTCATTTTTTATCAGTGGTACAAAGCATAGAAATCTCTGGCCCAGAATTCAAGTCAGCCTGCAGACAAATTAAGGCTCCCATTCTCTGGGATCCTGGCAAACACAGTTAACAATCTGAATACGTGTCATTAGCTGATTTCACTGCCTTCCAATTAGAGTATTTGCCTGCCCTTTGCTTTCATCCCTTCCCACTGCCATAGTTATCCCAGAGTTAAGTTGCACATAATACATCAAAATCAAAATGCTGATTTGTGCACAGCTGATTCTGAACAAGATATTTTTTACTCTATAGCACTTCCCAAAAGTTTGTCTTCATCTATTGTATCATCTATTCATCAGCCTCAACTGCTTAGACACCATTGCCTAGTTCTTCCTTTTTTCCTTTGATAATTTTCTTAGCTTTTCCCTGGTTTGCTCTTGTTTAATCTTTATCCTGACATCAGTGTTGCTGACATTTAAGATATTGGAAAAATATTTTCACAACCTTAGTTGAAGAGAATATTATATCCTTGATGTAGATGTTTTCTATACTTCCACAATAGCCCTGGATCAAATTCAATAATAAAGTAGCAACAATTAGCAAAATGCAAAATTCAAATACTTGAAGCATAAGTTTGCATGTGCAGAATAATTAAAAGCCATTTTGTGAGAAACAAGTAAAATATTACATATAGTCCTTTATGTATATTTCCCAAAATAAAACAATATGTATGTTTGTGTACATATATATATTTTTTTTTTCACTGTGAGAAGCAAAACTAAACAAGTGGAATTGTTAACAATTACACTTCAGCTTATTATTAAACTCCTGTTTACACTCCAAATCCCTGGGGGTTGATATGAGCTCATAAACCCACCCAGTAACAGACACAAGTCAATTTAATGAGACCAGAAATGGGGTCACAGCAACCAGCACATTTTTTAAGATCATTGTATTTGTCAAAAAGGGAAAACAACAAAGAAAAATATTTACAAAGTTGAAGTATTGTCCTTATAGCTTTCTTAAATTTGCTCATTACAGGCTACTGAACAACTGATTACAAGATCCTCCCAACCATCCCCAGGCAACAGTGAACCAGATTAAGAGAGACCAGGCAATTAAATAAGGAAGAAATTCCCAGGAAACACAAACTGTAAAATAAAGAGAAAAAGACTGTATTTAACACAGTATGGTGCTAGTATTTGTCCTAAACAGCTGAAAAGACAAGTGATAGTAAGACCATTAAAATGTCTTTAATGAAGGAATTAATTTTTTAAAAATTAATTGTGGAAAAACATCTCAGAAATACCAAGGTAAAGGTACTTATTCATCAGTCTCTGTTATGGCCATGGTTGTAAAGAGAGTTTAATGAACTCACTCACCACTGCGAAAATGATGATAAAATATAACATACAGAATGAACAAGCTGGGTTTTGTGAACAGAACCCTATTCTTTGCATTTACTGGAAGCAGCTGCCAGGTAACAGTCAACTTTTCCCACCTTTTGCAGTTCAGGAGGATGCTGCACCCACAGCAAACTTAACCAGGCACAGAGCTCATAAGGTAGTGCTGTGTAAGAACTGTTGAAATAGAAATATGTGGAGATAGGGTAGTGAGGACTTCCTTTGTGCTTCCCAGCTGAGGTGGAACACAAAAACAAGGGAAGGTAAAGTGGTTTGCCTGAGGCAAGAAGATTAATCAGCATTATAAGCCGGAGAGAATCAGGAGGAATGACATCTAGTGCTAAATCAAAGTTTCAACAAACCCTTTTAAAGGCAGACAACACCATCTTTTCTCAGAAAAAGTCAATAATTAATTCAGTGTACTTGGTTCCTTGAGTTTTAGGATTCCTTCATTAGTTCTGATCATTGTTTTCAAGTTTCATGAAGACTTGTATTTCTCTTAAGAAGGACAGCTTGGTTCATTTCCCTCTCAGCACGGTAAAGGGGAAGGTCCATAGAATGCTTCAAAACAGCTTGAATTTTTTACAGGGAAGATATATTGGACAAATCCAAGCAAAATAGCAGGATTTAATCCTTAATTCCTTCCAGAACTAACTAGAATAATTCCAGCAACATTTCCAATGTAATAATAACAGCAATATGGCCTAATTGCTAAAAGGAGAGAAAATTATGGAACTTTTGGGTCCACGGCATGTTATTTGATTTCAGCATAGTCTATCTAATACGATAATAATTTAAATTTCTTAACTCCCTTAGAATTAACAATTTTCTCTTTTAGTGTCCCCCATATGCTTCTTTGCCAAAAAATACAAAAACAAAATATATAATTGATTCCAATATTATGCCAGCAAGAGTACTAAATTCAGATTACACAGATATATATATATATAGTTGCATAGAAAGTCAGTGTCTCAGTAAAGCAAGTAACTAATAACTCCATATTTTAAGAGGGAAAGCAAAGACACAGTCTTTCCTATAACTTGCAAAGTTCAGAAAGACTTGGAAAATAAAGAAGTCAAAGATTAGACATGGTAGGCTCTGTGTTTTTCTTGTAAAATGCACTGTTTACAGATAATACTACTTAACCTTGCCATCCTGAAGACTCTAACTTGCAAGTTCTTCCCCGCATAACCAAATTATCAGAGCAGGACAGGACCAGACCACTATGGTAACTTGATTTTTTTTTTTTTTTAACTAGGAGAGGTTCCTTTTGCACATCCCGTCCCCACAGCAAATACTGTGGGTTCAGAAAGGATACACTTGGAGTTCAGGTTCAGGATTATTTAACACCATGAAGCTCACAAAGACAATGCAGAAGTCAAGACTGGGTTTTCTATCAGATACCCATGGCTGAAACATTATGACATAAAAGCATAACGTGACTGCACAGCAACTCAAACAAAAATGGGGTCACAATAGAGTTTTAGGAGGTTTTTTTCATAGGATGTATGGCAAATAAGCAAGACAGCTATGTACTTCACTTAACATTGCACCAAAATTAAACAGATTCAGGTTTTGAATTCTGCCCATCCCTTTTATCTTTTTTTTTCCCCTTTCTTTTTATTTTAAGAGAGAGTTTATGGGACAGCACCTGTGAACTGAAAAGGAATACTGTTAATGCTAGGGAAGTATATACTTGATGTTTATTATCATAATAGAAAATGTCAAAATAAAATTCTGAGTAAAGGTACTGAGATGACCGTATAAATACAATACTTTACAATTTTAGAACTTCCATGAGCTTCTCATAGTGCATTTAAGTTAACCTAAACTTCTAAGAATCCTGCTACCTGGTTAGAAGGCTTCATAAAGCAGAACAGTATCAAATTGCAATAAAAATATTTGGAAATCAGTGCATCATTCACATTGTTAGGTTAACAAACAGTAAAGAAGGCTCCCATGCTTAAGGTAAAACCTTTAATTTAACACAGAAATAACCAGCAAATTTGTCTTCTGAAAGAGAGCACACCAACAGGAGAGGTGGCAGATCTTTAACCTGCTCAGCACCTGTTCTAAAACATACTGCAGAAAAAAACAAGTGTGATGAGGATGAGAATTCAACTAAACAAAGACCACAAACAACATCTGAATTGTTTTAAAATTGTTTGTTTCACTAGCATGAGTGAAAGCAAAGAAGCACAAACCACAGGGTCAAAGCCATAAACCAACAGCTAGAAGAGCAAGATACAGGATATAAAGTTGACAGGGTTACTAACTTGATGTCACAATAAAAACTTCATGCCACACTTGTGAAGATGCAATCAGAACCTATCATCCATGCCTGGTAGATAAGGTAACCTAACATTTAGGCACAGCTCTGTCACTCTGATTTCAAAGACACTAATTTGAGGGTTCATTAAAATTAATTTCTGGAAAGGACACCAAGGCCCAAACACAAGATATTCACTGTGCAGACAGCAACTGCTTTTCCTCTAAGACAGAAAAAGAGAAGAGTCTCCTCTATAAAATGCCACATTTCAAAAATACCCATTCTCAAAATAATAGGCAGAGTTTCTTCCATAATAAAGGCTACACCAGCACAACCCTGAGCTCTTTACAGTGCTTGTGTGCCACATGCTATGAAACATCACTGACCCTTTATGAGGGATTCAGAATAAACTCTTAATTGTCTTTAAGGATAAAAGATGGTGCTTGTTCTTTTAAAAAGTATTTTCCAAGCAAACCACAAGTATGAAATATCAAGTTTAATGAAGGAAAGGTCTAGTGAGGTGAGGAGACACTTTCCTCTAGTGAGGAAAGGTCCAGTCAGACAGATTGTTTAAATTCATCAATTTGTTCACATTTTAAAGTCCTCATAATTTCACAATTATTATAGTGGACAAACTCAAATCTCCTTCAGGTTAAAAGATAAAATTCTCTTGCAATTTCTACAGTTCAACATACAATATTTTACAGCATAGCTCTATGCTAGGGACATATAGTATAACATATTTCTACAGAACATTATACAACTAAATATAAAGATATAATGATAAAACTATCGGAAGGAAAAGGCAAAGACATATCTTGCATTCTGGCAGACTTACAGACCCCAAAAATGTCCAAAGTACAAGTGAAATGCAATTATTTTTTCTGCTTGCTAGCTAAACTGCTGACCTACATTTTAACATCCTGAATAGAGGAACAGAGATATTTTACCCATGCATTCAAAGGCAAAAAAAAAAAAAAAAAAAAAAAAATCTGTTGAGTTCATATTCCTCACGAATGCCTCCAAATGATGGCAAATCAATAGTTGCTGCTTTACTAACATCACCCTTTGGACTTAGTCAGCTAGCATGCTTGAAAATCCTTCCCAGAAGAACCATACAGATTCACAAATCTGTTTTACAGCCACCATCAAAACTCCATACAAACAACTCAGTTTTCAGTTTGATTACAGGTACGACATAAATCACTGAAGTCAAAAATACTTCATAGTAAGGTGAGCTCCCTTTCTGAAGCTATAAAATTATTTGCTGCATTGTTGTAAATTGAGAGAAAGAAAAAAAATACAAGATCATTAAATGAGGTAACATTAGTGTCTTGAGCTATGATTTTATTTCTTGTCACTAAAAGGTAATTTTATTGCATTATTGGCAAAGCACCCTCCTTTCTTCTGTCATAATCTATTTCTACAAATTGTTGCAAAAGGAGTTTTTCAAAACATATTTTCAATTCCTCAACAAGCATTCAATTCTTAAGCAGTTTAAAAACTCAAAGCAGTGATTCATAGAGAATTTGGAACGCTGAAAATTTTCTGCTCTAGCTCTTATATTACAAATAACTTGCTTTTTTTTTGCCTAGAGTTTCTTGCAGTCTTTATCTGACAACCTTTAAGGAGCCACTGACATAATCCAAATAAAACTGATCATAGGGAATGTAGGATTCTAATTAACAAGGCAATATTTATGCTCAACAAATAGCTTGCAAAATACAAAAACCAGAAATACAAACGTCTTCTGCTTTTCATAGACAGAACCTGTGTAACAAGGACAGGAAATTCAGTTTGCAGACACAGGTGGGAAAGCCAGAAATACAGAACAAACCCTTAGTTATCAGCAGCAAACACTGTAGGAAATAAATAGAAAGAATTCAGCACTTACAGAAGACATCCCTGATCAGAAAATGCATTTAAAGCACTTTTACCTAAATCTGACTTCATGATTAATTGTAAGTGGAACACAGTCTTATAACTAAAGACTAAAAGAAGTGCTATTAAAAAAAAAAAAGAAGAAGAAAAAGTGAGGAAAATCTTGTGAGAACAAGCACTAAGAGGCATGGTGGCAAACTACAAAAGCCACACAGATTGGAAATAGAAAGGTAAGAAGAACTGAGGTGGTTTTAAAAAGAATGGACCAGAAAGAGAATAACCTTTATTCATGTGTATTTACAGAAAGTACATCCTTAGAAATCCTTCACTTTGGGATTCATACCTAAGAAAATAGGTAGATAATGAAACAGCAAATATTTCAATGAGCTGCCATGCAACCAAACAACTCATGGCCCAAAATTCAGGGCCAGAAAAACAATGGCATCAAAACCTACAGATTCCAATCACCTTCAGAATACAAGGGCCAAAACATCACTGGCAAGCTCAAGGAAAAAAAAAAAAATAAAAAAAAATAAAAAAAAAAAAAACACCACAGATGTCATTTTAGTCAGAATTCACTTTCTATGACAGGATAACAAAACTCACTGCCTTTGATTCAGAGCACTGAATTGTATATTGAGTACTGAGAAATTTTAGACTCTCTGAAGAGAGAGACCAATGGATGGATCCATTCTTTTCCTGACAGCCCCACGTAAACACAATATAAATACCTTGAAATGTTCTACAGGTCTTACCCCTCAAAATACCTCTTTTCAGCTGTATAGAGGTCACATGAAGCTCTAAAAGTAGAAGTAAAACATGATGTGAATAGTCCCTGAAATAATTCAGTTCCTGTTCAGGTAGAAATCCTCTTACTTTATAAAGGAATTTTTCTTTTCCTTTTTTCCCTTTAAACAGTGTTCACTTCTGGGACTACAGACCTGTTGGAACCCTGGACATAAAAAATTTCACATTTTCTGTGCTGACAGGGAAAGATCTTTAAAGATACACTACACTTAAACTGAGGCCTTGGGAAGGCTTCCAAAACTGAGTGATAGCATTGAGTCTGTGAGTGTGTAGTTGAATTGAAGTGTGTTATATCACCAGGTGAGAAATTTAGAAATTAAGGTGGTGGGTTAAAATAATATATATGTGACAAGATGGAGGGTTTAGGGCATAGTCATCTTCTCCTTCACAAGTTTGGGTGATTCGGTGTGTTTGGTTTTAAAAATCCACAGTACGGGACATGAGTGATTAGCTGTTGGGTTAGAAGTTAAAATAAATTAGTTGGCATCTCATAACTGGGGAGTTTAGGCTTAAAAGACCTTGAAAGCATAATCTGTACTCCATTTTTGCTCTGTTAACTTAGCACGTAGAAGCACTTACAGACAGTGAGGCTGTAACATAGATAAGGAACAATAAACATCCAAGTCCCAACAAGAATTCTGTCTCTTGCTTTTAATCCTGACCCTGCGAAGAAGAACCTGGTAAGGGAAGGCATTCACCACACAGACCTACCTGGTTTTTATCTCATTTGTCCATATATTCCATAAAGTTTTATCAATTTGTCATCCTGATTAGGCAGAGAAACAAGCAGAATCAATGCATTTCCTGCAGTAGAAAGTCCTGAATTTCTCTTGCTTCTGTTTCAAGTCACAGCTTTCAACAAACATCTAAATGTCAATTAATACCAAATGTAAACAATTATTTCTTTTCCTTCTATTTCCATAAAGTTTTCTGCATCATTTCAAGTAGTACTTCTATCCCCACCAACCAAGCAGCAACGTACTCAACAAAGGTGTGAGAAAACTATGGCACCTATCCCTTCATGGATGCTCCTGGGGTTCTGGAAGTAGCCTTAGTTTGCTATCTGAAAACCTGAAAGCTATTTTAATCAATTCATGGAATCATGAAATGGTTTGGGTTGATTCTTAAAAGATGATCTAGTTTCACCCCACCTGCCATGGGCAGGGACATCTTCCACTAGACCAGGTTGCTCAAAACCCCATTATGCTTCTTTTGATGCAGTCCAGGATAAAACTGGTTTTATAAGGTGCTAGTGCACATTTCTGACTCATATTCAGGATTACGTTTTTCTTCCGTTGGTTTTGTTAATTTTATTTTGATTTTACTAGGTGGCTGTTTAGGGATTGGGAGGGTTTTGTGGGAAGAGGGAAAGTTGGTGATGACAACTGTGGTTGTTTTCTTTTAACCTAATTTTGATCAAAGATGATCATTTATTCTTTTTTAAAAAATTCCTAATTATACTGTATTTCTCCAACTGCAGCCCTGAACTGAACACATAACCCATGAAGCCAAAACATCCTCTTATTTCACTTTTGGTGATGAGTACTCTCTCCTTAGCTGAATGAATTCAGATTCAACACTGTCTTAAGTTTAGTTTACCATCCAATATTATGGCAAGTGTAAAGAACCCCATGTCTACAATGAAAAAAGCCTGTGTGAACTACCATTTTAACTCACAGAAAATAAGGCCAATGAACTTTCATTACGCAGGACAAGGGGCAGGGGCATAAGTGAAAGGTAGGTTTTATTCTACATGGAAAAGTCAATGTAAAAGCTCATTATTGCTTATAAAGATAAGGAATATCTTACAATTATATCTTATAAGGATAAGGAAAGGGTAGTGACATTTTCCCAATGCTACATTAAAAATAGCTACATAAGAATGGGGTTATGTGCATCTCTAAGGAATACACACACACTTCACATACTATAGTGAACTGGCCCTCACTGATGAAAACAGATAATTTTTGTGGCCATGTAAGGTGCTTTACATGGGAATACAGCTTTTGAAGAGCAAGCAAATTATTCCTTATAAAAGTGATCTATTTCCAATTGTTTTATCTCCAGATTTTTTGTGACAAAATCATCACAAGTTCCTAACTCACTGAAATATAAAATAAATTTTCTAGAACAATAATTTGTTTTTCCTCGGGATACTACATAGCTTTAAATACTGTACCCAAAGCAGTCTAGATGCCAATTAGAGACAACAGCTCTGACAATGTTAGAAAACCATTAGCACAGTGACTCAATACTCTAGAGATTCCAATACTAGTTGTGATTTCCCATAAAATCTAAGGAAAGAGTGTCAACAACAATTCACGAAGCACACAGACGTGGTTTAAGGCTCCAGTTTTAAATTCCTTACTCAGCCAAAATGACTGTTGACTCCAATGGCCACTGTGGAAACACTTGGAATCTGCATATTTATGGTACACTTTTCCTATGGAGACATATTCTTGCTCAGGGCCCTGCCTGTTTTTACTTCTGAAAGATTATGAGCTCAACATGAAGCAAGGCATGGTTGTGGTCCTACACAGGATTAACCTCAGCTAGATTTGGGCTACCCTGTGGCAGGACACAAGAAGTTAATTCAAACCCCTCTCACAAAGAGCAGGAGCACGAACTGGTATCCTGAGACAGTCGTAAATCATAACCTCAGATACAGGAACAATAAAAAATTAATAATATTTGAATCTCGTTATTTTGAAAATTCCTTAATCATTTTAAATGCCCTATAGGAGCCATATCACTCCTTTCTCTAACCCAAAGAAATTACTTAATCTCATAAAAGTTCCATTTCTTCGCAAAAGCTATTGTGTTGAGTGGGTTTTGTTGGGTTTTTTAATAATCAAAAAGAGCATTTTGTACAGCTCCTGAACTTTATCCAGTCCATTCTGTGTTCTTTCTGCTGAATTCACATCACAAAAACACCTTTTCTTATTTTCAATTCCAACCTTTTCTAAACCTTCACCTTTTGACCACTGACAACTTCAGTCTGTCCACTGCTTATAAGGCCTTTATTTGAAATAACCCTCACCTTTAAGAAAAAAGGATTCTTTCTCAAAATAAAAACAAACAAACAAAATAGGATGTTTGTATTTTTCTGTGGGTGAGGGAGAGTACTTATTTATTTATTTTTAAATTTCTTCATCAAGAATTTCTCTGCTGAGTCAAGCTCTTTGCCAAAAGGTAATGCTTGCTGTATGGGACTTTTCCAAATCCCTTCTTGGGCTGAAGTACAGCTCAGAGTGCTTGTAAGGTACTTTTGTTAATAGAACATGGCAGAGCTTTGCTTCTCTCAACACCACACACCTGACTCACAGGCACTTCCCTTTTTTAGAAGCCACCAGCCTATAAAATTCAGTGCTTTTAAGTTCTGTGCTGCTGTTACCTCTAAGTGCATTTTTCCTACTCCACATTTCCAGTTGCTAGCATGGAGAAACTCAAGATAATTTCCCCATTTATACATGGTAAACAAATCTTGCCACCATCAGCCCAGATCAGCCTTTGGCCACCCTCAGGAGCCATCCCCTTAGGCTCTGTTTGCAGCTAGTTTTCTACAACTCTAAGACCTAACTAACCCATTGTTCCTGGAATACCTCTCAACAGTGCTTCTTCCACAAGAGAATAGGTTTAGATGGTGTTGCTGTGACTGAGTTTAATGGCAATATCAAAGTATCTGCTGGAAGGCTGAGGTAAGGAAAAGTAGAGAAATATCAAACTACCCATAAAGAAAACCATGGTATTTTGAGATTGTGTGTTAATTACAACTGTAAGTTAATTACAATGCAAAACTGCAGACTGAGCTGAAGAAAGACGACTAGGGAAAAGATTGAAATTTAAATTCTTTTTAATTGTGATTTTATTTCTGTGTTCAGCAGGCCTCCCCCTCCTTCCTCCCCTAAACATAAACAAAATATACCCAGCTGTGACACATAATGACTGTAGGGTATTGTGGGTGTTCTTTTCATGGAACATATTTTAGGCTAGAAGCAAAACTACACTACACAGAGACAGCTACTAGATGGCAAACAAAAGATACATTTTTTAAAAAATCTGTTGGTTAGCAGAGTCACCAATATCTCCACTCCCAGTAGGGTACCATGGAATGGAGACATTATGTAGCCTCCATATTGTAACCATACCTACACCAGAACAAAGTCAACCATGCTAAACAAATTCATATTTATAGCTTTCAGCAGTCTTCACAGAGTGCAGAGGGTTCCAGTCATTTCCATCATGAGTAAGAATCAGTCCAATAAGTACAGTCACATTGCTACTGCAAACATGGTCATCCTTTTAAAATGATGGCTGCAGGAACAGTGCCATGATTTACCAGATTCCAGGTATACAGATTTCCAAATGCCTCAAGAAATATATCTCAAATTTCCACATTCATTCTACTATATATTATACTTTACAAATTTTGTAGGAATACTACCTGAGTTTAAAAATGAGCTTTTAAGAATCTTCAGAGCCTCAAAGAAAAGTGCAGCTGCTGCCTCAGGATCATTTAATCACTCAAATCTGGATGATAGAGTGCACCACTTACCGTTGAACTGGTAAGGAAAGGGAATCTAAGTAGTCCTCGCCCTTAAAAGCCATATTTATCCTGTTTTCTTATGTGCACTTCTCCATAGGCTGGAATCTAGAAAGAAAACAGTCATTTAGTAAACCTAGGGAAACTCAGGCACATTCAGCCCAGGCTGGAATGGCATTTTCCTGCTCTTCTGTGGAGAGAGCTCATTAAGACAAATTAAAAGCCTCCTTTTCCACAGGTACCCCACAGCTCCAACAGATAACCAAGACCATTAAGTACATTTCACAGCACAGACAATGTAGGATTTGTATTTTCCTGAAGATCCTGGACTACTGCACATGTCAGAGCCATCTGGGTTGAACATTTCTGAGTTAGTTCTGAGGTATTATTTAGCCTCATTTATTTTATATTAACTTGAATGGTAAAGAAAATCTATTGAGTATTACAATAATTCTTCATGTTATTGTGAGAAAGATTGCAAGTGAGGTCCATTCCAGCCCTAATTATTCCGCAGTATGATTTCAGGACGGTTAAGTACTACATTTACAAAAAAGGCCTTGATGTCTAAGTTACTGAAGTATTTGACCCTTCCATGTCAGAATTTCATTTTTTATACATTTCAAGTGCTGCATATATCTTTCTCCTCCATGATTTCCCTTTATACTTAGTGGCCAAGAGATGGAGCCAAGCTTTATTTCACTAGAACAAAAAAACAAGAATGGAGAAGAAAGACTCCTCATTTTCACAAAAGGAAGAGTTTTGCCTCTTTCCCTCTTCTTTTAATCAGCCTCACTTTACGTTAGACCACTACCTACTATAGGTTAAAGGATATTCAGAGCAAAAATAATAGAGAATTTATTCTACAAAAAAAGGTGAAGCCATTTTCACTCACACATGGCTAGAAGAAAACTAAGGCAAAATATTTCAAGGAAAAGATTAATCCACGACTCAGGAAGAAGAAGGAGAAAATAGATTCATTTGGATAAGGAGACAGGAACAGTGAGAAAATTCTGCTTTCTTAGGTGGGAAGAAAAAACTGGGATCAATGGATCTCACGCCTAGAGAAAATACTTTACACAGGAAATTACTGTTGTTTGTGTCACCAACTGAGGCAGAGTGTTTTTGATGTAGCTGCTTGTGAAATTCTGCTGTTTGATTATTGGCTGCATTCTGCAAGCTGAGTCAGCCAGCATTCAAGATATTTGCCACCCCAAATTGCTCTTAATTGACACAGAGTGGTCCTCACTCCCTTTCCTAGCAAACTGATCTCATTACTAATGCATGTCCTTGTTTTTTCCCCCAAGAGCTCACAAACACATCCTGAGCACATAAAAGTGTTACAACCAACATAATGGGTTCACACGCTCTGTCCACTGTTGGCACCAGATTGCTCTGGTGATGGTGTCATCCTGTATCACTCCCTACTCCCTAAGTTTTCCTGGAAACAGCAAACCTAATGTAATGCTTCTTTAGATGTATAAACTAAGAAAATTGAAATATAGGAGAAGAATCTATTAAAAATGCCAAAACCAACACCAGAAAAACCCACATAAAAAATAGCTTGTTACTGAAGTCTCTGGTTTAAAAAGATTGCAGGTATTTCATAGGTTTTGACTGAAGGTTCATATGCCCAAGTAAGAAAATAATAGCATGTATTCTTCTCCTGTGACACACTAAGGTTTGAAGAACAAGCTTATTTTGGTGGGAGGGGGAATTTAAAGCAGTTAGTGATTGATATACAGATTTCACTAATAAATGGAATAAATGAGCTATCCTCATTTCCACTAGTAGAATATTTTCTCTTTTTTAAATACATTAAAAACTATCAAATAAAAGCAATTGCATAATCACATTTACTGAAAACCGCTGAATATCACAATAATCACTGTTTTCATTTGGAGGAGAGAGCCTTAAAGCTGAACATATCTACATAAAAACTAAATCTCCAAAATTAATTTCCCCTCCTAAATCTTATCATTTAAAGGACCAAAAAACTAAAATGTTAGCCTGCAGAATTACAGATTTCATAAAGGTACTAAAGTGTCTCTTTCTGCTCAACATTAGACCTGGATTTACCTTCTTGTACTACCAAACTAAATCAAATCTAAAGCTTTAGCTTCCTCTGGCAAGCTAGATCTATTTCACCATTAGCTCAGCCTACTACCAATTTCTACACATACAAATCAAAGCACCTGCTTGCACTCCATTACTTGTGATCAGTGACATAATGTACACAGACATAAATTAGATTATTGCATGTCCTTTTTCCCCATAAATTAGAAACCTGACAAAAATGCAAGTTTTTATATGCTGTCTTCCCACAAAACACTCTTTTATATTATGTCTGAGAGCCCTTAAAAACATTATCAACTCGTGCTTAGAGGTTACTTACACTCCAGGAACAATAACAAAATGCCACAACCATATCTTAACCAAACTGTCTGGCTCGAGACTATGATTTGATACTACCTCAAATCTTTAATCACAAATTAATGTTAGCAACATGAGGAAATTCTCTCCCCTGGCACTTTGCCAGAGCACCCACTGTACCCCCAGGATCACAGGAGAAGTTGGAACACCAGTTATTTGTGGTACAGGCTTCTGGTCCTGCTTGGAATGCCTCCTCCACCTGCTGGGCAATTACAGAGAGATTGTTCAGTTTCCAGTGCTCTCATTCCTCTTTCCAAGTAAGGCCAAGATAACAGTACTTCCTAGTACAGACTAGGAGAGACCCGATGAGTCCTTCAATTTAGGTGATTCTGCTTTTTATTCGAGTCCAAAACACAGTGATGAGTACTCCTAAAAGCAAAGTCCTCTACTCTAGCTGACTATGGAGATGTTACACATGCACTCACTATTATTAAATATATATATAATAGATAACATCAGTGGACTTCTTTAGGAGAGTCCAATACTTTTTTCCACTGAAAATATTTTTTTCCCATGACTAATGATTAGGTCCAGAGCTCATCGGACATGCTGTCCAAAAAAAACACCAAAAAAACCCAGATCAAAACAAACCAAAAAGCGAACTGCTTGTAGTTTGCAATATTGGTTATTAGGTAGGAGCCTAAGTGACACACTGAAATAATAAAATTGTATTCTTGGAGTGTTATGAAGCCATTTACTTAAAATCTTACATAGGACTTTATGTCTGCACACAGCCTTGTATTACAATGCAAATGCTGATCTACAGTTTGTTTGACTCCTCTGATATGTAGCAGCACATGCACATGGAATTACATGCATTCAAGGCAGCAGGCTCTGTGTCCTGCATTTTCCCCTTTGAGATTTCAACACTGAATTAGGTTTAGAGATGTTATTTCCTCAAGAAATAGATGTAGATAAGCAGAGCAGAAACCACATTTCAATCCCATCCAGTACAGTCAGCCAAATGCTTTTTTCAGAGAACAGGAGCTCAGAAAAGAAAAAAGCATCACACCTGAAAGAGCATGAAAGCATTGCTCTCAGAAATCAACAAAGTGTCAGTAAAGGACATGACCCTCATGGCCAAAAATCCTCAAAACCACACAAGCAGGAAGAGGGATCTTGCTCACAGACAGGCACCAGCCTTGCCAGCAACGGACAGAGAAATAAAAATATCTTTAAAAACTGTCAAACAGCCCACCTTTAAATTAAAGCAGGAGAAGTCTCATCCCAACTTACACCAAGCTTGGCAGCACAGGGGAAACCTGTGCAGCACCTCATTAGCAGAGTGATGCAGCTGGCAGCTGTTATTCCATTCTTCCACCACAAACCCCTCCTGCCTTACAGGAACTCCCTGCTGGGAGCCTCCTGTTGTTCCACACTCTTTAGCAATGGAGAGCAGCTTCTACAGCACCACAGGGCTTTTTAGGACCCTGCAAAACAGGTTATTTCTGCTAGGAAAACAAACTGCTACTTGTAAAATCTCCCAGTTTAAATATCTTCTTCATCATTCAACGCGCTAGTTAACATTTAACAAACTAGAAATTAGGAGGTTTTTAGCATAAGGATTCTTTTAGGAATAACATCCGTGCCCAAAAGCACCATGGCAACAACATGTTTTCCAGGTGAACTCAGTGTGACTCGTTTTCTTCTACCACTGATGGCCCTAAAGCTCTCTAACACAAAATGATGTCCTTAATAATTAATTCAGACAATTAAATTCACATTTTTGAGCTCATTCATATCACGCACATTCACCCTTGCAAAGGCTCAAATCAAAAAGCAAATCTGTGAACTTTCACCACGCCCTTTCTAACCCCTAACATCGTAATTTCAACACTAACAATATCTAAAAATCAGTTCAATCAAGAGCATCATTTCTCTTTCAGAAAGAGACAGAAATCCACACATCTAGCCTCTGATTGTTATTAATTAGAAGAGCATGTTACCTATAGGCAATATGGTTAACTTGAGAATAGAAGTTATTAGCTAGAAGTCATTTCAGAGCAGATATTCCTTGATTAATATGAAGAGTTCCTGTCTGTACTAAAGTACCATCTCTTTTCTGCCAAACAGTGCTTGCCCTTATTTTACAATTCTGGGAGTCTGGGAATCATTAGTTATTATTCTCCTATACGCAGAATAACTGTTAATGGAATGTCACAAATCAAATCAAGAGCAAAATTCCGACAGCATTTATGTGAGAGGTCAGAAAGTAAATACATACATCCTCTCCTTCAGCAACACATCCAGCCCATCAGAAGTTTTTCCACACTAACCACTTAAGGCCTCAAGATCCTGTGTCATTCTGCATTATAAGAGGCTTACGTGGACATGAATTAATTACAATAGTAAGAGCCAACTCAAAATTAATCTGGGTATCACAAATCTAAGAAACCATAAAACCAGAAAGAAAAATAATGAAGAGCCCTTCAAATGGTGCATTAAAATGGGTTGTATTAGCATGGTATCATACACACAGATCTATGGACCACACTCCTAGAATGCAAAATTAAAACTAGAAGGGAGAGGTGGGAAAAGGCACTACCTATGGCATTCATTCACAGCTGCAGCAGCTCTTGCAGAACCAATAATCTGAGAGGAAACAGTGCTGAGTAGTTTATGCCTTACACTTCAAGTATAATCTGAAGCATAAATCCATTTTCAGTCACAGAGAGATTTTACTTTTATAGCATATTTCTTCCCTAAATGAGTCCTTGAAAATATTCCTTTTAATATATCTCAGAACAGTTTGTTTGGGCAGAGACCTTAAAGATCACCTAGTTCCAAGCCCCTTACTTTCAGTAGGGTTACCTTCCACTAGATCAAATTGCCCACAACTTCATTCAACCTTTCCTTGACTATATACACATATAAAAAATATATATGTATTTATTTTCTTGTGTTTTTTACATGCTTATTTAAATATTTTCCCAATATTTCACTTATAATTTCAGAATTGTAAAAAATAATATTTTATTATATAATCATAAGTTTCTATTACATTAAATATTTTTAAAATTCATATGGAGGTTTGGAGTGTGTGTATATATTTTATATACACACACATACATCTGATCTAATTATTCATGTAAACTCAAGTTCTTGCTATTTCTTTTTCTCCTGGATACTTCTCATTTTAGCTTTGTGTTACACATCTGTACCTTGGAAACATCCAGGGGGATAGAAAGGGAGAAACAAACAAAGATCTACCTCAGTCAAATAGGCCATTCTGAAAACTACAGACAAGGAATATTATTGCGTAGATTCTTGAGGGTAGAAGAAAAAAAGCAAATCTGAAGCCACTACCATTCCTCTGCATACAGAGGAATTTCTTAATTCATTTCCTGGCTTTATAAACCTGTTTGAGTATTTAAAAAAAAAAAATTGTTTATGATCTCCACAAGGCAAAATACTGCTTTGAAAACAAGTTTTACTGGACTGCTCCTTCCATACCTTCCTTTATTTTAAAGAGTGGATCATATGAAACACACTAAGTAAAATATATGTAGAACATATTTATCCAGGCAATTCATCTTTCTTCAAGATTAGGAATAGAGAAGATCAGCGACCACATGTACTATAATAAGTCCTTTTGCCAAGGCACGAGTTTTCTTAGAATGCATCTTGAACAAATTTTCCCATTCAAATACAAAATATCTAGAAAAAATAGAGTTCCCATCATCATTGATTACATTATGAAAATATTTAAAATAAGGAGATAAAGAAGGGCATAACAGATTTGATGACTTCTTTTCACCCACTCCCCCTCAAAATTATTTTAGGCAACAGGCCTCTGGAACAGTCAATTGGCATCTTATGGGCTTTCTTAATCTTAGCAAAGTCTTTAAAATTCCCTCTTCTGAAAGGGGCACACCAATTTCTATAGTTGTCTGTATTATGGGAACAAACTGATTAGTGGTCCCATTTCTAGCAATTAGCATTTTAGAGGCAGTTGCAGTGGAAAAGAATTTACTTTTGAGGTTCAGGAACCAAATAATTAGTGTCATGTTGGTGCACTCTGGAGTTGTGTTTTACCTCTTTTTTATACCTGTATTTTATTTTATCTCTTATGCGGTGCAGAATAATCACCATATAAAAATGTTTATTGGTTCTCAGAGCAGCAGTAAGGCAAGCTGCAATTCTGAGGGGTCCAATAGACCAGGCTGCTCAGAGCCCCATCCAACCTGGCCTTGAGCACTTCCAGGCATGAGACAGTCACAACTCTGGGCGACATCTCCCAGTGCCTCACCACTCTCAGCCTTAAGAATTTTATCCCAATATTTAATCTGAACTTGTTCTCAGTTTAGAGTCATCATCCCTTGTCCTAGTACTTTGTGCCGTTGTAGAAAGTCCCTCTCCAGGTCTCTTTTATGCCCCCTTCCAGATTTGGAAGGTTGCTCTAAGGTCTCCCCAGAGCCTTCTCTCCTCCATCCTGAGGAATCCCAATTCTCTCAGCCTCTACTAACAGGAGAAGTGTTCCATTCCTGTAACAGTCTTTGTGGTCCTCTTCTGGATTCACTCCAGAAGATCTATATCCTTCTTGTGCTGGGGACCCCAGTGTGGTATTAAAGGTCAGAGGTTTGTGCTGACAATAACTTATCTCAAGTGAAATTGGCCTGCTTTAGTCTCATTTGCCCCTGACACCATAGCCAGGATTTCATCTTGCCTCCCCATAGAGGGATCAGACATAGAAGGGCTTTCATTCCACCAGCCACTGTGTAGGGCACATAGGAAAACAGGAGATTTTTGCACCTTGGAGTGTACAAGTGTAGTAAGTGTAGACTGTGCTGCTCAGCAGAAATGCCTACAGAACATCACGGTTTTATATTTTTAGATAACGTGACTCTTCCAAGTGGAATGAAATTGGAGCTAAAATTCATTACTTCCCTTATAAATATACAAAAATTCCAAAAGCATCTTAACATGAAAAGAAATAAAAGAAAGCCCTTTCCCCATTGAGGCATAAAATAGTTGACTAACCCAAAGTTAAACATAATGCAAGTAAAAATTGAAACTAAATATTCCAGAGTTTAATACTGTAAACAAGTACATAAAGAAGATAACACTATATTTAACCACTTCAAAGGGAAACAAATAGGGACCTGCACAAATAACTAACTGCAAGAAGACATGAGAATATTTGCACATCTCTGTGTACAATACCTGTAATGAAAGGATTTCATCTTAATAGCCGTTCCTGTTAGTCAGATAGGAAGTCTAAAAGACATCTTTATTTACATTGATATTCCTCAAAAAGAAAAACAGATCTGACATTTTAGCAAAGAGCAAAACAATATTATTAATTCAGGTCATAGCCCACACTAGCCAAGCCTGTATTGGACTGGCATCACAAGGCATTGCATGGTAAACAGTGGTTGTATTTTCACAATATTTGCCAACGGTGATTAAGTTTATGATTTTACAGAGGTAATATCAAATTGCTCTTTTTTGGTCATAACTCTGAAAGCCTTAAGACCACCTTTAGACTAGTACAGATAAACTCACATTCATCTAAAAGTTAGCTATTCCTGGCCTTCTGGGATTTTGTTATCTCTGGTCCTTAAACCACTTCTCTATTTGAATTACTAGTGAACTTCCTACTTATTTCAATCAGCTTCAGCATAATCTTTTCACTTTTCTACAACATACTGAGGAAAAGAAAAACAAGGGCATCAGAGAAGTACAGAAAAGTTAAAATGGAAGAAAGCTGAGAGAGATCAAAGTTGTTGCCTGCTAATAAGGTAACTCAATTGAATGCAAGAGCAGCAGATACAATTGGGCAACAAGCGCTGGAGATGAACCAATACACCAAAGAAAGTGTAAAACACATGTGGTTGAGCTACATATTTTCAATGGTCCCAGCTCTCTTCATGCTCATTGCAAGTTCTACCTTCATGCCTGCCTTTTCTAGATAGACACAGAAGAGCCAGTACATAAACTTCCTGAAAGCTAAAAAAAAAAAAGTCAAAGCGTGTTATGGAATTACCTAGACACTAAAAAAAAAAAGAACACGAGCCTACAGCAAAACTTGAGCATAGTTTCTATTTCTTGGTTTTTTTCCTTTAATTAACTCCAATTAGCACTTCCAGACAGCCTGTCAGCAAATTATGCTACCTTGTCATTATAATTCCACACAAAGAACAAGTCATAAAGCAGCAGTGAGCTTTTTCTGTTTGTAAGGGGAAAATACTTCATTTATAACTTTGAACCACTGCCAAAGGGTATCCAATCACCAGACATTTTCTTCTTCCTCTGTCCTTCGCACAAAAAACTGTGGAGGAGCCAAAAAGCTGTAATAATATCACAGAGAGGGAATCCTCAGCAAGGCTAGAGGCAAAACTGCTCTGCAGGATTATTCCCATATCCAGTGTCTCGGGGTGGATGCAACCCGAGCAGAGCACATCCAGAAACTCCAAGCAAACCCAAAGTTTCAGGGGGACTTTCCAGCCTGCTCCCATTACCTTTACACCAGAGAAGTTGGGAGTGGGAGCAGAAAGCGCAAATCCTACTTTAAGTCAATGAGCTGCACTCAGTCTGTGTGCCCCAAATACTCCTGAGCCACTGGCTGCAGAGATCCAGGGAAGGCCAAGCAAAAACAGTTCAGGTGGTATTACCTGATGGAAACTTTTGTAAGGATCACACGATAGCCTGGATTTGAAAGGACCCCAAGGCCTATCAAAGTCCAAATTTTGGCCCTTCACAGGACAATCTCCAAGAGTACCACTACATGCCAAGAGCATTGTCCAAATTTTTCTTGAACTCTGGCAGGTTTGGTTCCGTGAGCACTTCCCTAGAGAGTTGTTCCAATACTCCATCACCCTCTGGGGGGGAAGAGCCTTTTTGTGATATCGAACCTCAACTTCCCCTGACACATCTTCAGGCCTTTCCCTCACGTCCTGTTACTGTCACCACAGAGAAGAGATCACTGCCTGCCCCTTCTCTTCCCCAGAGGAAGCCATAGACTATGGTGAGGTTCATAGAAGCACAGATGAGTTGGAAGGGACTGTCAGGATCATCATGTCCAACTTTTGGCCCTGCACAGGACAGCTTTCTTTGAGCTTTTTCAGTCCAGGCTTTTTTTTTTGGTTGACATTGTTGCTGGTTTGGTTTTTTTTAATCTTTACCCCCTTCCCAAAGGCTGAAGTTTCAGCATGGAAGAGCCAGGAAGGAGACCACAGGCAAAATGAAAATAAGAAATGCAAGGAGAGGAGTACTGTTTATTAGGCAATAAAATTCAGATGTTGCTGAGTGTGTGAACAACCATGCAACGCCTGAAAACATTGTAGCTAAGTAGGGACCTTTGCAGTTTCAATTAAAAAGTGTCTGTATGTCGCAGTACTTCTAATTTCTAAACCCCTAAATTCAGCAGGTAGAAAAGTCACAGCCTGTATCTTCTTTTGCACTGGTATTTGAAGTACCCAGGTATGCAGCAAATTACAGAAGTCCAACCACTTCACATCTATCAGCTGATGTTCAGTAACCCATTATGCAAGGAACTGGCACACAAGTTCTGAGTACACAATGAATTGCTACACAGTCTGTTCCAGGATGGCTGCATTGTTTGGTCTCATGATTTTCTAAAAATTGATATTGAAAGGAATGAAAAATTATCTTTTAAACTGTACAAGTGTCCTTCCAGAACAGGGTTAATGTTTTGCTAAATATTTCCCATTATGATGAGGTTGTAACCATTTGTGATGGCACAAGTAGAGACACATATACCAGAATTAGCTGGAAGGAAAAGTAGCAGAGCCAATTTTACTATTAGTAGCCAAATTCAATGAATTTGTAATCATTAGGTTTAGGATTGCTCAGATTCCAGGCTTCCTTTTTCCTCCCTACAGAAAAATATAACAATGACTATATGAAGTTTTATCCATAATATTAGTTTGAGCTTTGCAGTTATTCATGACTATGCCACAGAACTTTATTTCCCTGCAAGTTAAACAGAGACATATTAGACTCACATTTGGAAAGCAGTCCATTCACTCATTTCCAGCTCAAGTGTCTATTAACCCTCCAGTGACATGAGACTGGTCAGAACAAAGAAGTGTAAAAGTTCTCCATGAATTTCCATTGCCAGAAATCTGGCATTGATTGCTTCAGTTGCAAATGCACCAGAACTTAAAAATCAAACTGCTGATCCACTGCCCTGAAAATTTAAGTCTTATGACCAGTTCCTGTTGTGATATGTGGACAGTGGATCAGCACACCTCCCATTTGCAAGAGTAGCCAAGAAAATTCAAAATCCCTCCAGAGAGCTCATTTCACTATTAAAATACCTTCACTTTCCCATCTACCACCTCTAGAAATAGTTTCATGATCAAGAGATTCCTTTATCTCCCTTTTCCATGATCAGCCTCAGAATACTCTGCTAATCTTGAAACACCTATCATCTCCAATAATTCCAGTGCAAACTATGGCAATAATTGGCTTCAGCAAGAAAACAGACACGTTCCTAAGCCCTCAGGGTGATAGAGTGTACATTCCACCTGCAACTGTGGCTTTCATTATTTTCAGTGTGCCTAAGTTCAGAGGTGCTGTCAACAGTCCTGCATTTACATCAGCTGGATCCAAGGAACTGCCTGTGCCAATTACACTTTGATTATACCAGTAAATATCTGAGGGTCAGGCATATCAAATATCTGGCTAGGTATTGCCAATGCCCACCCACTGATGTGCCAGTGCCTTGGCATCCCACAGGAAGGATCTGCCATCTGAGCAGTCAGGCACAATCTGCCCCAATAGCAGGAGAGAATGCACACAATTTTTTTCTTTAGAGTCACATTATCTGGATGAAAGACAGAGCAGAGGTTGCATGGAAATAGCCCACAACCTCTCTCAGTCAGTGTCAGGTGAAAGAACAGGATCCTGAAGCCACATATCATCTATACTCATTAGCGCAATTTGAATGTCACATAGGTAATTTGATGCTCATGTGCATAGCCCAGCTTTCCTAGTACAGACCTCAGTGAGAAAACTGTCCCCAAAAGCACAATCAGCACTTGTACAGCAGACTCAAAACCTGAAACATCTTTATTTATTTAAAGATAGATTGCTGTGACCAGCAACATGTACATGCAAAGAAAATGTGACATACTTAAATTGAAGGAAAAACATTTAAATTACTGCAGTGGTAAATGTAAATCAGTTCTGAGACCCAGCCACCTAATTGTCCATTAAGATATCAAAAAACAGATTCTTCTTTTAATTTAATAGTCTTCTAAAAGAGAACATAAGAAAATGTTAGGCATTACTCATGGTAGAACTACAGGACAGAGCTTTCCACTCATGACTCATCCAATAAAAGGGAAAGCAGTTCATAAGCAAATTCTGAAAAGTTTCAAAGCGCAAGATGAATTTACCTTTTAAAAAAAAGCATTTCAGTAAGATGTGGTGGAAAAAGAAATCAGTTACAGGAAACATAGGGCAGTGGTTACATCCAGGGAATGAAAATACAGAAATCATCCTGCTTTTCACAACAAGGTGCATCACCATCCTCTCACAACTACGCAGAAACTTATTTAACCTCTCTACATATTCTGAAGTGATCATGTTCCAAATTCCTCCACTCTCTGTAGCGCAATGACAGAATGTGTCTGCAAAGGTGGGGACTGGGGGTGCCTTTTTACAGCTCTTGAACCTCAACTTGATTCTAGAGCATCAGCCCAAATCTATTTCCAGGAATTGAAGACCTCACACGTGAGAGTGAAATGCATAAGGCACAGAAATAGATTTTAGTAAAAAAGTGAAATAGTTGAATCCTGACAGAATGTGACTAAGAGGGGAATCCAGTAGGGAATAAGCATGGAAAAGTAAGTCACGAAGTTTAACATCTCAGAACCCCTAAAGAAATTAGAAGAATAAAACTGCAAAGTCAAAATTCAGACAGGCAATGGGGTTTTTTGTAACAAGTGTACCACTTGCTCCCACAAAGTCACTGTGACCCAGAGCCTGACATCATACAGCCACAGAAGCATTGAGGTTGAAGAGACCTCAGCTTCAAAAAGGAAATTCTTAAGGATAATTTCTAATAATTACTATAAAATTATTTATAGTAATCTTTAAATTAATTGTCGCACCTCAAGAAAATTGCCTCTTGTATTTCATCCTTCTCTTAGGATGTCCTTGAAAGTTTGGCTTCTGGTTTAACTTTTGAAGACCAACAATTTCCAGGACAACAGAAAACTGAATGAAAGAACTAAATGGGGTTAGGAGGAGTCAATGAGGAAAAAAAAAATGCATTAAACTTCCCAAAAGACCTGCCACTGCCTTCAGTGGTGAGAGAAACCAAAAACTTATTGTTCATTTAGGAGTTAAGATTGACCAGGACCACCTTTCTAAAATTACACATACAAAACACCCGCTTCTGCAAATAATTATCAAGTCATATACCCATAAAAGTCAAGAAAATATATTTTATTACCTGCTCATCTTACTTATTCACAGAGAAGAGTCAATATTAGTCAGCACAAGTAGCTGCTTGTGAGCTGGAAGGCTTCAATCATTAAGGAAGGGATGTAATTAAAAGGAGGGAAATCCAAAACACAGTTATAGTTACCAATCATGTCGTCTAAATTGCACTATTTTATTCATCAAAAAATAAAGTTTTGGAACAAAAATGCCATATTTTATTAAAGTTCGTGATTATCTTTCTTCTGAGGGAGCATGTAATTTACAAGAAAGAGGACTTAAAGCTTTAAGTGGCTCTGACTTAATTCAGCATTGCTGTATTGATGGTCCCATTTAGATGATTCCATTTTAGGCCCCTCTAACGCATTAAAGGCATGACTTACTCACATCCATTTGGCTAATGATCCCCTACTGCTCCAAAGTAAATGACAGCTATTTACAGTAAATTATTCAATTAGATAGAGGGAAGTGCGGTATTCATTTTATATTGTTTGACATGGCAAAACAGAAGTGTGTAAGAAGGCAGGTAGGGCATTTTAATCTTCCAGAATCAATTGTTTAATCCACAGCAGGAGAATAAATACGCTCCACAATACTTGTCAGCATCAGGTTTTTATTGTAAACATTCTAAGAGACACTGAAGTAGTGCAGCTCCAGTTAATATAATTCTGTCCATTTTCAAAGCAAGTCGTCATACCAGGCAAGGAATACCAGCATCTTACAGGACTGCTTTATTTTAGGCACAATTTCAAGGAGCACACAAAGTGACCATATGCTAGCAGGAGTCCAAATTTCTATTTAAATAAACAAATAGGCATGAGCAATTCTGGATCCCATTTATTTGTAATGGGATTTACACTACTAAGTGACTACCTCACTCTCCAAAACAAGGACTCAACGTCCCAAGACATTTAGATAGTGGGATATTTTTAATTTATGAAATCCCAAGACAGGACAGCTCAGCTCCTCTCACAAATTAAGAGGGGGATTCAGAAGGATAATCAAATAAAGAATGAGTTGGGCTAAATCAGAGCCCAGAAAAAGAGGGAATGATCAGACTGCAATAACTCAGAACTAGTCCTTGATTTGACAATCTTTGCACACATTCATCTCCCTTTTCCAGGATTTGAAGGGGGTGTGTGAGTACATTCACATTACAATGCCCATTGCATACACACATCTGACCACAACACCTGGAGAAAAAAGTCAGGGCTTTGCTGTCTCCTGTCAAACCTTTGCCTTATAAAAGAGAAAATGAATGAGCAATTCTCATTATTATAGACAGGAACATGAAGTCCAAGGTGCGGGACAGGCCACCACATGTTCTGAGCCTGCCAGTGACCATGCCTGTGTGGCCCTCAGCCCTTCCAGAATTTATCTGAGGGAAAAAAGGAATAGGCAATTAGTCTAAGCCCTCCTGGCTAGCCCTAATTTTGGAGGATTTCTCTCTTCCACAAGCTCAGAATACCTCAGAACAAGCGCCGAGCACCCCAAACAGACGAACATTTTCCTCGGGCTAACCTGCCAACACATTTAATTTTCTACAGGCAGAGGGCCAAGTTCAGGAAGCACAGCTCCTGCTAAGCTTAATGGGAGCTACACTTGCCTGTGCCAGGCAGGGAGGGTTTGCTGGGGAACTGCAAGGAACACACCACAGAAAATACAACTGCTGCCAGTATCTCTATTCAGAGGCTGCATTTGAATGGACTACTCTTTTTTTTCTCCCCCTGATTTTATTCAATTCTTCTAAAGCTGCTGGCACAATGAAACCCTTCCTGCTCATACCATGTGTTCACTCACTTCCATGAGCAAGGAATCCAAACTGGCTGCTTGCAGTGATGAATTTTGTCCAAAGACCAGCTTACCACAACTAGGCTGTATAAATTTAAGAGTCATTTGGCACCTTAAAGCCAACAGTGCTGGCCAGATTATTCAAAAGGCCTCCTACACACAACTCCTGAATTCCTAGGGAAGGTCTGCATTTCAGTGGCTCCAGATCCCATTTTCTGCAAATCAATTCTTATTGCTAGTTTTTCTAGCTTCCTTCATTCCCTTATGAATTATGTCTTAATTTCTAGCTCTACCAGAACCAAACACATTAAGAACATTTTAGTCAAGGTTTTCAGTGGCTCTAAGCAACACCAATTTTTACTAGGCAAAGATTTCTCCATTGTTATTTGCAGAAAATCCCCTCCCCTTTAAATACTTTTCAGATGCTATAGTAACACAAGTAATAGTAATAACAGTTCTAGACCTTAATAAGCAACATTTTGGTTTTTCAGTCCCTAGTGGCTACCTCTGCTCAACCTACACCTCTTCATACAATGTCTTCCTTGTTCACCCTCCTGCTCTCAGACTAAACATATCTGCTGACATTAGATCTGCTGCAAAAGGAAGTGGCTTGAACTTAAATCTTCTAAACCTGCGATGAACTTCAAATGTTCCACAGTAAATTTCCACTTAAAAAAAAAAACTCACCTGCCTGAAAGGCACTGAGCTTCAAGGCAGTCCTTCATCTACTAGATAAGAAGAGGGGAAACACTGTCTGCATACTTGAAATCACACAATAAAGCTAAATTATTAAAAGGAAATCTAAAAAAACATAGATGACAAAACACAAGGATAACATGAACTTGGATCACCATTTTTAAAAATTTAACTCACCAAAACAGACTTCTCTCTACCAAATAGTAAATATTTATATTTTTCTAGTTCCAAAATTCCCCCAGACAGCCAAACAGGAAAGTTCAGAGGAACGAGACATGCAAGGTACATTTTCAGTAAAATTGCTACACATCAAAACTGGATAAAGCAGTACTGAAACCAAATATTGAGTGGACAAAATTTCTGCTCAGCTGCTCAGAGTCTGAGCAGTTGCTCAGAATCGGCTGCTTAGAGTAGCAAAAATTAGAAGCACTGAAGTGGAGGAGGCAGGGGGAGCCAATGCTGCAGCTGAGTTTTCCCCTAAACTCTTCAGGGAGAAACCTTCCCTTCCCCTGGGCCAAGCTATAGTGGGAACACAGCTCCGTGGGCCACTTCCACCAGCAGTGACAACACAGTCAAGCTGGCCTGATAACGTGGCCGCACTGCTGCCAAGAAAACACAAGAGCAAAGATTGGAAGGAATGATTTGGCCTAGGATGAGTCACTGGACATCATCTCCTCTTGGATGGTGCAGGCAGGAATGCTGATGCTCACAACTCGTGTTCTCATCCCCATTTACTGCCAAGTCCCTGCTGTCCGTACTGTGCACAGCTTTCTCCAGCACAAGGACATGAACTGCTACAAACAGACCTGGTTTACAGGTATATTTACAAAGCACCTGAACATCCTTCACATGCAAGTGAAATTATGCCAAAATACAGTGTACAAGTTCACTCCACCTTAGGCAGCTGCACTGCTTTTGCATCAACATCACAGTTCACAGACATTAAGAGTCAGGCACACACATCAGCTGGAGAACAGCACCATACATGACATGAACTGCCCAACTCTGCTCACATCACATCAAGCTTTGCTTAGTTTTGTTTTGAGACTTTTCTTCCCCTCTCAAAACCTTTGGCATTGTTTTCTAGCTATAGTAATACTTACATAAATAAAAACAGGCAATATTTTCACACATGATATTGAGTATGTCACCCTATAACAGCCCTTCATTTCATAATTTGTACATGTTTAGATTTAAAAAATTATATGCAGAATATTCTTAATATAACCAAACACAAGGTACAACTCCTTGAGGTTTTCCAGATCTCCCACAATGTCAGGAGCTGTTTAATATATTTCCATAAAAGTGGAAGTCCAGAAACTCTTTTTTACATTTTCACAGCAACCAAAGGTCACCTACATTTCACAAGTCCTACAAATGTTCTCCAGAGAAGAGGAGTTAGAAATAGGAGAGGCAAGAGCATTCAAACACAAAAAGAATGCAAGGAAAGATACAAGAGAAAAAGCTTTCATTTCATTGAAAATGACCATGAAAACAAAGATGCACCATGAAAAGTGCCATTGCATCTCATGCTTAGGTCATCAGTCTGTGATGGAGACAGTAAGTCCCTGGCATGAGGCAATGTTTCAGCAACAATGAAAGCACATTTCAGACACTGCACAGTGTTATATTTTGCAATTCATGTTGGCTGCATTTTTCTTTTGTAAATCAACATAATTTGGCTCTTTTAACATTCCTCTTACTTTTCCTTCATTTAATGATTTTTCCAGAAGTGCTTAAAATCAAGGGTGTTCTGAACACTAAATTATAAAACCTGGCATATAAAGACTCAAATTCCTATAAATAGATGAATATCCCATTTTCTGGAATTCTAATCAGCTTCCACTTTTTATTTCACCTCTATTAGATGGCAATCTCAAGAGCATTTTTAATACTGCTGAATATTCATTGCTGCTCTTTCTTTAAAGAAAATCTATTGATTAACTGATTTTGTAGCTTACATCAAAGCAAATGTCCCAGGTGGAAAAAACAATAATGTGGGTATAGAAGTACTAAAGTATGGTACTATAGAAGTACTATATGGTACTATATATATATATATATACACACATATATCTGTATATACATCATGCATATATATGTATATTATATATATACATATGATGTATATATATCATACATACTGTAAGAGGTATGACAGAATTTCAACAGCAAATCTTAGTTTGAGAGATGAGTATAAAGCTCTGTGCTGGTGTTTAACAGTGCCATGCATCATGACTTTATCCTAATATTTCTAAAGAAATCTACCTCCAGCTTTTTATTCACTTTTTGTTCCCCAATCTACATTTTCACAGGGCAAGAGGCAGTATCAGGGCTGATGAGCAGGTCCCTGCTGGATAACTTGGGCTCTTGGAGAAGGCAGAGAAGATGGAGCTCTGTGGATACCAACACTCCAGAGTCTCCAGTTTTGTCTCCCATACACCACTGCCAGGGAGCTGAGCAGCACTGACTCGGGGCTGAAGACAGCACTGTCCTATGCTCAGCTGTCAGAGCATACACTCATTTTTTCCGTCACAAGTCCATGAAAATGCGAAATCAGACAAGACTTCTTGGTTCACAGCCATGTTCATACAAGAACTTCTATGAAAATCAAAGGGACGAAAAGCTCTCACACAACACACACACCTAAAATAACCTTACTTCAGCTGTGTCTTGGCAAAAAGCCTAGGCAGCAACAAGATTTTTCCCTTTAGTTAGCAAACAGACCCCATTTTCCTTTTTCCAGGGCGCCCACATCCATATAATTAACTATAGTTTTAGTATCAGCATTTATAGGTTTACTATGGTCACCATTTATAAGCAAACCACTTCCTCAATACAGACACAGTAAGTGTATTTTCTCATTTTCATTTGGTAGAATACTTGTGGACTGTGGGAAAGAGTAAAGAGAAACCATGAGACAGAAATCAGATCTTGAGAAATCAAAGTGTGTTTCTTAAGACATGATAGATTCAAATACGCAAAAATCACTATACAGAGTGTTCCAAGCTCACTTGCTGCCTTCCTTTTCTTAGTGGAGCTTTTGCAGCCACTGAGATCATTCTGGTGGGATTTCATGTATAATTGCAAGCATTGTGTGTAGAGGGACTCAGGCAGCCACACTATCTTCACTACCACTAAATACAATGTCTAGCACATCTACACCCTGATGTAGTATGTTCTGGTGGCTAGAAAACAGAAGCAGTCAAGGAAACCAAAGTTTCCAGCTCAGGCTAGGTATTCTATCTTCATTTTTCCTCCCTTAGAAAGAAAAAAAACCCAAAATGCTCAGAAACAAACCAAAACTAAAGCCTCTTCCAACAGGCAAGAAGTAAAATTGTCATTTCAGTGCTGTCTTTGAAACAGGCTTTCCAGAATCCAATACACAAACTCATGAGCTTCCAAGACAAAGACTGACATTAAATACCACAGCTTTAAAAGAAAATATAACCACAGCCCTCAGCCTGACCTGGGATTATCGGCTGCAGACTCCCAGGAGCTCGCTTTTGCCTCTAACAGTTTACACATCAGTGTCTTGAACTGGTACTGATAAAGACAAAAGTTCAAAAATACAAGAACACACATTTCAGTCTGTCACTGCTCTGGCAGGGACTGACATCAACCCTTCCATCTGCCTGCTCTATCACACAACATCAAAATGACTTTTTGTGACATAATAAATATCACTTTTTAAAGAAAACAGCCACCCATCCTGAAACACCTTACCTGGCCTGTAACAAAGAGGAGCCAGAAAAAATGAAATACCAAAAGGTCAGTCCACTGTTGATACAATCAAACTCCCAACTCCCTTGCACTTGGCCTGAAAAGGCATCCTCAAATCCTATATGCAGTGTATGCCTGGCAGTGCAGTTTCTTTATATGAAGAAAGTTCATGTTTGAAAATTACTCAGGCTATGTTCTTTGAGAACAAATTGACCTAGTTTTAATAATTCATGCACTTGACTCTCAACAAGTTGGCTTTCCCAGTTACAATGCCTGGGAAAGTGCATAACCCAGCCAGTCCTCAAGAACCTCCACACAATATTTTCTACTGGTTTGTTTCTGATTACAGCAAACCTGGTGTAGATATTTTCCACCTGTTTAATCTGTTGGTAGTATTCCATCTGTCTTTCAAAGACAGCTAATTATCAACAGGCCCTTTCATTCTCATGAACAAGTCTCCATATATTTCTTTCCTCCACGTGCCAGTAGATTTCATGAAGCAGATAATGAAGAACAGAAAACCTCAAGAGATCAGATCAGATTCAATGGATCAGATTTTCAAATTAAGAAGCATCACCCAAAAAAAAAAAAAAAAAAAAATCAGAAATATTTTCCAAATTCAACAAACACTCATTTTCTGGGTGAAACGTGGATTCCACAATAAATAAAGCTCACATCTGACCTAGATATGAGGAAACTAATTTTCTGAAGTAAAACAATATGCTAATATAGATTCATTACGAATATAAAACCTACAGCAAATCAACAGCTTCTGTTTTACTAGAGGACAGCATGGATATCAACAAGAGATATCAATCATGGAGCAGTGTCATGTTATGCCAGCTGAAAATATGGCTCACTCCCCTTGCTATAGAGAATTGGAATCTAAAAACACTGTGCTGTGGCCCAATATTTCAATGTATTTCAGCTGTTCTACTTTCTCTGAAATTTTTACGCTCTGGCATGAAGCAGGCAATGAACTAGAATTCAGTATATATATGCAGGGAAAAAAATACAGCATCTCTGGGTACCACTGTCTCACACAGAAAACTCAACGTACTCAAGATACTCTTCCTTTTCCTTGTACTCTGTTTTTATTTGCAGCATTGGATCACTAAGGGAAAATGAAAAGCTGCTCTCTTGTAGGATCCGCACAGCCTAAAATATATGATCCAGAAGGATAAATTTTGTATTTTATATTAAGATATTAATATTTTATATTAAATATTAATATTAAGATATAAATATAATTTTATATTAAATATTAATATTTTGTCAATACCAAGCTATTTAAAAAAAGCATTTGTTTTCACTATTAAATAAGGTACATGAAGAATAAGCAGAAAAGCATTTAGCTGCTCTAAAATTTTGCAACTTCATCCAGAGCCTTTAGGAACAATTTACTGTCACCTGAGTACTAAAAACTTGGATTGCACAAAATCTGGTTAAAATTAATTTATATTTCATTTGTAAAAAAAAATTATCATCATAATTAAAATAATCTTATTTAAGGAAAACAAAGAACAGATAATCTTGGCATTGTGAATGAAGGCAATGTTCATTTGTAGTCAAAGACTGAGTTTTTTATTCAGGGGTTCGCTTCAGCCTGTAACATTCTAGTGCTTGAAATTTAAAAAGTAATGATATGAACCAAAAGGTGAATAACAAAAAAAAATCCCTTCCTTTTAAACCGCAAACTGTTCCTGCAAATTATGTGACTAAAGAAATGCTCATATTAGGGCTTGAATGTATTTTTCAAAACTATAAATTGTATACAGCGAAGAAGGCAGTGCAGTAATGCAATGTAGATGTAAAGTTCAATTTGTTTTGCACAGCATAGCAGTGCATCTTAGTACTTAGGCATGACATTTACTTTTCTGTCTTTTGATCCATCCCAATAAACAAGACATTTATCCCACACACCACTTTTTCAAGTTCTCTATAGGACTGTTGAGTGCATTCATTGTTGCAGACCTGCAGAGCAAGAAATGCTTTAGCCCTGCATAGATAATTTGCACTCATATTGCATTGGATGCAATAATTTGTCCTGAGGAAAAAAACAACAAAAACCAAACAAGAAAAAAATTTGTTAGGAAACCCCCCATATACATATTTCCCAAGACATTGCAACATCTTCCCCATGCTCCTCCTCCTCCAGTAATCTGAACAAAGACAAACTAGCAGATCTAAGGTCAAAGAAGTGCTCCAGGAGACGTTTACCATCATTGAATTAATAGTCTCACAAGGAAGGGTGTGGGTGTTGCAGGGTTTTACTCATTTCACAGTTCCTGTGAATATTTAGATTCCACTACAGAGTCAGATAATAAACCAAAGTCTCGACCAGCAGCTGACATAATGCTGAAAGTAGACTTAATTCCTTTTTCTTCCACTGGAACAAGGAATGAAAGCTAAGATTATGTTTCATTACTAAAATGAAATATTTGGGATAGATATAAAAGGGTTAATTCATTCCTTTGGAAAATCTTTGCAACCTCAAAATAATAGTCAGGTTTCTGACTGAGGCAAGTAGTATCATAATTTGGGGGCCAGATTATTTGGTATGCTTCTGTAATTACAAGTTTAAACCTATCCAGCTGGAGGAACAGCAGTAATAGCATTCATTTCCAAAAGATCTGCACTTAAAGACTTTTTTTTTCTAGTAAGTAAAATTCTTTATGAAATCATGTCCTCTATGTTTTCTTGCTTGGCACAGTTTTCAGTATTGGAAACAGCTGAAGAAGATCTACTTCAAGCAGACTCATTAGCAGACAGAGAACCTACAGCTGGAACACACCCCTTATGCACTGTAAAACTGTTGTATTCTCCCTCTTTTCAAGTCAAGGGAGACCCTCAATCAACGTGAAAAAATCTGGTTTAGAAGAACAGGAAACCTGCAAGCTACAATAGTGCAAACTGGGCAAGTACAGTCCAGGTCCAGTTGCCTGAATCATGAGAGCTCTCCCAGCCTTTTGCTTCAGCTTTCTTCTTACCAGCCAAAAGAAACATATGCTGTTCTGTGCTGAAAAGTCATTTAATTCAGCTAGTTTTGGCAAACAACTAAACCCTCTTGAAAAATGCATTGCATTTATTTGTTACTGTCTCCCAATTCCTTTTTCAATAATATACAAAAAGAGTATGAAGAAACTTCACAAAGGAGAAAGGCATCATCACCAGACAGACACAAAAAATCATTAAACATAAGCAGAATCAAGCTCAACAGCACTCATTTTGTGGAAGAACTAATCCATCATTTATGATGGTTTGCTGTTGAGTTCTTACAGCTCAGATAAGCTGAGCTCAGCTGAGCTGTTGCTAGATGTGCTTCATCTTGGCCTCCACACTAAGTGCAAACACAGCTCTCAAAATCACTTTTTTTTTTTTGGCAGGCCAGAAAACAAGTGCTCCTCTGTGATGGTTTGCTTGACAACACTGCAATTTTTTCTATAGACAGCCTCAAAGTTCTACAAGAGCTGTATTTTTCATCAGTATTAGTTTTGTGGGGCTTACTGATTGATTTCTTTTTTTCCAAGCTCTTTAAACATGTTTGCATATCTAATAGGAAGAAAATGTAGACTTAAATATTATAAAACCCAATTAATTTTTTCAAGCTCTTGAGGAAGCAGGAACTACCAATAAGGGAAACAGTATAACTGTGTTACAGAATTTAAGAAAAGCTGCAAATCCAAAGGAACTCTTGCTATAACTTACACTGCTTAATAGGCAAAGATATTTAAGCTTTCAGTCCTGCCAGAATCCCAATCCAGCAAACTACTTAAGGATGCTCGTATGAAACAAAATGAAAAATCTCACGTTTAAAACCTTACACCTGCTGAAATGCTTTGCTATAGTAGGGCCAGCAACCTCAGCACTTCTCAGACAAGCTGCTCGTAAGCCTCCCCTGAAATCAGTTGTGTTGCTCTTTGGCACTTGCCTTTAACCCCACCAAACACCCCATGATTTGGGCATGTGCCACCTCTGGCTTGTCTCAGCACAGCTTCTGTTTAGATTCTTAAAGTACCTGTGGTTTATAAGGCTTTGACACAACTCCTGAAGATTTTCCAAGAGAAATCTGGTACAGAAACTCCCAGAACCAGCGGCACTGAGTAGAGCACTCCCCTCATACAAGAGCTTACATTCACATTGTTTTCATGCCTCATAGGGGATGGCTGCATAGCCCACCTACCTTAAAGTCTATATGGAAGCTGTTGGCCCTGGTAGTTCATTTGGAAGTGACACACTTACCATGACAGACGTGGTGTCCCTGCTAAGAGCACCAGTCCTATTCTGTCCCTGTTTCTTGTGCAGCCCAGGGAGTCACTCACACCCTGATTCTGCAAAGTGCACATCCAGGAAGATACAGAGCGTGTGCTTAAAGCCAAATCATTTTATAAAGGTTTGAGCATGTTCTTTGTCAAATAAAGCAGGTATCTGCCTCATTAAAGAATCACATTCTTCTTCACATTCCTTGCTTTGCACTATTCCTTTATCTTCCAATAACCTCAAGCATACTAGCTCTTGCTTGCCAGATTTCATAGAGATACTGGACACACTCAAAAACTTGTATTTTCTGGACTAGATGGGGACTCATCAAGTTCAAAAATTGAATAGCTCTGAGAAAAAATTTCAGTCTATTTTATCCTCTACTGTGTGAACATAACTCTCAGTTAAAGACCATTAGGGTAAATTGAATAACTCTAAAATGTGAAAATTTGGCCAACAAATTTTTTTAGATAAATTAAATACACACAGATTGTAGCTGGTAATCTATTTTCAATGACAAAGAGACATAGCAATGAGCTGTACAGACCTTCACAGATTTCATATTAGAAACAAAATGCACAGCCACCAAGTCTTGAGATGTGTGCCGCAATGAAGAAACAGTTCCAAAAATATGGACTTGTAGGAAAAGGATTGTCTTGCAAAAGAAAACATGGATTCACTTAGAAAAAATAGCACAAGTGTAGAGGATCTTGTGAATAACAAATTGAACAAGGAACAAATGAACTCAACTCAAGCTCAGATAAAAATTAGCTTATCACTCTTACAAAAAAAAAAAAAAAAATAGAAAATCAAAGATGAAAAATAAAGACTTCTTTTGGTTATATGCAAGTTTGTTTCATTCTGTACCAATATCCTAAAGCATCTGAGCAGATTCTGTCCTGTTCTGGTAAAAAGAGGTAATTCAAGGGCTACATATCTGTGGGAAAACACAGTGTCCAAACACATGAACAGTGTGCCAGCACACTGTGGGGGTGACACAGCTTGGTGGCTCACAAGCATCTGCAATTTAATTCATTAGCTTCTGCTCCTCTATACAGAAATTACTGGCACAAATGCATATTTTGAATATCAAAATTGAAAACTCGCACTGTGATTTGAAAGCCAGGTTACTAGGAAAAAAATATGGTAGGATTAAAATATATTTTAAATAAAATAAAAGGAAAAGAAAATATTTATCAAGTGAACCTACCAACTTCTTGTCAGCACATGCACTTCATTCATAACCAGAGTTTTGTTGGACCAGGGAATATTTCTTTGATACTGCAGTGTTAAAAAGCCTACCTTGATCTAATGATACTACTGCCTGTAATTTCTAGTGGCATTTAAAAGGCTGAACTTCCAAGAGGTTGTTGCAGAAAAGTATAGGCTACAGCTACATGCAGTGAGACACAACAGGTTTTATATCACTGTTTTCAGGTTGTGAACCAATATTGATCAGCTCTGAATTGTGGTGGATCCCTGTCAACAGAGCTGACTTGCACTGAACTTTGGCCAGCTGCTCAACATTCAAACAATCTCACTGAAGACCCTTCCTTTTGTTACTTCAGAAGAATATTTTGGACAAACCATAAGTATCAAGAGTTCTCTCACTGTTTCCTTATATTTTAATGTAGTTTTGTACTGACTTTGATCCATTTACACAATATTTGAGGGCAATAGTAAAAATTAGCACCCACAGTTCAAGGAGAGACTGCACCCAACTGCCATTAAAATAAGAGCAACATCTGGCTGCTTTTTGTTTTAAATGGGTATGAGAAAGTGCAGAGCTACTTCTTGGGCTCTTAATTAATTAAAGGTAATTCCCTCTCTTTCTTTAGTTTAAAATAAGAGTAAAAGGCAGAAGAGGGTTTTGGTCACTCCCCACACACTGTGTACTTGTACAGAAAGGCAGAAACCGATTGTTTTAGTAACACATTGAGGGTAATTGGCCTCCCTGGCATCACACTGTACAGAAAGGCAAAATCTGATTGTTTTAGTAATACATAGAAGGTTACTGGCCTCCCTGGCACCACACTGCCTGCTCAGATGAGCAAGGTTACAGGAAAACTGAGATACCAGACACTTGTGCTAATTTTGTCACACTATAAACCTTTCAGATGAGAGCTTTTATCCATCCAAGCTGGATAAGATAAGCAAAAAACCTTTCCAAGAGAGCTTTTATCCATCCAAGATATTAAAGGGATGACAGCTATTTCATAGACTCATACAATCAGCAAGGCTGGAAAGGACCTCCACTATCATGAAGTCCAACCCTTGACCAATCACCATGTTGTCAACTAGAGTGCCACATCCAGTCATCTCTTCAAGACTTCCAGGGATGGCAACTCCACCCATTCCAGGGGAAGAAATTCTCCTGATGTGCAACTGGAGCCTGCCCTGCTGCAGCCTAAGGCTTGCATTTCATCCTGTCGTTAGCTGCCTGAGGGAAGAGGAAAACCCCACACCTCTTCTCAGGTAGTTGTAAAGAGCAGTAAGGAGAGCATCCTCTTCTCCAGCTCCCTCAGCCATTCCTTACAGGACCATTCATCAGCTCTGCTGTCCACACCCACAGAACTGAATCTATTTTCACTCAGTTATATTTCTACTAGACTTTTCATCGTTTTGTGATTAATTCCTCTAACTGGCAATCCACTGCATTTTTATAAATACATTAAAAAAGCCATTGTGCATTTAACCACTCCTCACATAAACATATCATTAGCTGCACAAATTAAAATCAGAACTAACCTCTCAAAGTATCATCAGCTTCCATGACAATTCTTAAATGGACAACATTTAAAATAAAGAGTTTAAATTGTATCCTGCTTTTCTCCTATTAACACCCAACAGGTGCACAGAGTACCAACACCACTCAGACCACCACTGAGACAGAATCCAAAGTCAGCTTTTACAAGTTCTGTACGAGTGGCAGCATTATGTGATTTATTACAGCAGAAGCCACATAAAACTCTGTTTGTGTTCTTTGGGAGAGAAGGCCTTAGGCAGTGATGCTGCAGAGGGAAGGGATTGCAGCCTCCCCTCCACCAGATGAGAGCAAAGCCATGGAACAGACCAGGACAAGCAGACTGAACACAAGACAGGCCTGTCTTGAACTCCAAAGAACTTTGAGGAGGAGACAAGACTTCCTACATTAAACAGGCTGCCAAACAGTGACGTCAACCAAGATTTAGGACTGTATTTCCCTGTTTTTTTTAAAATGTCTTCTTGACCAAATCAACACTATAGTGTTCCACCCCTTATGCAGAATGAAGCATTTGCCAGCTGCCTCAAAGTCATGAAAGAGCAAAAAGAGTAACTGAAGTATTTGGTCATCCTAGTACATGAAACTGTCAAAGCTTTTGAACATGGTTATACTTACTTCTACATTAACATTAAAGAAAAATAACCTAACAGTGATCTTGTACTACATTTGCATAATAAACAACTAATCTACATATTTGTAAAAATTTTCTCATTTAGAATTTAACTTGATAAATTAACTCTACAAGAATAGAAAGCTGTTATATTAAAAGACAGTAACATAGTTCTCCCCCACAGCTCTTGCAAAGGAGAGATTGACATAACTTTTCAACATCCTTAGTTAATACATCGGCAAAAGGCAGAAGAACTTATATGCCTCTTGTGAAAGGTTTTGTTAAAATTGCATCTATTTTTGCAGCAGATCTTATAAATTCAAATCCATCTGCAAATATCCTTCAGCTTCCAGAGCACTGAAGCCATCAGGAACCCAGCTCATCTGAGATCAATGACAAAATCCCTGCCTTCCCACGTGCTCTGTGTCATATGCAGATTGCATATTGCCTGAAAGAATAAATAGCAAACCCCTGACAGAAAGGCAAGGTAGGGATTTATTCTTGCTTTGATTGTAGGTACCACATATTTGAGCTTGAACCCTAAAAATTCCAGGAAGCCAAAGAGCAAATCAGAACAAACAAATCAAGCACAGCACAGTTTGTCCAGGTCTGCCACAGCCAGTCTGCTCTTTTAGCAGTTCCAGTAGGAAGTGGTCTCCTTGCACATTGATTTTACAATGTCTGAGACCATTGCCTACTTAGAAACACTTTTTGGTTCTTCTTGTCTCCTGGATCATGTTCTCAAGTGTGCCTAAGGTTAAGTGATATTTTGGGTATTCACTAGTTTATTTGTGCTGCAATACACCCAGTGTTTACCTTTCCGAGATATATGTTTAAACCACTTGAGAATTAATAGCCTCAAATCTTCCTAGGAAAAGACATTGAAGTATGAGCTGTGAACTAACTTTTCTCATCAGACACTTATGAAAACCTGGATCCACAAGAACCTTTATCACAGAAAAACATATAATTCCCTACACTCGCCACACCACAGTCTGTGATGTGCCACAGCCATTTCCTCCTCCTGAGGGTGCACATAATTGTGGCATCTGAGATAATGCTGCAAGCATGGAGAAATTCTAACTTCTGAAATGGAAAAACGATAGCTTGTGCAGTAATTGCAGGCTATCATAAATGCCAGAGTTACTTAACTGCAAGACAGAACAAAGGCTGGCCCCAGTTTAAGGCAGTTAAACTCCACAGCAATCAAAACAAACAAAAAAAAAAAAGTCTCTGAAACAAATGTACTTCTGTTTTTTACTGGAAATTGTAAAGCAGTGCAGCCTCAATAAATCAGAGGTTGAGTCAGCCAAACTACAGGTCTCCCCTCCATGAAGACCCTGGCCTGGGGCCTTTGGGCTTTCTGGGAAGGAAGAAAAAAACAAAATGAAAAAAGAAGAACATTCACAAACTTGAAATCTTCTTCTCAAAAATACCAGCCATCAGGCAGGTCAAAGGGAGGCAGGCACTGCAGAGTCAGGCATTGCTTTGCAGAGGTCTGGAGCCATGACAGAGTTTGTCTGGTATTTCAGATGTGATCTCATCTCCACCCATGGGCACTTTGCTTATGGAATCAAATCCATAACAAGCAATGAGCGCGTTGATTTGGCACATAAAATTGCACTTCGTTAGTTCTCGAAACTCTAGAGTTATATTTACTTACATTCAGCATATACAACAGCTAATGAAGCAATAGAGCTAGTACAGCCTGCAAGCTCAAACAAAGCTTTGACAACACTGTGATGGGCCAGTTACCCCCTTTAAGCAACTCCCTCTTTAGCAATATTATTCAATTTTTGTCTCCCCATCTCCTTTTCTTCAAACCAATTACCCCTGTGCTCATTCCTTCAATTTGTTTTGGAGGTACCTAGGCTGTGAGAGGGGAGAGAGAAGAAAAATAAAAGTATTTTAAGTTTAAAAAATCTTTATAAATCTTGAACTTATTTTTAATGACAAAAAAACTTGAGGCAGTGTGAAAAACTCTTTATGTATTATCCTTTCATAGGAACTTTTCTCCCCAGGCTAGTTCACTGTTATTATTATTAAAGAGTTCTAACTCCTTACTTTTTTCCCCTTCTCCTCTCCTCTCTGACACACTGTATTCACTTTTGAAAGAAATTGTGAATTTTGAGCCCTTTCCATACCTGATGTGTTACCTGCTACAGAGGCCTCTCATTAGTAGAATACATAAATGGTAATGGAAGCCATAATGGTGCTAAACAATTTTTTCTAAAAGAAAAATTTATTCACATGATAAGAAGTGTCTCACTTGTTTTACATAGAAGTATATCCAATTAATTTTTGTATTTTGAAAGCCAATTAAACTGTAGTCTGTCTTTAACAAAACTATACAGAGATTCACGATATTAGACAAAGTCTTTGTTAGGTTTATAATAACTATTATTTACTATTATTTTTTATGTAGTTTATTGTGCTCAGGCTTTCAGAATGACAGGTAAAACTCTGCTGAAAATGGAAACATATAATGAGACTTCCTATCTGGGTCCAAAAAAATGCAAGATTCAAGAGAAAAGCCAAAATGATCTCAAGCTATTAAGTGTAAGAGCTGCCGATTCGAATCACAAAGGCAGAAAACATGAAGAGGGACTCGAGGTACAGGAAAACTGATTAAATCTCAGACTATTCTTCTGTCTGTCCTTGAGGCATGATTGCCAGCTTCTGCACAGAAATAACTCCAAATCTGCACCAGGTGCTTGTGAAATAGCCTCACTCTAGGAAAACACACACCTCATTTGGATGGCATGTTTATCCGTGGAAACCACTAAGAAACCATGACAAAGAAAATAACATTCTTGAATCCAATGACATTATCTGGATCACAGCTCATTTTCCTGTGCATGTGGGGTTTCAGTGGGAGATGGAACAGAGCACTAGTCCCTGAGCTCTGGCACTACTCCTGAGCACTGCACAGTAGGTATCCATATTCTCACCAAAAGTTATAAATCAAGAGACAAGAATAGTGTTCACCTTATGCAGTTTATGAGAAGCATCATTTTTAGAAAGCAATTTATAGAATTCTGAAGTCTCACTGTTCCTTTCACCTCTAGAACAAGGTTCTTGCTTTTTTTTTTTTGGTCTTAAAATAGCTCCCTATAGACAATTTAATAAAGCTATTTTGTAAAGAAATTAAATACCTCTCTCACGTATTAGTGCAGTAACAGAACACAATCCTTAGCAGCCAGAGAGCAGTCTTCCACCTTTGACTTTAATTTGGACAAGGACACGTGCTGCAATCAGAACATTTCTGTCCATCTTCATCAAACCTCACCTTGATTATTACTACGTTCATACCACCATTAAAGTGGTGATGATAATATGGAGGATCCAGAAACATTAGACATTTAAATTATGAAACTGAAAGCAATGCAACACCTCTGTTCTCCCAATTTTTTGTATTTGCCCAATTTTCGTTAAAAGATAAAAAAAATGCAGCAGTGGCACATTCATAACTGTGACCAAACTGGTTTTCCACTTTTGTATTTTATTAGCAACAGTAACAGGTGAGTAAAGGACTTGATAGTAGTCCTGGTAATTTACATTTCCTCTCTCTGCTTTCATGTCTGCACAAAACCCTCTTCATGACACTCAGACTGAGACAATGAGTTTATTTTTGTCCCATTGCCACCCTTCAAACCAACAAGACTCTTACCAGCACCACAATTTACCGTTACATCATTTTGGACCTGTGTGTAGTACCTAGGCCTCTTTCATCATTAACCTTTCTGCAACATGAGCTGGGTCCTGCAGGCTATCATGAAAGTAATTGTATAAATCACAGATTTTGGCTGGAGATTAACAGATCCAACAGGAGATCATCTCTGCTGCACACAGCTATTCCAAAGGTCTCAACGGGAAACTACTTTTATTTGGATCAGCACACAATGACGGCTTTGGGATCATTTGAGGGACAGAAAAGAAAAACAGAAATGGGGGGCTGAAAAGAAGAAAGGATAGATTTATACACTCAGAATACTAGCTCCAAATTATTTACTAAGGATTTTACAGCATCTGTTGATTGACTGAAGCAGCCTCTCACAGGTGTTGACTGTATTACTCTTAATATACACTTGGGGAACACATTTTCCACTCACACAGTAATAATGAGCCAAGCTTCTTTTTTTCATACTCCATTCCCACCTAAAAATAAACCCAGCTGATCAGCACACCTATTTCTAGTTGCGCAGGAGAAAAAATAATTAATTAACAAGTCACACTACCTTCCAAAGCATAGAAAACCAACTGTTAAGTGTGAATCAATGCAAATATTCATGCCTACTTATGATAAGAGTCATTCATTACAAGCTCAGTCTCATCTTGTAAATGCAGAGCTAGGTTTGGACATACAGTTAATAATCACAATTTTCTCTCCAAATCCTGCATTTCACAGGCTTTTAATTGCCTCTCCATTTGGAGAGGGGAAAGAAAAATACCAATGAAAGCTTAGAGGACACTTTACCAGGAAGCATATTTAAGACTTATCCCAACTTCAAACACATTACTAATTTCAAAACAACACTGGATTAAAAAAGCAACGACTTAGATTTCCTCACCAAATCACCCAATGGTGACTGTCTGGTCAGGTGAAGCTTAGTTTTGTTTCTTTTCTTGTGGTAACTCATTTCCCGAGAGCTCTTCTCCTTTGCACAGGTAGTGCCTCTGCAGCAGGGCACTCAGGACCATCATACTCAGTGATTGCTATGGATTCCTACCTACAGCATTTTTTTGAGGAATACAGATAGGAAAAGGAAATGCAGTCCTAAAGTTATTAAGCCAGTTAATCCTTAACATATGGAACAGAGAAAGGCAGTTTTCTGGCCAGGAAAGCTTTCTCACAACAGGCTTGTAGAAAAGGCTAATGCAAATGATGAGAGCAAGGTGGTGTTTCAGCCAAAAACAATGAGAATATTTTAAATGAGACAATTTGAGGATGCTGATGTTTTAAATCTGCTCCTCCAGGATGTTTTTTAACGTCCAAGATTACACAGCTGTAAACCCACATGTAGGTCACAAGTTGCTAAGAAGAACACCTATATTTTATTAATTCACATATGCAGACTACAAACAGTGAAACCCTTACATCTGGGACAGATCTAAGTTCTGCAATGCATAGACTCACTGTACAAAAAAGGTACTCTATCACATCAAAATGGGCTTTTTGTTCTAGGATAGAAGCTGTCGCTTAGGCTTTAAATAATATAAGTTTCAGAAGGAAGTCTGAGTCCATAAGTCACAATTTGATTAAACACCAACAAGTGTTCAGTGGCCCAGTTTCAATACTCTCAGAGCATACTGAATTAACTGGTTTCAGAGCACTATACCTACACAAGGAAACATTTCACTTTCCTAACTGGCACCTGTTCTCACATACACAGGGAGGGACACAGACCAAGTTCTATCAAAGGTCTAAAATACCTTTTGAATTCTATGTTGCCTATTTTCCAACTATAACAGCAAGGAACTACACCAAGTCTACGAATTACTTGAGTTCCCTTTCATGAAGAGGACTAACCATAAAAGAATCTAGTTTGTTTTTCTAGGTCTACATCCAAGTAGCACATGCTGAAAGACATATGTTGCTTACACATTTTTCAGGCTGATTATCTGTTGTTGGTTCCGTATATAAGTTTGTTTAGCCATACACTTATATACACACTTTTATTTAAAATAAATTCAATCCTAAGACTCTTGAAAGTGAAGCTATCCTTTTTTTTAATATAGAAAGTTTTGGCTCATTACCCAGCACCGCTTCCCACCTGGGCAGTGGCTTGAACAGACAATGATTCTGTGGTCTCCAGTTCCTTTCACTTGAAAAGCCACAAACTTCAGCTGTTGTTGAGAAAGTCAATTATTCAAAGCTATGTGGCTAAATGGCCCCTGGGTACTTTGTTTAAGAAGCAGTATTGCTAAGGTCAGAAATTTTGGGGAGGGGGGAGGTCTAAAGATTAGGAAGCCCCCTTTTGTAGTTGTTTGAAGTGGACCAAGGTGGGGGGGGAGAGGAAATGAACTGCTATTAAATATCAGATTCACCACTCTCTGCAAGTCATATCCTTAGAAACACATCCAGCCAGCACATCCAAGAAAAAGTCCAACACAAAATCTAAACAAACAAAGACAGAACCCTCTCTTTGCAGTTTGCTTATTGAAGAGCAGGGCCAAGCACAGGGTTCCAGATTTTAACTTATTAAGGCCTTTCTTTCCCCACCTGGGAAGACAGATGTATATTTGTCATACATACACAGTTTCAAAGCTCACTCAGGCTGAGGGATGGGATATTGGATGCTTAACTAGACTTAAATATCCTGAAATCATTCTCAGATATCTATTTCAGTTACTGCAAATACTTTGAGTATAAATTAGGGTGCTAACAAAGAAAGATTTTGGCCTTAAGCCTCCAGCCTATGCACATCATGAAACAAGGACAAATTAAATGCCCAGAGGAACAAGAGGCGAGTTGGCATCCCCACTTCTGCAGCCGGGAGGGAGAAAAGATCATCTCCAGGGTAAAGCTTGGGCAGCCTCCTGTAACCTGCACTAAGCAGCTTGCTGTCCCTTAGCCTCTGTTGGCAAAGGAACAGCAGAGATAGGAGAAGTTGAAGGGCCCCTGGGAGGTTGCCCACAGGGAAGGGATATCCCCCAGCCTGTGGGATTTTGCTGCAATGCTGTGGAGGTACCTCCAAATAATACTGAGCAAAAGTCTCTGAGCTACCATGAGGAGCACAACCCCTTTCCTGAGAAGAGGGGCTGGCTTCACAGAGCAAACCTGCACACCAGGGGCAATGTTCCATCAACTTCATCTGACTTCACATGCATCCCTCTTTTCAGCTTCAAAATCCCCACCACAGAGTCAAATGCCCAGAAGGAGCCATACTTACACAACCTCCAGGTTCATGGAAAAAAACCATGGCCTTCCTCTTGCATGCTGGAGCTGCTTCTCTCTTTTCCTGTCTCAAGATGTCTCCAGTGGTGGTCAGTCAGTGACATGCATTGATTGTACATTTATCAAACACCGTTTAAAACCTGTGCTCCAGAAGCTGCTGAAGTCACACCAGCTACTGCGTGAAAGGCACAAAAACCTAGTCCTCTACTTCACTTCCACTCTCAAATACTTTCCTTGCTAAGTGGTGTAAATATAAGCCACCTGTGCAAGCCTCTGGAGAGGCACAGGTTGTGCTTGTCAGCACCAAAAAGCAGTGAAAGGGGAGCGATAAATAAACAGCTGTGACAGAGAAAAGCTGTTCCTGCTCACAATCAAGTCAATGGCAAAACTCCCAACAAGAAGCAGAATTGCACCCTGCATCAGCAGCCAAGAGCTCAGTGTAACAATCTTACTTTTCCTGTGTCTTCCTGTGCAGCTTTCTAAAGGAAAGAAATTCCCAGTGTGTTCCTGACACGACGTATCCCTTATCTTCTGACTGGAAACACAAAAAAACTCATTGTGCCCAGACCCTGCGCTGTAACTCGGATCACGTTTCAGTACAGCTGATAAATAAAGAAAAGCCTTACATAGCAGCCTTTCTTCAAGACACTTAAATCTGCAGCTTCAAATCCGCTTTATGCACTTTCTGCCACCTCAAAGTAAAACACTTTCCCCTGAAAAAAAAAAAAAAACCGAGGATGGTAGAAAAAGCCTCTGGGTTCTCCTGGCCCGTTTAACAAATGGAACACTTACTTTCTGTTTGGTGTAAAGTGACAGCTGGCTTATTGGAACTGACACTGATCCTCCCGAGAGGATTTCAGGGAGCCAGTCACACAGGTGAAGGTCAACACGGCAAAGGAATTAAATGAAGAGAGGAAGGCAGCCACTTCCTCCTAAGGGCAAAAATTAGCTAACAGAAAAACTATTGCTAAAGCAGCCCTCGCCGGCTAGAAATACACTACCTGCAATATGTTTTGTTCTCAAGAAATGCTTCCAAGACACTTTTTGAATGCAGGTTTTTATGCCTTGTCACCAGCTGGGTGTGCTGCAGTCAGGATCCCAGTGCTGTTTCCCCCTGCAGTAAGGGCTCAGCAAGCACAGCTTGCACCCTGTCACCCTCTGAGTGACAGCATCAAAGGCAACCCCTGAAATATCCTCATTTATTAATCATGCATCACTTCTGACATGTGTGAAAAGGATAGTTAGCACGGGATGACATATTTTAGAGTGAATAAGACAACAGACACAACTAACTGTAGTGCTTGAGTGAGTTTTAACTCCTGCACCAGACACACACAGCTGGCTGCAGGTCTGCCTGAGTTCTTTGGCTCCCTCAGCAGACCTTCAGCAGGCCAGAGGAATAAAGACTTGAGCCAAGGCATGATCAGCTTTTGCCAAGGTTTGTTCAGCACTCCTGCTTTTGCCTCTCTGAGTCTAGCCCTGGAAAGTACCTCCCTGCAGCACCAGGACCTTGGCAGCTGCTGCCCCACAGCAAGACCTGGAGAAGGAAGATTTCATCCTCACAAGGGAGGACACAGAGCTGGCGAGAGACTGTGTATCTGGTGCATAGCTATGGAAAGAAATGAGGGTTTAAACCCTGGCCAGAGCCAGAATTCCTGCCTCAGATGAGGTGCACTGTCTTCTTGTGTGCAAACCCCCGATGGGAGACAGAGCCCATGCTACCCAAATTATCTGATTTTTGTTCCTTTTCATGTCTGCTCTGCTGAAATTACAGCAGTGAAACATTTTCACTAGCCCTGCTCCACTGCACTGAGTAGGGCAGCATATCTGTCCCAACTACACACTCTGTCAAATCAAGCACATGGGTGCTGTTCCTACAGACCTGACCTGGCCATCCTGGCAGCCTGGCATGGGGAATGCAGGACAGCTCTCAGCCACCTGGGACTGTTCTCCAGCTCAAAGCCAGGCCTGACTATTTTTGAGAATGCTTGAACCAGGCCAATACTAAATTACTTCGTTGTGAGCCATTCCCTGGGAGCCCCCAGAGCCAGTGGGTTTGTTACACCTTTCACAATTTAAGAGAGCAGGAGTACAGCAGAAAGTGCAAAGTCCACCCTCACAGTCAGCACAGTCCCCTGTGGAAAACTCTTACATTGAATATTTCAATTTGCTTCCAGAACTGGTTTTGACTCCTTCATAACCAAGAATACAAAGAGCATCAGAACTCTCCGTGACCCACCACCATTTTGGGTTTCCCTAGCAATTCTAGAAGTCAGTGAGTTTGGGGTTGCAGGCAGAGGTCACTAAATTAATCTGACAAGTATCAGAACCTCTGGTTTTAATCTCATCCCTCTCCAGGCATGCTTGTATGATACATGTTCACAGCTTTTATTATTACTTCATGCAGATATAACTTACTTTTAATTATGAGGACTTTTCCTGGCCAGAGACTAATGTGGCTCGACTGACTACACTGGGACTCTGCCAGGGTGCAGAGTCTGGAGATGTGAGGGTATAAAAACAGCATCATTTCTCTAGAAGTGGCTTTTTCCTGGTCTCTGTTAGATCTGGAAAAAAACCATAAAATTCTCAGTAACTCTGAATTATTGCAATTTTGGTGTTGGTATTCTGGCATTAGAAATTTTCATGTGAAGATCCATGTGGCAGAGCTCAGGACCACTAAAACAAGATTTTTGTCCCTTGAACTGAGGATGAAGGTACAAAATAAGCATGTTTGAGAAATAAATTTGATTCCACAGGTTTTTCCTGTATGACAGGAGATTTGGGCCGGTTTAAATTCACGAAACGTTCTAAATTTCCTAGATGACTTAATGTGACAGAGAGCAGGTGTATTATCCCAATATGTCTCAACTTTGCAAGCAAAATATGAGTAAAAAATCCAACTTTCCTATTCTCAGTCCTCATGAGAGCAACTGGATTTCAAGGAAACTCAGAGATATGCAAAGAAGGCAGGATCTGAGCAGTTTGGCTTAGCTCTAAATTTTTGCAGAGTCCCAGTGATCTACTCCAGTTTCAATCAATAGTGTAAATTCTGAGGCTCTGGATAATATCCTGAGATTGAGCACGTCTCTGTGGAAGACCCCAAGGAATAGTTACAGCTAATGAAATGCATTCCTTGGCTCTACACAATTTCTATTAAATACGACTTGTGTACTATTCACAGCTAATATGGGGCACCCACTCAAATGAACATCAGAGGTAGAAATTAGCTAACAGCTACCTCTAATCTCTTTTAAAGGTCACAAGCCTGCTGAAATGTTTTCAAGCATGAGCCTATCAAAAAGCTGTGGATCTCTTGCCTTCTGCTGGGATCCCAGCATGAAGTGCTCTCCCTCCCTGCAGAGCTTCACCTCCAGAAGTTCAGGACTTCCTAGGGCTTTTTCTCTGGAATCTGAAGTCTGTGGAATGAATGTCTTTCATCAGACCATCTGCCCCCTGCTACCTCCCACCCCATGGACCTCTGCAGATGGAGGGTGGGAGCCCAGGAAGCACAGGGGCCATAGCAGGGAAAGAACTGAGCTGCTGGACTTGTAACTAAGCACAATTCATTTACAAGCCCAATTAGAAAAGTTATGGTTAATCCCCACTTGGGAGGGAGGCTGGCAGGTAGGCAGAAGCAAAGAAAAATTCTTGTTTCAGAGAGAAGAACAACAGTATCTAATCCCAGCTGAAGCTCTTCCCTTTGTGCTTGGCTGAAGTTACTCCACTGGGTCCTTTGCACAGCTCTCCCAAACTAATCCAGCTTTCAATTCATGGCCTATGTCACCCAAAGAGATTCTTCCAGTAATCAGGGAGAGGTCACACGTACATCCTCTGAATTTCCTTTTGGACAGCACTGTTGCCTCTAACACTCTCAGAGACCCCTACAAAGGGCTAAGGTACCCCTTACACCCCAAAACATTTCCATATGGAGCAGTGCCATGTGTTTTATGGCCCATTAAGACCAGGTAGCTACCTGGGGAGATGACTGAAGAATGAAGAATGGAGTTAATTGGGCAAGGTACACAGGAGGCAAAAGAAATTTGGCAGGCGGTCGCTCGTGCCACTCTAGCTGATTATCCTGGAAGTAAACCTTGCACTCTGAGACCACATTTGCTTTCCAGGCCCAGGAAATTATGTGCTTCCTCCTGTGTTCATTGAGTCAGTACTAGGACTGGTACGCAACTCCCGCAGGAAAAAAAAGAGTTTTCCATGGCTGTGCCATCTCGTGTGTGCCTTTCCAGCAACCTGCTTCAAGCCAGTTTTATTTCCTCTTTGATCACCAGAACTTTCTGCCAGAAATGACACATTAAGTATTTGGCACTCAGGAAAATAAATAAAAAAGGTCAATGGGTAAAAAGCATGTCCACGCACAGAATGGCAGTCCTAAAGAAACAAGGAGCAATGTCAGTGCCCTTTGAAAAAAAATCACACAGGCCAAAGGATGACTGCCAAAAAATACTAATTTCTTTTATTAGACAGTGTGTGTCTTAACCCCATTTTCCTTAATGCTTTAATACATATTTTACCTCATATGACACTGATGAAAATTTAAAGCCACCTCAAAGACTACAAGGGTGTATAAAAGAAGCAAAGAAACACTCAGATTTCCTCTTTGCCAAAGGGGAGAAAACAAACCTTTGTTTGTTACAGGTAGTAAAATGCTAAAAATGTATCATCTGTTTTTCAGTCTTCCTAGTATCCTCCTTACCTACAACCATGTAAACCTACCAAACCCATAAAACATTTCATTTTTTGTTTCTTCCTATACGTGCAGCACAATTTCAATATCCAACACAATGTACATTGCTCTTGGTGAGATTTTCAGGAAACAAATTAAAATCAAACTCTCCAAGGACTGGAATCCTGCAATATAAAACCGCCAACATTTTTTGAAGTAAATATATTCTTGTATCAATCAGCTGCAGTGAGACCCATCATACATATTTACCCATAAGCATAGGTTTCTGGAATATCAAACCCCAGATAGGTGGGGGCTTGAGCACAACATTATGAAAACGAAATTAGATTTGATGTTATTCTAGTATCTATCGGCCTTGAATTTAAACCACATGCTTCATTTAGTTAGAGGAAGGAGAGAAAAAGCAGTGCACAAAAAGTTTTCCACGAAAATGGCCCTGTTTTAGGAGAAACCTGGCACATCTCTCTTTACACTGCTAACACGCTTCCCTACCCTACTTGGACATAAACCACTTTAAACAAAACCCATAGATATACCATTACAGCTTTCTTTCAGTCTGTCTGTAGAAACTGCCACATGTGCAATTGACAAAAAGTACCTAACCTAGTAATAGCTTTCCCTTTCCAAGAGGAAATATTTGCCTCGGAGTACGCCAGGTTTAGAAATACAGAAAAAGTTCCTAAAGGCTGAGCTATGTTCACTTTCCACAGATATCAGATAAGACCGTTCACAAAAAACGAAGGCATGGTTCAAAATAAAGTAGCAACACAAAAATGTATGCTGAGATACAGAAACACAAGCCCTGAGCAGCAGAAGAAATAATTCAAAAAAGCTGTGCTGTGACACACACATTCACCTCCTTTCTTACATCCAAAGTGTATGTAAGTTCCAGTCCAAAACGCACTGACAGAAAAAAAAAAGTTGTTCAACTGCTTAAACTTCATATTTAACACACTCACTGAGCTTGCACAGTGCCTGTATGGATTTAATCCCACAGACACCTCAGAAGACTATGGACAGATATTATCACCCAACAGCCACTACCATTTGTCCCCATTTTCTTGCTGTATATACCAACAAATATCCTTTTTCTGCTTTCCCAGCTGGAGCAGCCAATTACCTGCTGTGCTCTGTAAGCTCCCATCCACATTCCCCAGGAAACGGATAACGTGCCGTGCAGTGCAGGGAGGAGAGCTCTCTCAGATGCAAAATAATTCCCAACTTACTCAAGTAAAGTCTCTCCACTGCATTCGCAGGCTGAGCTATGTGTTAACTGTATTTATTCACCACTGAAAGACTACACTTTGCAGTTATAACCCTGGCAAATACTCAGCATTTAAATAATTCTGCTTTTCCTTATCTGCACAAAGAGGTTTTATTCCTCTACCACAGCTGTACACAAAAGAATAGAGTGCCATTTCAACCCAAAACTCTCTGAAGTTGCTACTTACCAGCTTGTGATTATATATTCAGCAAGCCTGAAGAGCTGAAAAGATTTTGTTGCAGGAGACAAAAGTTATAAAAAAGCAGGCAAAGTTAACAAAAATGAAGGGAAACTAGCATAAATCCTCTCTTCATTCATCTACTAAAATGTTCCTGAAGACTAAAAAGGACCTTAAAGAAAGCACTCTCAGCAAAGACTACATCCTCTTGTCAGTCAAACCCTGCATAGTTTCAGCTAGGCATCCGTCCAAAAAGACATGGAATTATTCTATTTTTGTCTCCCAATGCAAGTGGAAACATTTTTACAGATTTGTGGTGAGGATTTCAATTTTTGTAGTGGTCAGCTGGTAGAGGAATGTAATTAAAGACCCTGATAAATGTAAGATAGTCCAGAAAGGAGGAACTGGATAAATCTGGAGATAAATAACAATTCCATTAAAATACAGTCTGATATAAAAACACATTAAAAACTTTCAATGAAGTTAAAAAATCCAGATGTGGTTTACTGGAAGAAAGTTGTAAAAACCTCTTTTAAAAGAGAATTGTTGCCAGTAGTGGGACACCAACAGAGTTTCAACAAATGTAGAAATAATAATATTAATAATTTAAATAATTAAATAACTAAGTAATAATTCAGTAAATAATTAAATAAATTATTATTTTTAATAAGAATTGAAATAACTTTATTTTTAAAAATTAATGATACTATGCAGAACACTGAATTTTGGTTTACCACCAATGTAATGTCTGGTATGTTACTGGTTTTACACAACACAGGTGTTTCCTTAGAGATACTTCACATTTTGCCTGTTGCTGTCTTACAAAATAAACCTTCTAAACTTCTGACTTTGTAAGTAGGAAAGTACTTTGGAAATTATGTTTGGCTTCTATTGCATTTAATTTTTGCTCCTATTCTATCAGTAAGAAAGTATGGTCATTTCCCCTGCACATTCAGTCTGGAAGCTGACTCTGAAATTTCACTCAGTGCACATCATTACTGCTCTGTGGAGCTCTTCAGATCTGAGACTTTCCTCCAAAGGGAAGCTTTTAGTTCAGTTCCCCAAAACTCTGTCATCATTGAAGAGGAGGAACTTTTGCCCTTGCTGCCTTCTCCCCTCTGCTCCAGCTTCCTCATCTATTGTGCTTTTCACAGTGGCTGCTATTCTGGTGCCATCCATCCTCCCCTGATGTGCTCCAGGGCTGCCCTTTTCCATTATGCACTGATTTTTAGTCCTTGTTGCAGCTCTGAGTCCCTATCTCCAGGTCCTGCCCAGCCTATCTTAGGGCATCTCCAGCCACTGCTGCCTGCTGGCCCACCATACACACTGCTCCTACAGCTGTAGACATCTCCCTCCTGATTTAGTCCAAGAAGTGAGTTGGTCCTGGCTGCCATCATCCCTCAAGTCAAAGCCTTCCTCCACATGCTCTAGGAGATGTGAGAGAACTGTGAGTTGGAGGGTTGCAAGGAACAAATAATACAGATTTTAACAGAGAAGAAAAGAAACATTTGTTGTCCCCCTGTTCCCTGGTTCTTAACTTATATGTTGCTTTCTTGCTTAGATTTTTTACGTTCCCTTACAGTGTAAATGCCCTTGAGGCAGGAATTTTCTCACACTACATTTTGAATTAGTCTCTGGAGTAGCAGGATCCTGTCTTTTCACACTGCAAAGCAAACAAGAAATAAGCTCTTCCTTTAACATCTTGCTACTTATTATCTTCTTCCTCAAATCACAGCTCTTCTGAGATGCAGCTTTCAACTAACTGTAGAGATTTGGTTAAGTTTTAGGGATAAAAAAAGGGAGTTTTAAAAAACCGTGTGTAGATGGGTGCAACTGTAGATTGCTACCCACACACTACTAGAAATGACAGTGGGCTACTAAAGCTTCAGCAGGACAAGGAAGCTGCTTCCTTTTGAAATGTCTCAGGCGCATTAGAGTGCAGGTTTCTCTAACCAGGAACATGACCCGCTATTATTCCATTCTTGAAAACTCATTTTGCTGAGATTGGGAGAAGAAAATGTGAAGGAGAGGAGCACAAGCTGGAGAAGAAGGGGTCCAGAAGAAGAGCAAAATGAGCCCTAAATGCCAAGGAGCAGTTCTGTTTGGACTACATCTGGGAAGGCAGGATAAGGACAAGGCAGGATAGTCTCTATTAAACTTGTCAGCCCTTTTCTTGTTGACTTAGTAGTTGAATTTCTCCATTTAATCCTTTCTTAGAGCATACCTGGAAATTCTTCACTGGTGACATGTAGAGAAGCATCTACCTCAGGATGTGCCATGGGGTACCACAAATTCTTCAGCCTCATTTTTACCTCAAACTTTATGAATAAGAACAGCTTCATCCCTTCCATGTCATACAAGCCTGCCCATATCTGGCACCTACAGATGGACTATTCCCTGTCCTCTTCTTCCAAGATTCCCTCTGATTCTAACCTTTAGTTCAATCCCTTGCCATCCTCTCCCATAGTAAAACTGTGGCTGTTTATTCAGCTTGCTCCTTCCTGGGCAGCCTTTCTCTCCAGCCCCTCGTGATTGTTAGAGCAATCCAGTCCTTGCCCCCACAGCAGCTCCACCTGCACCTCCTGGGGAGAGGACAGTGCCTCTCCACCGGGGCCAGCACAGAGGGTTTGGTTTTCATTCTGCTTACCCCAGTGTGATACCGATCATCTGGAGGATGAATGGTGCTTTTAAGAGGAGCAAAATACTATAATTCAGGGAGTTTGCAATTTACCAAAAGACCTGTGAATTATGTGCTCAGAGCAGTTCCTAAGTAATAAAAGACTTGTGATGACACAACCTGGAAAGCAAGGCTCTAAAATCTTGCGTTCCTCGCAGCAGAGAAGGGCTGCCAGCAGTCCCATGCCTTCTCTCTGCAGTGGGCAAACCAAACACACACCTGGCACTGATGCAGACAACTTTTAAGCTCCACCACCAGCCCCTGATGTTGAATGCAATTCCCAATCATTCTGATATCCAAAACATAGGAAAATTATCAATGCTTTGCATTGTTAGTGTCTAATTAACATCACAGTTCTTGCTGGCTGGCCATCAGCCACTATTATACCAGAATGACATTGACTTTTAAAATAGAGATGTTTTATGGCACTGATTGCTTAACTGTCTTGTTCTAAAATTGCCTGGTCTCCAAAATCCATCCATTTTAAAGAGTTTCTGAGAGGCAAAAAGCGCTGGATTAAGATTACTGTTCTGTTACTGGTCAGAGTGTTAATTTCCTTCCTGGGATACCAGGCTGCTTATCATCTTTGACAACACACTTAATTGCTGTTACAACCCCCACAGCTTTTCCATAGGTGCTGTCAAGATTATTTTAATTAAAATAATATCTTTTTAGAGGTTAATGAAAATAGAGAGAAAAAAATCCAGCAGGAATTTGTCATTTGCCACACTTCATTCCCCAGGATTCATGGGGATCAAGTGAGACAAGGAAAACACCTCTGCGTAGTTTCCACCAAGATATGCCTCCATCTCACTCAGTTTTTCAGGCAGACCCAGCACATTTTCCACAGAGAAACCATCAAAGTCCTTGTTACTGTCTTCAGAAATTCCAATGACCATGGAACATGTAAAATCTCCTTCATTAAGTCAAACGTTACTTTGATAACACCATAGAAATAACCTGGGGTCACCTATACTTTTTCAAAGGTAAGACAATTTGGTATTCAAGATGCATTTCTTTTTATACATTTTAAAACCAAGTAAACGATACCTCATGTGGGAATCCCATGATTCCAACAATAAATACACTGAGCACATAATACATTTACTCAAAACAACTTTTTTTTTAAAGTAGACTAATCTCCACTTAAAAAAAAACCCTGCATATAATTAGACAAATCAATATCTATTTCTCTTTTTTTTCAGTTAGCAACCCTCACTTAGTGCTAAATTCTATCTCTGCAAACTGCTAATCTAACAAATTACAGGTTTTCAGTCAAACCAGTACATTTTGTTCACTGTGTATAGTTACACAGACTTTGGAGACTGCTTCAGTAAAGTTTCTTGAAGAAATGCTCATGAGTGTAGAGCTCACTGACTTCTCCATTTTAAATACAATTTACAATCTGATGGTGCATCTTTGTGTGTAGGTGACAGCAGGCACATCAGTCACCTTCTGGAACTCAAAGCAATGCCTTTGAGGCTGGCTGGACATAATTCCAGGTTCTCCTTCTAGCTGAGCATTTGCTCTCATTTTCTGTCCCACAATAAAGTCACTACTACAGGTTGGTTTTTATCTAGAAAAATGCTTACCTCCCCAGCTGGCACCTGTTCCCACCGAGGAGAAACTGCAAAGTCCACGTCTCTGTACAGGCAGAAGAACTAGCAGAAGTTGTTTTCCCACAGATTTCCATGCTGTTTATTAAACTTTCTCTTCTCCTTGCCATTGCTAATTCCTTGCTATGTGCCATATTACACCCATTATGGCTCCCCTGCTTCCTTCTAATAGGCCCCTCAGGCTCATTTCCAGATGACAGGCAGTTCCTGAAAAAAAGCTAAAGCAGCTAATTCCTCACTTTTCCCTTAGCAGGAAACTGATTTTGATCCAACCTGTAGACACTTAGTACCTGTAAGATGTTGGAATTTTTCAGACTTTCCTGCTCACACAGCTGTTAGGTGTGTCCCACTCCCTGCAGCAAAGTCACCATCCCAGCGTGAGGGTACTGAGGACAGCTGACAAAAACTTGTTCTCCATTCTGGAAAGCAGAATGCTGCAGCATAACACAGTACAGCTGGTGGAAATTTCTTATGGATTTACTATTGTGCTACATACTGCCTATGCAAAAACCATACAGTTGTTAAAACTATGTATGAGTACCAAAAAAAAGCCCTGGGAAACAAACTGGAAGGAATCCCTTATGAGGTAAACATTGCTGCTCTTCATCAAGGGGAGACAGAAAACCAAGGGCCTACTGCAAATAAGGAAAAAATCTGTCTGCATGGGCAGCATCAGAGAGATTTTCTTGGCCAAATAACTGCCTCAGACTGCATCTGAACACATCATACTCCCCCCATCCTGCTTGCAAGCATGTGTTGTTCTGTGAAAGGGAACTCCTTCTAATGTAAAGTTGCCAAACATAAATCAGCCTTGAATAGGAATAATTAGAGTAAGTTAGAAGATTAAAACCATGGGAACAAACTGAAATATACAACAACTCCTCTGTAGCTGTGATTTTCTGCGGGGGAGGCAGAGGATTCTTGTTCTCACTTACACTCCTCCATCGGGACATTTTCGGGTAAAGGGGCAGCATTGTCACTGGCTCTCAGATTTCCTCATGCCTTTTTTTGTGACTATGATGATGCCTCAAAGCCTTTTCTATTAGCCTTTCCCATTATTGACCTTCTTTAGCTCATAACAGATCATATGCTTTCTGCTGTAAGGATAAAGGGGCTCTTCACTCCTCACACACTGCAGTGATTCTGATTACTGGGAGGATATTTGAAATATAATATTGTGAGGAGAGGTGTAATTATGTCTGTATTTGAATGGATCTATTCTAAGGGGCTTTGCAAAGGCAGACTGTCATGGCTGCTATAGGCCCTTGGGGTCAAGCAGTTCATCAGGAAATAATCAGGACCTGAAAATGGTCTGGTTGTTTTTTGGATGCTTGGCAAATTCCACCACCTTCTCAGGAAACTGTAAATTATTCTCATTGTAAGTGCTCAAACTGTTCATTGAGCACTGGCATTGATAGCAGTGTTCCTTAACCCTCCCAATGGTACCACCAACATTTCTGTCTTCTCCTGGCTACTGGATGTGGTTGCATTCTACATCACTTGTTTTGTGTATTTTAATTCTTTTATCATCATTATTATTGCTGTTATTTCCCCTTCCATTTCTCTCCTACTGAACTGTCTTTCTCTCATAGCACAAATTTCACTCTTTTTTTCCCAGTTGTCTCCCCCATCCCTCTGGTGGTGGGGGGAGAGGGCATGAGTGGCTGGGTGGTGTTTATCTGGCTGCCAGGCTAAACCACAACAATCCAATGCAGATTAAATAGCATCCCAAATTCTTAAGATTAGGGCACCTTTCTTCCTCCCTGCACCTTTTAGTCAAAACTGGCCTCCCAAAAAACTTGAAAGGGAGGAAACAGAATAATCTTCCCTCTTTCAATTTAAGGTTTGGATTTCAGCCCTTTCCAGTTTATCTTGTCTCATTTTTCTTTTTTCATATCCTCACTCTGGTGTGCTCTCAGTCTCTGCTAAGCCTTTGCTTTGTGTTGCCCCCAGCAGTAGCTGGGCAGTGCAAGGCACACACCATCAGCCCTCACACCATCACCACTGAAGTTTGTTCTCTGTCTTTCTGACTAGAAAACATGAACTTCCTTTCTCCTCTTCTGCCTCCCTCATGGATTTATTCCAACAATGCAATAATGTAAAATGTGTTGTATAAGCCATACGGAAAGTCAGAGGAATCCCAGCTTTTTGTTTCCCAGACAGCCTAACCTAGGCCAAGAGCCCTGTGAAAAAGGCCAGGTTTCCAGACACTCTTCCCACCCATACAAACACTGTGGCTCAAAACAAGAAGTTTAATCACTGTCTTGCCAAGAAAACCCAAAGTCAGATTTTCTGACGGATATTCCTTCAAAATTTTGTCATGTTTATGGCTGCAGCACTCAGCCAGGCTCTGTCATCCTAGTGAGGTGTGCTCAGTGCAGAGCTAGTTTAGAAATCTGGCCTGAAGAGCAATCAACCAGATTTTCACATAACCTTTTTTTAGAAATACTACAAGTCCACATATGTTTCAGGGAGGGAAAGGTCCAAGTTTGGGCTTTAAACATCAAGGTCCCTTGGGAGTGCAGGCTGCAGGCAGCATCAGTCAAGCAGAGACTGAGAGGAGGGCCAGTGATCCCAAGTACCATTCCTGTGGGATTTCCATGAGCTCAAATTACAGTCTCAGGCACACATAATAGTGCACCCAAAGCAGGCCAAAGAAACACTACAGAAATCACACAGCCTCTGCCACAGCCAGCTTCGAAGCAGTAGTTGGGCAGTAACCACATGCAATCATGCAAGAATGCCGAAGCCACTGGAGTCCTTCCACAAAAAATGGATATTCTCCACCTTCTAACACTGTCCTCCATCACAAGACAAAATCAAGGCTTTGCCTTCCAAAAAAAACCAAGCTGACTGGCTGGGTGGCTTGTGTGCAGAAACATCTGGATGGGATAGGGAATAACATACAGAAAACAGCCAGCGAGAGTGTCAAAAGTTCAGGGAAGCAGGAACTGAACATCATCTTAATACAGCCCTATAGGCAAAGATATCACCAAAAATCAAGTCAAAAATAGCAAGCCTGTTGTGCAGGAGAAATATGAGTAAATTTTTAGAATGAATGGTTTCCCATTACTTTCCCTTCTCCCTATGAATTATGATCTCTTACAACCAAGCACAGAGAATAAAGAGCCAAACCCAGCAGATAGACCCAGTTGCCAGGCAGGAAAGGGGAGGCCTCTGGCAGCACATAAATATGTACAGTTTCAGGGAAACAACACTAAAAGTTTTCCATGCCTCTGTCTAGCAACACGATCTCACCAAATGGAGTTGTCAAAGATGGGATGCACATCTGCTATAGAAAAGGCAAAGGCTGCTTTATACCGACTGCAGGAATTCGATAATATTGCATTAAATTTAAACCTGCACTGTTGGGACAAGCCATGTCTTAGTCCCCTACAAATTACTCTCAGGAAAAAAAAAAAAAGCCTTTAAGCTGAGTCCCATTCTCCAACAGACATATGTTTTGATATCCAGTAGCAAAACAAATAACTTCTTGGATACTTATGATAATGTATCAGATTCATTTGCTACATTTTACTCTAAGATTACAATACATCCTAATAAGCTTTTCTTCATCTTTAGTGAACAAGAAAAATGTTGTAAAAAACTGTAAATTATATTTTTTTTAAACATCACAGGTTGAAAAAAAAATTATTCTATGACACTTGACGATGAAGCAAACTCTGCACCTTACTCTTGATAAATTTCAACTAGTATGACAGCTCTTAGCAGTAACCACCATCAAAAGTAAGCCAGACATCTAAAAGGAGACATCAGCTGAGTTAAATTATTCTGTGTATTACTATATACTAGTATTTTATATTAATATGTCAAAAATACATTATATTAGATGCAGAGTCTCTTAGGGAAAGCCTGAGTGCACCAGCTCTTCCTTGGGTGATTACTGTCCAATTCAAAATATTGCCCTGCATATATGCTCATACATTTATTTTTTTTTTTACAGGGTTCTGCCTCACTGAGCAGACAGTACAGCATTTTATAACTCGTGTTTCTCAAACCCTGTGGTATTACCCACTCTTTGCTCTTGGATTTTCTCATAGCACCTGTCATCACTACCACATTAGAGCCCAGCACAAATCTGAAGTGACAGCATGAATGTCCTTGCCAGTGCTTCTCTGCCACGAGTGGATACCAGCAACCAGACTCTCATGACCTAATGTTGCACATTTTATTGCATCCACTAAAGTTTATAGTGGGGTTTTGGGAAACTAATTTGCCTTTGGGAAGGTGGGAGGTTTGGATAAAGTCATTCTACAGAGAGGTTTCTTCCTTTCCCCCACCCCCAATGTAATCTTTCCTCCAGACCTGTGGAGCAAAACACTGCTTCACTCACAATCATCATTGGCAGGCTCCAGCAGACACTCCCTCTCAGCACCATCCAAAACTAAAGCTACAGATATTTCTTATTGGAAAGACCAATTCAGTTTTATAGACACAGTTGGCCTCACCATCGTAATTTTCTCCACTCCAGCTTCTCTGCCCATGCTGGACACCTTCCTTTAAATTTCCTACTCACATTAACACCTCCCTGATCGTTCTTAAACCATGACAACAGTGGCAGTAATGTACCTCAAGATACCTACTTTGGGATGAGGCTGTGCTGTTCCTCAGCTTCCAAAGGCCAGCTGGGAAAATGCTTCATGGGCTAAAATTGTGTGGCTGGTACACACTGGCTTTTTGGAACCTGGCTGATGAATTCTGTATTCTTGTGAGATATTTACTATGAGGCATCATCAGTTTTCAGCCAACAAGCTTGACAATATGCTTCTCTTTGAAGATGTGTTTCCTTTAAAAATATGTAGAAGTCCATTGCTTTGCAGCAAAGTGTTTGAACGTGCTTTTAATGTTATGTCCATGGCACTAGAGCCTGCACTTAAGCGGGGTTTTTTGGAATTAAATTGACTGTTCCAAGATGAGTCACAAATTCCAAGATGAGTTTGGTTGACAGCTACCAAACATGGTTGTTCCAGTCCATTTATGCAAAGGCCCAGATTTTTGCAGATGCCTACCTGAGAAAACAAGCCAGATACACAGCACAGGCAGAGGGCTGCACCTGGCACTGCTCTCACCTTCAGGGCTGTTTACTATGAAAACTCTCTCTGCATCATTCAGGACCCAATGAATAATTCAGCAGAGTTTCATTACTCCACCACTGCTGTTTTGTTTACTGGAATATCATCCTGTGGTTCAGCACCCATATGACTTTAAGCATAAAGCCTGTGGAAAATGTAGTACTCCCAAAGGATGGAGGGAATTCTTTCTGTGATGCTGGAGTCCTACAAACTCATAGTAACTCTGATTTTCTGCTTAAGAGAGAAAGTCAACTTCCTTGAGAAACTCAGCATAATTAATCCATACATCTTGTATCCTTTGCAGACTGGCAAACTTCTCTCTCTGGCTTACTTGGAACTTCAAAAAAAACACACTGGAATTTGGGGAGGTCTTCCAAAGAGCAGGTCAGGATATTCTGTTCCACTTACACACACAGGGTAAGGTCTGTGAACTTCATTTCAAAATGCAAACAAAATAAGGATTGGCCTGCACCACAAAGTTCCCCAATTGTCCTTCTCCCACAGGTATTACACTGGTAAGACATGTGGCTTGTAACATAAAATACACCAGGACTATTCCAGAAGTACTCTGTTAAGGTGAGGAAAAGTTATCAAATACTTCCACCAGACCAGCTAAACAAGTAAAAATCTGAAATCTGTGGTTATTAGGCTTGATAGCAACATTCCTCTGCCCATGAACTTACCTTTGACCTTTTCCATTAAAACAGCTTTCAGTAGTTCCCTAGAAATGGCTACTGTTAAGAGCACCTGCAGAAAACTGAACTAATCTGGATTAAAAATGGGAAGCTTATATTGGCAACTTCATTTATATCAATAGCAGTATGAATAATTGATTTTCCTTTAGACCATCTGCAAAACTAATAAAAATCCAGAAAGAAAATTCTGATTTACTGTTACTTCTCTTCAGAAAGAGAAAAAAAAAATCTGTCTGAACTTGAGTAGCAAGTGTCATTTTATGTGAAAAGTAGCAAAAGTTACTCTGACTCACTCACACCTCCTGGTAACCGAGTTATACCAGAGGCTTTCTGTGGCTCCTGTGCCCTCTAGCTTCTAGAAGATGTATTTACCAATCAGTCCCTTAACTTGAGCAGGTTTATAGTTTTCATTTCTATGCAGTCACTAGAAACTTGCTAAAACAGAAAGTGATGCCTTTTCCCTCTCTTCCTCCCAGATATAACTTTAACCTGAGACTGAGAAGAAGACATGGAAATACTAGTCTAGATTTTTGTTTAACTTAGAGGCACTGCATACTTCAGTGGTGATAAAAATGGGCTTTATAGGTACACATTATACTGATATCAAATTAGAGCCCTCTGTGAGTGTTGTAAAGGAGATTCAGCTCTCCAGAGAAATGCCAACCGAATTGGAAATAGCTATGTTGAGAAAAAAGTGAGTTGTGAGACAGAAGGGATACTAAATCAGGCCATTATATGGTATACAGCAAAAAACACCTGATGCACAAATGGCAGGCTGAAGGCTGTACTTCATTACACCCAGCAGGTTTCAGGTGGAACTTCTGATATGAGAGCAACACCTGGCTGGGGAGGGGAATCAGCCATAAGAAAAGATAATCCTGGTGTCCATAGCTAGAGAACCCACAGCTGCCTGATGGAGAAAGTAGTTTTCTTGGAGTTTAGGAGGCTGATGAAGCATGGTCAGCTTAAAGCTGGCAGGCTGTGAGAGACAACCCGAGTTAATTTTATCTGGACATATCATTAGAAGCACCTGAACTAGAAATGTTTTTCACCTGCCAGATTACAGGTCTGTAAGAGCAGAGGCTTGGCCTCCAATCCTACCTTCCACACCATTGCAGTGGCACCAGTGGCAGCCTATGAAGTGCAGCTTCTGCAAATCTAACAAGTGATAACAAATAAGCAATGAAAATTATGTTGAGGAGAAAGTCACTGAAATAACAGAATAGGGACACAAATCCTATCAAAAACTTCAGTCACAAAGACACTTCATTGAGTTAAATACTAAATGTATGTGTTTTTAAAGCACTTACAAGCCCAGTGCTTTGACACATGAGGAGCAAGGCCACACCTAGCTCCGCCACAGTCTATTAGGAAAAGGTGCAATAAAGACATTTTGTTTTTTCTGAGAACCTAAGCCATGAAGAAGAAGCAAACAGCATCTTTACATAACGCAAACAAACCTTCTGTCCACTGAAGTGTGCAACTTTACCAAGACTAAGCTTAAACTAGATGAGGCCAAAGCATAAAGTTTATGGAAAAAAAATCATTGACTTCACTTTCAATGCAAGTAAAGTGCTTCAAATGGCTTGGACTCTCATCTGCGTATCTGTAAGCCTTTTAAACAAAAACTATGGAAGCATTCATCAAAGCTCTGTATTCCCAGTATTTGAAGGTCAGAACCATTTCCTTTTTCTGTGTCACTCTCTGCTTCTATTACATTAAGAACAACAATCAATATTAATTTTCATAACTAATTTAACTCTTAGATAGTATCTTTAAGTAAAGAATGATAAAGAAGGACTGCATTAACTAAGAGTGAAACCTTCCTTGGAAAATGTACACACTCAAGAATGACCCTGGCAACATTGTCTTCTTCAGCCTGTCTAGCGGGATGGACATGCTAAAAAGTTCCCCTAAGCTACTAAGACTGTTCCATGGAGAAAACTTGCCTGTCCACATGAAGTCACTGAACTACAAGGATTGTCATCCTTCCCCTTGATGAATTCCTTGGAATTCATCTCCAGTAACAGGCCATTCCTACTCTCTACAAATAACAGCTATGATATGGTTCCATATAAAATCATGGTCATATCATCAGCTAAAAATGGAATTATAAACTATTTATTCAACTATTTTAGGAACATGTGCTAACTAGAATAATTGGTTTCCTCCACAACAAAACACAATGAAGACCTCTAACAGTCTTTCAAGCATATCAGGAGTATAATGTGCAAATTAATGTCTGACACAGTATATTTGGACATTTAAAGTGTTTGCAAAGCTTAAAAAAAGGCTTTATAAAGGCTCCAAATAGCCATGTGATTATGTTTCCTTTAGTGTGATGGGTTGACCCTGGTTAGACTGCACGCACTCACAAAATTCACTCTGTCCCTCTCTATCCTCAGCTAGACATGGGAGGGAAAATAAATGAAAAGTTCATGGGATAAGAACAGGGAGAGATCACTGAACACTCACTGTAACATGCAAAGCAGACTAAATTTGTGGAAATCAGTTTAATTTATTACAATCAAACCACAATTAAATAATAATAAGTAAAACCAAGTCTTACAAACACCTCCCCCTGCCTCTCTTCTTCCCAGGTGCAACTTTACTCCCAATTTCTCTACCTTGTCTCCCCCCAGTAATGCAGGGTGATGGGGAATGAGAGCTGTGGTCAGCTCATCACTTCTGCAGCTCCTTTCTCTACCTGGGGAGGACTCCTCACACTGCTCCCCTGCTCCAGAGTGGGGCCCCTCCCACAGCAGAAAGTGCTCCAGGAACTTTTCCAGTGTGAGTCTTTCCCATGGCTGTTCACTTCATGAACTGCTCCAGCATTGGTCCCTTTTCACAGAGTGCTGTCCTTCAGGAACAGGCTGCTCCAGCGTGGGTCCCTCATTGGGTCACAAGTCCTGCCAACAAACCTGCTCCAGCGTGAGCTCCTCTTTCCATGTCTCCAGAGGTCCTGCCAAGAGCCTGCTGTCCCCATCAGCCCTGGCAGAGGAGGAGGAGGAGGAGGAAGAGGCGGCACTCTCCATTGTGCCCAGCAGTCTGGGTCACAGCTGCTGGGGGAGGACAGGATCCAGTGACTGAAAACACCAGCCTGGCTGTCCTGTCTGTCCACTTGCTGTGCTCTAGAGGGATAGGTGGCCTCTCAGGGAGACTCCAGAGGTGTCTGGCAGGCAGCTCCCAGGCAGCGCTGCCTCGGCATCTGCGGTTTGCAACCACACAAACTGATCAGTGCTTAAAGCCCTCCAGCTTCCCAGTCACACTGCAAGGTGATTATTTGCTTTCGTGGAGGTGACACTAATGTAATTTAGCAGGGATCACAGCTCAGCCCCAGCCAAAAGAGTAATTGGTAAAAATAAGGGCTGTGGTGAAGCCAAGAGTAAAAAGAAAAGATAAATGTTGCAATGATCCTGATTACTCCATTGAATCAGAAATCTCACAGAGATTGGAGAGTTCACAGAGAAAGGATGACAGTGTTAGGTGTAATTTGGAAATGCGAATTATTTCCTTTACGGAAAAAAAAAAAAAAAAAAAAAAAGAGAGAGGTACTGTACTCCTTGGACATTTTCTGCGGAAAGGAAGAATTTTAGAAGGCATAAGGAGAAAGGATGTGGTGCCTTTTAGAACAGTAAAGAGCCAGCAAAGATGTGCACCATGCAGAGCCCTTTGAGCTGCCAGGGCAGCTTTCTGCTGACTGCCAGTGGCAGTGATCGTGACCAGTTTGGAACCAAGCTGCCAGTGCTCAACCTGGGTGAAGCCAGGCTTGAAGAACCCAAGTATCTCTAATAAGTATTCACCTGTTCTGAGACAATTCAGTCTAGAAAAATGCACAGCTCCGAACTCTCCAGCATGTTTTAAACTCTTCACCTCTTAGAGATGTTCAATCTGCTAATTAGACATGACAATGCTGGATTAGATAACCAATACCAAAATTTACTACTGCCTGATATAAGTTGCTTTTGGCAGTGTTCAGTGTCAGAAGCAATAACATTAGCTCTGCTCCTTTCTCACACTGCAGATAATGGAAGCTTTCAGGAAGATGAATTAAATTTCACTAACAGAAGGAGGAAAAAAAATTGCCACAGTGGAAGTCCACTTGGGTTATTTCAAAATGATCTTCTATCAGTGAGTGCAGTAATGTCCTCGTGAACGATCCTGAACCAAAAACTGAGTCAGGTCTAGGAGCAGATCACCTCCTGTCCCCTTTCTTTCTCAGAAATTTCTTCCGTTTTTCCCTTTGCTTGCAAAGTACTCTCCCAAGACTTCATTTGCACTCAGATTAAAAAAAAACCAAAAAAACAACAACTTAGTGGTTACAGAAAACACACACAGACAGATATCTAAAATGTTAGAAATTAGTCAGGCTTATATAGCCTCATAAACAAAACATAGACACTCGTGCATGAATACTGAATGTGGAGTAACTTGGGTTTTGTGCCACTCACATATACTGCACCAATGTTATAATTTCCACCTTCAAGTATTCTTAAAATGGCAATGTATTAAAATGGAAAGAAAAGTATATTAGAAACCTCACTGTTCCTTTTTAAATGCTAATTCCAAAATAGGTTTTCTCCTGGAGTACAAGTTTGGGGTTTACTTGAAAGCTGACAAGTTCGGGTAATACTACCCAGAAAAGTACCTTTTAAAAATGAAAGCAATTTCTTCCACTTGTTCACAGTCAGTCAAAGCAATTGACAACCTTCTAGAAGCTTTGCAGTCCCTTCTACCATGTTTACTGCCTTAAAACTACAAAAATTTTATTTAAAATATTACTGCTTACACCTCTGCTTTTTTCTATTTTCAATAACAATCTGCTTTGTCTAAAACTCTGAGCATCTCAGTTTTGTGGTGATGGGCTTTTATCCCTTCACATCATGGAAAAGTTTTTTTTTTTTATTCCCCCTTGCTTCCATCTTGCTCAGCCCTCTGTGCTTTACAGGGATATGTACAGCTAAGTGTATTGCATTGATGTGCAGACAGGGATTCTAAGGAAAAATGAGACCGAAGATACAACAGGAATAGATCTTGAGGTGGGAAAGTAGCTAGTTCTTCCTAAGGAAAAATAAAATGATCAACACAAAAACCATGTAGCAAAAGTTTCACCCAAATTTCCTATCCCCAGGACAATGTAAAAGCCAGCACCAAGGTTACTGGAATGTTTTACGTGTTAGGTTTGTGCTGTGGTGTACAGTGTTGATCTGAGGGAATCCCTTTGTCTGACAGAAAGATGCATAACTTTGTTAAAGTGAAAAGAAGGACTAATAGTTTATAGATTAGATGGACACTACAGCTGACATTCAATTATACAGAGCCTCAGGTGTCTTTCAGCAGAGAATGGCTGTAAATGGGAAAAAATAAACTGCCTGACCATTTAGGCTTTAAAGCCAGAAGGGGCCTATGGACATTGCCTGGCTTCTTATTGAATATGAATCACTAAATTACATTTATTCACCCCAATAACTGTACTTAGCATTATGACTTGGAGAAGATTAAACTGCTGAGTGCTGTATCAGGAAACAAGAGAAACAAGCTGCCACCTGTGCCCAAAGGATCTGCAGTGACAGGGAAAGGTGTTGCTGAGGTAGCCAGGCAATCCCAGCATATGAGCCCATTTTGTGCAAAGAAAAATGGGGAAAAATACCTGAAACATGGCAACAAACTCTTACAGGCTCCAAAACTGGCAGTTTGACCTAACCCAAGCTTTGTGCAGATCCCTGCACAAAGACAGTGCAGTGGTTCATCTCCTACAGGGCCTGCTTCTCGGGTGTATAAAAAATATTTTTTTGTGCTTTTCTCTGCCGGCTGTTTTCCGTGACCTGAGAATGCAAACAGTCTTTTTTCCCCAGCCCCAAGATCCAAGGAAAGACTGTGAGTTGTCTCTTCTGATGTTTTCATTCATTGTTTATTATTTCTTATCAATACATTCTGTTCCTGACCATCAGAGCTCTTCACTGTGCAGGTCTGTTCAAGGCACAAAACCCCGAAAATCCCCCCACAGAGGGTGGTGTGCAAATTTATACTACAATCCACAAAATCAGTATTTATAATACTTCTCCAATAACTATTATCCATGTTAGAAAATTAGACTCTACTCTAAACCACCCATAACGTGCCACCTCACTGCAGAACATGGAGCAGATGAGGAAGAAGTAAGCCCAGAAGCCACATGGACTTCTCCATCTTGTCTTCACCTGCTTACCATCCTAAAACCCCCATATATCCAAAATTCTCACCCTGTGATAAAACTACACACTATTCTACTATCTAATACACACTCTTGAAAACTCTGCTTCATTCCAGAGCCTAAAAGTCCTTTTTCCACGAACAAAGGTTAAAAACACTGTTTGTCAGTGATTTTAAAATCTCTTAAACATGCAAAGAAATATTTCTCATAATTCCAGACTCTGACACCTGCTCTGTACACTGACTTACCAGGGCTGGTGCTCCCCAGGGAGTGAACCTACAGGCAGGAGCGACCATGGGCTGAAAGTGTTGGCACTGGGTGGCCTCACTGCCCACAGTGGGCTGACCAGCTCCTCTCTTGCATTACACCTGCAGCAGAGACACACAGGGACAGTGTAAGAACCTTCACCTCTGCTGTGCACAGCCAGGAGGAGTTCCCCTCCCCGGAGATAACCCAGAACCCTCTGGATGCAACCCTGTGCCATGCACTGTAGGATGGGGAGATAGGACCACTTCCCTCACCCATTCTGGGATTCATCTGAACTGATGAAGCAGATTTTAGGGTCAGGCTATAAAGCACGAAACAAATCTAAACAAAGATCTGACTCAGCTACTAAACTGAAACAGCAGCAGCTTTGAGAAGGAAGTTGGCAGCACCACTTAGAAGTTCATGGAATGGATCCAGCTACCCTCTTCTCTACTCACTCTAATTATTTATCCCTGATCCCCAAATAGACTCCGTCTCAGGATTGCTTCAAAGAAATGTACATTTCCGTAGCTTCTCTTTCTCTTCCTTTCTAATTCACTTTTTTGACCTTACACAAAAATCTAGAGCTGTTGTCAGACACTTGACATCTGAACTACAGCCTGTATAATAATATTTAGTTTTACCCTACATACAATGAAATTTGTCTCCATATTTTTAGTAAATGTACCTGTAGTTTCTTTAGTGCAGTTTAGTTTTCTAGCAGAAGTCTCACAAAGCGCTGTCTTTTGGCTCATTTGGGGGTTTTTTTAAGATATATATAAAAAGCAGCTATTCTTTCTGTTCTGAACTTTTGACTCAAACCCTAATATTTATAGTTAATAAGGCTGGAGCAGATCAATGGACTAGCTGATCTGCAATGATGTTGGCTTAATGCCATGTGTCTCCATAAGCGTGTCCAAATGAAAAATCAGTTTCTCAATCCAAGTGTATCTAAAATACTTTTTTTAATTTTGCGTAAATTCACAAATAATACAATATTGAAGTGATTTCTTTTTCTTTAAACATACTGTACAATCAGGATAGTTAAGTGTTTTACATCAAGGCACAGCACACTGTATAATACACATATGCCTTGCCAGGCAGCAGTTTAGTATAATCCCCGAGATTTGGCAGTAGGGCCAGGATAAGTAGCATGGATCACATAAGCTGGAAGATAAATAAATAATAGATGCTGTCACATTTTATTTGAAATAGAGTTGCATATAAAAAGAATATACAATAATTTAACTTTAATAACTAGATTCTCTTTTACTATACATAACAGAAGTGTTTTCATTTGTATTAAATAAAACGTTTTCAATAGTAGGATGAAAAATTAATCTTTTTGGCGGTCTTGGTTTATGAAGAAGAGTTGCTTCCCTTAGAAATTAAAGTCGAGTTTTCAGTTTCACTGCAACCTGCAAGAAAAAAAAAAACAGAGTTTACTGACATGTTGATAATGAAATGTTAGTGGTAAAACAAGAAAAAAATTCCAACTAAATTGTTGCATTTAGTTAACACACTGAGAAGGCAGCTACCCAAGCAGAACATCTCCAAAAGCTCTTCTTCACAGTCTACACATCTCTGTTCTATTTGTAACATCTTTTTTTCCCTTTTTACACTCTTACTTGCCCTGTCTTCTCAGAGGTTACCCCTGCAGGTCTGCTATTCCCCCTGCCACACCGAGGTGTTGGTGATGCCCCAGGTTCTGTTTGGTGCCCCGTGTTTACCGTGTTCTCATCACCATCCAGCCTTCTATTTCTGGACGCTTCTTCTCCGTCTGCCGAAGGCCTTGGAGCCCACGTTGGTTGGGACGAAGTTGTTCTTTCCCACTGCCCCTGACCTGCTCAGGAAGTCTGCCAGGCGGTGGGTCACACAGGTGGCTGTGTTGCAGGCCCTCTTCTGTGCTGTGACGCTGCTTTTCAGGAGGAAAAGGAAGAGTTAGCTCTGGCAGCACCAAGCCTGCCCACAGGGAAATATCACCCTGACTGGCAAAGGCTCTTCTCTGCAGGATTAAAGGTAGGCTGGCCGTGCAGCTGGCATTTGCACCTTCTGTGCACAGCTTACGACTGCTAGAAGAAGCCTCTTTATGGTTTTCTCAATGTCAGGCTCACTGTATAAAAGCAGCGGGACTGAAGACTAAATCCAAGCCAAATTTTCAGCCACACCTGGGCTATTGCCTGCCTCCAGCCAGGCATTGTGGCCATGGAAAGGAGATGAGGAGGTTCAGATCTGGAGAATTTAAACAATCCCTGCTTCCTCCAAAAGCTCACATTTGTATTTTGCTTGAGGTACTCCTGAAAGGCAGTAGCAGATGCAGATTTTTCACTTCTCACTCCAACATCTGTGCTCCCTAACAGCCAGGAAACACATGGAATTGCAGTATCACTGATCACTACAGGAGCTTTGTCAGCTGCCCTCAGAGCTGAACCACACATAAAGACACTGCTTCCAGGTAATTAGTGAGAATGGGAGAACCTCTCTTTCCTCCAGTTAGACTTTTGTCTACTACAGAACTTCACCATGGGGCAGTTCAGACTTTGACAGTATCAGTTCTCTGCTCACAATTCAGCCTCCAGCTAACAGTTGTGCTAGATGAGGAACTTCAAGGAATATGCATTCACACAATCCTTGCTTGAAGAATTTTCTACTAAAGGAATGAGTTTTTCCTGCAGTAGGAGGGATTTTTCTCAGCTAAGCATCACAAGGCAGTTGATTAATTTTAACAATGAAGAGGTGTTTTTACAATCAATGCCAAGTTTTTTAAAGAGGCCTCTAACTACAAGACGGATGCAGAGCTGCAACAGAACCATAAAGAAATCTGGGGTTGGCTCTTAATGCAAAACAACCTAATGTAGGTGAATTGTAAATAACACAAATATTTTAAAGGTACATAAGTTTTAAATATAGTACAAAGACCTATTGTAAAATAAGAAAAGAAAAAGACCACAAAATGCTTACCTGGACATGTTCAGTACCAATTTTAAACAGGATTACATTTCTAGTTTGTTAGAATGAATATGTATGAGCCTTCCTGACTTCTTTGCTTCTCAGAGTCCCCACCAACAGGATTGCATGCATGCCTGATTACAGCAGTACGTATCAATTTATATGTAAGCTTTGACTTCTAATTTCTCTTTCAACTTTTCTAGAAGTTATAAGCATTGCCTCCCTTGAACATTAAGACCAGTTGCAAAATTTTTCTAGCCTCATCTAGAAATCTCACATTCTAAAACAGACTGTTAAACCAAGCAGATCTAATCCTTATAGAAAAATAGGTTTATTGAACAAGTGCATGGGAAAGCACAAAAGAAAGAATCTACTTGTACATTTAGCAGCCAGAAATGAAGAAATTCTTTTAGAATTTTTTTTTTTAATCAGTGTCTAAGAAAATCATTTGGAAGGTCAAGGCAGTGCTGATCATTTTTATTTATTTTTTTTCCCCTAGTTTGTTATGCATGTTATGTTCTCGGTCTTCCTAACATTAGGTCCATCTCAAACATTCTCTGTCGAAAACAGAATCAAAAGAACACAGCAAAGTTAGCAATCAAAGTTAGATCCACATGCATCAGGTTAAAAAAGGGAGAGGGGGAGAAATAAGCCTGTCTAGTTGTTTCCTAGGGGTTCCCCATAGTTTGCATAGCGTTCATGTTCCAGGTCACTCAGCACATTCCGTTTCTTGCCAGGAGTTCCAGCCCCGACGTCAGTGCGAGGGTAAGTTTGCAATTTGTGCAACTCTTGAGACAGTTTGCCCAGCACACAAGTACTCAAACTGGCACAGCGTTTGGAAATGGATTTATCCAGGCTGTAGGGGGGAAAAAAATAAAAAACATGCCCAAAGGAAGAGTAATCTCAAACATGCACATTCATGCATTTCTTCCCTACATAAAAGATCTACTGCTAGGAAACTTAAAAACTCATTCAAAATAAATCCAAACCCTCTGCATCACATTCCATGCAAGGCAAGTCCATACAAAAGCAGTCAGAAGGAAAACACTATTTGTTAATAAATCCAATTTTGCTGACAAGCAAGTCCATTAGCCTTTTAGATGCTCATATAGTCAGAGGTCAGGAAGTTGAACTTCCCTCATATCCCGCATGCTGTTCAGTGTCTCATCCATCCCCATGCATTGCAATGCAAATCCTGTTAGGATAATGCAAATGCTCCTGCATGCCTTTGGTCGGAGGGAGAGTGGCGCTGCGTGCATCAGGAGGAACACATCCCTCCTGCCAGGGACTTTCCATGCCTTACAACAGCATGCACTTGCACGACAGAGAATCCAAGAGTGACTGAGTAATCCCCTATCACTCCCACTGGGAAGACATACCTTTTGCTGCCATATTTTAACACAACCTACTCATTCAAGCTCAAATCGCCCTCCACTTTCAGAAGTAAGAGACAGATAGAGGCAGGTTAACTAGGTGGAAGCCATTCTCTTGACACCAACACTAGGATGTCTCTGCAGTATCATCCTTTACCAGTTAGCCCTAACCCCAAGAAAACAAAAAGATCTTGACCTGCAGAGGGTTGCCTCAAATGGCTTTTGCTAAATATCAAACATGTAACACTCCCACATTGCTTTTCTGCTGCCCAGGATTGCAGTCCTTACCTGTTCCCCTCAGAGGCTTGCTCCAGCTCTTCTGCTGTCATCTGTATGAACTCTTTCACCAGCGCATTTAATAACCGCCGAGCTTCGTAATCACTGAGAGTCACTCGATCCGTTACAGACTCCAAGCCAGGTCTAGGCAGAGGCAAGGGAAACAGGGTGAATAAACCCCAGGCTGCTGCAGAGAGAGGGGTTTGACAGGCTGGGTGTCATTGACAGTGCCTTTGACAATGCAAAACCCGATGCGCTCCCCTCATGCACAGCGTTAGGCAGTTTAAAGATGGAATCAAAATGCCACAGCACAAAAAAGCAGCCACCTTTCTCCTTCACTGTGGTCTGTTTCCCTCCTACACCTCTCAAGAATATTAAGCATTTTCATATCATTCAGACAGAGCACTCAGCAACAGGACGAGCTTCTTACCTGACTGGGGCTGCCTGGAAGCTGTCCATCTGGCACACAACCAAGGCATAAACAGCAAGGAAAGATGAAATCTTCAGCATAACCATGATTTCCTCTCTACAACAAAGAGGTACATCAAGCAATGGCTGTTTTCCAACCCTCTCAATCCTGCAAGTTCCACTAAAGAGGTCATTGCTTCCTAGCCACAAGTAGCACAAATATGAACAGCTTTACATTTCAAATTCACCTTTTCATTTATTTTGATTGTTGCTATTGTGTTTTAGTTTTCTCAAAATTTTATGGTAGCTTGGCAGTATTAGAGGGCAGAAAAATGTGGCTTTTCAGACCTGCAGCTGTTTGCATTCAACTTGAAGTAGTTTTCCTCAAACTGACAGAAAATATCTCCCTCTAACTACTGCACACAATGTCATAGACTGTGCGTCTGACACAGACAGATACAAGCCAGAGGATAAAACAATAAGTTTTGAGAACCAAGTGCCCCTGTTAGCACTTTACCTGAAGCTGCCTGCTTCTTGACAGCCAGCAACTAACACCCCAGTTCAGATTACACCTAGAATTAGGTAGCTTAATTTCAATAAATATTTCTACTTTGAAACCAGAGAAGAGGATATGTCAAAAATCAGGCATAAGCACAAAAGCTGTAAAAACATCTATCATTGAAGATTTGAGATACACCTCTCTCACAGCATCAGTGTCTCGGACTCCCAAGGCGCACACCACAACCACCACATCATCCTCATTTTTGCCAGCTCCCGGTACTCGACGGGAACTATGAGCCCGCTTCCAAAGGATGCCCCTCTTCCCCGCGGCTCCCTGGCCGTGCCCTTTGCCGCAGCACTCCATCCTGGCCGGACACGTCACGTCGCATCGGTGGGGTGAGGAAGTGACCGAGCGGTGACTGTCACTGTCGCCCCCCGCCTTGGCTCCCGCTGCCCCGCGTACACATGAAGGAGGCACCAAAGCCCCGCGCCCCGGCAGAGACTCGGAGCTGCCGCAGCCCTCCCCGTCTCGGGGAGCCGCTTACCGGGGTTGCGGAGCGCAGGAGCGGTGCCGGTGTGCCGGTGTCGGTGTCGCCGCCGATCCGCGGTGTCACGCACTGCCCGCCGCCCCCTTTATACCTGCCGCCGCCGCCGCCTGCGTGGGCGCCCGCGCGCGCCCGCCAGCCAATCACCGCGCCGGCCGCCCGAAGGGGCCGGCTCCGCCATTGGGCGCCAATTGGGCCCGGCGGTGACGTCATGGCCCGCTCCTTGAGAGTCCCATTCACAAAAAATCCGCGGCGCGGGGCGAGCGAGGCGCGGCCGGGGCGCTGCGCAGGGCGGGGCGGGGGAAGGGGGGAGCGGCTCCCGCTGCACCGCTCACGCGTGGCGACCTCTGCAGCGGTGGGACCGCATTGCAGAGCGGGGCCGCTCCCTCCCCGGGAATTCCCGCCCCCCCCCCCCCCGGCCGCCAACGCCGCTCCGGCGCGCAGCCCGGGTGTGCCCGTTGCTCTCCCGGCGCCCCGACTGCAGCCGCGTGTGGGTGCCGGGGGTTCCGCACCGCCGGGGTGTGCAACGGGGGCAGGCGGGCTGCAGCGCTGCCAGAAGGAACCCCTCAGTTCCTCGGCGGAGGAGGGAGCGCTGGCGGCGGCACCCGCCCCTCCTCACCGGGGCAAGGGACAAGAGGCGCCTGCGAGCAGCCCCGTGGCGGCGGAGCGGCTCCCGTGCTCTGCCCCACCGGGCGGTCGCACCGCCCCCCCCGGGCCGCGGAGTAACTCCGCGCTCCGAGAGGAAACCATCAGCATCGCCACCATCTCCATCACACAACTTCAGGGGCAGGTGCAGCGCCTTTCCTAAGCGCACGGAAGAGGCGCCCGGGAAGGGGGGCTCGCCCCCCGCGCTGCCCGGCGCTGAGCGCCGCCGGCGGGGATTACCGGGCAGCTGCGCGCCGCCCATGCATCACCCGCCGAGGACCCTCTGTCACGGCGGCACCTGCCTGCTCAGGATGTTTGCCCGGCCGGGTGTTTGCCCAGGCGCAGCAGGCACCGGCCCGGCGGGGGTGGCCGCGGGGACACTCGACACGGGGGGGACGAGAAGGTGCGGGCGCGGGAAGAGTGACAAGCGGTCCGGGAGAGATGCTCTGCATCTCTCTGCTCCCGAGAGACCGGGAGCGCCTTTCCTGCCCGCCCGAAGTCGCTGGGCGCTGGCCGAGCACGGCGGCACCGGCAGCCCCGCGGCACACGGGCTGCCCAGCCGGCGATGCCCCGGCGGGCGGTGGCCGGGCGGGGATGCGCAGGGTCCCCCACCGTCCTCGGGACCCCCGATGTGACGCGGCTCTGCCGGTCCCCGCCCCTGCCCTCACTCCCCTGCATCGCTTCCAGGCACGGCCGGTGACAGCGCTGGGAGCCGCCTGTGCCGCTGTCGCCGTCCCCGGCGGGGACACCGCGGCGAGCAGAGCCCCGCGCAGACTGCGCGACCGCGCAGGGAGCAGGTGACCAACACGGCTGGATGGCGCGTTTCGCTGTTCCTGTGCATGGGGAGCTTTCCTGTGAACATCCCGGCAGCTCCTCGTTTGTGTTTTTACAGCCGCCCATGGCAGGGTCCCTCTCCGCGGCAGGAGCCGCGCGTTCGCCGGGAGGTGGATAAATTTCAGGAGAGCCGCGGAACGGCTGATGTTTTGTTGATGAGATTTTAGCTAGGAAGTTAAGGAAAAAGAAGCACATACAGAAACCACTGGCGAGGGGCTGCAGTCCGGGGAGGGATCACTGTGTCCATCGCCATCCGCCTTTCGGGGTGCCCCGGCCCGCTCCCCTCCCAGCGCAGGGACGGCCACCGGCGGGCGCTGCCCCGCTTCGCCACCCTCGTTTTGCACCCACTGCAAAACCCTCTCGGTTTTGGGGGTCTGGGTTCTGCTTTTTTCCAAGTGACAATCCAAACCACTTTTGGGTTTTTTTTTTTCCTAGGTTGATTTCTTTCCCCCCACCAACACGTCTTCGTAGCCCTTCACGAGCTGCAGCCCTCGAGGGGATGGCAGAGGGGATGCTACCTGGAAGGTTTTCTCCCCCCTACGCTCTGCCAAATTTGAAAGTTCGTTTTTAATAGCAGGTCCCTCGCACATATGCTCACCACGGGAATCACCCGGGAGAAGCAGTCTAGGTATTTGATTTAAAATCTCTTCCGTTTTCACAACTCCTGTTCTGGTTTTAAGGTAGTTTTTCTGAGGATGCATTTACAAATATTAGGTAGCACCTAAAGGAATGGCTCGGCTTTGCTTTTTGCTGTTTTAATGTGATTAATACAATTACACCAACAGAAATAAAGTGCAGGAACTTAAATGGCTGAACTTCCAGTCTGATATTTCTCTTTAACTCCACTCTTCCTTTTCTCTTCCTGTGCTAACAGTTATTCCCCATTCCTTTGGGGAATTATTTACTCCTTATCCACATAGAATATTCCCGGGTTTAAAGTTAAAACAATAAGATTCCAGACGATTCTGTTGTAATAGTGCATTCCAGTTTCCTCCTTTTGGGAGGAAAAAAGCTAACTTTTGCCTTGTGCTTGAGTCCAGTCAGTTCAAGCCCTTCTGCTGCCAGTGTGGCTCGGTCCAGGGCTGGAGCCAGTGATTACAGGATTTCAGGTGCCAACATTTCTACTTTAAGCTTTCACAGGAAGGAGTGTAAATTTAAACCAACAGGTACGAATGCCAATAGATCCACTCCTGTGCACGTAGAGATGATGTAGCACTGGGATGTTGGCAGGCACTTTGGCTGCTCCTCGCCAGCGCTAATGGAGGGACTCCCAGCTGGAATGCTTGTCCTATTTTCCCCCTCCCCCTCAGCTATATGTCATCTGGTCTCCCCAAACACATTTTCTTTTCACAAATATCTCTTCTCTTGTACATGAGATGGAGAAGAAGGGCAGTTGACCAGCTTGTCTATATTTGAAGCTGTAAAAAAGAGACAGGAGTTTCACAGGGTGACGTTCTTCTGTTGCTTGATAAATCCAAAACTAGATGTTAAGAGTTCATGGAAAATCTAGCAGAGAGGGGTACTTTGCAGCATTGCACTAAGACAATGAGACATTTACTGAAACAATCTGTTCCAAGGGACTTCTGCCTTTTTCAGTGCTGGGTACAGGTTCAAAGCAGATTAAATAAAAAGCCACAGAATGACTGGGGGTTTTTTATTTATTTTAAGAAATCAGATTATCTAATGCAACCCCCAGCTCCAAGCAAAAGGAATTTCATTTTAAAATAAATTTGTTTTTATTTGTAGAACATAAGAAAAATCTGGTATATTTTATAGTGGCTTTCTCTACACTAGATGCAACTTCTTACAATATTTTACTCTGATATAATTCAACCAATACATTTAAACATGTGACCATTTTTTCTACTGTAAATATTACTATTACGTTGAGAAGTCACAGACAATGTCGTGAAGTTCTGAAATGCTACCAGCTGGCTTGCTGGTAAATAAAAATATCACATTTGTATATTATAGTGCAATTTTTGTTCAATACTAAAATGCAATTATTCAAGAATGATAAGACTGTGAGCTGCACAGGTAAAATCTTCATTCCCATGACTGGTTCATATCAGAGAAAAATGGACCCTACAAAAATGAAAGGGGAGACAGTGATGAGATCATGATCCACAAACACAGCAAGTTCTCCAGAAGGAAGGTGAGTGTGATTCAAGTCTCTGCTCTCTCTAAGTTTGTTCTTCATAATAACTAACTAATCAAGATTTTTTCAGGCAAGGACAAGCCATGATAAAGCCATCTATAAAAATCACATGCTTGTTCTTCATAAGGAGAACCTGGGGGAGTCAATTCTCTGAGATTTTGGTAGATGCATGCTCTTTCTGATTCCAGGATCCTGTCTCCATGAACAGCCAACAAACACTGCTCCTTAAGAAGATTTTACAAGCCATGTGGGGCAAGATGAGCAGAGCTAACTTTCTAATATTTCATTGTAACCTGTTCTGCAGAAAATTAAATAAGCCAAGCCAGAGTTAATGGTGGTGTGCTGCTGTAAAAGCAAGCTGTATGTTAGCAGAAGTATCTTGTTTGAGGCCTGGGAGGTAATCCTTACTCTACTTTTTGCTGATAAGATCTAGATTAAAAAGACTTGGGCAAGTTGGAGAAAGACCAGAAAAATGCCAGTAAGGGTTATCAGAGATCCCATATAATGATTTAGGGATACAAACTGAAAGATCAGGGAAACATAACAGAAGGAAAGACTATGGAGAAAAGCGATAACAAAAATATAAATACTTGTCATGAAACAATAACAATCTGCCATCTGGTTCTGTATTACATATATAAAGTCTTGAAGGGCAACGAAGGAGACACCACACATGAGAAAAGCTTTCTACGACTGAGATTAATGACAGACAAAAATAGGTTGCGTTGCAGTTATGGCACCTCTTTCAGTGGAGGATTTCATGGCATGTTACTCTAACATCTGTCAGGAGTGACATATATAGGTGAGCTGCTCTGGGAAAGGAGCACAATCCATTACATTTGTTCTCTTCATATCTTTCTCCTCCAATTTCTGTGACACCACAATTTGAATAGCTGGAGAATGGCTTAAACTCTGAAACCAACACTATAACTTTTGGAGTCATTTGGTTTTGCCAAACTTACATCCCTAATTGGTCAAATTATTTCCTCAATCCTGCTCCCATAGTCTCTGAAAAACTATATTCAGATTTAACATAAGTTTACATCAAGCTTATCCACATAAATGATATTGTGTCAATCTATCTTGCGGTTTGGTTTGAATTTGGCACAAAAAGAAAAGCTTATTTTTTATAAAAATGCAGTACTTTCCTGAGAACCAGAACACTGATATAAATCCCAACACTAAAGCATTTCCTTTTTAATGGACATTAAATCTGGATTTAGGCTGCTTCAGCACCTGCTTTTGAGAAAGTGGAACTGCTGTTGAGCTAATTAGTGAAAAATCTATGAATCACTCTGGAAGCAAATTTTCATCCAAAATGCCTTAGAAAAGCTCCAAGACTGATTTATGAAAGACACTTTAAACAGAAGATCAGCGTTGATTTAATCTCCTTGAAGTCTTCTCATCGCACTAAAACCCCAAAAGATTCAGTAGGTTTTGTGACAATTTATATACGGCAATATATTCAAAATGCACTTTGGAATAATCCTTTAAACCACACTGGGCCACTGCACTGAGGTTTGCTTGGCCAGGCAGCAGGGGCAGACCACAGGGAAGTTTGCCATGGCTTTGTCATCTTCTGTCCTGCCTTAGCACAGCTCAGCCTCCGAGGCTCCAGCCCTCTCCTGCCACCTGGAAACACATTCCCTCCCTTTGATAACTGGCACAATTCCAGTTCTGTCCCAAGCTGTACCTCCAGCAGGCTGACAAGGAGAACCCCTCACACTCAACACAGGCAGGGTCTGACTTGCAGCACTACCAGGATAGCACTGAGGGGATGAACTACAGGGGAAAATCTCACCCTGAAAATATTTCAAAATCAGTTAAAAAAAACCTTTTCAGACCTACTGGCACTCCATTTTCTTGCATTCTGCAGGTAAAATGAGAGTTGAAAAAACAACCTCAAAACAGAAAACTAATCCTGTTAAGCAATAGCATGGTTATAAAACTTTGATTTCATTGCTTGCACAAATGCTGTGATACTATCTTATATATTGTCAGAGCACGTCAGCGAAAATAGGGTGAGAAACTGTTTCTCAAGCCCTCAAGTTAATCCTTGTTTGTTCGTTACAGAATGCTGGAAGAGTGGAAGTCCTCGTGTCATTTCATCCTTTGACTTGCCAGTACTGAGCTCTAATGAAGCCACAGAATAACTTAAGAGTTTTCCTCAGTCTGCACGGAACCATACAGTTGTCCTGACATTGTTAGGTCCTACAGCACTGATTTAGCCTCTGCCTTCAGTGAAATTTGGGGCTAAAAAAGATCTCTCTTCTTTCAGTGCTGGTAAACAGTATGTGAAGGCAAAGGCTATTCCAACATAATATTTGCTAATCTACTTTCAGCAGAGTTTCTCGGAACCCATAATCATACAAGACCATCAATTAAAAAGATGAATTTCTAAATTTATGCATAGAATTGACCTAAGTATTCTCTGAAAGAACCAGAAAATACAACTTGCCAAAACTATTTTGAAGTTAAGCCAGTCTCTGAGCCTTCTGAGTCTGCTTGACAGACATGAAATGTTTAGGCAGAGTGGGACTGTGCTGAAGGAAAAGAATGTGACTGAAGGAAAAGGTGAGGGGTTTCTCAGCAATCAATCACCAAATTCACAAGGGAAAACATCAGAAGTGTTTTTCTGTTTTAGATAATCTGTAAAACACCCGCATCATTACAGGCTTGGCTCAGGAGATAATTGTAACATGGAAGTTGATCATTCACTATGATGACATAGGTTAAAAAAGAGCTTTGTGAGTGTAATAGATAACATCTGCACATGCCTCTAAACTTGTCAGTGGGCTTATGAAATTAATTTCTTTCATGACAAGCATGCCTGTTTTACATACATCTGCAAAGATCTCTCTCTTTTCCCCCATCCACCATCAAAGACAAGGAGCAACATCTTCACACATCTGTCTATAAAGAAGTTGTTTTCCTGCACGTTATAAATCACCATGATTTCACTGAACAAGAGACATTACTATAGGAATGAAAAACACTTTAACCTGATAAAGGTTTACCTTGTTTTCTAGCTACAACGTCAACTCTTTAGAACAAGAAAACCAGAGCCTGTTTCAAATTTGTAGCTAAATACAAGCTTGTGAGATCTTTATTGGAACTTGGAAACAACTTAAGTTTTCTCCTCAGAGTAAATCAACAAAATCTTAAAATTGCTGCTCAGAGAACAGCCACTCCTGGCAGAATAGTTCTTCAAAAGTCAAAGCTATATATCAATACATGTAGTCAAAGAATACAAAGCCAAACAATTGCTTTCTGATTTTCTGGAGAGGACAGGAACATAATCATTTCCTGTTACTCCAACTTCTGCTTACAGAATTTCCAGTGCAAAGTAATTGTAAAACTTGATGACTAGAATGTTTTAGAATTTAATAAAGATACATGCTGTAATGGGTTTCTTTACTCAGCTGTCATTTTTATAATTGAAATAAAAAAACCTTTATTCATCCTAGAAGTTTGCTCATTTGATCATCCATGATTAAGAGGAGTAAAATGTTCCCAAAGAAGCAATTCAGCACAAGCTGCCCACACAATTCTGAAGGAATGAATGAATGGATGAATGAATGAAAAAAAAAAAAAATTAAAAATAAAAAGATCAATCAGAAACTGGCAAGGAGTCCTGTGCTTGGACAGCAGTTGGAATCTTGCATCCCTAAACCTGCATCCTTAAGTGATTTCATCCGTCTACAAGGGTTTATTTATCACTTACTTTTGACAAGTTTCAGTCATCTTTGTCTATGCTGGTGCTTTTTACCTCCATTTAATCACTCATCTTTTAGAGGTTCTTGGACCTTTAATTTTGGTTGATTCACCTTCTTTGGGCATTTGGCTTGACCAAAATGGATATTATTTTTCTGCAATCATGCTCTTCAGTTTCCCTTCCTCTCTGTCACAGTGGTTAACATCACCATTTCTTCTCCATCCCCACAGCTCAAACACTATGGTAAGGTCAGTTTTTACTGTTCTCTGCTTGAAGAGAATTGTCAGATGTTTTGGCTTTCCCCCCACTACAAATCTATTCCTTCCTTTTTAGTCAAATATTTGGACTTTTCTTCTGTATCCTTTTTCCCCCTCTTCTTTGTTCTTTCCTATACCATTTCCTCCCCTTTTTCCCCCTTCAAAATGCTTGCTGCCAAAACTGTTAATCACCTTTCTTTCCTTACACAGGTGGAAAACATGATCATCTAAAACTTTGGGCATTAAACATTTAAATAACAGAACACTGAAAATAAACTGCAAAAGTAAATTGAAGCAATAGTACCTCTTCCTATGTTTTCTCAGATACTTAAGCACATGCACATCTCACTTTACTCCTTGGCAATTTCTCTTCATTCTTCCTCTGACTGGAGGCAGCCTGAGGTCCTGAATCTCCTGCCCTTTGGTAAGAATTCTTTACGCACTGATATTGAAAATACTGGTATTTTTTGCAGATTTGACCCAAATAATTAAAACACCAGGCAGTATCACACTGAAATAAAGGATGAAGAAATAACTTGGAAAAAGAATGAAAAAAATAAACCACCAGTAGGGCTTAAGCTACTTTTTTGTATTCTTACAAACTTGGTAAGATTTTGATACAGGATGCTGGCTTTGACACAGGCTTTTAATGAGCTCCATCAGCATAAATTCCTCATATGTTTAGATCTTATCAATGTTCCTAAAAATCTGTGTACACCTATTAAGATGAATTCAACAAGAAAGACATCTCAAGTCAGAAACACATGGCAGCAGAATAGTAATGAGCCAGGAATGCTTCCATTATTCCTAAAATTGCTTGTAAAATAGTAGCAACGTAACACCAAAACCAGTGTGAGTGGAAACAAATCTGGGTTTGTTTAGGAAGTATTTTTGCCAAGAATATCACATGGCACAGCAGCATTGCTCTGTGACCTCTGCCTTACCAACCTTGGCCTCTTCTGCAGCTCAAGCCCTCGTTCCTGAGCCACCAACCCGCTAAGTAACAGCAGCTTTTGCTCGTTCTTTGTGAGATCTCCGTGCTGTTTGGTCACACGGAGCGGGGACATTCCCCACTGCGGGCCCTTCCCTGCTGCCGGCCAGTGCTGGTCAGTGATCCCAGGCCAGGCTGCACAGCACAGGGAATCACGGCATCACCCCTGGAGCTGCCTGCATCACCCAGCTGCTACCAAAAACCCGTAAGGTACACATCTGCCAGCGGGAATCACAGCGGGATCCATCGGCCCAAGGCTCCCCAAGCCTGCAGCGTCTCTCTCTGGGCAGGACATCTCGAAACCGTGCGTTTGAGATTCCACAGAGACTTGGCAAGGAGCAGAGAGAGCTGCTGGCTCCGCGGTGCACAGCCAGCGGCGCGTTTCAACAGCGCGCAAACCCCCAGGGGGACCGACTCCGGGGGATAGGCCAAAAAAAAAAAAAAAAAAAAAAAAAAAAAAAAAGAAAGTAGCAAGCAAACCAGCCGAGAAGCAGAAGCGGTCCTGACGCGTCGGGCGGAGCCTCCGCGGGCCAATGTGCGGCGGGGGGACGGGGACCAGAGGAGGAAGCGGCGGCGGCGGCGGGGCCGATGCGGGCGGTGGCGGCGGAGCCGGGGGCGCTCCCGGGCGCGGCGACAGCGACAGCGGGCAGCGGTACCTGGCTCCTGCTGCTGGCGGCAGCGCTGTCGCTGCTCCTGTCGCTGGTGGTGCGACAGCTGCTGAAACAGCGGCGGCCGCCCGGCTTCCCTCCCGGCCCCGCGGGGCTGCCGCTGCTCGGCAACATCCCGGCGCTGGGCGCCGAGCAGCCGCACGTCTACCTGCGGCGGCAGAGCCAGATCCACGGGCAGGTACCGCCGCCCCGGGGCCCCGCGGGAGCGGGGAGGGCCGGCCCGGGCACGGGGAAGCGGCGGGAGCTGCCAGCCTGGCACGGCCCCGCCGGGATCGGGATGGAGCGAGGGGTCCGGCAGAGCCGTGCCTCCGAGACCTGCAGCGCCCTGCTTGAGATACGCACAGCCCGCCGGCATAACTATGGATAAACGCTTTTGCTTGGTTTTTTTTCTAATGCTGCTTTTTGCTCCCCCCCCCCCCTTTTTTTTTTTTTTTTCCCACCAGTTTCCTCTTACGAGCTTTGTGAAAGTTAACTCCGAACTAGATCTAACACCGATTTCGGCAATTAAAAAAAAAAAAACCAACTTAAAAAGTAAACGTTCTTCAAGCAAAATACTAGGACAAGTAGAGTGGAAATAAGAAGGGGAATGTGTTGTCAGATACACCAAGCTTTTTACTTGCCTGGAATGCTGTACGGAGTTTTAGTCATCTGCTCTGCTAATGGATCCCGCAGAATCTGAGGGAACTTAGAAACAGCACATTAGGATGTAGGAGACTCTGGAAAAATACAAAGGGTTGGGGTTTGGGTTTTTTTAAAATCATTTGTGATGTAGGAGTAATGACAAATAAGCTAGACCAAAGTATACAAAACTCACAAATGGTTTGCAGAGGTACACCGGGAGTGTCTTCCTGACACATAAAGAAGAGCCATTGTTACCGTGAAAATACCAAGTTTCCTAAAATAAAATAGTCATAGAAACATAGAGTCATTTAGGTCGGAAAAGACCCTTAAGATCATTGAGAGCAACTGTTAACCCAGTATTGCCAAGTCTGCCACCAAGTGTCCCCAAATGCCACATCTACACAGCTTTTAAATGTCTCCAGGGATGACAACTCCACCACTTCCCCGGGCAGCCTGCTCCAGTGCCTGATAACCCTTTGGGTGACAACCCAGTTGCCACAGAATGTATAATTAGGCTAACACAATTTCATATTGGGGAGGTCACCAGCTGTGACATGGAGAAAAATCTGAAGATTTATAATGGTAAAAATACAGATTTCTAATGCTGAGGGAATGTGTGGAAAGGGATCTAAGGTTTCAGTCTTGAGTTTAGGTCCAGTTTTAATTTTTAAAACGTAGATTCACATTTTTATTAGTTGGTTTTTATTTTTCTATCCTGGATGTGCCTTCTGCAGGCTGTACCTTTCTCCAAAGCACCTTGTGCTAACCACTTGTGGAAATGGGAGCTGAACCTACTGGGCTTTGCTCTCAGTTGTTGGCTGTCACCCTTGGCTCTCACTCCTCTCTCAGGACTGTATGCAACTGTCCCCAGTCCTTAATTTGGGGAGCTGGTTTCTTTAGGTTCACAGCAAAGTATAGAATGTAGTGTGGGCTGATAAACTTTATCTTTTAACAAAGCAAATCAGCTCACCACAGACTCCCCTGTGTAATGCCACAGCTGTCCCACCTCTGGTCACCTGTGTGCCCTGCTGAAGGTCATTCAGCTTTGCATTTCACATTGATATTTAGTGTTGCCTCACTTTTTCATTTCTTGTTCTCCAGATTGAGTTATAATAGCATTTAACATTTTTATTCCCTTTTTTCCCCCCCACAAAGATCTTCAGCCTTGACCTCGGGGGTATATCTGCTGTTGTCCTGAATGGCTATGATGCAGTGAAGGAATGCCTCGTCCATCAAAGCGAAATTTTTGCAGACAGGCCTTCTCTCCCCTTGTTCAAGAAGCTGACAAACATGGGAGGTGAGAGCTAATGTCTTCTGTATAAAAAAAAATACTTTTGTCCCATAGATGAACAAATCATGTGAAGCATCTGCTTTAGCCATTTTCTCTACTTGACATCCTTTCATAAAATACCTGATGCTTCTTTAAAGATATCGCTTGGAAGGGATTGTCACTCGTGGACAATGTCCCATAGCAGGATGTCTGAAATCTTTTGTCTCATTTTTTGTCTTGTTGAATAATTTTCTTATCTTATGGGGGAAGAAAAATAAAGCATTGCATAAAATACTGTGTCAAAATATTTTTTCAGGCTTACTGAACAGTAAATATGGCAGAGGATGGACAGAACACCGCAAATTAGCTGTAAATACCTTTCGAATTTTTGGATATGGTCAAAGGTCCTTTGAACACAAAATTTCAGAAGAATCTCTGTTTTTTCTTGATGCCATTGAAACATACAAAGGCAGACCCTTTGATCTTAAGCACTTGATAACAAATGCTGTTTCAAACATTACTAATTTGATTATTTTTGGAGAACGTTTCACATACGAAGATACTGAATTTCAGCACATGATTGAGATTTTTAGTGAAAACATTGAGTTAGCTGCTAGTGCTTCTGTATTTTTATATAATGCTTTTCCTTGGATTGGTATCTTGCCATTTGGGAAACACCAGCAGCTGTTTAAAAATGCAGCTGAAGTCTATGAGTTTCTTCATGAGCTTATTGAACGTGTCTCTGAAAATAGGAAGCCTCAGTCACCTCGACATTTCGTAGATGCATATTTAGATGAGATGGATTGCAATGGAAATGACCCAGAATCTACATATTCCAGAGAAAATTTAATTTTCTCCGTTGGAGAACTCATCATAGCTGGGACAGAAACCACAACAAATGTTTTAAGATGGGCAGTGTTATTTATGGCTCTTTATCCAAACATTCAAGGTAAGAAATTTGATATTTTGAGAAACTGATTCACTTTCCTATTGCAAATTTCAAATGCTTTTTCAAAGCAGTGCATTGATCCATAATCATCACCAAAAAAAAGCTTTGTATATATTATTGTATTGTATCATTTACCAAATATACTATGGACAGAGGTGGAAAGCTTGTTTTAAAGGCAAGCAAAGAGGATATCAAAAGTCAAGTGTCAAGATAAGAGTTTAACATCTTATTTTGTGAACACACAAAAGCTTTTATGAAGCTTTAATACTTTTAAGTATTTCTAATATATTTTAGTTTAGCATTGTGATGCATGATCTGTTGTTGGCAGATGTACTAATCTATGTAGTTAATAAATAATAAGAAAATGTAATTAAATATGAAAGTAATAAACTAAATTAAAAACGTACAAGTGTCAGCAAAAATGTAAATCAGGTTATGGTTAACAATTAGGTACAATTCTTTCTATCTTAAGTGCCCCAGTTCACAACAGATTTACATACGATAGACAGGAATACTTATACTTTGGGAAGAACAGAAATGACATTTAAAAATAAAAAGAAGTGTTACAGTCATTCCAAAGTAAGACAGCAATAGATGTCTCTGAGTGTTAGCTCAGACATTTTGAGGAGAAGTTTGGATTCTAGAAGTGAACAGTCACGTTTCTGGTTTCACTGCCTCCACTTCTCTTTTCCTGTCAAACCCTTGGCAATGTTTGGTTCAGCTGGGGCTTCCAGGATTTGGAGGAAGTGTGGCCCAGACAACTTGGAAAGTTACTACTGCTACTTTGACCAAAAAATATCACTTTGTTATCAATTTTACCATTGTTTCAGAATGGGGATAACAACACTAACCATGGATAGGAATATAGAGTCCAAATTTAAAAGCTTGTAAGTGGCTGTTTTTTATATAAGATACATCATGTTTCAGTATTCTTTTAAAATGTATATACACACACACAAATACTTAAGCTTAAATTAAAATGTAAAGGCTATTACAAAATAAACCTCAGCTTTTATTCCTAACAGGACAAGTTCAAAAAGAAATTGATTTTGTCGTTGGCCCAAACAAAATGCCCACCCTGGAAGAGAAATGCAAGATGCCCTACACGGAGGCTGTTCTACACGAGGTTCTGAGGTTCTGTAACATAGTCCCACTGGGGATTTTCCATGCAACTTCCAAAGACACTGTTGTGCGTGGTTACACAATTCCTGGAGGCACCACAGTCATTACAAACCTCTACTCAGTTCACTTTGATGAAAAATACTGGAGCAATCCAGAAGTGTTTTTTCCTGAGAGGTTTTTGGACAGTAATGGGCAATTTGTCAAGAAAGAGGCGTTTATTCCTTTCTCCCTAGGTAAGGGCAATTCCTTCCACTGTTCCTTTTCATAAATCCAGAGATGTATAAAGTGTAAGGAATGGCAATAAATGGACAGAATGATATCCTCAGTTCTGATTGAAATATATCCAATAAAATTCTGTTTAAAGATATTCAATATAATTCACTCTGGAGGTGCCAAATTTTAGCAAAACATCTTTTATATAGATGTGTTATATATGAATTAATAAGAATCCTCCTTACAAAGTTCTAATAATTGCCAGTTAATAATGACTGGCAGCAGATGTAATTAAGGAAATAGTAGGGGGAAAAGGCTAAAATTCACAATAGCATTTTTTAAAGCATCTTCTATCTAGAGTAGCACTTCAAGACAACATACAGTAAGTAATAAGTGTATCTAAATCAATTCAACAGAATTGGTTTCAATGGCATTCGTGAGCAACAAATTCTCTAAAACCAGTTTCTTAGTGTAAATTATCATCTATCCTTCTTACAAAATACTACCACCAGGTTCACACAGCACTCCTAGAACACAGAAATGTCCATTCCTATTCATCATAAGAGGGAAAATGCGACTGAAGATACCTTCAATCTTTTTAAAACCTTTTCTATTTCAATTCAGGAAGAAGACATTGTCTTGGAGAACAGCTGGCTCGAATGGAAATGTTTTTGTTTTTCACCTCGTTGCTACAACGATTTCACCTGCATTTTCCTCATGGAGTGATCCCAGAGCTCAAGCCGAGATTAGGGATGACTTTACAGCCACAGCCGTACCTCATCTGCGCCGAAAGGCGGTGAAGGAAGGGCTGAGATGGGCAGGGTGAAGCACAGTGCTCCAAGCTACAGCTCAGGATCCACTTGGCCTTCTATTCCTGAACGTGGTCAAGCTAGAATAACAAAAATTTAAAGGACTGATAGTTTCTTTTTACTTGGTTTTCACAGAAAGAAAACAAACCTGAGTAAAAGGTGTGGAACACGTCCTGTGTGAAACTGATGTTTTTACTCCAGAAGACTTTGTTGAATCTACCTTCTGATACAGTTTTTAAATATTTAATTAGCAAGCCATTTTACTTTGAGAGGATATTTTCATAATCATGGAGAATATGGCTCAAAATGTTTATGCTTGAATCCATGGAAATATCATTTACATTATTCTAGTTAAGCTGTTCTTTATAATTATCCATTAAATTTCCATAGCTAAAAGGGCTTTAAAAGGCATCTATTTAAATATCTGTATCCAAGAATAAACAATATTTTCCAGCCTTGAGAAACAGATTGTCTATTAAAGCATTTTAATCCTTCTTTCTCCTTGCCCTGTCTTCCCAGTTGGTCATAACTTTCTAGTGAATCAGATAACTGAGAATTCGCTTTTAAGATCTTTTTACTGGCTTGCCTCTCACTTGGTATCATACACAAAGTATTCAATTATTGCCATACTCCTGACAATCACAGGGCTTTTTTTCTCCAGTATATTGCATTTCAGGACATTTGTCCTCCACTACCTCTCAATACCAAGTACTATGTAATGATTAATCTCTGCTTAAATAGTCTGGAAAAGTCAGCATGTGTGTTACCAGAGTCACATGCAACTATACTATGAGTAAAAAAAAAAAAAAAACTGCTCGCCCTTCTGACCAGAGGAGAGACTTTTTGGGGAGGTCAAGATCAATAGAATCTTGAGAAACAGAATTTAAATGAATTTTATGCACAAACTTTAGGTGTAAAGGCTACACTTGTCTTCTGCCAGCTTCATTTATAATTCTTGCCAGCTCTTGCTTTGTGATTATTGGTAGATAAAGATTTGTGTCTGCAGACTTTGCAGGAGCAGCTGAAACTCCAAATGCAGTATTTAGTGCCCTCTGTGTGGGGAGAGAGGGCTCAGGACAGGGTTCATTTAAAAAACAAACAAGCAGCTGTTTAAGGACAGGACTGAGTGTTTGACCTCTGTATCTTTACAGAGATATTGCTACAACTTAGAACTGCAGGAAAGTTGAAAGGCAGGAATTGGTGTTTGTCTGCTGACCTGATGTTTTCAGCTTATGCTGAGGAGAAAAAACTTCCTTTCTTTTGAAAGGGCAAGAAAAAAAGTAGAGAGCTGATACCAGTCCACTCACATAACAGCATGTTATGATGCAGATGCAGCAGGTCCAGGTTATTTTACCCACAAGTCTCACAGAGAGCAGCTCTAACACAAGTTCCTGTTTCTCTGAAGAGGCTGGGCAGGCTACTCCACTTCCTGAAAAAATGCCTTTTGTAGAGAAGATTTAAAACTCAGAGGAAGGAGGCAAACCTGATTGCTATGCATTTGGCACACCATGCAAACTGAATAAACCACTCCTAAGCCATTGGCAAGCAGTGGGGTTAGGAGTCATGGTTTGTCTGGATACCAAGTAGATGTTGTGTGCTTGTGAAATGCCTCAGGAGAAATCGTGGAATCTACTGAACTTAGGTGCCTCCAGTATGAAGCAGCCCTGAGGAGTTCAGCATTAGTTTTGCACTCACGGCAATTCTTCCTGTTCCCAACCCTGTGCTCTTGGGTTAGACAGACAGTTTGTTTAGTACCTTGTCTTGATTTCTGGGTTGCAAGAACTCTAGGCCATCCTTTGGTTGCAAAATGCCTCAAAAAATGCTAATTGAAGTGGGGGGAGGATTAAAAAACATCAAGAACCACTTACTGCAGGGACCTGTGCTCAAAATGCAGCTGACCAGTTACAGTTCCCTTTTGCTGAGGTATTTTGAGATCTAACTCCTGGCTAGTCTTTAATCCATTTAATGAGAACCATATTGATTATGTGTCGTTCTGGTTTCTAAATCAAAATGCCTTATAAAAGCCTCAGAATATCAATCCAAACTTTTACCATTATCTGCCAGCTTATGGTCTCATTTAAGCAATCAAATATGTTTGACAAACTGTCTTTTCTCTAAATCTGTATCAGTATTAGTCATATTTACATGTTTCATTCTCTATCAACTTTTTCATTATTTTCCCTCTGACTTAGAATTACCCTAATGATCCAAATTAATAATCTGAAATATTGACACAATAGTAGTTTTTCCTAGTCCTCTGGAATTTCTCCGCTGTATCAACATTGATTACAGTAGCCAGCTAGTTTTCAGAATTTCCTGATGGGATGTTCAGATAATTCCAGCTGAAGTATCTAGGCTAGATAGCAGGTAGCAGCTATTTAACATTGTTTTGGCTATAAAGGTTGATATATTAACCAGTTTATCTTCATAACACTGCTGCAAGAGCTGCAGTCAGAACCATCACAGGGTTTTAAATCCTCCTTTCTAAATCTCTATCCTTACATTTAAGCTTTTGTTTTTGGCCATGTCAGTATCCCCAGAGACTGAAAAGAGAACACTACAAGCATGTCATATATGACACTAAAAAAAAAGCTGAAGAAAAATCTCACTCGTTACCACTTCACTTCCTGAACTTCCAGCAGTTTCAGTGATACTGATGAGCACATCCTTAGTACAAACCTAATAAATACAATAATTAATTCAGAAATTAACTATACGGGGAAAGATTTCATAGAAGTTCAAAAAACATTACTGCTTCTCTGAAAGTAAATTGTTTAAACTTACTGTGATATATTTTTGTATGTACCCAGAATGTGTTTAGCCTAAATTGAGCTTAAAGGTTTGTGCAAGCACCAGAGAGTAGATGAGGCAGATTGTGTTATTATGAAGATAGCAAGCTCATGAGAAAAGCAGTAAACTCAGAGAAAAACCCAGTAAAAAATAGTGAAATCCCTTGGAAAATGAGTGAAAATTAGATTGTGCAAATTTTCATAACAATGCATTAGATATGAAAACATAAAGATTCAGGATAAACAAGGGGGAGGGGGGGTAAATCATAGTGGGGATGATGCCAGATCAGAATTTGGCTGAGAGAGCTGGACTGAGGAAAACGTAAGATAGCATGGCCAAGATCAGAGGAATATTCAGTAAGAGTTTGAAAGGAGAACTCCCAGTATAAATTGCTCTGTGAAAGTACACACAGAAGGTTGGTATATTTTTTCATACCAATTAGTTGTCCCAGGTGTTTTTGTGGCACTGGGCCTGATAATTCAAACCCTCCGTCTAATCAAGATCAAATTAAACTACAGCTCTGGAAATCTTCTGCCTTCTTCTGTCCTTTCATAACAATGTAAATTGGGCATCAGCAGATTCTCCCCATTCTAGATTTTCCCTTCAGGCATTTTTGAAGGCTGTCAACTCTCTCCCTGTCATTAGAATTAGGCAGAACCCACACTCAGAGTGCTCATTCCTTGGGAAGACTGCCAGACTTCAGGAGACGTTACATTTGTTACATTCTTCCGAATAAGTAACATTCCAAATAGATTAAACCCATTAAAATAATGGGAGCATATCAGGAATGTGCAATCTAATCCAATATCTTGCTATTACTGCAGCAGATGGCTGCTTGCCAAAAATTTTACATGTGATGTAGACCAGCCTATTGCAATATTCCAGAAAACAGAATAAACTTACTGTTTATTCTATTGCTGTTTTTCAAGTGCTGACTTCCTCTTCTACACTCACACCAAAAAAAAAAAAAAAAAAAACTGAAGGAAATATTTTTAATTTTTGTAAACTACAATTTGTCAGGAGCATGAAAAAATACTTGTATTCAAAAGCTTTTTACATTATAGTTTATTTGTTCAGATGCTTATCCACTTTGGGCCCATCAGCATCCAGGCAACAGGTCCCACCCATCCATGCCTCATGGACATTTATACCCTCACCAAAATCATTGTTCAAGTCCCTCACTAAAACAGGTAATACAGGTACAGCTTCATACCAGTAAGGAATGAAAGTTAGGGAATAGAATCACTATGGATAAAACACCAGAGAGAATTCCAGTTATTCTCAGGTAATTAAGTTTCCTTTCTCCACAGGAATCCCCGTTTAAGGAGTCAAAATGCCCTTTTTGGTTCTGTCTTCAACTTACACAAGTAGGTCCATTTAAAATAATAATAGTAGTGCTGAACATGCACCACAGCAGAATTTTATAAGCCTAATTTTTCCAGGAAAAACATTGGTACTTACGACCCCTCTTTAAGCTGATATAGTTTAGGAAGTTAATTTAATTGCTTTTTTTGGAAGCATAAAAATTGCTTTATAAGGCCACTTCAGGGCATTTTCAGATCTTGTTCCATTTTATTTTACATTCTATAAAGACACACCATTTCTCTCTCAAGGAATGTACAGTCTAAACTGCCACACTATAGAGAGAAATAAAGCCTAGCTTAGTATTGCATTTACTTCACCACAAACTGCAGGTATAATCCATAAAATGTTCAAGCTCTTTGTGCCATAATGAACTTCATGATTACATAGAGACTGTAAGAATAATTCATTGTTGATTGGAATAAAATTTAGTGCTAAGAGCTAAAATTTGTCTAAAAATCCTTACTCACTTAGAGTAATTCTTTTGCTAAGTATATGAATTACATCATCTTCTAAAGCATCCAACACCTCCCAATGTCTTAAGAACGCACTTTCTTAAGATCCAGAAAGGCCCACATAGCTTGGCAAATATTTAAAATACAATTAGCTTTAGCAAACTAACTTTAGAGAAGCATATTTTAAAAAAATAAATTGTCTACTGTCTCTCTATTTATTCACAATCTGACAATTAGATTCTTATCTCTGGCTAAGGTTCAAATCTCATCTATTTTTTCAAGAGGATTCCAGCTCTCTCAACAAATAAAAAGACACCTTTTGGTGGAAGGTGAATTATGTGGTTTAAAATAAAAAGGTTTTAATATTTACTGAATTAAAGGAATTGACATCTCCAGTGCTTGTTTTTTGAATGTTATTATTTTTATAGCTGTGCATATTTTCTTCTTGGTGTTTAAAGTTTCCATATCAGACCCCTCCTCTAGTCCTGGCATTTAAAAAATGGGTCCAGAAAGGATCTCAGTATCAGAAGTTATGCAATTCACTAATCGGGTCCACTAACAGTTTTACGAAAAGCTGTTTTTCACACTTCATTTTTATTTGCAGAGACTTTCTTAATAGCCCAAGACAATCTATTTCAGTGAGTCACAGCCCTCTCAATCCTTAGACAATCAGTCATGTTTGAGCCCTGCAACCTAAAGGTGTTACTTCTTGTCCCAAACACTATAAACACTGAAAGCATTATTCTGATTACTCTTTGAAACAGTCTCATAAGGTAACCTTAGAATATCTCACTCGAGTCTCATTTTCTCTAGACTAGGAAAAAGTCTTTTTAATTAATTTTATCCTTCTCCTTCTCTTCAGGCCATGTCATCAGCAGTCTCACTGGTGTGTAATGTAATTCTGCAACCTGTCTAAAGGACAGGTGCTTTTCCTGGGGTGTGGCATCTGAAATTGGAAACAGTATTTTGGTCATGACTTAGTTACGATGAATTGAATTAAATGATTACAAACCCATTCTCAAAGATAGAGGGGCTTACTTATCCACTCCTTTGACTGAAAGAGAGCTTAGCTAATATGAGTCAAATAAACTGGCAATACCACAGATTAATAAATTCTAGTAGGATGAATGTCATGAGAAAAGAAAGGGGCATGCTAAGCCCATTTAAATGACTATATATAGGAGCAAGTTTTCATATCTGACTGGCCCTGGGGACAAAATCTGTCCTCTGCTCCTAATGTGCGATAATCAATGTCGACCCTATCCTCAGTATTTTTGGTATGATACCTGCATTTGAAGCTAAGCATTACCTTTTGGTTTATATGCAATTAAAATGAAGATATTTTGATCGCATTCAAGGTGCAAAGGGTTCTGCTGATCCAGAGAGATGAGTCAGAAGTGACTCATCACCTGTTTTTTGGCAGGATGTTTAGAACATGGACAAATCACAAGGTGAATGAATGGTAGGGTTCATTTGAAACACTGTGGTCTCTCACCAGTAATTGAAGGCTGGGTTGGTTAAACGTTACCTTTTTTTTTTCCTTCTGAAGTCTCACAGATAAACCAGCAGAGAGGTTTCACCTCAGTAGAAGATTTTTACTCTATGAGATTCCACAGATGGCAGCATTCTGCCAGGCAGCACAGCCTGTGTAGTAGAACCTACCACAATCACCAGTTGCTACCGCCTGGGATCTCCTGAAGTCCAGAAATCAAAAGATGACTCGTGGTGTACAGATTCCCAAAGAAACCTGCCTGTCAAACATTTCTGGTTGTGTTGTGTCCTTTTTTAAAGGGTGTCTGAAGTGTCACACAGAACTAAGTAACTGTCAATCACATACCTAAAGCCAAGAGCAATGGAATGTTTATCCAGTAGCAATCCATCAACTTTCTTTCCTCATTACTCTAAAAATGAGTTATTCCTTCTCATTAAGCAGAGGAAAAATAAACCGATTGCTTATAGCCCTATTAAACTAAGATCAGATTGAGAGCAGTTAAAAATTATGTTCTTTTGTCAGCTTCATCTCTGAGAATCCACAGGATAATTTTATAGCAAGTTAAAAACTTACTTCGGAAGATATGAAAAGGAAATTCCTCATTGGAAAAGTGAAAGTAATTCATTACCTCATTTTCCTTAACACAGACATGAATGAAGCAGCACATTGTCCAGAGACACAATTCTGAAGAGAGCTGGAGGAAAAGAAGCAAAATAAGTACTGTCTTGATCATACCTTTTGTACCTCATTTAATCAACTTCATATATTTGTTTTCTCCCATCTAATCTTTATTGGCCACAGAAGGATCAATTTCCTAAAACTTGTATCACAGCTTAAGTTGTGATAATTGCATCATTATTTCCATTACCGTTTTCATTTCATTTCTAAAAATTCAAATATTCTGACTTCATAAAGACATACTGTTTCTATAATATTTTGAATAGAAACTGGCCTGAAATAATAAGCAGTGTCTCTCTTCTGAATAATTTTAGTATATTTGCATGTCTGTGCCATCCTTACCTCTCCTTTCTAGTTCTCATCATCCCAGCTAATTCCATCCTTTTAGTCCAAAACATCACTCAGACTGGGATTCCTGCTCTCACACTCACCAGTGTGCGAGGCACTTACAATTCTGCACATCTCAGATGGGTTTTTGGACAAAAGGGGAAGTGCTGCCATGTGAATGTTGGTGCCACAGAGAATCCCAGGATGGGTCAGGCCTGGAGGGACCACAGTGGTCATCTGGGCCAACCTCCCTGCTCCAGCAGGGTCATCCCAGAGCACATGGTACAGGATTGTGTCCAGATGGCTCTGAAATATCTCCAGTGAGGAAGGCTCCACACCCTCTACGGACAATAACACTCTCTGGATTGCCTCAAACTCTGTGCCTTCAAAGGATCCAGAAGCCAAGATTCAATTACATCTACACCAGGAGCAAGCATCAAAGCTAAAACTTTGAGCTCTTGAATTCTGCTAACTCCTTTTGCTGATTCACCTGCCACTGGTTGTGGTTAAAACTGGATGCAAATACAAAGAAATGGTTCTATGCACAGAGCAAATTAGGTCTTACACAAACTTTGTTAGTCTGGACTTACCTTTAGCAATGCTACCCCATTCCTTTCGTTTTGCACCTTACACTCACCATTTATCTTTGTCATGGAGGAAGGACTCGCGGGAAGAGGTTCCAAATTATTCATTTTGACTGGCTTAGCACCTCCTTCACTTCCAGAGGACTCCACAAGCACAGAGAGAATTTTGTCCTTACAGAAAACTTGGTGAGTCTAGTTCTGTAGGTATGGGTGCAAGTAATCCAACATACATTGTAAAAGAAGGCAATGAGAAGATGGGAGACTCAACTCAATGTAACCTGAGAATGTTATACATAAAAGTTGTATTTCTGCGTGCCATAAACTTCAGCATAGGCTAATTAGGTCCACTTCTTGGGAAAAAAAAAAAACATTTAAAAAGACAAAGAGGTAGTGTTGCATTAGAAAATGTTGTGTGTTCCTTTGTGTGGTTTTCAGCACTACTTAGCATCCCCCTGGTAGCTGTGAATTACTGAAGTGAGATCACAGATTTAAGAATGACATGCCTTATTCTGATAGATGTTATTTTGGACAACAGCTCAATCAACATTCAGAGGACCCTCCATTGCCATTTCTCAAAGATTTAAAACACCTTTAGTTACAGCCACATCCACTTCTGCAAACATTCCCCGAACCAGCTTTTGTTAACTTTTTTCCACTCTTTTCCCTTTGCTCTTAGAATAACAATTAGTCACATACTGTGCACACAACAAAAACAGGCACTTTAAAGTGGATTTAGAACACAATCATAATTGATCATATCTTTGAAGCAAGCTATTGTAATTTGGAAATATCTAATTGGAAATAAGATTAGAGTTTATTAAACACTGAGGTTTGCTGCTCATTACTGGATTTTAAAATTGCTTCAGTATTCCTAAAGAATTTAAGAGAAACTGGAGATAAGAAAGTTGCTGGCAAAGATGTCACCACATATAAGTCCTGCCAATGCTCTAGTAGAAGATAAAATCTTAATTTTTACCTTGTTATACTTGTTATTTTTCAACTAATGACATTTTAAGGGAAACTAAAAATGGAAACTTGTCATGTAAAATAATAGAACAGTAACTTTAGACAAACTAATTTGTATCATTTTTTCAGACAAAGCAAAATGATATTAATATTAAAATGATATTTTATGTACTCAAACACACTATCTAAACATAAAATGCTGAGAATACTGCATACTGAAAGAATCAGAATTTTTCTAGTCTTCACCTTATCTATAAGAAGAATATATGACCAAAGAAAATTAAAATACAGGTGTATGATCAGTGAGTGCCAGCTTCAATAGTGCAACATTTTATTAATGACAGAAATATCTGGTTTAACACTGCTCATGTTACAAAAAAATTGCAGTGACATTGATAATGGCAGCAAAGGGGAATTTGGCACTGAAGATATAGCAAAAGCATGTTTCAGTGGTCTTTTAGAGTGCATCAACAAAAGGCTTATTAGTGAAAAATAAAAAAAAATTTAAAAAGAACCCAAAACCCCAAACCTTTCAGTTATTGAAACTGGCCAATGAAATAGCAAAATGAAAATCTGTGGAAAATAGTGTAGTACAGTTTACACAAGGTTATCTTTTTTTCCCAAGTCAATTGATGCAAACACAAATATGCTGAGACACATTTAGAAATAGCACACGTGCATTTGGGTTTTATTCAGTTCAACTACACAGCATTTAAAGGTTTAGTACTAAAAGGAGCACTTTTAAAACTAGGCTTATCTGTGGCTTGCTTACCTGTAGCCTAATTTATGACTTTTTTGTTTGTTTGTTTACAAATTAGACCTACAATGGTAGTGTTTCTAAAAATACATTGGGGTGGAATGTGTAAGTTTGTTATTTTAAAACTCAAGAATCTAAAATGTAGTACAGTACAGTGATTTATCTTGTATCAGGCTTTACACAATGTTTCCACCTCCTGGTTTCCATATGTGTATTTCATGATGTACATCTAACTTGAAGGCAATAAAAGCTGTGTCTATGATGGAAGAAAAAGTGTGGGGCAAATTAAAATAGCCATTTTGAAACAGTAGTTTACGTCTTTAAAATAAAAACCAAACCCTTTAATTCTCCTAAAGCTTTACATACAAAGAATAAATGAGATACGATCCTATTTCCTTAAAATTTAACATGGGAAATGGGTGCAAGATAAATATCTATGATGTGGTTGACTTGTTTTTCAACGTGAACCTGAGTAAGGGCAGGAAATACAACATTACTTACGACTAAAAGAATAAAATTCCTTCATAATTTAAGTAGCTGAACAGGTTTTTAATGTTCTATCACAAAACAGCAAGGCAACAGATGAGTATGGCCTTGAATTCAATGAATTATCATGAACATCCACTGCAAACCTGAATATTTTCTGCAAAAATAAAACATCCGATTATGCACAATAATAAAAAGCATCAGAAATAGATGCACCTGGATTTTCTTTCCTCTTTTTAAACCACAAATATCAGAATTCAGCATTTATGTCACAGTCCTTGAACAGCTGCTCTGAGATGACTACATGAAGCACACTACTGCACTAGGTAGACACCCCACAACAGGCTTGCACTGCAGCAGTAACAGAGTTTTCATGTAGGCACAGACTTTTTTTCTCATTCATGTTCAAAAACAACATGAAATAAGCAACTCAAGACAACATTAGGATTCACCCCGCGGTTCCTTGTTAGCGAAAAGTTCTTGCCACTTTGGTAATCAAAGTCACCGAATGTATTTTAAAAACTGCAGGTACCTCAAGGAAAAGAAGAGTTCCATATTCAGCAAGGCAGCATTATATCAGGATATTTTATACCAACTAAGGCATAAAGAACTTTAAAGAACTTTGCATCAATACTCAATCTCTGAATAAAGTTCCATATTCTGTGTGGCAAAAGTGCATAGGAGTGGGATTCCACCAGAGTAAAAAGAATCCTCTCACAGTATTAAGGCCTTTCGATTTTATGTGAACTGTGTCGGGCTGAAGTCAGCACAGTGGAAAAAACAAAGGCTGTCATCATACTGGACAACACTGGAGCTCCCTTAGCATGACTTGTCTTCTCCTAGCTGTCGTTCATCATCTTCATCAGCTTCCTCAATAACCTGAATGTCATCTGCTTGAGGTAAAGATGAGATTTCAGTCAGCAGTTTGGCTCCTTCTGCTTTGTTTTTTTCTTCCTCTTCAATCACTTTCTTCCATATTTTGTGATTTTCACTGAGGTGGTGTATTAGCTGGCAAAATATTCGTCTACCTTTTTTTCTTTGAGCTTCTGTAAAATTACAAGCATATTGGATTGTTTGGCATTCCAGTAATAGTATTTACACATACAAAACAAATGGCACATTGCAAGAGAGATGTAAATTTGAGCAAGGCACATGGATGATTACTCCAACTATTTAAACAGTGGCAAAGGATATCAACAAGTTTTTGTTTTAAATGGCAAGTCTTCTGGTAGCAACAAAATTTTTATTAAAAGAGGAAAATTTCTGAGGCAGCATAATGGCAAAACCTACAAGATTTGTACTGCACAATTTCAACTGCCACTGCTATGTCTGAAACTACTGAAGGACAGCTAAGCACCGACTGAAACACACTTACTTAAAATAAGATCATCTTCCATTTCTTCATCATCACTCTCTAACTGTGCACCATCATCATCTTCAGTGCTTTCTGCATCCTCCTCCTCTTCATCAACCCACTGTCCTGGAAGCAAGCCAGCTGCATTGTAGGAATTACAAAGGGGGCCAACTATGTGAGTGATGAAAGATTCCTGCAGTTTTGCAAGCTGGGGAGAAGAACGATCCATGAAGGGGCTTATAGGTAATCCAAGACTTGCTTCCTCATCACCCTGAAGAAGAAATGAAAAAAACTTACCAGAATTTCTTACAATATTAGCTTTAAATTCTTATTTTTAAAATTACTTTTAATGAATGGAGTGACCTCCAACTTCCTCACAAGGGGAAGCGCATGGAAAGGCACTGATCTCTTTCCTCCAGTGAGCAGTGACAGGACCCAACAGAATGGCACAGAGCTGTGTCAGGAGAGGTTTGGGTTGGATATCAGGAAAAGGTTCCTCACCCAGAGGGTGGCTGGGCACTGGAACAGCTCCCCAGGGCAGTGGTCACAGCACCAGCCTGGCAGAGTTCAAAAAGCTTTTGGACAATGCTCTCAGGCACAGGGTGTGACTCCTGGGGTGATCCTGTGCAGGGCCAGGAGCTGGGCTTTGATGACCTCTGTAGTCCCTTCCAACTCAGGATATTCTGTGATTCCATGAACATGGATTGCATGTTTTTATTGAGGAGAATAATTGTACAGACCAAGTGAATGAAATGAAATGAGGCCAGTGTAAAATTAAGACACACTATGGCTCAGACTTGCACAGTCCATAACCCTCCCTCCAGCTTTGCTTGTGTGTGGATGAAGAACTAGTTCTCCTGGAGCTGCTGCCTTTACAGGATGGCTTCAGAGGAGGCAGAGATTCAATTCCAATTGCTGAGCAGATGAACAGAGCAATCAGTGGCAGAGTAACCAGCCATAGCAAGGCATGCTGGTAACAGCACCCCCTGCAAGGCCACAGAAGAATTAAACAAGCTAAAACACCCAGAGTAAAGTGATTTATTTTGTTGGGGTTTTTTCCCCCCATTTTATAAACTGGAGCAGAAAAACATCGAAGAGCTGCTCATAGTAAAATCTGAGCTATAATAACTTATCTCAGCACTTCCATGGACCCGATAGTTTTAGAGCTGAACGTACATTTTCAGTCTTGTGGATTTTGTACATATTCTGAACTTAACTTCCGAAAGTGAAAGAAGTTACTTTGATTTATCAGCAGCACCCTAAGGAAAGTAGCTCTCCCCCTCAAAAATCTCCTAATAGCTGAAAAACGGAGAATATTGGCTGGGAGCTTGTTTTCTAGCACAATTATTAGAAACTAAAAGATCATGCTACTAAGCTACTGTGAAAATAAATTTCAGTATTCCGAATGAGAATATGGAAATACCTTACCTGAAGATTTAAAACAAGGAAGAAAGCTTAATTTAGTTAAACCACTGGTAAAGCAAAGAATCAATCCATCAATCCATCGATCAGTCCATCATTAAAAAGATAAAACTGCTCTTTCCATACCCACCTGTTCATAAAATTCATTGACAATGCCTTCAGTCCATTTCAGGTGCAGGTCTCTGATTTTGGCTGGGCCATTAATATCAGCCAGTTTGATGCATATCTGACAGGCCAGCAGGCGATCGTTTTCATTGCTCCATTCTATGCCATTGCTGTTCATATCATTGACCTGGGGTAGGCACAGACATCAAGTTAAAACTATCCAGCCATGGGCTTATTAGGCAATCTACAAACCATCTAACGGCTGGTTTGTACAAAGGAAATACTCTATTTGCATTTTAATAGCTTAAATTTAAATAATATAAACCCTAAATAACAATTAGAGTGAGGGAATGATAACATCAATATATCAAGACCAGATCAGTGCAGACACTAAAGTGGAACAAACCTTAGCATTAAATTCTGCAAGGAAATCAAAATGCTTCTTGAGGTCTGTGGCAAGAATTGCTTCAATCACTAAGAAACGAAAGCGCTTGAATTCGACGTGATCAAGGTTTGATAAAAAGTTGTATTCCGGTCGTGATAAGAAGAGATTCCAGGCAGATGCAGCATGGTGATTTTCTAAGACTGATCTGTCATTGTAGAGAACAGCCTACAGGAAAATAAAAAACCAACAAGCAAAGAATCATAAATTACACAGGGAAGTTTTAAAGTTATAACTAAATATTCTGAAGTTTCAGGGCTAGTCAGAAACAACATTAGGCTAAATTTTTTTTAGAAAATTATATTTTGTCTTCTAGTTTTGGAGTTAAAGTGACACGAAAATGACAAACGAGGGAAACACCCCCAAACTTAACCATTAGCAAAGTTCTTTGTTTCTTCAAATGTCCTTAAAAATGACTTAGCGACAGCTACATTCAGACTGCAGGCACACACAAAAACCACTTTAGACTTTGCACACTGTGTGTGTAGCAGCTAGTGTGTGTCTTACATACACACTGATGTAAAAAAGAAAATAAGGAAAAAAAAAAGGAAATTAAGAATATGCTTTTCATTCCTCTTAATTTTGTTGGAAAAAACAAAACCAACAAAAACCCAACCCAACAAAAACAAAGAAATAAACAAAAAATAACAAATAAAAAACCTCACCAAAAAAAGGACTCCAAAACACATAAGAATTGTCATAATGGAAAATGGTGCAAAGTATCACTAGGTTTCAAAGAGCTGTATTTAATGGTGATGCAGAAATTTTAACTGCAAATGAGCTAACTAAAATATAAAAACAGTAGCAGATTTTACTCATAGCTTCCATGTTTCTATAAAACACCCTAGAAAATAACTAATCCCATATAGACCAAATAGAACCTGAAAAGAACATCATTTTGCCAATGCTTTTTGCATTTTTTCAAAAAATGCTTGCATTCTTGAAACTTGGTGATGGATGTCTGCGTTGTTTGGTTTTGTTCCCTCTTGTATGCTGTTTTCAGCAGAAATACGTAAGTGCCTACATCCTAAACTCTCTTTGTAATGAGGAGTTGAGAAAAACAATTGGAAAGTTCACTTTCAACATGTTTATCTCTTAATAAACTGAACCAGTTTCTGATCTATTGTTGTTGTTGATGTTGTTATTGTTATTTAAGTTTCTTGTCTGTAACTTACTAAGAGAGATCCAAGTAGCCATCATAGCTGCCTAGGCAGACCTAGGGCCAGCTCTCTATGAAATAATCCTTTACTCTATCCTGCACTGGTTTACGTTGTTATTTTCAATTTTGCAAATTGAAAGTTGTTTTTATGTGCATACACAACCAGTACATACATAACACATCAGAATTTAACAGGAAAGGAAAATAAAAATATTACATAAGTATAGATACATTCATTTCCCCATTTCTTAAATTGGGCCTTAAATACTTAAATTCTAAACAACTTACTTTAGGGATACAGAGCAGAAACTCTTTATACTGATTTCAGACAGAAACAAGTAATTTTCTGCATGAAGAGGTTCTTACCTGAGGTGCATTTGTGGCCACTAGGAAAGCATTTGTACGTCCAGGATGATCATAGTCGTGCATGGCAGCTGCCACATACAAAGCCATCAATTCCAAAGCAGGAATGTTTGATGCCAGACAGCCATAACTGTCATCAACAATTGGACAGCTTTTTGAAGAAGTGTAGCTGACTTGAACTGGGGCAATACCACTGGCTTCATCTAAAAAAAAAAAAAAAAAAAAAAATCAAGGCAGAAAACCAGAATATTTTTTTTAACACTATTTCGTCCATGTTTGTAATACATTATAAATGTGCATAAACAGCCAGACACTGTTGCAAACATGGTATAGTTATCCTTGCTGTCAGGAAGTTGAATAATTGGCAAAGATTTATATTTTTAAAAAGTCAGAATAATTTTTATAGACAAACTAACAATTTTGAAGAAAAATTGAAGCGCCGTTGAGTTGCAAATTTGTAGCACTAACCCACCATTCTACTGTTTGTCTCCAACCTGAATTAGTCCAAGGAAAGATTAATCAGCATATTCCTTAGTATTTCTATAATTTGCCCATTTCTTAAATTTGCAAACCCAGAGGAAAACCTGAAGGGGGGGCACTGGACACTACTGCAAAAGGAATTAACTCCATTACTTAAAAAATATTTACATGATAAGAAAATTGACAAGTTTTATTTTCCTCTTTGCCACGGACAAAGTCACTGCTTCAAAAGAGAAAAATACTTATTTCATCAATGCATAATATAAGAGGAACTCCTTTGCCTTAATAGAACAAGCAAGGATTAAAAGTGTGAAAATATTTATACTGGAAGAGTTTCCAAGCAATAAGATTATAGTTTCTTATTTTAATTTTTCTTTTTTTGTAGAGGAGAATAAAATGATTTTTACCACTTTTCTCCAGTTAAGTCTCCAGTCCCAACAAATTTAACACACGGAGAAGGAAAAGGCAAGAGGGTGCATTCAATAGATATGGACAAACTTGGGAAAAAAGAGAAAATTCCATCCCTTTAAACACCGCATGACTTGTATCTTGTCTTTTTCTACTACACATATAAAACAGCTCTTGGGGAGAGCTTGATTTCCCCTTTTCATTTTTTCTGAAATACAAACCATCTTGCATCAAGGTCTACATTAGTTTACAGTAATTTTTTTTAAAATCTTTTACTTACAGGATGCGGTTTGGCAAAAATTACGAATTCTAAATTTAAAAGTTAGTTCTACGAAGTAACAGACAACACAAAATTAAGCTTCATTGGAAGTAACTTCCCCCAACATTTTAATTTGGAGGTGTTTTTTCCTTTTAAGGGATGCTCTTATGCAGTTATTGTGGGGGTGGTCACTTCAATGTTTGAAAGTCTGCATATGATACCTAACAGCAAATTCTAAAATATTAGTTTTTTTACTAAAGCCATTAAGGAGAACTTCAATTAAGTGAAATACTTTGGTATTTTTCCTTTGGTCTATTTAACTTCCCAATAAAGTTAAGAAATATTAGCCTAATGTATTTCAAATGCTAAAAATACCCTGACTATGGCAGAATACAGAGGTTTCATTCAGCATGGAAAATTTATTAAGTGAACCAGTTTTCTTGGCTAACAAACTAACCATTACTCATCTAATAATTTTTCTCAAAGTCAATTTCATGATATTTCTGAACGGTGTGTGCTTTGTGATTTTTTTCTACTGCCTTATATTAAAGTACAAAAAAAAAAAAAGAGAAAAAAAAGAAGTGAGTCATAAGAATAATTAGATATTTTCTTCTAGAGTAATGTGGTTTACCTGCTGTAGTTTCATTATAACATTCTTCAGCAAAACAAAAATAGCCCGTGTGAATACATACCTATATCAGTGTCCATTATATGCTCATTTCGGATCTGCTGGAATCCAGGAATGGGCCGTGTGGTCAGGTACCACACTGCATGGAGAACATCCGTGGCATGGATACGATTGTGATCTGAAAACCAGCAAGATACAACCAAAAAATGTTATCTGAAACGTCATCAGAAGGAATAATAAAAACAATGAAAAAAGAGATGTACAAAATGTATTTTAAGAGAGATTTTGATTAAATATAAAGGGAAAAACAGAATTTAAAATGTTTGTAGTAGATATATGTATCACTGAACATTTTTAAGAAGGCAGTTAGATAAACATCAAACATTGTCTACACACACTTCATCCTACCTGGGCCTCAGGAAGGGATTAAATGGCCTTTTAAATCAATAATGGTAAGAAACAAGCATGGCCTGCAATCTGATACCTATGAGCACCTGGGCTGGGCAAACATCTGTGGAGTGGGGAAGTGTGTTTTTTGCTTTGTTTTCCAATAAATCTGGTTGCCCTGCACAGCAAAGGTGAATAATTACCATCAAAATTCTCTATTTTCTTCTCATTTTTATGAAGGACCTCACCCAAATTTCTGTTAAATCGGCAACTATTCTCCCTTTGACTTCAGTGTGTTTGATTTTTATGCCTTCTGGAGGCTGACCTGGAACAGAGCCTAGACAGGGCAAAGGATAAAGTAGGTATTTATTAAAAGGTTTCAATGGGTACTCTTGGGTTGTGCAAGAGTCCAGATGGACCACACCCCAGATGCACCCAAAGTGGTCACAAAATGGAGGCCCAGGTCACAAGGTCTCACATTTTTATAAATTCTGGTCCATCAGCATATTAGAATCAATTGTCCAACCATAGCTTCAGGTTATGAAGCTCCATCCTCCTTGTTTTTTTTTTTCCCCACTTCACTGTTGTTTTGGTTCTTGGGCCTGAAAGTTGTCCTTGGTATCAAACTAGAGAAGGAATTGTTTTGTCTATCTACGCTGTGAAGAGAGCTTAGTAGCACTAAATATGAAACCTAAAACGACTCACCGAAACAGCACAGAATCTAAAAAATATAATAGCTGAAACCTAAGGCATCATTTCAAGTACTAATTCCAATTCTTCACGATTTTCTTCAAACTCCAAGTTAACAAATTTTATTTTAGAGTCCACCCACGTTTTCCTGCAAGTCATTAGACCCGTTGTAAACTCTGTCAAGTGCGTTCATTACAAGCACACTGAGCTGCCTACAAATACAATTGCACCCACCAAAGGAGAGGCACAGATAGATAGAAAATAGAAAAATCCCATGTGTAACCCAGGGAGCACTCACAGGGAATCTCCCGGTAGCCGTTTTCCAGCGCACGGAAGTAATTCATGAATTCTTGAGTGGGGATTTTGAAAATTTCAAACAAGCCAGTGTCTTGAAACAAGGTATAAGTTACCTAAACAAAGATCAAAATTAATTGAAGCCTGAAAGATATACCGATGCATGTTCTGCTTTTTCAAATTTAAAAATATTCTTGTTTTAAAAATTTTACTCACCAACAGACATGGAAATCACTGAAACCCCACTAAAGATTATTGGAATGTCATTGTCAGAGAGATATATTTAATAAATTTTTAGCACAAAAATGTGTATTTTTATGATCTTCTCAATAAAGAATAATAAAAGCTTTTATTTCATTACTAATAATTCTACACACAATTGATTTTAATAATATACCCCCAAAATTTTCGTAAGGCTAAATAAGTCATGCTTTATTCCATTTGTGACCTAAAAAGAAGACATTTATACACTGACTTATTATTCAAAACTTCAAATTATTTAATTATAACAGCAGAGTCATTAATAATAAAACAAAGCTAAGAGAAACAAACAACACCAGCCCCCCAATACTGTGGTTGGTTTTGAGACTTGAGCAATGAGATCCTATTTCTTGTGTTTATTATGATTTATCTTGAGTGTTTTTAACAAAACAAGCTGGTAAATGAAGAAGTATTTCAAAAAGGTACTCAGGATTTCAATAGATGTATATAAACCATATATTATGGTTTACATGTAGAACTTAGTGTACTTCAAAGCCTAATCCTCGCCCAAGTCTGCAAATATTAAAAAAAAAAAAAAAAAATAAAACAAGTTACTGCTACTCATTTTTCTAACTTTTTTTCCTTGACACAGGAGAGGAACAAGGAGTTCTGAAGCATGGGAGGTGCTTAGAGGAACAGGAGCTGCAAAATTAGGGGACATCACTCCAGGGTGGAAAACTAAGATCCTGGAAATAAAATTGTTTAGTGGTCAGATCAGAAAATGATTGCTAAATCCACTCTAAAGAAGGAGATAGAAGCTTCCAGATGACCTTGGTAAATGGGAGAAGCTGGGGAAGAGCAAACAGAATCCTACTCTTGCACCTGCCAGCGGGTTTGGCTTCAGCAAACATGAGACTGCACGGAAGAGCTTAGTAATAAGGCAGAAAGAGATAAAAGGGATACTACGTGCAGAAAGCAGCATGGAAAAAAAAATCCCACTGCTTGTAGTATCAAGAGGCAAAAACTGCCTAAAAGATCACTTCTCTTCCCCACAGGTGTAGCACTGGCAGAAATATCTTACTGAAAGAAAGAAAGAAAAAAGCAATGGTTGACAAACAGAGCAGTAATTCTGAAAGCAGGAGGTAATTTCGCACAGGAAATGGCAGATTATGACAAAAGCTAGTCACTGTGAGGCTAACCTATTTACACTGAGACTAAATTCCAGGAAAAAACTGGAGCACTTTCTCTATAGATAAACCATTTTTTATAGTTTACAATGACATGGAGAACATGAAAAGTCATATTTCTGCTTTTCAAGATAGCATTCACATAAATGTTAACTGCAAAACTTCATGGTTTAAATAAAGGACAGCTTTACACACCCTCCCTCATATAATAGAGGACAACAAACCTGGCTGAGGATCCTTCCAGACTGATCTCCCATTTCTTTTACAAGGTCAAAAACTTGGAAATTCCAATTGTTCATCTTCTCCATTAGTGAATCATGGTCTAATAACATTGTTTCTAATGTAGAACTCTGTTCCACCTGTATGAGATTAAGATACTTTATCATCTCTAAAATAACAATGAAAACTAATTTATCAGTTGTGTTGGCAAAAAAAGCCTTGAAAATGATAAATCATTAGTGAATTTATTGAATGGTGCTGCAACTATGGCTATGAGAAAATCATAAATCAATATCACAAATAGCACACTTAAAGGCTTGAGTTTTCCTGTTTTGGGCAGCAGATTCCAGGACTTTCTGAGATGTTGCTAAATCTTCCTTCTTATTTATTTTTAAACAAGATGAGTTAAGTAAACAAAGCAAAAATATGCATAGGATAACCAAAGACTTACTGAGCTTTAAGAAGAGGTTAATTGGACAAGCTTTAAAAGCACCTGATGTATAAACCCAAAATGTTACTAGGACTGTATTGAAAATTCATTTGTAAGTCTCACTGCAACTGCTGCATCTTGCATAAACTTCCAAAAGAAAATATTAGCCAATCAGTGTTTGAGCATACCCTCTCAACATTAAAGCTACACAAATCAATACTGATCAACAAAATCAATACAATCACAACCTTCCCTGTCAGTTCCTAGTGACATTCATGCAAGATAAACAATTGTTAAATGAAAATTTGAATTCCAACCATGCACCATAACCCTTTAAAAATTACTATTTTAGCCATGCAAAGGCCTCTTTACAGCAAATTAGAAAATACAAAGAAATGCAGAATTGACAAAAGTTATTGCAAGTTTTTGGTTTGTTTTTTTTTTTTTGCAATTACATGCTTACAAGCAGTTTATTTTGTGTTTGATCGATCGTTTCCTTCCTTTCATCTTTCCTCTTCTCTGTATGGTGGAAAGATTCTTTGGAGACAATAGCACTTGCAATTTCACCTTAAAGAAAACACATACAGAATTACTATATCAATAATGGTTTTGTGAATTACTAATGTGCAATAATTTTTAACTGATCATATGGATTTGTCACTTGCAGAAATGCAAGTAATAGCTTGTTTCAAAACAATTTTATTTAAGAAATATGAAAAAAGTCATAAAGGACAAAATTTATTATTTTTCTGAAGATAAGAAAAGCTAAAAGCATAGCTTTTATTTGAAAAAATTGGTTCAGTGATTAGTTTAGCTTAGTTGGTAGAGCACTTGTTTGATACATGGAGTAAAGAACTATAAGGGCATAGTGGAAGCCTGTTTTAAATTCCTTACTATGATGCAGGCAATATTTTGATTATTCTAAAACACAAAAAGTAAAATACATAAATAGGCTAAAATATAGGAGAAAATTACATAGAAATGGTAAAATTTTAATTTCACTGGCTTGGGAAAAAAAAAAAAAAAAAAAAGCAGCAAGTTGATATCGAGCATTTGTTTATTTGGAAATCCCACCTGATTTTCTGTCTCTGTATTCTGCCAAGTCTGGTTCTGGTATTGGAACAGGCTTGAGTATCTGACGTCCACAGCTTACAGAATACATGAAAAATATTTACAACATTCAGTAACTTTCTTCTTTTGCTACTGTTGTCTTCTACTGAAAAATATCTGCAGATTACTTTCTTAAAAAAGACTTGTGAAGGTTCCTTCAACAACTGACCTGAGTATTTGATCCTAAATTTGGCACGCATAGATTTAGTCTGTCCTTAGATAATAATAAATCATCACCTTCCCCAGACTTAGACCCCTGGATTATTAAAGTAGAGCACATAACTAAGAAAGTATTCAGAAAAACATAACCTAATTCCCAGGTAAGTAACCCTCCTTTTCTGAAATTCCATAAAATTTTGTTCCTCTACAATAACAGCTGCTGAGAAGGATGGGCCATGTCAAAGCAGCAACATACATTCAGCATTCTTTATTCCCCCCTGGATAACACAGCTACAGATTATTATGCAATTTAAATCTTTTTTCAATCCCAGTAGGGGCACAGGTCTTGATTTATTTTTGGTTATTTTCATTTTAGTTGCATTCTTTTCAACCCATATGAAGTGACAGAAATTATAACAGAGTTTACAGTACCTGCTACACATATAACCTACAGGTGTTTTAACTGTCTGCTGAAAATCTGGAGAGCTGGGTGTGTGTCCTGGAGGCTTGTGTATATTAATGCTTGGTTTTGTGAGGAAATCAGCAGTGTCAGGGAACTCCACAGGTGACCAGTTGCTGAAAGCCCCGCTGGAGACAGATCCATGGCTTGGGGAACCCACGGGACTCAGGCCAGGAGAAGCACCTTCCAAAACAAACATTACATGGGGTTCAGGTGACAATGAAGTCGTTGCTGTTTACAAAGACTGGATTTAAACAACGATGGACATGTTGATGTTGTTTTAGTGCTATGTTTACAAGAAAAGACCTGTGATGTACCATCCTGCTACTGTAGAAATTGCATGATCCTACCTGCCCGTCTGGTACCCATGTGATGAGTCAAGGTCACAGAGGATGATCTTTGCTTTGGTATTGTCAGCAAGCTTGCACCAAAAGACCCATTTGAGTGAGATCCTTGGCTGAAAAGAAAAGGGTAAGAATTTTTTTGTTGTTGTTATTTCCTAGTTTTTCTTCCCCTTTCATTAAATAAAATGCTTTTAAAATAGCTACGCTGTCCTGTGACAGGTCCACCACCATTCAAGAGAGAATACCACAAAGCAGTCCAATTCAAAACCAGACAGAAAATATATGTCAGTTACATGAAATGAAAACTGCTGTGTACTGATTGAAGGCAACAAAAAGCAGTTCTAAAATGATGCAGTAAATATACTCAGACCATGTGTGAGAGGTTTTACTTTCTAACATGCTACTTTCCTTGAACATTTGAAGCAGACTCTTTCCTAACAGATCTGAGGATTGATTACTTTGGAAATACAACAAAAACCTTACACAGCCACATAAATTTTGCATATTAATTGATTATTTTATTTATTATAAACTTTAAACTAAAGCTGTTTCTGACATCAAAGCATATTTTGTTTCAGTGGCCAAAGCTTTAAACTCAATTGCTGAATCCTGCCATCTGCTGTTCCCAGGACGAAATTTCACTCCATAATTTAAAATTTTATTTCCTATAGCGAACAAAAATGCAATATGCAATTAAAAATAACTGTGTATGTTTACTTCAAAGTGAAAATAGTTAACGTAAAGCTATTTCACTTCAGGAGGGGAAAATGGCACTTACCCAAACAGATTTAATCTTTCTTAAGCCAATCACAAAGAAAGTCCAATACAGAAATAATACATGATCTCCCATCATAGTTTAAATAATACCTGATCCCATTTCTTAGTTTAAATACATGACTATGAAAAATGAGTTCAAGAATAAACACGGATTTATTTCTGTGTATCTCCAATTACTGGAAAGGGTCCAGTGGAGGCCACAAAGATGATGAGGGGTCTGGAGCATCTCCCATATAAGGAGAGGCTGCAGGAGCTGGGCCTGGTTCGTTGAGAGAAGGCTGAGAAGGGATCTCAATGTATATAAATATCCCAAAGCTGAGCTAAGAGGATGGTGCCAGACACTTTTTAAGTGGTGCCCAGCAAGAGGAGGAGGAGCAATGGCCATAAACTAAAACAACAAGAAGCTTCACCTCAACACGAGGAAGAGCTTTCCCAAGAGCTGCTTTTGAATGGCAAGGAAAGTGAGGGAATCCTCTGTGAGTGTACATTGAGACTGCAGCAGGAGGGTTGAGCCTCAAATTGAAATCCCACAGTAGCTAAGTTTAAAGCAATTTCTCTGGTCCCTGGTTATTTCCAGTGGATCCAACTGAGGAGGTTCATCTGGACACTGGCAGCCAAGTCAGAACGAAAATATCATCTTTTAATCACTACTACTGCTCCTATTAGAATCCTCAATTATACTTCATACACAAACCACAATTAAGCTTTACAATGTAAAAACTCATATGTAAAGCTCATATTTTATTCTCAAAATAAAGCTCATATTTATACTCAAGGTAAAGCTCATATTTTATTCAAGGGGGAAAAACCACTGAAAGGGAAAACTTATTTAAGTGGTTCACAATAATATCAAATAAAAAACTGATAAGTAAATTCTTACACATTTGTATATAAATTTCCATCCACTACTAATAATTACAAGTTATCAGCATAACTATGTTTTCCTTTTTAAAAATGCATCTATTATACATTCCTTGTGACCTATGCAGAACCATTTAAAGAAAAAAAAACAAAAAAAAAACAAGCAAAAAATCCACAAACAGCCAACCAAACAAAAAACCAAACAAACAAAACCAACAAAACAAGAAAAACAAAACCACACACATTTTTACAGATTTTAGAAGCAAAGGTATACTCATTTATACATTTAAATAAAATTAAACATGTGAATTTTCACTAATATACAACATTACATAAAAAAACCCCAAAACATTCATTTTAATCCTAATTCAGAATGTTATCTTAATTCTGGAAATAAAAGCTCTATTTGCACCATATTTTCTAACAAGTAGAGAAGAGATTACTCCCTTAATGTGTCTTACACCTTGCTTGATGACTGGAGGAATAATAAACTTTATAATACACACAACAGTGGCTACCAACCACAAGAAAATTATCTCACCTTTTTAATTACATATGGGTATATGGAACTTGGCAAGTGAATAAAAAGGAGGAAGTCAGTAAAAGTTTAGAGACTAAACTAGTTTGTTTTGCAATCATGTATGTTGGACTTTTTTTATTTCAATAATGAAAAATAATTTTTCTTGTATCAAAGCCTACTTATTATGACAGAGCACACCATTTAACCTCAGAATGACCTGATTTCTCCTTAAGATCAACCAGAGTTACAAAGCACGGTACACAATTAACTTTTCCAGTTTGGAGAGTTTGGAGACTTAATTCACAAGAATTTACATCAAATACTTCTGCTGCCAAGTTCCAGCATTACTACTGCCCTTAAAAGCTGTTCAGAGCTTACCTTGGTGTGTTATATTCCTGATGGGATCTCTTGCTGATGTTACTCCGTTCCCATCTAGATGATGTTGATTCTATAGGTGACAAACCAGAAACTCCTGAGGATCGTCTCAGCTGTGGGGTTGGCAGGCTGCTCCTGCTACTTAATCCCTGTTGAGTAATTTGGCCATGGTTAAAATCCATGCAAGTAAAAGCAGATGTTAAAATTTTATTTATGGTTTGTAAAGGGCTATTCATTGCCAATTTTGATAGCCAAACAGCTGATGTGGGACCTTATCACGGGTATGGTGTCTTACTCGTGGTGGAGGTGTCCCAAGGGCAGCAAGGCCAGGACATAAGAGATGTGCACACTCAGGGGTTTGCCTAGACAACTTTTAATTGCCTAGACTGTGGAAACTGTTAAAGTCATGATAGTTAATAGCAGCAGAAACCCACCCATCTGGCAAGAATTCCACTGTCATACACTAGGAAATCCAGGGACAGTTCTAGGGACAGTCCTGATGGAAGTGGAAAGTGTTTCTGTTGCAGAGTAGCCTTGCAATGTTTTTTGTCTCATAATTATTTTTTTTTCTGAATACTGGGCAGTTCACAATTCCAAGAAGGGGAAGGGCTAAGGGTAGATAACCAGTTAGGACGAGCCCAAGGTCTGAAGCCTAGATTCAGTTACATTCTTTTCCTTGTTTTTAATTCCTTTTCAATTGAAGAGAACAGGCAGATCACTGTGGAATCACAGAGTGGTCTGTGTTGGACCTTAGAGATCTTCTAGTTCCAACCCACCCTGCTGTGGACAGGGACACCTTTCCCTAGTCCAGATTGCTCACAGCCCCATCCAGCCTGGCCTAATACCCAATCTAACCCTGCCCTCTTTCAGTTTGAAACCATTGCCCCTGTCCTGGCACTACATGCTTGTGTAAATAATCCCTCTGCACCTTTCCTACCTTCATGTACTGGAAGACCACAATGAGGTCATCCCGAAGCCTTCTCTTCTCCAGGCTGAACAATCACAATTCTCTCAACTGTTTCTTGTGGGATAGGTGCTTCAACCCTCTAATCAACTTGATGACACACTAATCACTTGAAAATTATAACTGAACACACTTTGGAAGCCAGCCAGAGAAGAGAAATAAAGATGTACATAATCCACAGCAAAAAAATATGGAGGAGACCTTTTTTATTCCAAGTCAGGGAAAGAGAAAATGGGAACCTTTCAAGATCATCCATTTTGAAGAAATATTTCCATAACATTTTCTTTGCTGCGTTATAACCTGGAATTTTTGCTCACTTACCTGATTTTTAAAAGCAAAAGAAATCTTTCTCTTGCAGCAATATACATAGGGGGAAATATTTGGGATTACTCAAACATATACCAAAGCCAAACAATTATTGAATGATTTTGGCAAACACTAGCCAAATTTCTATACTGAAAATCCCCAAAACTTGAGGAAAAAGTTACTTTTTTAGGAAGGAGAAAAAGAGAAGAGCTGTGAAAAACCATAATATTTCAATTTCTTTGTAACTAGTCTCCAGCAATGAATATTTTTTATTTCACGTTATTTTGACTAGCAATAAAGAAATTTTAAAAATCAAAAGGTATAGCAATCCTTACCAGCTTTTAAAGAAATCCCCAAAGAAAAACAAGCTGAATGACAGTGATCCCTGCAAAACTGATTTCTGCAGGTATCCATGTGACATTACACAGAATTTCATACTGCAGAGGTTCTGCAGGATCTTCCACAAGGTAACCCATAGACACTGAGTTTTTCCACAAAAAAAAAATATGGTTCCAAACAGATGTTTCACAGGCCGAATCAGGCTTCAAAATACTAAGCCAACAAGATGATCATTTTGGGCCAAGTTGCCCACTTCCTGGAAATGTAAACAACTACAAGTCATGTCCCAGAGCAGCCCCCACAATAAACAGCCTCACACTGTCAATACTGGGCCAGAATTATTAGCTCTGGTGCTTTCTCCACCACATTCCTTTGCATTTCATATAATAGCTACCCTCTTTGCTTTCACTTACTAACCCTGAGTAACGAAGAAATGACGGTAGAGCTTACACTAGTCTCAGAAAATGATTTGCTGAAGAAAAAGAAGGTGATGTTCCTCCTTTTACATAGCTGATTTGCTTCTGTAGGATGGCTGGTTTGCTGTCCACAAGAGTAAATGTCTTGGGGGAAAAAGGTCAATGAAAAAGCCACACTGGCAGTAATGGTTAGATAAAGAATGTGGAAGAAGAGCCCTGCTTGTCCCATATCATGAGACTATAACACCTTCAGTTTATACCTGCAGTTTCTTGGGGAAATGATGTGATCAGGGTGCAGACTAGTGCTTGTACCTGTCTATCCAACAACCACTTGAATCTGCATTTAATACCCATCTCCATTTCATTCCAGGTGTTTTCACAGCTGCTCCCTTCTCACCTTAAGCATTGTCCTCAGGTACTCAGTAGAGAACCTCCTAAGCATACAAGAGCACTCCTTCTAGATGAATTTTCCTTTATCTAATTTTTTTTTTTTAATTGTAACATACTCAGGTGAATGAAAAGAAAAGCCACTTGACCTTGAGCAGCTTCCGATCTTTTTCGGCAGGATCCTCGATTTCAGGACAGGGGAAGAAGCCAGGAAATGGTGTGAATGGGCTGGCCTTTGGCCTGCATGCTCCTGAGAAAGCACCAATGAGGCTGTAAATGCTTCGAAGGGAAGAGATCACGTGTGGTGGGAGACATGGCTCACTCAGGAGCTCCGAGAGCATGTTCCGAGCCTCGTTCAGCACTGAGAGATCAACTCCATTCCCACTGCCAGCACTCTGGAATAGAAGGAAACATTGCAGACTATTAACATGTAACTATTAACTATTAACAAAACACTTCATGGTATTCTTTGTTTTAAATAAGTACTTATGCATTGCAAATTTAACAAAAAAAAAATTAAAGAATCAATGCAACATGATTTCTTGTAAAGAAAATATATGTAGGCATTCAGACCGCAGTGTCTGCAGGTTTTTGTCACACAATAAAAAATAATTCACAATTCAATGTTATCTTTCAGTTTAATTTTCTCTATTTGAAATCTGTTGGCAGGATTTTTTATCTCTATTTCCATTACTTTGTCTCAGCATTAAACTTAGTATTCTTTGTCTTCCAACAATATCAACAAAGTTTGGCAGTCAAACTGTTAGAGCCCCTTACAGAGGTACAATTTCCACAACCTCATAATTTTTATTAACCCTGATTCTACTAAAAGAAGCTATTAAAAAAATTGTCCAAACAAAAGTAATTTATTCCCTTTAATCACGAAAATGATTAATTTTGTATAATTCTCTGAACAGGAACAAGAAGAGCTTACTACAATATAAGAGAGGAAAAAATCGGGCAAATATAGCATCAACAGAAGAACTGAAATTTGACAGTTTTGAAAGTTTTGACAGTTTTGAACTCTGTACTTAATCATATTTCACAAAAAAAACCCCAATTAAATTCATAATATACTGACCTGGTAATAGGGCTTGTACCATTGCTTCAAATCCCAATCCCAAAGTATCATCTGTAAAGATAAAAAAATAGAAAACTAATAATTGATGTGCTAATGTTGAAAAACAGCAATGGCATAAATTTTGATTTTGTGATGCAATGAGAAATGTTTCTCCCTTCATTTTTTCATAGGTAATTTGGGCCATGCTCTCAGTAATTCTACCCAGCACAAGCCCTAAAGAAGAGTTTAAAGAACTTGCATGCAACGGAGATGTCATGATGGCAGAATAATATGGCCTTCTTTCAATATTTTTTGATTGCTTATAAATCATTCAACATATGCATTCAATTTGGTGGTGACAGTGCTTTCCTGTACCTATTCACCTCAACCTACTAAAGCAAATCTAGCCTAAAACCTCCAAAATATTTTTTTTCCAGAATCATTCAAACAGAAGCAATCCTAGTAAATGCAGTGAAGAAAGCATTACAGTAAATCATGTACTTTTAAAGGGGGCAGAAATCTTTCCAAAGAGAGATTAAAAATTGGTATTTCATAAACCATTTTCTTGCAGGAGGTTTTGTTAGGCTTTGCTTGAGCATGGCTACAAAGTCCCACATTCTGAATAACCTCACTAAACCCACCAAACCCACAAAAGAACGTCAGCAACACAATCTGAAGATGCTATCAGCCTCAAGTACGTCAACAGCACTCACTTAATTTGCCTTCTATACTGACAAAAAATGAAAACAACATACAAGAAATGAAATTCAGATGTCTGTTCTGTTTCAAAAGCTTTCTGCCTTCATGACTTCTTGACAGATTCTAATTACTCTGATAAATTAATCCATTTTCAAGACGTGTATCACAAATTAAACATAGCTTTCCACTCTTTTACATAGCTACAGAGCACAAATAACATGCCAATACGCCCACTTGATAATTCTTATTTTCATGTTATTCAATCCTGCAAGCTCTTCTGCTTCTTTTTATAGGTGAGAACTAGGTATGTCTTTGTTCCTCTGGGACTAATAGCACTTCCATGGAGAAAACACAATGTTCCAGTCTGGCACTTGTCCAGAGGAAGGTTCAGAAAGTGTCAAAAAAGAAACACAGGTGGGGAAATGTCAGCAGTGCCCAGGCAAGGGAGGCACTTGAAGGCTCTTTTTCTCTTTAATTTTCCTCACAGAGATGCCACTAAACCCTGTTTAAAGTTCATAGTTACAACCTCCACTTGCTAGGAAAACTGAAGAGATCTACCATGAAGCATGTGCTTGAACTGGGAGTAAGTTGTGTTCTATCAGAAAACCATACTGGGTAATACTGGGTAAAGCAAGCAGATCAAAATCAAGAGTTAAGAATTTAGGTATTTGAGAGTTTGGGGGATTTTTAAAGTGAGTAATCTAGCTATCATGTCTTTTTTTTTTTTTAAACTGTCACTGACAAACAGTAAAATAATGACCATCATTCTCTGGCCATACCCATTTTGCCATGATGCATTTGGTTTTAGCAACATCTTGTCAGACTGGGTTGTTGTTTTTTCATTTGTTTGCTTGTTTGATGGGTTTTATTAAATTTTCCTCATTGTGAAGCTTCTCTTTCTAGATTGACGTTTCTTTACTCTATTGAACATCAGTAAATCTTTTGGGTTTATTCTGTCCTCACGCACAGAGACTGCATTAATCTGCTTCATTAACTTTTGCCTCAATCAGCAGCAAAGATCAGGTGTCCACATGGGTTTTGTTAGTTGTATTAGTAACCTTTGATACTAATGGGCCACAGAGTTGCGTCAGCTCGCTCGTAATCTTGCAGCCTCCATTAGGGGACACAAAAGAGGTTTCCCTCCTAGAGTATTTTATTTTTCTTTTAAATATGTGGTATGTTAGCTAATTTTATTTATTTGCTACAAGTGAGCTCACAATAATAATAAAAAAATCCCACAATTAGCAAACAAAAAGTCTTGCTTGCTCCAGAAAATTTCTGAACCAGACCTTTTACTGCAACTCCTTTATTCATCTTTTAAAGCCACATGTACATGTACACATGCTCACATAAATTATAATTTTGAGGGTCAATCTTTGTGACTAAAAGTTTCAAAATCTTCCTATTAGTTTTAGCCCTGCTATGGTAAATTAATAGGTTCTTGTCACCCATGCTCATCCATTAAACACAAGGCAGAAAAATCTTCCAATCTACTTTCAATGCAAATAATTGTTTGATATTTAAATGGTGGGGCATCATTTTATGCAGAGTTTTATTTAAATGAAAAACTTCACAGATTGGATTCATCACTGAAAATTTTCTGTTGTCGTTTAAAGCAGAAGATTTAAGCTTCCCCACTGGTACCAATTTTACAGCAAAGAAACTAAAACAGATTTGAAATTAATACAACTTCAGTTTACATGTACTTTGCTATCAGATTTTTCTTTAATTCACTATATATCACCATTAATTAGAAGCCATATCTCCTGAGAGAAGACCAGGCAGTATTAACACAGCTAGCAAGCCACCAGAGTCTGTCACATTTTCAGGGGTCACTCCACGTGCCACATATCAAAGTAATTAATATGAACTGATGAGAAGTTTAGGTACAAAGTAGCCATCTCTGTTGCTAAACACGACTGGAAAAATAATGCAGATTCTAAACAATGAATATTTTTCCACGGTAAATCCGACTTGGTACATCTCTTCACTAAGCAGATCCTGGCAGGTTAGGAGTGAAAGGGGGGTTACCTTTCCTTAGGTGCTCAGAAAGCACCACAAGATGGCACTCAAAATCCAGAAAGCCTACCCCACAAAAACAATTTCGGGAGAAAGCAGCAGAAAGCAGCAGGATATTCCATAACACACCTTCTGCATAACTGCCAGGCTTTGAAAGACAAGGAGGGTGGGTGACAATTTTAAAGGTTTACAGCTGATAAATTCTATTTCTCTGTTTAAAGAAGAATTTTCTCCTTAGTACTAAGAAAATTTTATTCTTTCTCTCACCAGACTTAGTTTCAAAGTAGCCTAGCTCCATGCCTTGTGAGTTAAATCTGGAATACTGAACAAGAAGCATTTCTGGCATTATTTCTTGTTGAGAGCTTAGCAGTTGACATTTTATTTCATTACTGTGCATCAACAAAAGTTACACAGTATTCCCAGAGTCACACTAATCTTACAGCAGGAGTGAAAAGACACCATTTATTTTGACCTACTGTGGACAGACTAAGAGACCTTAAAATAGGTCTTAGGCAGAGCCTCAGCAATTTCTGATTTTGCAACCATGAGACTTGTTGCAGAAAGATCTGTACTCTGTAATACTAAGATTTTGTAATCCATTGCACATAACGTTCTTCCCTCACCTCCTCCATCAAGAAACACCTTATCTAGGATGGACTTGAGTCATAAAAGATCCAAGCTGCAACTTAGACCTTTGCTTAGTAATACACACACTTGGCTTTGAGCGTCCATCGTCAGTGGTAACATCACAGCAATCGCACGTTTCAGAGCTCCTCTGAAAATCAAACTTCAGTGGGCTCTGATATTGCAGATGAACTTTTGAAAGGTGGGAAAATCTATAGCCATTCCCACCAGAAATGTGTATAGGAAATTACCAGTCAGATTGAAGAAGTTCTCCTATCAGCCTGACTCCAACCCCAGAGTCTTCCCAGTTTATCCAGAGAGCCATGAACACTCTTTCCTGGTTTTATATAACTGCCTGACAAGCTGATCAGGGGTTTGAAGGACAGCTTCAATAGAAAATAGCTCCCAATAGGAAAAAAAAAGTAACAAAAACAAAACTCCATACATATACCATGCCTTATTCTGTAACAATCAGGGTCCATTTTAACTATAATAATTGAATCTATTTAGCCTCTGAAATAAATTTCAGCATGGTCAAAAGAAGACAAGCCAGCTTACAGAACCCCTTTAAGTACAAGTGACTTTTCCCAATTTGGCCATCATCAGCCTGCATAGGTCAAACTGAAACTTGTCATTCAAAACAGTCTAAGAGCCTCAAGAGAAGGAATTTGCATCACTGAAAATAAGTTTTTTAAAGGCTAAAGAGGTTGTTAAAGCTCAACAAATTCTCCCCGAAGTTGCTGTTCTGAACAATGAACACTGTATTCAGTACTATGGGTGTTCAGTCAGATCTCAGGAGATTTTAAATACCTGTCACTGGATATATGCAGAAAAACTGACAGTAGGCATCAGGCCTATGTTTTCTCAAGCAATAAAAACAATATTTCCATATACTTCAGAGGAGTTGCCATGCTGTTTGAACACAAGAATATCAACTTAACCATCACCAAAGCTTAAGGATGGCACTCAGCCAAAGCACATCAGAAGCTAAAAAAATAAGGTAAGGGTAACAGAGGCCTTCCCTAAACCAGCTTCTAGCTCCAGCAGCAGCAGCAAGAAAAATAGCAATGCTACTTTTCACAAAATAAAAGGCAATAAGTGCTCCTCGGAGAAGTTTATAGTCAAGGCAAACTAAAAATAGATGAGAAATGGGAGAAGACAATCAAGGCAAACAGCAGGGCTTCAGGGGGATTGGTTTGGTTTGGAATTGCTTTTCCATAGAAAATGTTATCTTTCCTGTCACTGTGCACCCAGCACTTCCAGGGCCTGGAATAGATGTGTCTGTCAGAAGAGCTGATGCCACGGAGGGTGGAGGCTTTTTACATCTTCTTTACACAAATACCACAACTCCATTTGTCTAAAGACCTGTTTGAGGAGTATTTTCAACTTCCAAAGGCTTAAGCATGATAAAAGAGTATGGATTTTACTTTTGTCAAGCTGAAAATTACTAGACTATTATTACCACTGAGATTACTATAAAAGTACACTAAGCATTTTTAAACCCTTTTTAAAAAAAATTTTAAACTCAAAATATATTTGACTAGATAACTGTGCAATGATGTTTTCTTAATAATTTAACTTATAAAATACAAAATCATATCAGCTTATTTACTCCAGAATTATTTGTCTGTGACAAGTTAGAGTAAGAACAATACTAATGTTTATGAAGGGATTTAAAATACACAGCTACAAAAAAAAAAAAAAAAAAAAAGGTATTTCAGCACTTTAGAAATCTAAACATCAATTCCAATACTTGAATATAACCCACACTATTCTCCATTCGCCAAGCTGAAACGTGCACACCGTCCAAGGCCACACATAATGTTAAAATTTGTATCATTGCTATATGATTTCCTAAACCTAAAATAGGATTTTGTTTCACCGATGATACTTTTTAGGAGATTCAATGTGTGCTTTAAAACTTGTCCTATTTGAGAACAGCTATTCCACGCTCCAAAATTTTAATGGAGAAAAATGAGCACAAAATTGAGTTTCTACTTCTGAGTCTTTCATTGATCAAATATAAAGGATTCCTAGTTGCCAGTAGCATCTGTTTGACACCATTAGGCATTAGCTCCGTAAATAAGTATTTCCATAGCAACCAAGCATAGAATTAACTAAACAATGAAACCAACACCACAGCAACTTGATTCAGAAATCAACTCTGCGAAAAATCACCTCATTCAAAAGCCAAATTCTGCAACTAGATGAGAAATAAATTTATTGTAAAATATGAAAAAGATTGCGTTACACACCCATTTCTTTTCATGACTGCCTTTCAAACAAGATTGATCCATTGCTTTTATTTCTAGATTAGTCTTTTGTAGCAGCCTACAATCAATTACCATTTTTTATCCATGTAATTTAATAACACAAAAAAAAATCCCCAGAGCAGTATGCAACCTTGAAGTCTTAGGGGTCTTATTATTAGAGATCTTTTCCCTCTCTGTAGAAAAAATAGATGTTGAAAAACAGTATGTTATTAAGTGGTTAAATTATATTCAGTATGAACTAAAGGTGATGCAACCATAGAATGACTCTCAAAGTAGAGCCAGCATTATTTAGATAACAAAGACAACGTTCTGTTGTGAAATCTTGCAGGCCAAAACAGCAGCCACTTGAGTAGATTGTTGTGATCAAGACAAAATACAGCCCTCAGTACCATACCCTGGGCATTTAGAATCATGATGGTATTTCTCCACTCCCTAAACCTTCCCATGAAAATAAATGGAAGAGGGAAAAAAACTAGGGTATTTTTGGAACCCTAATACTTATCACTTCCTGACTCTATACACAATTTATTTATCCAAGGCTGTAAAATGGCCAATGGGTTGTGAAGTCTGCAGATAGCCACAATCTTTTAACAGAAGCTGTGTGTGCCTTCATGGTTCTGAGGTTTGGACACACATCCTGACGGAAACAGTCACATCCCCTATCCAACGACTCAGTTGTTGACTCTGCTGCACTCTTTTACGAAAGACATGACTTTTGCTTTTATAACAGCCCTAAAAACTTCCTTCAGTGAAATGAGACTTGCTATTTCTTAATTACTTTACTTAACACTCTTCTATACACTAAATAGGACATGCAATATATGTGGCTGGATGTGTAAGTACAGCACTGGATCATGCAGGTGTCTTGCAACCATAACATTTCCACAGTATCTTGATCTTCCCTGCAAATGCAAATCTCTGACAAGAGCTGCACCTAAGTAAACTTTTATAAGTCACTTTAGAGTTTCCACAAGCTTAGTTACTATTTTCAGTAACTTTGCCCTCAGCACAGATACAAAAACAGAGCAAACATAGCTCCAGTGTATGCTAAAGTTTCAAAGAAGCCTTCAGCAAGCTTATTCTTGCAGCTAATACTGCTGCCTGCAAGCAGAAAAATATTTTTTTGTTTGGCCGGAGTCTTGTTTCTTTTTTTACGTGTTTGTTTCATTTGGTTGTTTTTAAAAAGACATGCTACTTCTGCTTTTGTACCCAGGAGTATCAGCAGGACAGTGTCTACTTTGTCTGCCATAGAAAGTTCTCACTTCTTATTGCCTGTTTTATCTGATCTGATCTTTTTTATACATATTTTTTTAAGATCTTTATATGTTTCAAAAAGGTTCTAAAAGGTAGAAAGTAGAGGGTTTTTTTCTTATTATGTAGGTAATGAAAAAAAAACTGTCTAAAACCACACTTAGGTCATTTCCTGTTCCTTCTAGGTTTTGTCAGACTTGCACGTCAGAGTAAAGGCCAACCAGTAATTTATGGCAACTGGGGGAGGGAGGGCAGAGGGGGGGAAAAAAAGCCTGCTATGTGCAGATCCTTTAATTGCCCATTATAAGCATTTTCCTTCAGAGCATGTGGTTTTAATCACCATCAAAGGAAGGCAATAGTGCTAGGTGGATTACTGCTCTGCTCCGGTGCAGTTGCTTTGGTGTTCTGGCATTCTGCACCACTTTTACTGTCATCCAAAACCCAAAGCTGCTTTTTTTCAAAGTGGTGTTTATTTTGCAGAAAGCAAGATCTAGAAATTGCTCCCCAAACATCCTTTTCCCATTTACCTATTGGCATTATTTTACAATTATGCACAGTAAAAGCCTTTACTGCTGTGTTGACACACTGTTAATGCATCATGTTGGAACAGACAGAGGGAACAACCATACATTTTATCTTCCTTCAATAGAAGGATGTGCAAAAAATCTTACACTGAAATATTTCACTGTACGCTGATGTATTCTTAATGCAGTAACTAAAAACACTAAGAGATGAACTAATTTCTCCTTCATATGACCTACATTTTTCAATCAATTAGTGCTTTTCCAATTATTACCCTTAAATACATGAATGAATCTTGGATTTTTTTTTTTCTTTTCAGCAAATAGAAACTATTCCATATGAACACAAGTGGGGTTTGGGGTTTTGTTCCCCAGAATTGAGCTGGAAAAGGATACTGAGTTTTTCACCCAGAGTTTTCTCACAAATTTTCACTTTAAAATCTTATACATATTTATAAAAATACTTCTATTTTCCTCTCTCTCCACTCCCTCTCTAAAACAAGAAGCATAAAATTAAACTGTACAACCCTCTTAGTCAAAAATTACCATGAATCTACTGGTTAGCATCAAATGAATAAGACCAAATGAGCATCTCGTCCAATATCTTGTCATTAGCAACAGCAGCCACCTCGAGAAAAGGACATTCTTAAGTAAACAGCAACACAGCCCAAGAAGCCATATGATACAAGGTATATTGCATGTATATTACACAAGCCAGTGGATTTTTCACCTCTGTCTTTCTCAGACCTAATGTAACATTCTGACAGATCCAACATCACACACAAAGGCATTTCACAAGTTAAATGCAGATTTTGCAAAGTTCCCTTTCCTTCTGGATCTGTTGTACAGTGAGGAAGCAAACAACCAGCAGCACTTTCATGCAGTTCACCCACTGAACAGTCTGTTTTTTCAAAAGCTTTGAGCTGTTCTCCAGCTGACTTCAGGCACAAGACAAACTTTTTTTTTCAGACTATGAGGCTGCATTTTCATATCCCTTAGGCTACTTCAGAAACACAGCACCTTCAGCATAACAAACCCTCTAAATCATGGAACATGGACACTTTTCTTTCAATTGTGTTAATTGCCATCTTAAGGTACTTTTTTATTGACAAAATTGCCACAGGGTACAGGCTTTACACAAAAGGGCGTTGTTTTCTTTAAATGACTTGAGGGTGACCCAAAAAGAAATATTACAGGGACTGGAGTTAGAGAAGTAAGCTAAAAGAAGCTGGTCAAGACGCCAAAGAAGATATTATGTCATAAAGGAAAGCAAATATTGCTGCAGTGCTTTGGTTGGAAGTTATACACTGGGGCTGAACTGACGCCATTCTCAGTTTCTCAAGCTAAAGTCTTAAAAGCAATAATTTAAAAACAGATGAGAATATAATTATGAGGCTGATTACAAGAGCAAATACGTTAGTGAAAGTTAAATCAGTATTAAGGAAAATCATCTTAATGGACAAGTTTCTGGTTGAAGTGCCAGGAAATACAAGATGATATGTCTTAGGGGGAGAAAAATATTGAAACTCTGAAGAATGTAATACAGATTGCTCTCAGAAAGAGAGGGGAATGCAAATTGCTGCATTGTACAGAAAGTGCCAATTTACTTTTCTCTAATGTATTCATGGTAAGTAGTACTTTAGTTGGCAGCTTCATAAGCAGCTGAGAAAAGAATCGAATGACAGCAGATTTGAAAGAAAGCAGATTTTTTTTTCCCCACATAGTAACACTGTGATGCTGCTCTAAATGAAAAATAAACAACAATGATGCCTTCCCACTTGTTGTAGCATTAGGTGATGACTAACTTAAAAAAAATTACTTAGGAAGATCCACTTTGTGCCCAAAATGCAAGTCTTGCAAAGATGTTTATCTTGCATGTGCAAAGTGAACGCAGGAATTACCACCAGCAGTATGAAGGGTCACAAACATCATTGCACCTTGCCTCATGATCAATTCATCAAAGAAAACTCGCAGTCAGAATCCTCTGGTATTGGTTACCATTTACTAATCTGATGAAAGAGTTCTCTGTGAAAAGACTGAGGGATGAACAGGCTCAGATTTCAGCTAAAAGAGGGGAAAAGAATCCAAACCAGCCTCAAACTCCAGAATTCATTGTGAAATACTGTGGGTTTAATAAGGTTTAGTAGCATATTCTTCTTAACGTGATCCCCTTGACGTAGGTGTAAACTGAATTTCACATTCTGCTAATGTGGTAACTAAAGGTGCACTTCCAGGAAAGAAAAATCATCCCCCTCCCACAATCAAAATTCCTAAATCAGAGGTTCTTTTCTTCATTGACTTTTTATACATTATGTTCCATTCTGCTGTTTCAGCTATCACAGGACTCACACTTGAAGACATAACTGTGCAACCTACTATATACAAAGGTAGAGGAAAATTGCATCCAAAAGTCTGTTTCCATTCCATTGTTTGATTTACTCTCCAAGCTACTTTGCTACTCTATTTGTAGAGCACAAGATAATTACCCACAACATTCTTATTGCAAAGGTTTCTAAACACCATCAAATCAAAGCCTAACACAAAAATAACTGTGGAAAAAAATTGATGCTGACTTGTTCCCTAGGGTTTTTTCCCTAAGTTTTCCCACAATTTTGATGAGTGAAATCCTAATCCAACCTCCCCTCCATTAAAAGAATATTTAACAAAAATGAAACTTTTGTTTCTATAACATATCTTATTTATCATTTTGATGAGTAAAATCATTACCCAAACCTCCTACTCCCCTCCAAAAGAATAAACATCTTATAAATACCCCGACTCAACAAAATTCTTTTTTTTCTTTCACTTTGGTAGCATGACTCAGATGGAGAATCTAATATGAAAGAAAGAGGTCAAGATGGGTCAAGTGTTTTCCAGTGACTAAGATAATGAGGATAGCTTGCCAGTTTTTTCTATACAAGCAGAAAAGCATTGGAATCTTCTTTTAAACGGCAAGACATTTTTAGCAAAATCATCACAATAGTGAAAGTTACATAAACATCTACAGAGATCAACATTGGCAGTGAGAATATAATTTGTCATTTGGGACAAGTATTACTTACAATAAAGTTGCAGTGTAGCATGCCCAATAAATCCATCAAATTTTATAAATGCATGCAAAGGAAATTTTCCTTGGGGAACAACACTAATTTTTTCATTTCTCAGCCCTCTTTTAGCAGTGTTTAATGTGTTTGCTATGAAATCTCTTTCGGACTGTGTTTTCAAAATAGTTATTAATAAGATGAACCTAAAAAAAAGAAGCCTACACTCATCTGTGACTAATTCTATGTTCTTATCAACAAATTCATCTCCCGACTAGCATCTCATAGAACTTGCATATGTTTTGATTTTATTTTCTCTAAAGCAGAAAAGGGGAAAATACCAAGAACTTTAACCGTAGAAAAACAATGTGATCCCAAGACTCCCAGCAATATCTGACTAGAAAAATACTGTCCCAGCAAGACAAGTAAGAAAGGTTTGACAAAACTCATCAGACCATTCTAACTTACCATTTCATCAAAAAAAAAACAAAAAAACAAAAAAAACCCCAAAACTTATAATCTTTATGAAAAAGGCAAATATTTATATAGCTTGGGGGTTTTTAACTGAAAGCTATGCACCTCATGCTTTAAAAACAAATGTTTTTTTCCATTTCAGGAATTATAATTTTACTCTCAAATTAATACATATTAAACGTATCTTCTACAGCATTTTGTTACCAAATTTAAGCTGATATGAAGCAATTAGAATTTTTTTCTTTATTTGAGTGTTTTTAACATATCAGTTATCTTGTGATGTCCAAAATATGTATATTAATCAAATACTCTTGCAAAGCACATGCAAATTAAAGTAGGAGAATGTCTGAACAAAACAAATGATCAGGTATTTAGTCATTCATGCAAGATAAGATTTTATTCTAGGAACTTTCAAAGGAATAAAATCTGTACATTGTGTTAAAACCCATCATAAACTATGTGCTGTACTACAGGACCACAAAATGGCAGCTTTATTATCAGCTTTTAAAAGGATCCAGAAAAAGGTGAGGAAAATATCAGAAAAAATTGGACAGAAACTGGGGGGATGAGATAGGGACAGACCCCTACAAAATTAATTTAAGCTACATCATGTAAATGCAATACTGACAAAAATCAGTAAGGTTTTCTACACTAACACCTTGCCGAACAAATCTACTGGACTTTTTGAAACAGACTTCACACACCAATAAAAGTGAACCAGCCAGTATGCTTTGATTTAAAAAACCAAATACAAACAAAACACAATGATTTGACAGAACACAACTTCGATATGGTCTCCCCTTAATGATCCTGAAGAAATCACATTTACATGGGGAATGGCTTTCCTCAGGATCAATGATTTGTTATAACAAAGAACGAGGGTAGAATGTTCACAAACAAACAGAAAAAAAAAAAAATGCCAATAGGGACTTCCTCAAAGATTTAAGCTGGGATCGGTCCTTAACAGCCCACTCAAAGTGAATTGAAAGAGCAATAGATGTCTGAAGTGGCAACATGCATTGGCAACAGAAAATTCCTGAGGATATTCAGAAATAGAATTGATTGTGAAAGAAACCTGCAATAGGCCTTAATATAGTGATTAAGTTGGAATAAACATTGCTGAAATTCTGCACTAATGAGTAAATGCTGAGAACAAAAATTAATTTTAAACTATTTATATAGAAAGCTGGGCTTATATTACAGCAATAACAACCAGAAAAGAGATCTTGGGAGTCAATTGCATCAGCCCAATTCTCAAAGATGCTAAATGAAGTATTAGAAAAGGAACATCAAACAATGCAGACGAAACAGCGTCACTGCATAGATCTGAGCAACACTCATAGTCTGAGCTGCAGAGAAACAGAAGTATTGAAGAAATAAAAAAGGGCAGGCTAATGAGAGAAATCAAAGGGATGGAGCAGTTTCTGCTGAGAGGAGTTGCAGACTGTGAAACTGGGATCCCTCAAGCGTGAGGAAAACAGGGAATATTACAATGATCTATAGTTACCATTGACATGGAACGGTTGGTCCATGCTGTTCACAAGCACTAAAATTGGGCCATGTAATTAGAATATCTGGCAGCAAGGTTAAAACAAGCCTAAGGAGGTATTACTCAAACACTACATTAATAAATTATTGTAGTAATTGCTGCTGGTTTTTACAGAAAAAAAATGCAAAGAGGTTAAAAAACTTCACATAGACTCATCAATCCATGGCTACTCACCACAGCCCAAATGTATCCCCTAGCTAAGAATGGCCCAAACTGAGATTTGACAAAGAATGGCAGAGAACCCAAGAAGGGAAAGAACCACTTCTGAAAGAAACACCCCTAGTGACTATTGCTAAAGATAAAAAGCCTGGGCTGAGTGGGCCAGTTTGATATTATCTCCAGTTAATGTAAAGAAAGCAATTATAAAAATGGACCCATCTTAGCAATCCTCCTAGCTGTATGAAACTGTACTGCTCTTTAGATCCTTGGGAAGTTTCCTAACAAGGCCTGCTTATAGAATTGTTCCTCTCATCCATTTCTGTCTGAATTAGGGGTCTCCAGCCTCTCTCTGTAAATCCCACAGAGTAGTTCAGGTTGGAAGGGGCCTCTGGAGGTCATCCTGTCCAACTCCCACCAAGGCAGAGTCACAGGAGCAGTGACACAGACACACATCAGGTGGGTTTGAATGTCTGCAGAGAGGGAGGAGGCTCCAGGATCTCCCTGGGCAGCTGTTCCAGTGCTCTGACACCCTCAGTGTAAAGTTCTTCATGTTGAGATGGAACTTCCTGTGTTTTAGTTTATGGCCATTGCTCCTCATCCTGTCCCTGGGCACCACTGAAAAGAGTCTGGTACCATCCTCTTGATATCCACCTTGGAGATTTTTATATGCAATGATGTGATTCCTCTTTCAGTATTTTCTTCTCTGGACTAGATAGGAACAGCACTCTCTTCCACTCTTGTAGTTTATTCTTCTCTTCTCCCCACCCAATATGCTGCCAAGGGCAGCAGCAATCTCCTACTGTACTCAGAGAGTTCCACGTGACCCAGGCATTAATTTTAAAAGAAATTTACTTTTATAAAATATATATTATCCACCTGATTTGTTTATATTGTGGCTCAGATATTATTTAATCCTTTTGTTCCTTTTGCAAAGTAAGTGACATTCATGATCTAGCCCTCCTCCAGCAATAACTAAGTATGTGGCTTCTTCAAAACTTAAATACAAAACAGATCAAACAGCTTAGGAAAGCCTAATTACACTCCTTTTCAGGCTGTCTTTATTTTTATATACACATATGTGCATATAAATCTATATATATACATGTACATACACACAAACACTACAGAAAAGGGTCTATAAAGTATCTAATCACATTATAAAAGCTCTTTACGACATGTCATTGCACTAACAGTATAACCTCTGTCATGCTGGAGCATCAGCAAAGTAACACAATAAATGAAGAAACATTAAAACATCACCTTGCATAATGCTCAGAAAATGCATGGAAAAAGTAAGCTACAGAACTTTTGCTTTTTCATGCAATGCATCTCATCTCTTTTATTTTTCATTACGCTTTCAAAATGTGAACATCTGGCAGGCAACTAAAAATAATCAGGAAGGTTCAATAGAGGCAAACAGGGGGAAGAGCAGCACTGCCAGCAGCAGAGATCTCAAGTAACAAAGTGCAGCACCAAATATTAAACACAAAACTGAACCAAGTGCAGACAGCAAGCCAATAGAGCTGAGAACTTGCTTACAATTATACTGAACTAATCAAACACATTGATCAATCTGTTACCACACATCCAATTAGAATCTACTTTCTGAACATCAGAGGAAATTACAAGTCTAATCCCAAGATGACAGGCACTGTCACAACTGTAACTATAACTTCTGTAAAAGGCACAGGGTACACATCTCTGAACATCATCACTGAGCAGCTTAAAAGAACCTATATTCAGCAAAGATGTGCAAGAATCCTTGAGTAGATTGGCACTTTCCTTAAAACTAGCTAGAGACCTTCAGAAGCTGCGTTTGAAATTTGAACGTGTTCATTACTAATTACATTTCCAAATGAAAACAAGTTTAGTTCTTTCCCCATTCTTTATCCACTGATAATTTTACTATTACTGCTTGGGAAGAAATGAGATGAGCAACAGCAAAAGGAGAAAAGGAGGGTAAATGAGAAATTAAGAAGGAAAATATTATTGTGAGATCCTAAATTACTATTCCCTAACTTGCTATTTTCTTTCAAAAGGATTATTTAATATTTTTAAAGTATTTTACAAACTTATCAGATTGTCATACAGTCTGATAAGTCATACATTTTACTTACCAGATTTATCAGATCTGCTCTATCTACATAAGTGCTTATATTTTAATTTGATGGTGGTAGCTGATGATCACATAATCCATAAGAAAGAAGATAGAAATAAACAAACAGTATATAGAAAAATTTCTATTTATGCTAATGAAATTGGAAAGAAAAATCCCTAAAACCACTGGCATATAATTTTACATGCCATGGATACCACTGTAAATATATTTTGCAGACAAAAGGTTAAAATTAGCAGCCATAAACTCAGAAATGTAAAAACAGATGGACAAAAACTTGTCTGAAATACACAGAAACACAGAACTATTTATTCTATGGTACCTTTTATCTTTTTCTTTTTTTTTATTTTTAATCCTTTCTTTTTAATCTGCCTTTTTATACTGCCTAAGTTTTTTGTATTTGTTTCTGCCAAGGACAGTCAGCTGGCCAATAAGAGCAATTAGATCAGCAAGACAGCATGTAATTGCCATGCATATTGCCAGGGATTTTGACCCAAAAATCAGCCAGGAGGAAGTTGATGGTAAAAAACCAAAACAAACAACAAAAAAATCTCCCAAATTTTAAGGAAGACAGACTTAATAACAAACAAACAAAAAATAAACCAACTCTCCCAAACCAAATTCAACTGAAAATTACCCACTGTATTTGGTGCTTCTTTTTTTTTTCCTGCTTTCATATGTTTACAATAAAAACCCATTAGAGTTTGCCCTTATTTCAACCCCTTCTCTCCATCAGGCATTAAGATTTCAATCTTTCCAGGCAGCGGTTCTTTCTTCGTCAGAGAAGACAGTTACCATAGAACCACAGAATACCCTAAATTGGAAGGGACCCACAAGGATCATCAAAGCCCAACTCCTGACCCTGCACAGGATACCCCAGGAGTCACACCTTGTGCCTGAGAGCATCATCCAAAAGCTTCTTGCACTCTGCCAGGCTGGTGCTGTGACCACTGCCCTGGGGAGCTGTTCCAGTGCCCAGCCACCCTCTGCATGAAACCCAAACCTTTTCCAGATAGCCAACCTAAACATCCCCTGGCACAGTTTCAGGCCATTCCCTCAGGTCCTGTCACTGTCACCACAGATCAGTGCCTGCTGCTCCACTTGCCCTCATGAGGAAGCTGCAGATTTCAACAAGGTCTGTCCTGTCTCCTCTGTGATGCCATTATCAGTCAGAAATGCTCATTAAAGACCTGCTACTAATCCCAGGTTAAATCGAACAGGGGGGACACTCTCCTTCCTTTGGAGCTCTGTGCTGGCAGTTGCCTCTGTTCCCTTGTGCTTCAAATATGCCACGAATTGCTGAAAGTATCTTTTAACACTGAGGACAAGCAGCCACAGCAGCTTTAACAGCAGATGACAAAATAGGATACACAAACACTTATGAAATATTAAACCCAGAGGGACTAATTTTATTCTTTAATTACATAAAAGAGAGCAGAACATCATAATTTCTGTACCCGTCCCATAACTACTAACCGATTTACTCTAGAACCTATTTTTAATGACAATGTCTGGGTCTTATCACAGAAGTAAATTTTAGTTGAAAGAGAGTACATGTGAATGAATGCTTTAAATATTTGCTCTAGATTATGTCATATGCAGCATTATTGCATTTAATCACCTTACCTCTCCAGACAATGTGGGAGCACAGAAAACTCATCCTCCAAAAACTAATGTTATTTTAAAAACTAATTCTGTGATGAACAATTACAGCAAGAGAGAGTTTACATCTCTCTTCAGATTCCAACTCCCTACAGTATCTCTTGAATGTACAAGGAGGAGTCTTATGGCAAGTTCAGCAGAGCACAAGGATCACTGTTACACTTCATCGTTTTCTCTCAGGGGTAAAGCACACAAATCTTGCATTTCAAGACTACCACACATACTGGGGGGCGGGGGAGGGCTGAGGGATCAACATCTGCCATAACCACAAAAGCTAAACTATTTAAATGCTTTAACAACTAAAAAGCAATTTATAAATAACATCATGATAAAGACAGACAGACTTTGGTTCTGTGGGCAGAACTGCTCCCAGGTGCCTCACAGTAAGGCAGTAAAACACAGATTTAACAGCAGTCCATGTACAAAGGCAGATTGGACCAATATTACAGATCAAAAGCTCTGACACAGCTCAACTTGAGAGAATTGCTTCCTCAGGGAAGAAGCAAAAGCTATTTTCTCCAAGATAAATTTGGTTAGAGACCAATTCTTTCTCAGAAGGTGTTTCCCCCTCATTTACAGCAGGTCCTAACTGAGTCTGAAGTAGATTTAGAAACCTTCCCAACTTGCTACCAGAGCAGGAATGTTTAGGACTTCACTGGAGGAAATTATTGATGTTTCCCAAAAAAAATCCTTTAATTCCTGGGGATGACTCCAGATCAAATATCATATTTCTCAAACACAAGCCTAAAAGTGTACACAGAGATATCCAACTCTGAAGCAGCCTCCTTAACAAAGGTGGTTCTAAGGCATGGTTAAGTGTAAATGAGAATCTTTGAGGCACAAACTAGAAAAGACCAAAAGCAATTTGTTTTAACAGATGTTACAGTATGGGAACAAAAGATTAATCAGACAGCAAAAGCTGTAAGTTGCTTGGGCTTAAAATTGCTGTGCAGTTTTAAGAAATGGTGATTCTAGGATTAAACTTTTAGGATTAGACTGGTTTATGCCAGTGAGAAGACACATTGAAAGGCAATGTTTGTGTGAGTGTCCATGGGTCCTGCCAGGGGAAGAATTTTTCAGTCTCCAAAGCAGTAGTATGTGTACACCTATGGAATTTAATTATGGATGAAGAAGCACGATAGCAGAATTCTTAACTAGAAGGAAGTTGCACAAGTCCCATACTACACTTTAGAAGTAGTTTTCTAGGATTCTAGCTATTAAAATTCTACCTGTGAGCATGAAGTCCAGAAGAAAAGTGTTATGCAAATGTCTAAAACACTTGACAGGACCATTGAAGTTTTCCTATTGTATACTATTTTTAAGGGCTGTATTCTTGCTCCAGCCCTTAAAAATGCTCTTACTCTCATTATATAAAGGCTTGGAGAAAATAGCTTTTGCTTCTTTCTTGAGGAAGCAACTCTTTTGAAAAAATATAGAGGCGACTGTAAAATGTGCTATTTGGACACTTCCAAGGAAATTCAGCAGGGTGTGCAAAGCCCACTTTGAAACTTTTATCTCATCAGGTTTGCCCTTGCAGAATAGTTTGAAAAAGGTAGCAATGCCCTAATTTATGGTGCTTCTCTCAGGAGCCATCTGCCTCAAGCCAAACAGCTGCCAGTGATGCAAGCTGGGAAAGTGGCCAGCCTGGCTCACGTGCAACTACATACCCAATAGAGCAATTAATAACTCACAAAACAGTACCCAATTATGCAAGCATTTCTGAATCTTGGGGCTCAGAACAGGGCTGAGAGAGTAGGAGACAGCCTGAAGGAGCTCTCAGCATTCAACTCCACTGTATGGATGCTCCAGCACCACCTGATCTTTCCTTCCTAGTAAGTTCCTTCAAAAATATGAACCCAGATGCCAATATTGAAATTGCAGGAAATATCTTAAATAATTGCTTAAGCCCCAAGACTCACATAATGCAACTTTTCATTCAAAAAGCACAGGGTATTTATTCATGAAAAATGAGTCAATAAAGGTTTACAGAAGTGACATTATTTTACCCTACTTATGCGAGCAAATTAGAACATTATTTCTATTATCTTCTTTCAAATGTTACTGTCTGAGGTTTGTATATTTTCTTTTAAAAAGAATTAATAATTTAAAATTTAATAAAGAAATCCTCTCCAGACATGCACTGAAATGCAGCCAGGGTTATTTTTTTGGCAGGTAAAAAGCAAGATTCAAGCTGAGCACATCTGAGTAGGTTTTGACAGTTGTGTCATATCAAATGAATTTTTCAATGCTCTTTTGTTCCCAGCAAGTTTCCCTAATTGTCAAAATATAGGAAAATTAAGGTCTACACGTGTTTCAGTCTCCAGGGGCCTTCATGAGGAAGAAGTCAGGCTATGTAAGAGCTAAAAAGAAGTCAACACTTTGTGTTTTGTCAGATTAACTGGAGGAGCTGTGTAGTATGAGACTACCTCCAGTAGTCACCGGGGTTTTTTTACTAAAAAGAACACAGACCAATCCATATACGTAATATAAAAATCAAACCAGAAATGTGATTAAACACTCAAATGTGCCTTGTTTGGTAGCAGTTTTCTGTTTTGTTTCTTGACATAGCAGGAATACTTGTTTGTCAAAATATTATTACAGTACTACTGCTTGGCAAATATCACTACAAAAGGAGACAGACTAAAATGAAGAATGCAACTATACCTCTGTTACAAGCCCTATCCCAACATTACTTCCCCAAATAAGAGTATAAAGTATATTAGTTTCAAGTGTAGACAAACTGAGAAGATGCCTAAATCAGCCACGTCTCTCTTACTTTCTCTCTCCCTCTGCAAAATATATAAAATTATTCATAAAACATAGCAATTTATTCACACTTGTGCAAAAATCTACAATCATTCATCAGGTTCAATAAAGTGAACATTTCAAACATTAGAAATTATAAGATCAAAATGAATCTTGCAAATTTTAACTCCAAAACTGCAAACAACTTCTAAGAGGTACATAACAGTCACATGCTTAATCAACCAAGCTACTCAGTTCAACAAGGCACTTTCAGAGTAGACAGGAAGCAGCTGGAGGAAGACAGAACCATAAAGAAATTCACATCTTTAGAAAGATTAGAAACCTCAGGATAACAAGGCAACAGGAAAACTTCTGCTCGATTACCTGGCACCTGCAATACAGTTAAAGATTTACTGAAAAGAACTCCGTTCCTTGTAATTTTAGCAACTCTCTCAGAAAGGTCTCACTTCAAGGGCGAAAATCAAGAATCAAGAATTCAAGACTGATGTCTCAAAATTCATGTAATGAAATATTGCATGGTAAAAGAGCAAAAGAGGAGAGTCAAAAACAATACACCAAAATATTGAATCTAAATAAAGGTTGCCATGCATTCACAATGTTTGTGAGGTCTTTCTCCCACAGTCATCTCCATCTGGTAGAGCACATGCAGGAGTTTGCCATGAAATCATGAATACCCGCAATCCCAAAACTTAAAGGAACTGAATCATCAGTAAAATATCTACTCCTCTATCAGTTTAGTTTTTTTTTTTAATGATGCAACAAGTTCAAAAATCTAGCAAGCAAGAGAGGACAGATGTACAGGTAAATACAGACAGCTGCAGATGCTTTCCTGCACCTTTCTGCCTGAAAGGCAGATTCACGTAAGCTTCAACTTCCTTTGGAAACTGAGCTAAAATACATATTATACCCCCAATACTATTTACTGAATAAACATACCTCTTCCTCCAAAGGAATTGTTCTTTCTGCTCTACTAACTTCTGAAAAAGGAAGCCAAATAATTCAAATCCATTGGTTGCATGAATCTAGAATGACAAAATTGTGAAGGGCATGAAATGTGCCCAGCAACCTCCCCAGAGCACTGAAGGGATGCAAAGGAGCTGTGTCTCTCCTGCCACTGCACAATCTCTCCATTCCCACATCACACAGAAATGCTGAGGCCATGGGGTTGCCCCTCAGACTCAGCTAAGGTCAATATTTATCTCTGACTTCAGCCCTGGCACAGTTTTGTTACTTGCACCACCCTAAATTTAGCTCTCTGAGCCTCAATACAAAGTGCACAGTCAACACTTAAAAATGTATTTGTCACCTCTAAGGAGTGAAACAAAAGCAATCAAAACCTTGACAAAAATATTTAAATAGATAACTCCACAAACTTTTATGACACAGCATTTACCCAACTAATAACTGGCTTTAGAAAAAGCTCCTACCTTGCTAGTTATACAGAGAGGATAAAGCTGACAGGACAGAAATGCCTATTTGGGGCCTGCCATTTACTTAATAAAGTCATGGCATGAGGCACAAGCCCAGGATTGACCAGTTCTGAAAACCAGGAGCCATCTGTCACATGCCAACATCCTGCAAGTGCTTCAAGGGCCTTGGGAGCATCTCTAGTCAGCCATACCAGGGCACAGTTGTGAAATCTTCCCTTCCACTTCACAATACTCCTGATTTTATGGGAACTTTAAACCCATAAATAATCATTTTGCATAATAAGAAAAGAAAATGCATCTTTATGCAATATAAATGTGGTTTGTGTAATCTGTAAAGGAGTATGATTTCAGTTTTTGTAATGCAGTCCATTTGAGAAAGGATCAAGTTTAACTTGTAAAATGAAATGAATTACATGATTCCCACATAATAAGACTAAAACGTAATATCGGCTAAAGAATTATTTTCTTAAAGATTTTATCCATAAATAATACCAAACTCTTTTTTCTTATTTATTTTTTTTCTCTTTATTCCCCCTCCTTCTCCATAAGCATTTGTGTGTTTAAAGAAGTTAAAACAATGACAAAGATATTTGCAGGAAAATCAAAGTGCTACAAACTGAGGAAGGTCATAAGTGTGACGTCAGAACTGAACTTTGCTCTACAATGATAAGTTTTAAGCCTCACTATCACATTTCAACAAACTGGCTGAATATATTTTACCAGTTATTTTTTTCAGTGCAATACCTGATAGTTTTTTTAGGAATCTACACACCTCCAGGGTCCTCTTCAACCTCAACCACCATGAAGGGCACACAGAAAGTCTAGAGTCCCAAATGAGATCAATCACATTTTTAAAATTTCAAGAAAATGCTAATATTTTTTTCCCATCATCTTATCACTTTGTGAAAGAAGGCATAAAAATTTGCTTGTATCTCCATATCTAGACATGCTGAATAACTTTAGAATTGGGATTGAAGTTGATTTCTTATTGATGCTTAAATAGGAGCTTTCTGCCTTGTCTGCTTTTCTATACTAGTTAGGACTTTCTGAAATAAAAAATGAGAGTATATAAATACTCACTATCAAAACACAATCCAAATACAATCAGTAGATGTTTCAAGGAGTATGAAAGTAAATAGAAAAATCCTACAGGCTGATTTCTGAATCATCAATTTCCTAATTTTAGTTGAAAATTCCAATACCTCCCTAGCCACCATTCATTCCTCTTCCTTTGTGGCATTGATCTAAAATAGAAGGGATTTAATAAATTACTTGATGGCTTATAGTTATTAGATCTACATAGTTCACACTATGGTTTTCTCATCCTCAAATGAACCTTTCTGGAAGCAGGCTAATAAATGACTTTCCCAGAAAAGCTCCTGAAAAACTCTCTTACTTCAAAACAGTCAGAGCTTCTGATATTACCAAAGATAATACCATGCTGGTCATAATTTTATACACAACTACTGCGAACACTGAATTCAAACAGTGTCATTTGAAACTTTGAAAGGCCTAAGGATGCAGCCTACTTTCAAGTTACCATCTGACAAACTACATGAGACACCATAAATCAAATCTTTCAAGAGGCTTAATGCTCTCTCTAGGCTCCCCAGTACGGTGCTGAGGCACTGGGCAGAGGATGCTAATGCAGCTCAGGTAACAGCACTGCTGCAGCAGAGAGAACTAAACTCATTTAAAACCTTTCACCACAGCTCCGTCATTCCCGACACACGTCATCGTGGCCATTAGGGAATTTCAGAGTGCTTCCAGTTTCCCAAACCTACGCGGCACCATGGTTTTGTGCTGAGCTGTAGCATAAAAGGCCCTGAATTTGGAAAGTAGTAAGCCCCATATTCACACAACCTTGGAAATATTTCAGGGGGTATGAGGACATGAGGACAACATGCTTGGATTATTCAGCACCTGATAACGAAAGGCCGATGATCCGTCCCCTCAAGCATATGCTCAGTGATTCCTTTTCAGGGCATCATTCCAGGCTGACTGTGTACAATGACTGCCAAACACAAAATATTTGCTCAGTGAAACTACAAGATTGGTCAGTAATTACAAAAGAAGTTTTTATACTCTATCAGTCTGACACATTGGGTATGGAAGTAAAATTTTTTGAAAGGAGACTATTTTGTCTGGAAGATGCTCTCTATGAAGTGCCACACACTATTGTGGTCCTCTTTGCGGCAATAATATAAACTTACAGTCATCTTGATTTGTTAATTTGTTTTTTTATTTGAAGACAGCCTTCTTCCCCTGAAGAGCTTAAATCCCCAAAACATCTTCCTTAAAATCTGGGATTAAACTGAGAAAGTCCAAAAAGAATCACAGAAGCACCACTCTTGTTGGAACTGTCAGACAGGCTTTTTTTTTCCACTCAGAGACAACTTGTGAGTTGCATTTTATAATATTATGATAACAAACACTACTTAAGTGGACAGATTGACAGATAAGAGAAAACAAAAATATTTTGCCTTTGAGAAGATACCAGTCTGCACTTGGACAATACCAAAAGCCCCTGCCAAGCAGAAATAAGTTTAGAGGTCAAAACCTAGTGGCAGTATTGCTATCTTGAACAATAATCACTGTATCCAAAGAATGCCTTTGCTGCTGCATTAATATTTCTTCTGTGATGAAGGAGAAATGCAGACTGAACCTCATAGGATTGCCAGATTTCTTCTATAATTAAGAAGTTATGTTCTGGTGGCCAAATCTGAAGCCTTATGAAAAGCCTTTATGATATGGCTTTTCCTGCATTTCTGAAGTAACTGTTGTTTTTCCCAACACACAGGAATCAAGGCATCCAGAAAAAGTGGTCATTATGCAGATAAATTGTACTTTCCATGCACAGTTGATCTACGTATGCACAGTTTAGTTCTCTGACATCGTCCCAGATTTTAGCATCTAAACTCTGGCCACCCTGAGACATTGCCAAATTTCTACAGACAAAGAAAGAGTCTGTTTCAGCTCCAGATGTGATTGTGACTAAGGAGCTACTTCTGACCCCCCTCCTCTCTCCCACTGACCTTGGCAAAATACTTGTAAAATGGGACTGTTTAGATTCATGAGCTGCCCTCTCAGAACTGGCTCATTACTGCAGCCTCAGTCTGTACACAAAACAATTACTGGGGGTAAAAGATGCAAATTTGACTTTTCTGATATTATTAACACACAAATGTTGAACCAAATTGCTACAGGCTGGTAAGAAAGGAAAATAAGTCAAACTGCTGAGAAATCAGCATCTTACATAGTGAGCAGACACAAGCTGTTATTCTGAAGAGCAGAGTTTGCACTGATGTGGGCAGGAAAAGCTGTGAGATGGTTTCTCACAGTTTAAAAAACTTAAGAGGACAGTGAAGTAAATGACAGAAACTGCCTGCCACAGAAGTAGAGACAGCTTTTCAACTAAATATTCCTTGGACTTCATCAGTTTAAGCCTAAATCTTCAGAATATGTCAAATAATAAAATGTTTTTAAAAATATACATATCTCAAGAGACTTTTATCATCTGTGTAAAACTGTCAGTCACCTGTGACACTGTGAAACTATTGGATCAAATCAATAGAATAGAAATGGTTAACTCAACCTTTAATCAAACTGAAGAGAAATTCTGAGATTCCTCACATTAATGTTGTAACAAACGAAATCAATCCATTTAGCTTTCTTATACGTGCTGTGCACCCAGTAGTCCAAACTTTTTTGGAGTATTGTAAAAAAGTGCAAAGCAAGCACTTGGAAGTTATGAATATAATCATAAAAGCTAAAAAAATTAAAATAAACTTTTGAAGCAACAGGATGAATCTCAATATATATCCCTCTTGATTCTAAGAAATGTGGATTACCAGGTTTCTGAAATGGTAGAAGCAGGGTGATAGTGCCTGACTCAAGATATGAGGACTGCTGCAGTTTCACGTGGAGGTGACTCTACTGGGACATTTTCCTAAGCACTGGGGCCCCTCGGACACAACCATTAGACAATTAGGGTGGCTCAAGCTGCTACTTTTCAAATGCTCCAACAGAAGCCATATTACTTTTTCTAAAAGCCAAAACACTTCAAGTTATCACCCCTCAGAGATAATACACAGGGAACGTCTGACTGCACTGGAAATAAAAGCAAATCCACGGGTAATTACTGTAGAACAGCTGATGTACCATAAACCAGCCAAGCCATAGCAACACACCCGCCCACACAGCGACACGATCATGGGATAAAAGGTTAACTTAGACCATTTTGGAGTAAGGAAACAATTTAGTATTTCTTTCTATTCCACACTTTTAGTGTGACCTCATATGTTCCTTACTGTAAACGTTCCAAACTATGATGTAGATTAATTTTCTAATGTGTTTTTTATGATGATATTTAAAACATCTTCTCCAAGACAGATGAAAGCACTATGATAAATACTTTAAAGACAGAGAGACAATTGAAATAGACTGGTTACCAGCATAACAATGCTGTATCAGGCAAAGATTCTTTGTCATTAGGTTTTTACAACCACAAAATGACCCTCTCGCCATGTTTCCAACTCTGGAACAAAACAAGGCATAGCTCTTAAAGTCTCATCAACTATAGTATTTATTGTATATCTCTAATTACCAACACTGATTATTTTCACTGAACACATCCAGGTGGCAGCTGGAGAAGAGAAAAATGATTGCTGGGAAAGGAAGGTTTTACGATAATCCTGTGCGATGGAAGAGATTTGAGGGCTATTAGTACGGTAAAATTTCAGGCAAAAATACAAAGCACAAATGCAGGTTTCTTAAATGCACCACATGCTTTACTGCACTTAAAACTCAAATATTTGAATTGAAAAACATGAAATCCCCCTATATACAATATAATTTAGATTGTATAATATACATACATACGTATATGCATATTTAATAAAGTTGTATAGCACATAAGCAATGCTCACATTATTCTAGACACTAAAAATATTAGGGTTAATGTTCTAGAATCACAGCCCCACTGCCACGTGCTGATGTGTTATTAACAAAGATTTCGATTCATGACTGACAGGACTTGTTCTATTGCAGCAGCACAATTAATGAGCTGTCACATTCCTTTCTGGTGACTCGTGCGAGTCGTTCGTCATCACTTACTCCAGCAACTAAAACGTTTGTCAAAATTCCAGGGAGAAAATGCATCCCTAAAGTTCTCAGTCACATCAGGTAGCCTGGAGTTTGATGCAATGATTATGTTTGGGAAACATCATGCTAATGTGTGTGTCTAAGCAGAAAAAGAAACAAACACTCAGCGTCAAAACACTAAGACTTAGTTCTAAGGGACTTGCAGATGGGCAAATGAGGTAGAAATCTTGTCTGCCAGCAAGGATTATAGCAAGTGTGAGCTGTCACACTTGAAAAACAACAGATCAGGCCCACAGAAAGAGCACAGTACTCTGCTGCTTTATTGCTCAGAGCAGAACCCCAAAATTGCTGACTGCAGTTAAAAACTGCTCAACCATTTTTCTTTTCACTTCCTCTGCTTTTGGTATAGTGCCTCCCCATTATAGCACCTGAATATTCACACACATTCTTACAAAATGAGCAACAAAATGCTTGCAAAATATTGCAGTACTTTACTGATCAGTGCCTCAGATTAAAAAGAAATTAAATGATCTTGCTAAATTTGGATGCCTAAATGAATGTTCAGTTTCTTTCACCACAACTTAGACTTCAGCCACTCAAAGCAGGATTGATGGACTTCAGTTACAGCAAGTAATGGTTCCTGTTACTGCAAAACAGATCCACAGTCACAAAGCACAAACTTAACAAATAACAAAAGTGAAATACATACAGGTAATTAGGAACCATTTGGGAATAACAAGATTTTAGTGAAACACCAAGGATCCCACACAGACAAAGAAATCTTGGTGACAAAGTCAGAATAAAATTCAGTTTTCCAATATAATGTTTAACTGTCTCAAGCCCAAGTCCATCTCCTCTTTTTTTTTTTTCCCTGATCTTCAACTCAATTCTTTACATTTACTTGTGGACACAGAACTCAGAACTACAGTGAAAAAAACAGAACAAAACAAAAATGTCTCATTGCTCGCTACGATGTACAAATTTCAGGATTTGGAGGGAAAAGGGGGAAAGAAGAGGTCTGTGGAATTATATACTAAGAAGTGGCTAAATCATAGGCATTTTTACCTCTAGTATTATTTAATTTTTTAAATCTTTCAGAAGTACTGCCCATTTTAACATTTTTGTTGCTACATCCTAATTGTTCTCAAGACACACCAAAACTCTCAAATCCCACCATTTGCCATCACACTGATGGCATGACAAGCCAACAGATCTGTCCCATTGGAGCAGGGAATGGCAGAAGTCAGGTTAGGGTTTCTTTTCCAGGTGAGTATTCGAGAGCAGCAAGAGCCTTTCTCAGGAGCTCTTGCAGCAGAGGGATATGGTGTCACCCAGGTTCCTGATGTTCCTCAACAGGCTCAAATTTCAACATGTTCTCTCAAATACAAGGCTTACAGCCTCATCCATTCAGCACTAATCCAGACCCACCCCATCCCTCCTTATTCCAGTTTCATTCTTCGGGTATCTCCAGCTATGTTTACGTCCCAAGCTTCTCACCAAAACCTCCTTGTCTAGCATGTCAATCTCATTACTCCAGACATAAAATTATCCCACCCTCATTCAAGCTCAAACCACCATTTGAGCCTCCTCTCCTTTAGTCCCAACTTCTTCCCCTCTGCTTGCCAAAACGTTGGACTTATTTTCTTCTCCACACCCACATCCCGTTCTTATCCCTACTGCAATCAAATCAGGCAAGACAAGGCAAAGGAGAGACAAAGCACAGAGGAAACTGTTCTCCCGTTCTGTTCTGGGGCACAGCCCAAGCTCAGAGAAGAAACTACAGGCCAAGACCTCTTCAGATCAGATCATACACATTGTGATTAAGTCCCCAGGTACTCTGTTGTAAAGATAAAAGAAAATGGAGCATATGCAAAAAAACTTTCAAAAAATACAGCTAATCTGAAAGCAGAATTTCAGAAAAACAACACCCCACACACCCTTGCAACAAAGGCAATTTCTCTTCAACTTCCAGTCTTGTCCTACAACAGAGGGCTTCAAGACAATATTCAAATTAATGAAAGAAAGCAAAAGGTAAATTTAGTCTATGTGTCAATTTAGTAGCTTTCAGTTTGGAAAAGGGAGGCAAAGACAAATTAGATTAAAATTTAGAAATCAATTTACTAATCAATTTTGGCTAGACAGGCTTAACAGAAGCTTGACTTCATTTCAGAATCCTTTATCTAACCTAACAAATGTGACCTCCTGTGTGCAGAGCTAAAAAACAAACCATACAAACGTTTACTCAAATACATCTATGTTCAGTCCATGTTTTACATTTTCATGATCCATGACATTTTGTAAAAATGCTTGTATTTATATGCTTGTATTTTGAATTGCTCAAGAGGGACTCCATGCATTCATACTTACAAAATACTTAAAGTAAAATCAACTCCTGTACCTACTGTATATTCTGTATTTCTGGCTGTCACATGCCAGCTACCCCTGTCTTTGGCATTCCAATCAAACCACATTCTTCCAGCTCCTCAAATTCCTGATAACTGGCAATTCAGGTGACAAAGTGCAGGGTGCACAATCTTTTAGACGTTCAGGCAGACTGTAGCAGATGGATCTTTATTATCTACAAACTTGCAGTTCCTTCAAAAAATTCTCACAAGCTGGTTTGATGAAAGGCTCACAAAAGCAGTGTTGACTCTTCTCCAGAACATCTTTCTCTGAAGTGAGTCATTCAACATTTGTTATGATTTCTACCGATTTGCCTGCTATGAAAGCCGTAATTATTGGCCAACAGTTCTTCAGAGCTTTCTTGGAAACTTTCATTAAACGACTTGCATTGGCCAACTTGCAGTCAACAGGGACCTAATCAAATTTAAGTAAAAAGCTGAACATTACATTCATCAGTTTGGGTGGTTTTCCCTCAAGTGTCTTGAGAACCTTGGGCGTGCATTATCTGGTCCTGAGAGTTAGCTGTTCTTCTGCTAGCAAATGTATTTTGCAACACTTAAATTTGACTTAAAGCCTCTGAAACATTGCCAGTAAACTTCCAGTACAGGCATTTTCTCCAGATTCTCCCAGAATAAGCTTCCTCAAAAAGAATATTTTCTTTACCTGCTGTAGCCTGATTTTGTATGGATGGTTCCTTCTTTTTCTGAGAGCCTGCTAGCCCTTTAGGTATTCTAGGAGGCTTCAAGCTTCTAATGCATTTGTACAAATGCTATTTATTTTTTTATATATTTTCTACAAGTTGGTCATCAGATTATTTTTTATCTGCCTTGTACTATTACATTTATTCTATCTGTTCTAAACACAATTATTTTAGGAATGCCTACTTTTTCCAATTAGCTCTTTTTAGCATCCTCTTTAATCATCGCATTTTTCTTTTTATCTTTACATCTTGTTCTGATAAATGGCATGCATTTGCCTCAAGTTTCCAGTATGATGTCTTGGAACAGTCCCTTGCCTGCAGGGATTCTACTTCATTTACTTCACCCTTTTATTTTAAAAGTTTTTTCTGAGCCCAGGTGTAACAGGTATTTTGCCTTCCACTGCTCCAACATGAATTCTGAATGATCAGCAATCATTATTCTAGAAATGTTCTCTGATTGCTATTTTGAAGGGGATCCTAAATATATTCCTCAGGAAGAAGTTAACAGTTGTGTTTCCTTTTCTGGTTGGCTGCTCCAATAAACAATCATTGATGTTATCTAAATATTTCATCTGAGCAATCCACTTTCGTGAAAAATCTGCACAACCTACATAAAGATACATTTAATTCACGCAGCTTTAGAATTTTTAAGGTAACACAAAATGAAAGACCTCCGAGGGGAGAAAAATCTTCAGTTAAAATTAATGTTGATATAACCTCCAACTCAGCCGCCAACAATTTATAATTATCTGGATTCTTTAGACTTGGGAGATTTTCAGTACTCCTAATTCAACATGAAAGCCAACTTGTAAAAATGGCAATAGTGTTCTTGACTTTGTTCAGACTCAAGCTATGCTAGTGTGTTATTTCTACCCATAATATCACTCTTAATTTCTAACTTTCTGAATAAAGCCTGGTATAAGGGACTACCCAATTTTTCAAATCCTATAACATAGATCTAGTGTACTACTGATGCAATGAGGAATTGTTACAGGCCTTAGAAGCATATTTTTCTGTTACAGAGTGTTTACTAATTATCTCTGTGGTCCAGTCCATCAAACAGCTGATTCAATCGTTATAATAATGGATACACTAACAAGCATTAAAAACCCCAAGCTTCAAAAGAGATGTCTCCCTTCTGATGGAGGAGAACGACATCTAGCAAGAACCTTTGGTTGTGTGGCAAGGTAGCATGGGGCCACAAGGATAGTTTCTGTGAAAAGCTGCAGTTTATTCAGTCTATATAACATACTCTGTAATGTAGGACAGGAATCATATGGTCTCACTTCTTCCAGTTTAAGAGGTGTAAACTCCTGATAGTTCTATATGGATGTTTTAAAGAAAGGCACAGGTTTGTGCTGTTCAGCAAAATATACTTCAAAGCTCATTCTATCATGACTTCCTTCAGAAACCTTAAACAGCAGCATCCAAAATCAACAGAAGTTTCACATCAGGATAGTGATAAGAGAACTAAATTAAAAATGCCCACAAGAGGTTTAATTTTTGAGGAGTTCAGTTGTCAACATTAAAGGCAACTAATACTGCAGTCAAAGGGTATTGCAAAACACAGAGCTAAAGCACATGAACATTTTCCTCCAAAATTCAAAGTTTTAATCAAAATGCTGAGATAAACATCAGAGCAACTAGAAGTTCATGCTGTATTATCAGAAGTATTCAGGTTTCAATGATATTTAAAGTCACAATGTGACTTGAACACACAGTTGCTATGACTGCTGTGCTACAGAATGAGAAAATGTTAAAGGCATCTTAAATGCCTCTTTCAGAACACTGAACATTTATTCTGCTCCCACCACCTTCTGAAACACAGATTTAATATGTGCTGATAAGTTTACACTAACACAATGAGCTAACAGACTGTTCCAGGTCCTGGTTATAGCAATCAGAGTCTGGTTTTTTGCAAGTTTAATCCCATGAACAGAAAGATGGGATATGTAATGAAATGCGGCCTGTTTCTACAATGACAGGAGAGTTATGAGCAGTCATCAAAGGTACTGAGATGTTTCCAGTTCATTCATAAAGCTAGCAAGAAGCATGCTAGAAAACTAGAGAACTATAAGCTAAAAAGCTCAGGCAGTACTAGCTCAGTAGCCACTGAGTGGCTGGAGTTCAACATTGACTCAATACTTAAATATTTGCTCAGCTCCTTTCCCAGGATTCACAGCCTGAGAAGAATTATGTGCTACTGCAAACATGCCCTCAGCAGTACCTGCACTAGTTAGCACAAAACTTCACACCAACAGGTACAGCCTTCCAGGATAATTCTGCTCAAAAGGAACCTCAAGGAGTCACAGAGTCATAGTGTGTCAACAGCAGACATTTTCTATGAACGAATAAACGTTGTATCCCTGTCTCACCTTGGAGTAGTTGCCAATTTTATTTCCCTTGTGATAAGTTCCATTTCAAGCCTCATTTCTCTCAGGGTTAGAACTCCAAATGTTAATGAGCAGTTGAGCTTTTACACCAGGGATGGAATTCCCTTTGCAACTGCTGTTACCCAAAGTAGGATGACAACCGTCATCCCAAGTAGTTTGGGGACTACTGATGTACAAAGACAACCAACAGTTTTTGGCCAATATGAACAGTCAGTTTCTGGAATTAGGCAATGAGGCAAAGCTACCAAGAGCAGAGAGAAAATAACTAGCATTTCAGAAAATATGCTGTGAATCCACTCTAGAAACACCACATAAAACAGCTGGATCCAAATAAGAGCACGGCAAAAGGAAATCACAAAATAATGCCTGCATCTCCAGATTGCCTCCAAAGACTGCACTATGCATTAACATACTGAGCAGAAACTAATTCTTTCAGCCATACCTAGCTTAGGTACAAACCTTTCCCTATTTTTGGCAGCCATATGTGAACTATCCCTCACAGAAGTGCTTAATCTGGGCTATGGAAGCAAAAATCATCTTCAGCAGTTATATACAAATATATTTGATTTGTAACTTTATAAAAGCACGCAGTTAGCCAGATTTTCTGTTAATTCTCTAATGTATGCTAACCAAACCCAAGGTGTATCTGTTGAAGTCTCCTAGCCTTTCGAGGTGTTTCTGAAGACAAAAGCTTCATAACTGCCCAACTTTATATCTGGAATAAAAGCAAAAGTCATAAGAAATCTAGGAAGAAGACATTTACAGGATCAAAGACCAAATATATATATATTTTTGTAATCTTCATATAAACAAAAAATCTCACTGGTAGCCAATTATCAGCAAGAAATTATTTAATTTCCAACATCTCATACTAACATACACATCTTCCCAAATTATCCTATTTCCTTATTAAAATAATGCAGCAAATAAGTCATCAAAAAGTTATAAAGAGTCAGAATGGGTATTCTTGCAAATCTAGAGACAAATAGTTCTCAATTTGTCTATTATAAATCTACAGACAGCAGGTTATGGACCAGAGCCCAGTTACAGTTTCACAAACTAACAGAACATACAGGATGGTAACTAAGAAACCTGAGACCAGAATGGTTGTTATAGGCTGTACTGCAATTAAGAAATATAATAAAAGCCTGTTGCTTTGTCTCAATTTAAAATAATTATGGTTAAGCCACAGGTGTTCTTGAAAATTTAATTTTGCTATTTTATACCCTCAATTCAAGAAGAGGTTGCAGTAACTGCCTAAACTATTTAACAAATTAAAGAGCGTCATTTTAAAAAATCATTATAGAATTTAAATTTATTTTGTACAGTGTCCCAGAGCATTTTGAAATTGGACTGTTATAAAATCTTAAGTCAAAAATGAACAAGAAAACAGAGACCTTTTCTGTCTATAGACCTGTATTTTGGGATCTGCTGCGACCGCTTTTGAACTCAGTGACAATGAAAGAATAACTTTTTGAATAATCCATTTCTTCACAAAATCTTTTAAAATTTGCTCTCTGTGAACAACAGCAGAACAAATACTTGCAAAAACCTAAACTATATGTCCAAGATGCACCCATTTCTCTGGAATTATGTAAAGACAGTGCAAATTCTGCCCAAGGAACTGGCCAACAGAAAGTTAAACACATTAAAGTATTTTTTTACAGCACAAGAACCAGATGCCATTAGCATGGGTAGGAGCAAGCCAGTCCAAACCAGAAAGAGACAGTTAGGAAGTAGCCTGCTTTATCAAAGGATGCAAGGAGTTCAAATAAGTTTGAGGGAAAACTGGGGAAAGGAGGAAGGGTCCATACATGGAAAAGGAGACTGGACAGCACTCGCAGCTAAATAACTAAACCACAGCAGAGAGTCCCCAGAGCTGAAAACAGGTGGAAGTTGTGAGAGTGTAGGAAGGTGGTATGGGAGAAAAGAAAGAAGAGTATCATATGTGATCGTATTTTTATCCTTCCATTGGCTTCTGATTACAGCTACTTTCTTTTCTCCCATGACCTTTAATGCACTTAATTGCACATTAGCCCATGCAATGGACAGGAAGATGATAAGCAGCAACTTGTGATTATAGTTTTTATTGATTTTTCCCTTGGTGTGCTGCTTCTAGAGACACTGCAGTAGCAGGCAGATGCATTGGACAGACAGAAAAAGTTCTAACACAACGTTTGGCCCGAAAAGTCTGTTTAACATGACATCTTCAAGACAAGGACGTAAAAGATATTAAACTGTTATAAACAGATGTTAAACTTGACCTTAGACAAAGATCAGAGATTAGAGACAGAATATTAAGATAAATGAACTCTTAATCTGAGCTATTTTTATGTTTTAGTACTAATGAAACTCACAAGTAACTTCACCATTTGTTTAAGAGCAGTTTACTGAATTAAATGTCATTTGCTAAGTCTACCTTTCCTACTGAAAGCCAAAAAAACATCTTGTAGTAAGAATGTGGTTAAAGGGAGTGGAGAATCTACCCTGTGAGGAGAGGCTGGGAGAGCTGGGCTCATCCAGACTGGAGAAGCAATGGATTTTTTTGGCTTTGGGGGCAAAAGTCCAGCTGGTGTCTAACAGGAGGCCATCACAACAGCAAAGCCAGGCTGCACTCTGCAGTGCAGAGTGTGAAGATGTGAGGCAATGTTGAAACAAGGAGTTCAGTCTAGAGGCAAGGAAAAAATGTGGGCACACACGCAGGGAGACAAGGTGAAGCAGAACGCCCAGAGAAGCCAAGCAGTCTCCAGCCATGGAGGTCCTCAAGGCAAGGGCTGATAGCACAATATAACTGTACAGGATGCCTAAAAGATGCATGGGGACTTCAAGATTGGCAAGACCATCACCACAGCCACATTCAAACTGAACTTTAGTTAGCCTGACTTTTTCACTTTTATGCTTGCTAATATCGTCCTATGTCCCACAGGCTTTTTTTTTTTCCTATTTTAACCTGATTTAAGTTTATTTGGAACACTTACTTTTGGCTTTTATTTAGTTTGAAAGTTGCTGCTTCTATTCTTCAACCTGAAAAGGAGATTCTATGCTTGCTGGTTTTCTTCCTGCCCTATTATGCCATTCAGTACTACTACTACAAAAGCTTCACTTTTTGGCCTACCATGACTGCAGTCCCACTACTTTAATAAAAATACATTCATACAAAGAGTTTTTGCTACAGGTAATTTCTATTCACTGTGGGTTTGCTGCAAGTTCATTCAAGAACAAAAAAAAAAAAACTCGCCAAGGTATTTTAGCCAGCTCCACTCCAACTCTATTTGACACAAAGGCATGCAGTAAAATATTCCAAGAGTATCATTCCAGTTTTTCCAAATGTATAGACTCTGGCCAAAAATCTCTAAGTAAATACGTTTCACTTAAACTGGAAATTGTAAGCCAGCTTTCATTTCTAACAGTCTCATTTCTAACAGTCTTATTTCTAACCTTGAGATCAGGTACGTGAAAGCTTCATGCTATGACACACACTCCTTTTAAATTCTCATTCTAACTGTGCTGCAGAAAAGAAGTAAAGCAGCTGCCCTTTTAAAGCAACAGCAAAGAGGATATATACCCCTCCTTATCATCCCCTGCAAACGAGCCACTGTGGCATATGCAACAGAAGATACAACTGCTAATCAAAATAAAATACATTAAAAAAGAAGAAAAAAAAAAAAAAAAGGAGTAAGGCATTGCAAACAGTACGTATGCTTATTTAAAGCAGTAATCTCTTTGGTCTAATCTAGTTACATACTTTCGTCTTTTCTAAGAGTCTGCCCACAGCAGATAAACACACAAACCTTCTTGTGCTGCACCAACTGACGTCAGCAGTCGCTTAGGAACCGCGTTTGGTGCAAAAGTGGTAGTACCGAAACTATGTTTACAATTGAAAAAGAATGAAGTATGCAGGGCTCACCAGAGCTTTGGGAAAAGAGATACACATTTATAAATGTACACTGCAAAAGAGCTTCTTGAAAAACTCACGTGACTTTCAGATATATTTTATATATTTTATCTGCTCAAATATCTTTTGGTGAATACCTAGAGTAATAGATTTTTTTATTTTTTTTTTTAATTTTCAATGATAAAATTTTCACTCTACCCAGAAAAAAAAAATAAATAAAAAAAAACAACTAATTGTCAGTTTGGAACATAAGCTTTGAGCTTCTTTCACTTCTGCATAATCTGTAAATGAAAATTCAAATCCAGTAACAACTTTATTGGGTAACTGTTCACAGGGACAAAGCCCTGTTGTTCCCACAGCAAGAAAACAAAAGATGCCACAAAACAACCTGCACCAATAGAAATAATCATCCCATCGCTATTTTCTAAGTAGTCAACTGTTTAGAAGTCTAGTAGTTAAGGAACTGAGAAATGCTGTACTTTAAATAACTCAGTAGAAAAATTATTTTGAAAACCCTGAAGAATAAACAACATAAAACTACACAGATGCAAAGCTGTGTGAGACAACTTCCAAAACAACCTGGATTTACAATTACAGAATTTTAATTTTGAAAAAATGTTTGCATAAACTCTATGAACAGGCTTACTTTATTAGTCCAGTGTAATTTACAAGAAAGGCTCAAATTCTAAGTAGCCTGATACCTTCCATTCTATAACAACAGTCTATAAAGTTTCTAACCACTTCTGGAAATTGAATAAGGAAAAAAAAAATACATCATCTATACAAGTATACAAATGGCATTTAAAGTTCTAGATACAAGTATTATATCTCTAGTAAGCACTCTCCAGTTCCAGTCTATGGAAATGAAGTAGTTTTCTCATCAGAGCTGGGCCTAATAGGAATGCACTGTAATGTTAGACATCATAACAGAGGGAGTCTGTATCCTGTGTGCTCACATTCCTCCTGCTGGCTCTGAGAAAACATGAAGGAAGAAGCTAAAACTTGAGTGGCCAAAGAAAGAACACTGCAGAAAGCAAGGAATAATTTGAGTCAATATTACAAAACTCAGAACTCTTATTTTCATATTCTTCTGACAGATATCCAATATGAAATCCCACATTCAACAGTCCCTCTCACCCTCCCAACCCCTGAACTGTAATTATTTACTCAGACCTGAGAGGTTGTGTGTGCATTTACCACAGTTTTTTGCTACACACATCTCCAATAAAAGAAATATAAAAAAAACCAAAACAAAACAAACAAAAAACCCAAAACAAACCTAAAAAACCCAAACAAACAAACAAAAAAACCAAAACAAAAAAAAAAAAAAAAAACACCCCACCTGCATGGAAAGAGAACACATTCTGCCTAATATAATCATTACTATAAATTTAGGAAGGCTAACTGGAACATATGTTATCAAATGGAAGTGATCAAAATCAGGAACATTGCCCCTTCACCAAAAAACTCCACCATCCATATGCAAAGTGGAAAAACTATAGAAAAAGCAGCAAACAGGGGTAAATCCCTCATTTTAAATACTTAGTTCCTAGTATGCAAGGAGTTTTACCAATTCTCTAAAACCAAAATAAGCAAAAGGAGCAAGTAAAACCAACTTGATCTGAAGCAGATAATGACTGATTTTATTCATCTCAGTAATTTTTGGTCTTCTATCAGGAGTGGGAGAAAGCTCTGATTCCAATTTAGGGGTGTTTCCAATGCACCCCTAAAGAATATTGTCTCTGGATAAAGCCCAGAGGTAATCTGGGCCAAGATTAGCTATATATCCCAAACTGAAACATTTCAACACCATCCAAAGTGTAGGTTATCTGTAGTGAAGTTAAGTAGGTTATCTGGAAGTGAAGCAGAGAGATCTGAAGAAAAAATTGGCTCTACTAAACTCAGCAATGCCTTATTTATTGATTCAGATAGAGTTCTGAAATTGCTTCATCTTGCTTTCTGATTTACATGCCTGTACCTGGGCTCTAAGTCAACTTTTCCAGAATTCTGAATTTGCTTCCCATCACACCTCTCATCGTGACAGTTGAAAACTGAGTTGCCTGTCTTCTACCACCTTGGAAAACAAAGACTGTTTTTTTCTTCTGCTGTATCTGAACCAGTCAAGGTGCTGAAGGGAACAACTTGCTGTTCAAACTGCTGTACTCTGAGAATTTTGAGGGTCTAGAGCACAGTTCAACCATGCTTTCATGGACAGTAGCAGAAGGAGATTGTTCTCCCAGTTTGCTGCTGGTAAACCTCTCAGACTTTCAGAAGCCACCTGGATAATCTTTTCAATATGCCTTGGGATAGGAAGGAAAGAGCAAGAAACAAATATCCAGTTGTTACCAAAAAATGCAGCCTGTGTACTAAGCACAGTTTACACAGAATTCTAGTCAGAATTATGCTCCCACAACGACAGCTTTGTGACTCACAAAGAGGTAAGATTACTGGGGGAATTATTTTGTTCTTCTAATAACTAGTCTTGGAAATGGCCAAGTTCAAAGTAAGTGTCTTTTCCCTTCTTCACCCTTTCCTTTGTAAATGTTAGCTAGTTAGTTTTAAAACAAACAAAAACATCACCTCACTGCCTAAACAGATGACACATGCCTATGAGCAATGTAATAAACTATAACCATAAACACCATCTTATCTGCAAGCAAAATGTGAATTCGGAGAGACAAAATGAGAAGCACTCTTCACAAACACATAAGTTCCATTTTGTAGAGTGGGGCAAAAATAACTGAGCATCAGAAAAGACTGAGGAAAATGAGTGGTAGTCAGCATTAATAAATCTTCATGCTTTCTAGTCATTTAGTGATAAGAATTTCTATGAAAACTCACCTTTTTCTTGAAAAGGAAATTTCTTTGCTTCATCCTTTTATCTGCTATTTTACTGCTCAGGGCTCCACAAGACTAGACTGGGACCTATCCTTTTATTTTTGAATAGATACAACACAAAGTAAAATACCAGTGAGACAACTTCCTTTTGCATCCCAGCAGCAGCAGAGAATCAGGTCTCATGCCAGATCAAAATTTGTTCGAGCTCTTCCTCCAAAGAATGGCCATTGCCATTTCTATGTAGTAGCCTACAACACTGAAAAAGAAGTTGTAGTCTCTGCAACAAAGGCATAGAGCTCAAAAAAACTAGCCAATAACTAAGTCAGCATTTAATTTCTTTGGTGCTGTCATTGCTAGACAGCTCATTTCCATAACTGGTAAAGACTGAGCAGCAACAGATTAAGTCCTTAAAACATCACAGGAAATACACTGCCATGTTCCACTACACAGAAGAGCATCTTCCCAAAATTTGAATAAACATCGTAACAAGGAGTATCAGGACAATGAACACACTTTTTCAGTAAAAGGGTAAGTGCCTTTGAGAGGAGCACAAATGACGAAATCCTTGGCAGTTTTGTCTTATGACTGGATTACCTGGCAACTTGGATGTTTATCTTCTGTCAAATTTCACTGAAATAAGGGATGATTTCAAAGATACTAAGGATGAATACTTCAGGCTGACAAAGTTGAGGCTGTCCAGCCTGGAGAAGAGAAGGCTGCATGGAGACCTCATAGCAACCTTCCAGTGTCTGAAAGGGGCCTGCAGGGAAGCCAGGGAGGGACTCCATCAGGCACTGTAGTGACAGGACAGGGAAAAATGGCTTCAAACAGAAAGAGCAGGTTCAGATTAGATATTTGGAAGATATTCTTTACTGTGAGGGTGAGCGGGCATTGGAACAGGCTGCCCAGAGAAGGTGGAAGTGTTCAAGGCCACACTGGGTGGGGCCCTGAACAATCTGGTCTAGTGGAAGGTGTCCCTATCCATGGCAGGGGGGTAGAACTAGAACATTAAGGTCCCTTCTAACCCAAACTATTCTATGAGTTTATGACTGATTACATGACAGAAAGGTACTTGAATTAAACTACAATCCATGCATACATACACTATGTGTTGACATACAAATATGTCTACATTTACTTTAAGGTCTTCATCGAATAGAGTGTTATATCCCAGATAAATTACCCTAGAGAAATATATCCAAAAAGAAAGTCAAAACAGACACTTCAGAGACAGCCTGGAAAACAGACATCTGTGGTAAGGGAACAAAAATTCTTCACCAAGTCGAGATACAATAATAGAATCAGAATTTTTAAGGTTGGGAAAGAACTTTAAGATCATCAAATTCAACTAGGTTTAGCGCTACCATTAAGCCATGTCCTCAAGTACCCTAACCACATGTTTTTGAACACTTCCAGGGATGATGACTATACTGCTCTCCTGGGTAGCTTATTCCAATGCTTTATATCCCTCTCCATGAAAATATTTTCCTAACATCCAATCTAAACCTCTTCTGGGGCAACTTGAGGCCATCTCTTCCCATCTTCTTGCTGGCTGCCTGGAAGAAGAGATGGACCCCCACCTGGGTGCCACCTCCTTTCAGGCAGCTATAGACAGTGATAAGGTCTCTCCTTTTCTGCAGGCCAAACACCCTCAGCTCTCTCAGCTGTTCCTCACAGGATTTGTGCTCCTGACCCTTCCCCAGCTCCGTTCTCTGGACTCACTCCAGCCCCTCAATGTATTCCTGAGTAGAGAGGTCCAGAACTGGACACAGCACTCGAGGTGTGGCCTCAGCAGTGCCCAGCACAGGGGACAATCCCTGTCCTGGTCCTGCTGGCCACACTATTGCTGATCCAAGCCAGGATGCCATTGGCCTTCTTGGCCACCTGGGCACTGCTGGCTCATGTCCAGCTGCTGTCACCAGCATCCCCAGGTCCTTTTCTGACAGACACTTTTCCAGCCACTCGTCCCCCAGCCTGTAGTGTGACGGGGGTTTGTTGTGACCTGACAGGACAATGTCATATATTAGAATTTAACAGGCAACAAAATAGGAAACAGGAAATTATTTCTTCAAGACTTTTTGTCCTATATCATAAACTTTAATGATATATTTATGCTTTAGCTTCTTGGAAGAGCTATGATCTCAAGAATGAATGCAAGTTCAGAACTAAAGCTTAAATCACTAAAGATGTTCAGAGGAAACGCAACTTGAGAGTTTACAAAAACAAGCTGGTTAAGACTAGAAAAAGCTACTTATAAAAGAAATACTGAATCAAAAAAAGTTCAATTAATTTCTCTTCAATGAAAAATAATCTCTATTGGTGCTTGAAAACACTGATGTATAAACTTCAACCTTACTAACACCGTAAGACTGAGTCACGTTACTATGTTTAAACAATGTTGACTCCCACTTTCACACCGAAACAGTTTAATTGCTTCAGGCCACAGAAAACGAGATACTACTTTGCAAACTAGAAAATGCAGTTTCTCAGCATGTGTAAATGGTTATTAAAAATGATTACAACTGCTTAAACAAAGACTTTCTGTACAGTTCACATTGATTATCAAACTAAGATATCAGAATATCAGAATACTATCAGAATACTAAGCAGCATGGTATAAATGTCAAAATGCAAAAGCAGTTACTTAATTTCAATAAATTTTGATTATATTTTTGACATTGGGAATTTTAATAATATAAAAAGTTGCATAGCTCTCTTGAAGTCATAAGACTTCAGCATGAATAAACAGGGAACTTTACTATATTTAGCCATCAAAATGGTTCAGTCATTAGATAAACATATCTGAAAATGGGGTGGGGAAGGCAGGTATCTCTTCTGTGAATGCTGGACATTCTCATTTTCTTTTTTTTCCTTTTATACAATTTTTGAAATTTAGGGCGTAAGGATGCTTTTTCAATTCAAGCTTCAAAGTAAATGTTCTAACAATCATTTCCAAGTTACCAGCACGGCAGAATGCAGCAGTTCTTCAGTCAAATAAAACCAATAAAGCTACACAAAAAAAGTTACTAGAAGCTGTAGAACGATGTTATCATTTCAGTATTCCTAACTTTCATATTGAAAACTTGAAACATTTTGAATACTTAGTTAAAATTTTCTGACAAAATATTGTCCTCTGAAAGTACTGTCTTTGGAAACATTTTGTCAAAATAAGAATTCTTTACAAGTATTCCAAGAAAAGAGAGACTAAAACTCTTTTACATAATGAAACCAAAAAATACAAATCTAGACAGCTTTTTATATCATTTTAACACAGCAACAAAAATCTATAATCTTATCGTGAATCCAGCCACATATTAAATACCAAAGCAAACACTTAAGAGATTCTGAAATCACTTCTGTCTGATGCTCGTTTCTGACCAGTAGATAAAAGGGTGACCTTTACTTTCCCTTGACTCACACAGGGCTGTAACCAAGATAATTAATTAATTAATTAAAATCTGCACACAGGACACCGGCATTGAAAACCAAGCCTGCAATATAAAAGAAAGACAGATTTTTGACTGGAGGCTGCCAGACAGTGAGGTTTGAAAAATAAAGCAGGGAAATCAGATTAGAATTGCCTGGTCTGGCCTAGGGTTTTATCCCTGATGGCACTGAGCATTTACAGGAAACATTGGCTAAAGTCACAGAGCATTCAACTTTTGACAGCTTGTCAGCCACAACAAGGAGATTTGGCAAAATATTTAAAGTCTTGTGGACTACCTTTCCAAATATTTTATTTATCAGAAAGATTAATGGCAGAATGGAATTCAGCACAAAATATCTACCCATGCCCACCCACTTTCCTGAGCAGATTGCACAGTGTACTGTTCCATTAGCAGCATTACATACAGCTGGTTTAGGGTCACCACAGAGAAGAGTCAGTGCCCCTTTTCTTGAGATATTATAGGGTCATTTATAGCTCTTTACAGTCATTATAGGAGATGACTGCTAAGAGCCACACTCTTCAAAGTGCTTGCCAAACTGCCTCGGTCAGTGAATAATTCTCCTTGACTATTTCTTACAAAATATTTCTAATCATGTTTTCAGTTGAAAAGTCTTTGATCTATTTCAGCTCTCTAGTGTATTTCTGCCAACAAGGCATCCTTACTAGAGATCTTACAGAACACATCCCCGGCAATGTCCAAGGCCAGGCTGGGTGCAGCTCTGAGTACCCTGGTCTAGAGGAAGGTGTGCCTGCCCATGGCAGGGGGGATAGAATGAGATGATCTTCCATTCCATGATTCTCTGATATTCTGGGAATTCCAGTGACAGAGGACCCTGCATATCCTTCATACTTCACACCACGCTGTCTAGAACACATTACCATGTACAATCACCACCAAATGGATAAAGCCATAAAAATTGCTTATTTGACATTATAGAATTAAAAAGCGTTCCAACTCCATCTTCTGGCTAGGAATAATTGATACCGAAGATCAAAGATGATCAAGTGAATTCAGCTTGACATTAAGCATTACTTAAAAACTTCAGGCTTCTAAAGTTTCCTCTTTTTGTGATTAAAGCTTTCTCTCCAGTTTATTTTTCACTTCCCTCTCAGTTCTCCCAGGTTTGAGTTTGATCTTTGTCTTCATCTATGTAATCAACATTTTTGTTAATGTTTTGGTTTAAATAATGCAAATTTAATCAAGAACAAATTTCCTGCTTATCTTCCTGAACATTATTTTAAAAGATAATAATAAGAATAATTAGGTGATAAGTAATGGTCCTTGTGTTAGGAATGCATCATTAGTTGCACAATGCAAGATTTAATATTTCAGATTTCATAAAGGAATAGAGCTAACAACTCCAAACAGCAGGGCCACAGATGTTTTCACACGATTTTCTCTTTGATCACAAACCTTGAACAGACAGTAGAAGAAAACACAAAAAGTTCACAAAAGAAACAGATACCTAAAGTCATTTCTGTCTATTCCTCAGCCGCTGAACTTGTTCAAAAGCTGATAGGAGGCACGTGGTGCTCCTGCTTCTATCTCCACTCCCAATCCCCTCTGCAAAAAATTGTCTTGGTGGCTTAATGCATCTTACACTGGTGATTCTACAGACAGAATAGATAACTGTTTGTAACTCTACAGAACGAACATACCACAGTCTAGGAGTTATTATAAAAGCACTAAGTGATACACAGTTGGATTGCTCAGTTCCACATTACAGGAAACTGCAAACTGGATGAAACAAAGGAACTGACAGGAACAAAGTCATAGGACCTATTTGCCCCATGAAATTCAGCCTGGGCTTGAAATATTAAGAGAAACTGACATTGCCATCATATTTTTCTATTTCTTGCTGTCACACGTGAATTTTTGTCAATGTGAAAATTAAGAGCCAAGGAGGATGACTACAATCAACTGGACAGGAGCTTCCTGACTGTAGCAACTTACTTATCTGGAACTTCAGGTACCCACAAAAGTCAGAAAAAATCATCACACAGAAGCATCAGAGGGACAAACACTTGCTGCCTCAGAATGAGAGGATTTCCACTTCTGCACTCCCAGCTGGAGAATGCAGATTTTCTTCACTACCACATTACCATTTAGTCCTGTAGATGGAAGCATGTTGAATTGATGAGAGTCCAAGACTCAGAAGGTGACTCACAGAAGTGTTGTTACAGTTTTATGAAGTTTTTGTTTTATTTCACTCCAAGAATTATAAAGAATTTTCACATCAACAGAACAGTATTAAAGCACTGTTTTAAAAGAGTGCCAAATATTCTGGTGTTTGGAAGAGCCAAATTCACATGTGCCCTTTAGCAGTTCATTCTGTACTGACGTATCAAGGCAGTATGATTCTGTCTGTGACCACACAAACAAACCCTTGGCTCCATTTATGTACAAGTCTCACTTAAATATCTAAAGTGCACCTTTCCATTCAAACCCCTTGTGAAAACTTTGTGTAAAACATTGTATGTTGCAAGCATGGTACCATATTTGCCTGAAACTGCTTAATTTTAACTACTTGTTTGCCATATTTCAGCCATCCAATACTGAAACGTTTTGTCCCCTTACATCAAAGAGACAATGCAGAATATCTGACTTAAGAATATCTCACTCGAGACATGCGGAAAAAAAAAATAAAGAGGCTTTTGGCCATGAGGGGATGTTCTTTGGACTGATTTGTTGGGAAGTTCTAAATACATCCATTCTTTACACAGCAGTGCCATTAGTTCTCTTAAATCAGCACAACTTGGCATGGCCACAATAAAGCTGCAGCCCTGCCCTCCCTCTGCTGCTCATTCCCATCCCTGGGTGATTCCTTCCCTTTTGCAGCAAAAGCCTTTACGCAGACACGTGGCAAGGAGCTACAAAAAAGAACTGATTACTTCTAACACGGATTAGTTCCCCAATTTAGTTCACTGTGTAGTCTCATGAATGCTTGTATCAGCACAATGGGGGATGGTGCCAGGGCAGGAATGAGCAGACAGGGCTGGGAAGGACCATTCCTCTCACTGTTAGTGCAATAAAGCATTCAGGGAATCGGAATATTTGAGTAGAGGTGTTCAGATTGGAAATAGTATGTCAGAAGGTCAATTAAAAAAAAATTCACTTTTTGTGACTATATAAAAACTAATTTAAATTGGACATAGTTCTTAGCATCAAAAAATTATGCTCTGACCTCAGAACTCATAATTTTAATCAAGACCTACACTGAAATCGTACCTCCCAGCCAACAAAACCTGTTGTAGCACCACACATTTTACTTGATTCTGCTGCTGGCATTATGAGCAAAAAAAGAGACAAAAAAACCCCCACAAACAACCCACACCTAAACAGAAAACCTACCAGTATGTGAAGGAACAATGAGGAAGACTGGGGGGGAAAGTAGAATATAGCAGAGACAAATACAAGAGGTCAACCTTCTAGTTTTTAAAAATTAAATAAATAAACGTGGGTGGGAAGAAAGGAAAGAGGTACAGGAAAGTTATTAATAGCACTAAATCACTTCATTTTAAGAGTCATTGAAGTCTTGGCCTCCAGTGCGCATCTCCACAAAAACATTTCTTCTAAATAGGTACAATATACAGAGAATAACACTTAAAGACAAAAATGCTTATAAAATTACTATCCCAGAATTGTAGTGGAATACAAAGACTGAGAAAAATCATCTGCAACTGTAATCTAGAGCAATGAGAAGCTCTCTGCTCCACAGGATTTTAGCAAACTGTTGCATTCTATTGATTAGTTAAGGACTCAAATTCTGTATGGACATCACATTGGGAAGAAGCCTAACACTGAAGAAACTGGGAACAAGTTAGTTACTTGGACACAGCAAATAAATAAACTGTGAAAATCACAAAATAGTAAAGGAAACTTGCAACATGCCAGGAAAATTTAGGGATGGCTATGGCATGCCTCTCTGTTATTCCCCCTAGCTTTTATCCTCTGAAATTCCAAAACAAACAAAAAAGCCCAATGACAGGTTTACCACAGGCTGTGATGTTCTAGGGTGGAGATGTAGAGAAACTTCCTACTCATAAGAAAAAGAAAGATTTAATAACAGGAGAAAGGGGCTAGAAAACAGAAATATACCTACATAATTTCCTCTGTTGATTTTAATGGTTACATGGAAATTAAAAAAAAAAAAAAACCAAAAGATAGTTTGAAAAAACATGGAAGAAAGTTATTCAAGTAAGACAATGGGAATAATAATAATAATAATTTTTAAAAGGCTGCCCATTTAAGGGATTCTAATTGTCATTTAGGAATATGATGAGAACACAAAGAAAACACCCCTCTGTGCTGCTCCAAAAAGCATGGAAACATTCCTGATGCACAAAACTTTCCACGCAAGGTGATCTGACTGCTGGCCATTTTAGCTTCATGCACTTAAAAAAACAAAAAAAAAGATTGTTAGTCACTTTCTTCATGTTTTCAGTGGAATTTTCTACAAAATAGTTCATAAGAATTGCAAAAACGTTTTGCTGATTTGTAAAAATCACCATCTGAAGGAGATGGTAGAGACCTTAATCCCTTTTCTTTCATAGCACCCACCTATTTGACTGGTTCTGTTCCAGAACAAACATTATGACACAAGTTGACTTGTCATGACACTGACAGATATAAACCAAATGTTTCCCCAGGAATTGGACAAAACATCACTGATTTTGCTGAAAAATATTCAGTCCCTTACTGTTATGCCTGAAAGATGAAATAGCCAAGTAGCATCCAGTTCCATCTGTTATTACAGACTTATCTTTTGAAACATGCGTGTATACCAAACAGTCTGGCTGACAATCCACAAAACAACAACTGAGCAGTGTCAGCTCATAAAAGCACTTTGAAAATAGCTAACAAGTCCCAGAATGATGCAAATACAGATAATTAAATGATATTAAAAGTTATGCAGAAACATAAGTACGTGATCATGCAACTCCCATTTCCTCCATCGAAGGAAAACTGACAAAGCTTACAGGGCTACAATACTAAACAAGGATAAAACAAATAATCCAGTATGCCTGATGTACTGCATAACGTGCAGGAATTTCCCTAAAAACCTGGCAGAATAACAGGACAAAACAGAACCAAACAGGGGCCTGATGACACCATAGTCTCCATCTTACTGTCCAGAATTGTAGGGGCAAAGAAAACTAAGGACAAAATTCAACATTGTGGTTTCCACATCTTGCTTTGTTAACACCTACACTAGCTCTTTATTGATCACCCAGATTTAAGTCCTAATACCTATTGACTTCAAGAGCAAAACTTCATATCTTGCAGCTGAGCCAACACAAACACACACCAAATACAGCCCTTACCAAGCAGTGGCCACATGCATTGACTTAGAGAGGCTGGGCAAGGCAGCCAATCTACTCTGAAATATCACTAAAACCTGGTGCTTTTCCTTTTTAATGGCCAATAAACCCCTGGTGGTTTAGCCACCTCCACATAGTTTTTCTTTTTTTTTTTTTTTTTCAATTTAAGTAAAATACAATTGGAGAGAAACTTGTACAAAGGTCCCAGGCCACACAGACAGTGATCACCATTTGGAATGCAACCCCAGTGACCAGCTAACCATAAATGACAGCAGCCTGCAGTCCAAAAAATGCCCTAAGAATATGGGCTGCCAGACTCTTACAGCCAAGGCAATTTATCATAAGTGAACAGAAATGAAGATACTCAATCTTTCTAAGCCTTCTATCCAAGGGTTTGGGGGGAAGGGGAGTGGAAAGTAGGGTTCGAAATTGGAAAGGTTTGGTGATTTGTTTGCTTGTCTTTTTTCCTTTATGCTTTTAATAAGGATTAAAATCTTTGAAAATAATTTGAAAATGCAAGTATTCAAGCATTTAAATCATATTAACTTTTTGAGCATTGCATAAATTGAGGAACATGTGTATTCTGTATTAACCTTGATGTTTTAACCACTCTGGCCTTCAGCTATGTACTAGAATTCTAGTTTGTTAAAATCTTTAATTCATGTATTTGCCTACGAAACAAATCCATGGAAAAATGAAAACACAAACATCTCTGTTTTAACCTGTTGGTCACTGTGTGTTTTTTCCCTAAAAAATCCAGCCATAGCTAGCCACTAGGCAGTACCCATACGAACAATATACATCAATATTAAGCCAGTTAGTGTAAATTTGTTTACAGTTTTGAAGTGAAATACAGAGGATATGATGATTTTCTGAGATAAAACACACAACTGTGTTTCAACAGTTGTTGCTTTCAACACTAACTGGTTTATATTAGTGGCTAGGTAACCACTGGAAATAACTGAATTTTAATCAACAAAGAAAAAAAGGATTTAGAAAAAAACCCAACCATTTTAGAGGTTAAGCTTCAGGTAACATTAATTTTGAAAACTATGTTTTAATATGTAGCACACAAAAATACTTCAGATTAATTGCTGGAAAAGGTGCTGATATCCAAAACGTCGGTGAAACTTGCAGAGCACTAAATTTTTTGGCAACTAGGGAAGGTCACTTTCATATAGATCACAAAAATGTGATTGTACATTTTTGAGAACCGAGCACAGCTCCAACGTTATTTACAGAAGCAGCATGGAAAGTTTAAATAAATTGAAAATTTTTCCCAAGCAGCGCTTTGCAAATTCTCTTGAGCGCCGCAGTCAGAAGCAGAGGGCTTGAGATGGAGCCAGTCTTTCCCTTTGTAGCAGGCGAGTTCAGCTTGCAACACTATCAAAAATAAAAGAACTGTAAGCTAATTGCTGGCAAGTATGACGCAAGCGGTTTCCTAGGAGACAGCCCAAGTTGCTGAAGTGCCTGATCCAGCATTTCCTCATCTGTTTGCACTCACACCAGCAGTCTGACAATGTAGTCACTGCATCCTGTTTCACTCAGCAGCCAGAGAAACGCTCAGCTTAACCCTTGAGTTACATCTTCCCACTCGGCCCAGCCGAACTTTTTAACAGGCAGGCTTTGGCACAACTTGGCAGCAGCTGTCTGCACTGCCTTTTCTATTTTTAATCGAGAAGGAAAAGATGAGAAATATTTAAAAAAAAAAATTAACTTTCTATTAATTTTCTATTAATTATTTTTCGTTTAATTTGTATTTGCACTACTGAAAGGTTTGGCCACACATTAAATGTATAAAAATTAGTCGCCTGCAGACTTTACATAAAACAATGAGTTAGATGTATTTCTGAGCTTAACTTCATAGCTACAGAATTTTCCTGATTTTATACTGTACTTAAAGTAAATTAAATCCAAATATCAAGACACCTATCAAACGGCTTCTAATTCAATTCAAATAGATGTAGACTCATAAGTAGCTGTATGCTCATTTATAAGGAGCAAACATATTTTTAAAATGTATCAAAACCAGTATATACACCAAAGAATAAAAACAAAATCACATTTTGATCTTAAAAAAATAGATAGAACATGGATCTCAGTGTGCAGGGAAACTGTAGATCCCGGAGAAAAAAAAAATTACAAAAAAGAACGTAAGTTGGCCTTTCTGGCAATATATTGCACACACAAAAATAGATTTTTTTACAGTTTCCTTCTTATATGTAAATTTGAATTTGGTGATTTCAGGACATGAATAAACATGAAACAAACTATTTTCAGCAGAGAGCTTTTCTGTGCTGACATCAGTGTTTATCCGGTGTAAAACACGACTATTTTTCTGCACTGTGGGAATAGTTGGGGGCCACAAAGAAAGCAAAAAGGTGAGCTAAAAATAATTATTTTTTGTAGTGGTTAAAAATTTTGGGCAATACTTCGCCAAGGAAAAACGCAAATGAAATTCACTGGTGAAAAAGTCACCCCCCCTTCAGAGTGAGCTCTCTCCTCAGTGCACTTTCAAATGGGAAATCCCCCTCGAACATTCTGAAATGGATGACTGCCAGCCAGAACAACCTGTCACAGCAGCTTCCTGACCACCCAAGAGAACTTGGTATCGAAAATGTGAAGGTGCAGGCAGGAGGCAATGGCAGGGACTTCAGAATTCCTTTCCCCAAAGCTTACTCACTCAGGGGCTCGTCTGCATCACGCCAGAACTGCCCTGCAAGGAGAGCAAAAAAATTCTGGTATTCCACTAACTCTCATCCTTTCTAACCCACAGTACTTCTCCTTTTCCTTAGGAAGCCTTCCTGCTCAAATCTAGTATCATAACACAACAATATTCCCAAATATAAAATAACAAATTTTAGGCTAAAAAGCCCAGGGGTACAGAGAAAGGAGCAGCCTGAAATAAAACTCCTGAGAACAATATGCAGTTATGCACTGTCACCTGTGCCTCTGCAGAAAAGAAGAAACCAAAAAGTTAACACAACATGATCAATGCTCTGGCTTAGTCAGGAATTAACTAGTCGTTTGCATCTCAGTGGTGTATTTCTCAAAATACAGATGTTTCCATCAGTAGGCTTTTCTGCTCTATTAATAGAGATTTTTCTCTGCATCACTTCTTAGCTTCTTCCTATTCACCTGCATTGTTCTTATGTTATTCCTAGGTGCAACAGTACCCACATAGTTTGTAGGAAGGCAGAAGAAAAACAGAAATAAATGTTTTCTTCACCCACAGATAATTTTCCTCAACTGAACGGAAAGCCAGCTCAGGGGAAAAAAAAAACCAAAAAAAAGGAAGTAGTCTGGTATGTCATTATGGAAATTCCAGAATGAGATCAAGCAGTTTCAGGGATGAGGAGGTAATGATAAGCACAAAACCTGGGATGGCACAAGGCATGTTGAGGAACCCTAATGTCCCTAAAGGGGAGGGAAGCAAACCAGCACAGGCCAGCAAAATACAGAAGATTCCCACTCTAAGTACTAAGCAGTGGATTAGGGAGCCCTGAGAAAAGTGATGGCCCACATGATGGCTTTAGCTTATGGAATTCCAGGTTCAGACAAGTTGTCCAAAACTAAAACATAAAATGGTTGCTGAGGATATCCTTCATAAAATGTGTTTTTAGGTGAGTGAATTAGAACCAGGTAGAAGAACATCCTCATACAAATGGAGTGTCAGAGGGCACTAAAAGATATATACAAATATGAACAAAAGCCTTTACAAGGGTTGGAAATCTATCCAAATACTACTTAGCTCTTTTACAGTCCTCAGAGTTGTTGTCAGCCTTGTAACAATCCACTGACTGTGAAACCCATCATCACAGTGTAGTTATCTCCAGCTCTGTCCCCTGCTACACAAGTAGCAAAAATACAGCCCTGGTAACATCCCAAACGATGTTCATGACAAGAGCAGGGCAGAGAATTAGCTGTCCTTTTTAACTCTGTTTTTTCTTGGCTTACCCCTCTCACTGAAATCTACAGGGGTAGTGCTGCAGAACATCTCAGAGAATGAATCAGAGCTGATGAGAAGAAAAAGACAGACCTGAGACACAGCTGGGAATCTAACAGATATGCTGAACCAAAGTATTACTCAGACACTGGAGATAAAGTTCAAAATTTCTTTAAAAAGAAAGAAAAGTTCCGTGAAAACCCACTTAAATATGCTAGCCTAATGGAGGTAAATAAAGCTCAAGGTATCAGGACAAAAATATTGCTCTGCTCCTACTGACCCTGTTACAACCCAAGCTGTAATAATCAGAACGAAACACCTCAACTAAATTCATTGTCAGTACTATACAGATCAGGCAAAGCTTTCCTGTAGCTCTCGAACACTGCAAGAAAGTACAATGACAAATACAAATCCTCTGAGGCTTTATCTCCATTTTTAATGGTGAAGTGAAGGGAGGAAAACGTTCAGTATTTATTTCTTGATGCACAGCTCATTCCATGTTATCATTAGTCAGCCAGCTCCTCTTGCTACAACTGCAGCCCTTGAGTCAATATTACTCCTATTTCTCCCTCCTCACTTGCTTACAACAGAAGAGAGCAAGGCAAAACAAACAAGATGTCTAAAGGTTTAGTCTTCTAAAAAAAAAAAAAAAAAAAAAAAAAAAACCCACCCAAAAACCCCAAACCAACCTAGAAAACCTTTGTCCCCCCCATCCAGGAAATAAACAAACGGGATTGTTTTGAGTTTCGAAACTTACCAAACACATGCAGACACTCTTTGGGTAGCAAAGAATAAGCTCCCACCAGAGCCCACATCTTAAGAGCTCAGATCTGACAAACAAATTTGCAGTTGCACTTAAGGAGAAGGAAGCAGATCAGCGAGTGTCTTGGATTTAAACTGCAGAACTAAAAAACCAAAATGAACAAAGAACTTCACAATAAAATAAAGTATCAAGATATAAGAGAAGGTATGCACAACTGAAAAAAAATGTATGCAGCCTCTTGAATATAGTGGAACTGTGCATAACTCTTCAATAATGGACTGTTACAAGTAACAGATTCTAGAAACATTTTAATGCTGTAACTACAAATAAGTATTTAATTCCTCTGTGTTAAAAGTTATACATTAACAAAATGTTCTATTTTTTTTTTAAACAATAATTTGATTGCTAGGTTTCTAAATAGTAAAGTATTTTGAGTTAGAGCATTTTCATATCTCGGTTAAAACAGATACTTGTAATTTTGGACCAAATTATGGCACTGATCTTATAACAAAAAGAACACTGGTAGGAAGAGGTGTTCAAATAATTGTAAATGAAGAAAACAAAGACAAAGAAAGAAAAATGATATTTTAAAAAAAGAAAAGCAAATAAGCAATTTACTTCTGAGCATTAATTTCCTGGAAAATTATTTTCCTTGTACTTTCAAGGCCCAAATAATTGAAATTAAAAATGCGGCTTCTAGAGGCACACCAAACCTATCCATCACCAGACAGGTGAAAGAAACATAGCTCTAGGAATGTATTCAAGACTGTTAACACTTGTTAAAGTTATAAATTACATTAAACTCTGTGAATTTTTAAACAAGTAAGGACATAATCTCAATCCTTAAACACTGCAAAACACATGTTCTTTTCCACTTGAAAGCTTAAGTGCTCTGCTGACTCTAGGGAGCTTCCTACTAGAACAAATGTTAAGGCAAGCATGGAAGACTTACAAATCTTTAGAAAGGAAATTTTAGCAGCAACTACTCTATAAAAGACAAATTACATAGGACTAAATGTACCTTTAGAGGTCCATTGAAGCTGTACTGACTTTTACAGACACCTGAAATGGCATCTCTTTATTACACGAAACACAGCTTAAATATTTTCTAAAGTTGTGGGACACTTTCCTAAACAAGATATCAATTTCATCTTTGCAGGTGTAATATCAGTTTCTAACTTAATTTGTCCTGAAATATTATGTCTAATAGTGAGTTGTGGAGATTTTACATGTAAGCACTGAGATTTATCCAGTTTTAACAAGACTGCTTCAAGCTTAGGGTCTCTTATCTAGTTTTGATTTTTGCTCTTCATAAGGAATTCTTATCCATCACACATAGAATACAGTGCTATGGCTTCTTTCATCAAACCATTCTGCAGATGCCTCTGATATGACAGTCATTGCCTCAGAGGATTTGAAAATACAGACCACACTTAAAGCAATAGCCAGCATCTCATCTGCCTCTGCTCATCTATTCCCATTTTCTTATTTTCAGCTTGACATCATAGAAAATCACTTGCAAACTCATTATTTTCAAACTTCTTTGAAATTCTCTGGCATATAATGAACAGGCTGCCAGTTATGAAAAAATAAATTAAGTAGCAGCAGTGACAAAGAAAAAAAAGACTGGTCATTAACACAAAAGCTGTTCCGAACTCTTCCTTCTAAATCCAACTTGTTCAAGCAGAGACACCAAATAGAAGGAAAAATTAGACTTCCTGTATTATGAGGGCATGGAAATACTCTGTTATGCTGAATAAAAAATAGCAAGAAACGCTGATAAAAATTCTAATTTGTGCTTTCTACAACTGCCTAAAATAAGCTAACACATACTTATAATCAAAATACTTTCAACTGTACTTTGCCATAACAGCAAAAAGCTGCTGTTTACATCATGGTAATAACTCATTTTAACTTCAGATAGACACATTACAGTTCTTTAATCATCAGAAAGATCCGAAGTAACATTCCACAGCCTTTTTACTATTTAAACAACAACAAAAAAACCCCCTAGAAGGTTGCTAAACATCTGTGTGAATAATCTATAGAAATTCTCTCACTGCAAGGTTTGTTTGAAATCTCCTTTGTGAGCATGTACCAGTGACCCCCCAAAATGATAACCTGCTGCCCCAATAAATGCAGTTAGCTGAAACAAGGACAGAAGTAGGACACAAGGAGGGTGGACAAGACAAGCTTGTGTTTTGTAGTTAACATATGAAATATATTGCTCTATCCTATACTAACATGTTAGGAACAATCACGTCATCAGTAATGATTTATTTACATCTGTGTCTCAGTGCCCTTTTGCATGGACAATCTCAGTGGAAACAGTAAAACCTGGACCAGTATTCATCTTTCCCTGAGCAAAATAAAGTCAGCTTCTTGCAGATCCGACTGGCCAAGAGGAAAACTCTGCTAGCGTGCCTTTACTCCTGCCAGTCTCAGCCAATTCCTTCAGGGCAGTCGCTGCCAGAGCAGATGGTGTTTCACAGGCACAGCAGGATCTAAACTTTTTCAGCCTGCTAATCACACCTTCAGGTTTCAACACAAATTTCCCTCCCTTTCTACTCACGCATGGGAACATAACTGCTTGTATCTACAGAAATGCAGTTTAAATAAACTGAAATTTAATTTCATATTATGCAATGAAGAGGGGAGAATGCGTAGGAAACTATGGAACTGCAAGAGCAGGTATGGAAGAGCCTGTGAGTGTATTTATACATTTTACACTGTCTAGGTGGTAAAGCAAGTGAAATGCAGACCCCTGAGAACGCTAATCAACATAATAATCACTTAAAAAAAAAAAAGTGTTTTGAGAGAACTCTTAAGTTAGCATCATTAAACCACACATGGCGCTGGGTTTTATTAACTACTAACAACATCCTATGAATACAGAGATCTAGCCCTGCCTTGGAGAAAGCTCCCAAAAAGTCAGCTCACAAGGTCAGCTGAGAGGCCATCCCTGCCTGTGGAACATGCACAGTGTGAGGTTCCTTGGCCACCACACAGCCCTCACACAGGAGATAATAACCCGAGGGGCACTGCCGAGCAGCCATCAAATGTTGAAAAACAGGAGGTGTACCAACAACTTCTGTGAAAGGATGAAAACTTCTGGACAGCCAGAAGGCACTAGAAAAATATTCCTTTAAAAACCCCATACTTCTTAAATTAGTAACTTTAGAGTACTCAGAAATTTACAGTTCTTTTAAGAGACTCTACAAGGCAGAAAGAACAAAATTATATTCCCGAAGTGGCAAACAGGTATTACACAGCAATACTTAGGAGGAAAAAATAAATAAATTCTGACCCCTTAAAAATACATTGTGATTGGACATCTAGTATCAACTGACTCTAAGAAAAATAAAAATGGAAGCACAGGCTTTTAGTTTTAAGTCACAGTAGAAAATAAGTCATGCAGACATTAAGCCTAGCCTTTTTTATCCTTTAATTTACCTCCTATCTTGTTAGAGGTTGTTAATTAATCAAAAACAAATGAAGCATGACCAGTAATGAAGGTTAAAGAGACATGCTAGCACCATAGTGCCTATGCAGGGAGTCATAAGCTGTTATTTCAATAAAACTGATGAAATTTCCCTCTGAAAATTTAAGCTTTTACACACTTTTAGAAAAGTTCATTCCCTATTACAAGTTTTGCTGATAAAACCATCCTGACAGTAGATATTAACAGGCAGCTGTGACACACCACACTTCAGAGGTACAGTTCATTTGGGGTGGGGGAGCAGTACTGGCTGCTTTGGGCATAATGAATGAACTCACCTCAAATTAAACACCATTTCTATTTGTGTGACCATCAGCAGCACAGATACAGCTAAACCAACATACCTGTCATGCTAATTCACACCAAAAAAAAAGAAGCCTGGGATTTTCCCTCATAGAAGAAGGAAGATATCTCAAAACCAAATCCAAAGCACTCAAATACAGCCTCATATAGTACCCTTCCTACAGTATCTTGAATAACTTAAAAATAGTAAATTATAGAGGGAAAAGATAATTTTCATATTACATAAAACAAACTTCTATTTCTCAAATGAACAACAAATGGAACACTTGTTGCAAACATGCCTTTAACATACTGAAGCTATTTGGGTTTGCATAAGGTTGGCAACTGGGTAACAAAACTTGTCAACGTTATCATTTCATCAGGCATTGAATTGGAAATATGCCAGTTTTTTCACACACTCCTGTGCAAACCGAACACTGGTGATCACAAATCTTCTGCATAACAGCAGTATTTTTCATAAATATTGAACTACCAAAGAAATAGAGGGATATTCAAAACTACTTGGGTGTCTGTGCCCTGGTCTGTCCCTCTCCCAGCAGATTTGCACTTGTTTCAGAGGAATGTGCCACATACAAAAGCTCTGTGTGAAAAAGCGAGGATGTGCCACCACATCAAAACTTACTCCTCACCAGCTGCCCATATAGATGTGAGTGATGTCCTTTCCCACTGCTGAATGATCCATTTTCAAATACAAAACTGCTCTGGAAGCTGACATTTTGTTTCAGCCCTCATGCCTTGTTATGGCCCTTCTAGTTCCTAGAACAGTTTGTTTTGCCACACTCATCAATAAGGCCATTCACTTAACTGGTCTTCCTTAAGCACAGAGTTCCCTGACCTATTTCTTTCACAAATATTGGTAACACTTCCCTTCCCCAAATATCATCATCTGCCAGTTTACTTGTTACCCTGTGAACTCACATTTATTAACATCCATGCCCCGTCTGTTTTGAAGGCTCTAGCGCAATTTTACTGCCACTGGACTCTTTAAAGTTATTGATCCTTTTTATGCCTCAGTAACAACCACTCAGACATTGCCCTGACCAATACAAGCCCTAGCTTTAACCTTAAATTTTCATTTCTGCTATTGAGTTGTAGGAAAGTCCCCCCCCTTTTTTTTTCCCCATTTAAACTTCTTCTGTAGTGTTGCTGTATCTCATTAAACATTGTTTTCAGCCACTGGAAAGGACATGTCGAAATTCAACATTTCCTTTCACTCTCTTTTATCCTCATCTCCAACTATTCTTTTAGCTTGCTCTCCACATAGTTTTACCCTGGAAAAATGAGTGAGATTTCAGCAAAATATTCTAAGTCTGTAACCTCCTGTGGTATGTCTCCTCTTTTCTCCTTTAGCAGACACAAGTTTCTCATCTGTTCTCCTCCAGAACTTTTTACATGAACAATAGAGCAGACTACATCCCCCAATTTCCCTGTCTGTAATTCTTTGTACAACATACAGGATTTACTCTTTCCCATCTTCAGCAACTGGTATCATCTAATAGCTGTATTTGGCTTTGTTCAGTGATTACTTTTAAGAGTGGTAAGGCTGCACGAAGTTTTCATTTTAAAGTATGAGAAAAGAAAAACATGAATAAAAACAGCTATTTCTAGAAATATAAGTTCCCAATCAAATGTCACATAGGGCCTAGGCTGTGACAGACACCCCACCCCACCCACATCATTCTGGTGTTCACTTGTGACACGAGACACTGTCATGGGGATTCTGAGAGTTCAGCTCACACTGCAGACTTGCCTTGCATTGGGGCACATGCCATAGGGTTTCTTTACTTCCCACTCATGTTTTTTTCATAAAATTTGCTGGGATTTGATCTTGTAAGGCCAATACACTACAGCCAGCTCCATTGCTCAAGTTCAATTATTAGAATAGCATTATCAGGCAGAAACACACATTGTGTCAAAAGATGAGTCTTTTTCTCAGGAAAATTTACCAAATTTCTTGCCATTCTCTGTTGCAGTAAACTTCTCATTAGGGGTAGAAATGAGCCAAGACACAGACATTTAACTACATGAAAAGGGTCACAGTTTATCCTTCCCCATTGCTCAGCCACCCTGACTCTGATTACAGCAAGCTCCTGCTGTAGGGTCCAACTGCAGACCCTGGCTGCTGGTTATCTCCTGCTGCACTATGACTGCAAATATCAGTTTGCAGACTCTGAACACAGGATTTTACCTAGCTCAACTATGACTGCAGGCTCCAACAGCAGCTCCAACTCCATCAGACCCACACTGACCTCACCGCTGATCCTTCTACCACCAGTAACTCTCTTCCTTGTTTCACTCTTCCTTCTGCTCCCTGGATCTTTCCTTCTTCTTCAGGGCTCCTCTTCCTCCTCAGGGCTCCTAGGTTCCCCTAACCAGCCAACCCACCCCTTTTGTCACACCAATCTTTATTAGTCACAGCTGAGACCCATCAAAAGCAAGGCTGTTCCTCTTCTTTGGTAATTAGTACAGCTGTGACTTCAGGAGCAAACTTGCCTGTAATCCCTTCTTTCACACAACAATTCTCCTCCCTTTCATATTTAACCTCCCAGAATACACTATTCACAAGCCCCAGCATAGAGGCTCCCCCCTCTTTTTCATTCTAGAGACTCTCCTGGTTACACCTTTTGTTTCTCATCTCTACAAGCTTCTTTCATAGATCTAAAACATCTTCCTGGTCCAAGCTGAATATTATTACTTCATGCAATTCATTCTGCTATTTTTCTTCAACTCAGTGAATCATGCTGTTGTTGGAACCATCTCTCTCAGTTTCTTTCATTTCTTTCCTACTGGTGCTCTGTAACATGCTTCCCTCACCTTCCAACAAATTTCTCCAGTATTTCTACAGCAGTGGTCTTTGATCTCCTTCCTTTCTCCACTTGTATTTTCTTTCCAGGAATGCACACCTGAAGCAACAGTCAACACCCTTTGCTACACAGACAGCTCAGAGTCACTGTTGCCTGCTTTTACTTATGCAGAATATAAACTGCCACCAAGTCTTGGATATCTAAAAGCCAGCTTAAGATAAACTTAGCTAAACAGAGTTCTTAAGTGCACTTAGTCTCCCTAAACCCCTTCTTTGTCATTCTCAGTGGTCCCAGGTGAAACTTTGCCAGAGAATAACATCTTAGAAATCTACAGGTAAACCATAATTCAATCATCCTTTCTTTGTGATATAGTACTACATGAGACAGAGAAAGATGAAACTTTTACCAAGAGCCTGCTCATTTCACATTTCATCTAGCTCAAAATATTTTGTCAGAGAGAACCAGACAGAAACAATAGAATCCTACTCATCCAAAATAAGGCTGCAGAAACAGTTTTCCAAGTCTGTTGCTTTCACCATGCAAGCCTTCTCTTTGCACATTCCTCACACTCAGCTGCATCCCATTGGAACTGATTCCATTCACAGCTCAGCACACACTGCTACCTTGATTTTTCCCCACAAGACAAACCCGAGAGACAGGAATATTTGGTGATCAACAGAAACACATCTTGCCACTGAGGTACAGCTGTGGTAACAGTCATGGGAATCATGAGGGAGAATCTTCAAATAGCAAAGAGCTGGTTTGTCAAACACACAGCAAGGAGAATTGTATTTTGTTACTGGGTGCAATCAACAGGTAAAGGTTCACCTGTTTCTGGGCTGCAAACAGTACCTGAGTGTAACAATTTTAAGACATTCTAAAATACATATTAACAGACAGCTTCTGCACTAGGAAGTTTATATCCTGAAAACTTAAGAACAAAGTGTAATTTGTTTCACAAATAGCTAACAGACACAGATGTAAATTTCATGAGCAAATAAGGAACTGCATTAATTTCAAGTTACACAAATATTTCAGACTCCTGAAATTAAGTCCTGATGTTCCTAAGGTAATACATCAAAGGTATGAGATAGGTTGGAACAGAAACTGGGGAGAGGTGGTGGTCAATCCAACCCTAACCACAAGACAATTCTTCCTGTAATTAACAGACTGCAACATGAAAGCAGTCTTTGTCCGTGAAATATCCCAGCTTTCCTACATGTTTGAACCTAGTCAGATAACCAGAAAAAGTGTGTGTCAGCTCTGTTTGCAAACTGTTTTGGACACATATCATGTGTATTTAATTAAGAAGGCCTATTCTTTACTCAAGGAAAAATATGAACATTCTTTCTGGACTCTAAGAAGCTCCTATATAAGATTTCCTACACATATACGTGTCCACTACCAAGTTAAAGGAAAACAAAAAAAAGTCTTATTACCATATTTTTCAGGATATAATGTTTACAAGATCTGCAATACTCATAAGCACCTTTTATAACCCCTGATTTGGGTTTCAGACAAAAAAAAAAAAATGAAGTGCTAAATGTGCAACAGTCAATAAAGATAAACCTTTTGATATCAGTAGCAATAGGTAGAGCTAAAAGATTTGCACCCAATTAATACATGCAGTCAAAATATGACCTAGACAAAATTTGAAATACCAATCAATACTGCAGTCTTACTGCAAATCCTCTCTAGGTCCAAGATGAATATTGAAGTAAGAATACGAACAGCCTGTTTACTGCTAAAATCGTACTAATTTCTATCGGCAGAAGTGTTAATATAGTGGAGTTCAGAAAAGGCATTGCCTTTGCAAGATTTTTAGCCATGATTTTAGTCATATGGTTTCTCTCTATGTGTATTTATATATTTTGATATTGGCATTTAAGTATACTTACATAAAAACATAAGGATATATAATCTGTTCAAAATTTTCCTCCCACCTCAAATTATGTTGCTAGACATAAGTATTGCAGAAGAGACAAACAAAGCATGACTTTAGATACTTTGATGGCAAAAGGAGATATAGATACTCATATAAATGGCAAGAATAATCTATTTTTATCAACTTTCCAGCCTTCTAGTTCCTACACCTGTTGAAGCCCAGAAAGCAAAGACTACGTATTTGTCATGAGGATTACTCAAATTTGCAAGCTTTTACAGGATCATGCTTACAGGGCCTCTTTCCACTTGTACCCCAGAAAAAAATGACAGTACCATCCAATTTCTGTGTGCAAGTGCTGTTGGTTGCACATTCCCCTGTGCGTTAATATTCCATCCTGTTCCCACCCCTTCCATGCACACAGACCCCTCGGAATTGTTGGCTGAAAAAAACCAAAAAACCCAATCAAATAAATATAAGTAGACAGAAAGCACATATAACTTCAAATCAACATGCTACTGTAAATTTAAGGCCAATACTAATTCTCTATTTTCATCAAATAATAACTAAAATCTACACAAAATGAGGGGGTTTTTTTTTGTTTGGTTGTTTTTTTTGTATAATGAGAACAATCAGCCACTGGAATAACCTCCCCAGAGAAGTAATGGATTCCCCAACATTGGACAAGTTTAAGATTTAGCTGGACAGGGTGCTGGGCCAAGTTGTCTAGACAGTGATTTTGCCAAGAAACGTAGGACCAGATGATCCTTGGGGCACCCTACTGACCTGCTATTCTATATTTAGCATAAATTTCTTCTACATATAAGAGGTTTGTGACAGTCACACAAAATACATCTAATAGAATCACAATAATAACTTATCCCCTTTATCAAAGTGTTTCTGTCATGGTGGACCTGCAGAATCTTCCTAACAATGTTCATTAAACTCCTTGAAATATTAATTTTGGAAAAGAAGCACTGTATTGCTTTATAAAAATTTGCAAAATGTGTAATCACCCCTTAAAGAAAAGTCACACAATAGATGCTCTCTGAAAAGCATTAAGTACACACATTCCTTCAGTTTCAAGGAAGCAATATAAAAACCTTGTACTGTTTATTCAAATAAAGTCACACATTACAGGCTTACTTCTCCCTACCCCTGCCCAAACAATTGATGTTTTATCAGCTCTGCAATGTCTGATCTCTCTCCAAGTCAGACAGGAGATCAGAGGATTTAACCTGTGTTATCCTTGTAAAATTGCATATAAAATACAGCAGAGAACATGTATCTGTGAATCTCATTTAAACTGTGCTTAACAAAGCACAAATATTTATTGTAAAGCATAATAGATTATTAGGCAAATGAAGAACTACATATCTCTTTGTTGTTCACATCTAGTGATAACAAAGATATCAAATTCTGGAAGTCTACCAAAAGCATTACATTTTATTATGAACACGTATGATTTAAGCATTACCAATAAATTCTACATATTTAGTTACAGCTGACATTTATGATGTTACTTGAAGAATAATGAATGCCCTAACTTGAAATATACACATGCCTTTAAGAAGTGAGACAAACGTCAAAGGAAGCTTTTAGTAACTTGCATACGAACAAATATCTTCTATCATCTAGAAAGGTTAATGAAATCACATTTTCTGAGATTTCTGTGCTACAGTCAAACGTGACAGCAAAAGAGAGCATTTACAATGCAGAAGGGAACAGAGAAAGTAAATTATTATATGATAGTCCCTACATATCTTAACTGCTAGTAAAATATTTTAATGTTTCTTTCATTGTATGCATTAGATAATCTGCAACTTACTGAATGTGTTATTTCCAAAGACTGTCACAGCATACTTGCATTTTAACCTTTTATGCAGAAATTCCTGTATTAATCATTGTAAAAAAATACTGTATTAATTCTGTTGTGCAAACTCGGGGGGGGAAATGCTGGAAAACTACTCCACCGTTTCAGATTCACTTCATATTTCCTCAGACCTAATTCACAGTCAATCACAAGACCTGCATTATAGCATAAATGTCAAGGAAAAAATTAGAAAATTTCATTTGGCACCAATGAGTGTCAGCCACGACAGTAACAGAGGGGGGATTTTGCAGCAACAATCGCTTCGCAGAAACTGCTCACTTGCACGTTTATTAAATACACTCCCCTCATTCTCCCTCCTCCTACAACGGGCAGATAATCCACTTGCAGCAGCCTCGGGCCAGTTCCAACACAACTCGATGTTCCTGCAGTTGACGTGCAAGTGCCCAAATAAAAACAAACTCCCCCACATGCACGGGGGGTTACGCTACAAAAAAACAAGACTCATTGAAAAGTTTTCCGGGAGGTAGAAACCAACAGAGTTCCATTCAAGAAAAACTGAGCGTTTCGGGCATCCCTCCAGCCCCTACTGAACAGCTCTCTCTTCAGTAAAAAGAAGTTTCTTAAAACCCATCAACCCAAAACTAACGTTAACTTAGGTGGAGCGAGGAGCTGGGGGGGAGAGAGAGGGAGAGAGAGGAGGAATAAACGACAGTAATCTGCAGGGCAGGAGGACAGCTGCCACTCAAACAACGCAAACATTCGATAAATAATACCCCTCAAAATCTGGTATTTCTTTAGCACTTAGCAATGATTTTGTCGATAGAAAGCGGGAAGAACCAGAAGTGCCGAGCAGTTTAGAAAGCTGTGGTTTCTTGCTCTCGGAAAGGCTGCCAGACGGGGAGAAGGTGAGGGGCTTCGGAAAAGAAACAAAATAACAAGGTAACCGATAGCTGAAGCCGGCTGGTTTGAGGTTTTGCTCTAATCAATAAAAACTGCTGTTTAGTAATTGGGATTGCATAAAAAGCGAGCGAGCCTTCTGTCCTACAGCAAATAATACATTATTATGATTTAGCACCCACGCAGAAATAAAGGGTTACATCGATTCTGCAGAACCGAGCTGAGAAACCCGCTAAGGGACTAACATCTCCTCCATTCCTCTAGCAGGAGTTTGTTAGCGAGCAGACATCCAGCACAGACACACACAGCAGTCAGGAAAAGCTATGGAGTGGCGCTCATTCCTCCGAAAAGTTTCGCCTTCGAGTTTCGGAGAAACCTACCTGCTCTCTGGAAATGCAAGGCAACGAGGGTCTCCTAAACATTTTGCAGCTGCCGTAGTAGCTGACCGAAGTTTCCCCTAGGGACACGCAGCTAGATCTCCTCCTGGGTCTGATCACAGGCACTTTTTCCTCCACGCTGGGGAGCCGTGGGTGGCGGTGATGCTGGTGGTGCGCTCCTCGGCTCTGCGCCGAGAAGATGCCGTGCTCGCCGCCACAGAGTGCCAGGAGGCAGCCTGCCACCCCGGCCGTGCCGGCCAGCAGCGGGCCGAGAGCTGGGGGCAGCGCCTGCAGGCTGCTGAGCGACACCAGCCACACCAGGCTGCACAACACCAAGACGAGGAAGCTCCGGCGCAACTTTAGGGAGCTCTGCGGCAGGGTCAGCGCCGCCACCGAGACCAGCACCGTCAGGAGCCTTCCGAGGAACATCTGCGGCTCCTCTTCATGCCCTTCCGCGGGCAGCAGCCACTGCAGCGCCACGAAGTCCCCCGAGTAACAGCACAGGGGCAGCGCCAGCAGCCACCAGCGGGTCGTGCCGCCGCCGTGCTCCCCGCGCCGGCCGCCGACCAGGTAGCAGGTGAGGAAGAAGAAGGCACAGGCGATGCTGAAGAGGGGGCTGAGGCAGCGGGTCAGGCACAGCAAGGCGTGCAGCGGCCGCGGGTTCCGCCAGCTGCTCCCGTCCTGCTGGTCCCGGGCGCTGCTCCGGCCGGGAAAGGCCAGGAGCGAGAGGACAGCGGCGGCCAGGACGCCCAGGGCGAGCCGAGCCCGGGAGGAGGAGACGCTAGAAAAGAGCAGCAAGGAGAGGAAGCTCTTCGGGGGGTCCTGCCGCAGCGGGGTCGCGCAGCTCTTCACGTATCCGTTCCGCAGGCTCTCCGCGCTGCCGGGCAGCGCCGCGGGGGCGGCCGCCCCGCCGCCGTCCGGCTGCGGGCAGGGCTGCGGGGCTCTGCCGGCCCCGGCGGGGGAGGCGGCCGCCGCCGCAGCTTCTCGCTCTTCCCTCATGGTGGTCGGGGACGCGGCAGGGGGAGGACGGCGGAGAGGCGCGGGTCGCGCTAGCTGTGTCCCGGCCGCGCCTCCCGCATCCCCTCAAGAGAAGGGCGCCGGGCTGAGCCGCCGCTCGTCCCCCGCGGGCAGCGGCGTCCGCGGCATGGTGGGGTGAGGACGGCAAAAAGAGAGAAAAGGTAAAAGTCTGGCTCGCCCGCTCGCGTTCCACAAACGGCTCCGGCGGCGGGCGCTCGCTGCCGCCTCCCAGCGCCCAGCGGCGGCCGCGGCGGAGCCCCGGGGGTGGGAGAGAGGCGGGGAACAACCCCGCCCGCCTTCCCTCCTCCCCCGGGCCCCGGGAACCGCACTTCCCGCGATCTTTTTTAAAATATCAGTCTGTCTGTGTCTGCCCAGCCGGCCCCCGGGGCAGCGTGCGGGGCTCGGGCCGGTCCCCGGCAGGCGCCGCAGCCGCCGCGATGGAGGGGCAGGAAGGCTGAACTGGCGCCACTTTGTGCTTTACCTTGTCACTTAGCTCCGAGATGCCGCAGAAAAGTTGTTCGTACGGGCTGTAAGGCACACGCCGAGTATCGAAGTGTTCTCCCTCTGAGGGACATCACTTTTCCCTTTTTATTCTTTTTTTTTTTTTTTTTTTTTAGCACCCGAGAAGTAAGTATGAATTAGAGTAATTACCTACTTTGTTTTTTTTTTTTTTTTTTTTCCCCGCCCTCGTTAACTGAGTTACGGGCTAGACCTCATTGCACGACCAGGTTTATTTGCGCAGCTAAAACCTTTGGAATAGATCAAAATAATAATTTTGGAACGGACCGTTGGAAGTGTTTAGACTGCTGTAAGGGAAAAGAGGCAACTAATGGGATTTTGAGTAATGCCTTTGCTCATTCATTCTGTTTGTTTGTTTCTGGAAGAGTAACTGCTAAGCACTTCTGAAATTTGTTATAATTGTGCGTGTTTACCTTGTTACTTAGAACAAAGGTCCTTTGAGCCATGTTTCCACATAATATTGTACTGCTTTACTTACACTGGTTCAGAAATGAGTTCGGGTAAGTGAGTGGCTGCACTTTTTGCTTTTTGTAGTTAAACAAGGAACTCTTGAAATTATTTGGTGCCATTGCTTGTGATTGCCTCCCTTTGAGCAGCCCCCGAGTAGCAGCTGGTTTGTGGAAGCTGTGAGATGGCAGGAAGTGCTGCTGCAGGACACGGGCCTGCAAGTTGAACAGAAATCGTCAAGCGTGATTCCTGACAGAAAATGCAGTATGAAATGGCAAACAGAGCAACTCCTGTACATGGGAGGGAAATACGTGATGATTTATGTTTTAAAAGGCAGATCAGTCTGGTGGAATTTTAATACCATAGTACATCTTCCTCTCTTAGAAATCCCCCTACACTCTTTCTCAAAAAAAAAAAAAAAAAAAAAGGAAAAAATTCTCTCCTGACTTGGTACACTTAACAAAGATTCTGTGCCATCATATTGGTTCTAAAAAGTTTTCAAAAAAAGGAAAATGTGTAGTTCCTTCCTGATTATATTCTTACATTTTCTTGTATTTATATGTTAGTGATATCAACTGGACCACAATCAAGAGTAAATGCTTTTAAGGCTGAGAAATACCTTGCTTTTATGCATATTTTTATTTCTTTATTCCCTTGAATTCAGCTATAAATAAATGCATTCCAGAAACAATTTGCTGGTGTTATCTTCATGAAAACAATTTTTGGGTATATCTGTAACAGTGGAGACTAGGAAGTGCCTAAGGAAGACTACAGAGACAGAGCATCACATGATCCCTAAATACCACAGATGCAACCATCTGTGGCTTCAGCACTTTCTGAATCAGAAGTGGTGTCTTCTTCTTGACAGTTCTTAGTAGGTTTTTAATCCACAGATTTGCCCAGTCTTTTTTATTTTTTTTTTAAGTCCACATAGGTTTTTAGCATCTGCAGAGTAGTACAAGAAAATGTCCTTGCTCCATGCAACTTGGCTATGCAAGTGTGAAATATGGCTGTTTTTTTAAAGTTTCCAATCTGTCTTAATGGATAGTCTTCTCATTTTGATGGAAATAATGAACAGTTGCTCTCTAGTCACCTTGTCTCTTCAATTCCTGATTTTATATCTTTCCTCAGTATTGCATTTATTTTCTAAGCTGAAGTTTCGTATTCTTTTCATGTTACTGGTTTTTTTCTTTTCTTTTTCTGAGCACCATTACATGCTTTTGGAGCAGAGAAGACCAGGAGTTACACCCAATATTCAAGTCAGAAGTACAGTCCAAATAATGGTTTCTTTCCGTGTAATTCCTTGTCTCTCATTTGTTTTGCTTTGCTAGGGAAGTGAGACTGCAAATAAACTAAGCATTGTTAAAAGTGGTTCTGTTGAACATTGAACACTGTTTTCACAGTATTAAATATATAGATCCCAGGCCCTGTGTTCTGATTGTTAACATCTACATCCACTGGATAATTTTATAGGTAAGATTAGGGGTTTTTTTTCTGTGTTTACATTACAGTTATCTACAGTAAATTTCACCTGCCTGTGAACTCAGCATTGTGAGGCTGCAAGCACATTCCCTTAGTCAGTTCTATCTTCACTCTCAGTAACTTTGTATTAACAGTATACTTTTCCATCTTCTCATCTTTTTTCAGATCATTTATCATTAATTAGTTTTAATTTCAGTGATATGTGTGCTGAAGAAATGTATACATTCCAAATGTAATGGGAACATAGTTGGTCTTTAATAATGTCTCTGTTGCCTAACAACACTCTTCTTATCGCATTACAGGACCCTGTCTTGAGGAATTTCCAGTCTAATAATGAAGAATTTCAGTACAAAGAAAACTTGGTTTGAGTACTTTAGTGTCTCTTGTAAATTAGAAGAGTATTAACTAAATTTCTCCTTGTAACAGAATAATTTTTAGAATAAAGAAATGACATGTCATTAGCTATTTCTTAAAAATACAGAAAAACATATAATAATTTAATTTAACCATTTTATTAAAATTGGAGTGAAGACATTTATGTCAGGAGAATGTCATATTTTTTTGTCATCCTCCTGTTTCACTACCAAAACAGGATGGGTGGCTTAGTGATTTGAGTCAGATTGGCTGTCTCTGACTATCTAATAGTAATAAATACTAACATAATTAAATATTCATTTTAAATGTTCATAAATAAGATGTTCCAAGTTAAGTCTGTTTCATCAGTGACCTCCCTGTATTTATGCCGAGGCAGCTTTCTTGTTCCTGCTTTTCTTATTTTCTCTCTTTCCTCCTGAGTGGAGGGAATGAGCCAATGTCTGGGTGGAAGTTTGGCTGCCAGCAAGGACCAAGCCACCACAATAACCATGTATGCTCAGCCCTGGATATGTGATCAGGAATACACTGTTAGATTTTCATTGCAAAGACTGACCCTGCTGCCATCACTGTGTTTTAATAGAAAATTGTCATTTGTTTGGTCAAATTCAAACCCAGACCTATTTTAAAGTGGAATTCTTCATGGATGAGACTATGAAGAATATGGTGTTTATACCCACAGCATACTGGCAGGAGAATAGAACAATTCATAATTGATTTGACAGTAAAGATTTATTCTTTCTTCACTAAATCTGTGCAAGCAAAATTCATAAGCTGGTGGTATCTATCTCTGCAGTGGAAAATATTTATTGACTTTATTGGCAATTTAGTATATTTTGTCAAGTTTTGTTGGTTAGTTGCTATTGATCCTGAGACGTTCCTTTTGCTTTGTAAGTGGTGAAACTTGTGAACATGTACAATCAGATTTCAGGAAGATGGGTGTATATTACTTTGTAATTCACTTCTGAAAAGCAGAATAAAAATGACAAATATTTCAGAAATTATAATATTTAACAAGAATATGAACCAAAACAGTCACAAAACAGTTAATTTAAATTCTCCTGATTCAGAGGATAACTATTTTTATAGCTTTGTTTTGAGGATTATATTTTTTTTTCTGGCTAAGGAAATTACAAGTATTTATTTATCCAACTAACTCCACATTTTCCACTGTCATTATTCCCAGTGATCCCTACAGTGATAAGTGGTCAATGACCCTCACATAGGATGAATTGCAAGAGTCTTACAGACCTGCCTGTTATTCATCTCATTGGCAGAAAAACTGCAAGAGCACCATGTCATTTTGCTAAAACGTCACTTTTTTCCCTAAAGGTTATTATACAGGCAGAATAAAATACTTTCTTAAAAACCAACCATGTCTTTTCTCCACCTAAAGTGTTGCTTTTGTTTGTTTTTTTCCTTAATTTGGTAAAGAAAAAATTTTAAAAAACCCTCACTGGAATAGCCAAAACTACCATTTGGTAGCGCTTCTATTTCAATGTCCCCATTTACACACTCAAACTTGCACCTAGAGACCTTAAACTAAACTTAAAATGAAGTTTAGCAGGTGATGTCAACTGCTGGTTATTTTCCTCCTTGCTTTCTGTCCTGGTTTGGTATTACTTCAGAACATTGCCAACAATAAAATTGATGTATAAGAGCTGAAGGAGTAGTTTCTGAAATTGTAAAGCTGATTTGTAGTCTTTTGTCCTGTTGGACTTGGAGGAATGGGTAAGCCATCCAAGTTAGCATTCCTCAGAAAACAGCAAGATACTCCTTCTTCCAATGAAGGACCTCTATTTTAAAAAAAAGATGGACTATCAAGAAAATAACACAGCAACGAATAGAAAAGCTGAACTTTATCCAACTATATATAAAAGTAGGGGGTGAGAAATCTACATGGGAAAGAACCTTGTACCTAAAAACTGTCAATTTCTTGGAACCAGAAGGCTAAGAAAAACATCTACTAAGGGAAAATGTTGTCAAAAACCTATGGCTAAGCTATGGGGGGCTACAGCTAACAAACAGGACCTTCACTAAAACCTGAAGTGGCGGATGTTGCAGTGCCCAGGCTGAGCATCCCCTTGCATTGCTCTGCTAGGTGTGATGCGAGCTGGAGCTGGGGTGAAGCGCAGTCTCCTCCAAAGGCCCACATTTGAGGGTCTCATCTGCCAGGGCCCCTGCAGGGAGCTGTGGTGCAGGCACAGCTGCATCAGGGCACGGTTGTGCCTCAGCAGCTGCAGCAGCTCCTTGCAGCAGCACGGCCCCGCAGAGACCGAGGGGCTCTGCCGCTTCTCCTGCAAGACACAGAATGGGGAGAGCACGGGGTTGAGCCACTCTGGGATGCCTTTGGACACTCCAGGACACACTCTGGCCTGCCTAGGGCTGAGGCTGCGGGAAGAAGGGCTCTAGCTGGCTCAGCCTGCTGTCCCTGGGGCTCAGCCCCTGGGCCCAATTGCCTCCCTGGGCCTGAAACACATCCTCTGGCTCAGAGCCTTGGGCAGAGTGCTGCCAAAGAGACACAGGACTCTTAGGATCTGCTCAGCTTTTCTCTTGCCCTTGTCCCCATCCCAGCTGACTGACACCCCTCCTTCACCTTTCTCCAGCGGCTCAGGAGCCTTCTGCCAAGGCATCTTCTGAGGACAATTCCCAGCAGCAGCAGCTTCAGGACTAAGCTAGCCAAAGAAACTGCTGCCACCACAATCCACCACAGGGTCATATCAGAGCACATGTCCTACTCCTCAGTATCCTTGCCCAAGGTGTCCATGTGAGCAGCCAGGATGTCTGGAAGGGCTGAGGGGACAGGCCAGCATCAGGAGAATGCGGACTGTCATAAGCCACTAGGAGCAGAGGGCAGCCATGTGCTGCTGTAGGTTGTGCTGCCTCCTCAGCACACGCTCTGGCCGTCTGTCTGCACCAACCTCTGCTCACACTCTGGGCACCGTGAAGGGCTGGGGACAGTTCCCAGACACCGTGCTGGCCCCAGAGGCTGTGATGTCACAGACTCACAGAATCAATTGGATTGGGAGAGCCCTGTGACATCCTGGAGTCCAACTTGCAGCCCATCCCCACCACGGCAACTCCAGCAGAGCACTGAGTGCCACACGAAGGCTTTCCTTGAAAACCTCCCACACTAGGAATCCACCACCGCCCCAGGGAGCCCATTCCAATCTCTAACACCCCTCTATGGGCAAAACTACTTTGTAATGTCCAACCCAAGTGTCCCTTGGCACAGCTTAAAATCCTTGTTGGCTTCTGCTCTTTCTGCTCTCTCAAGTCCTTGACCCAACTCTGAGTAGGCTGGCACTTCCTCAACAGTAAGTTGCCTGTAGTCAACTTTGTCCATGAGTGCTGCTCAACTTTCTGGCCATTCCAAGGGGCTCCTTATCCTTGTTCTTTGATGTCCCAGGAATCTTGGGAGTTGGAGCACAGCGTGCACTCAGAGACAGCAATGGTGCTCAGTGAAGGGGGGCCCTGCTTGAGGCTGCCTGGCAATGACAGGGATGTGCCCCAGGCCCTGGCACAGGAGGAAGCTGGAGCCTCACACAGAGCCCTGCAGGAAGGAAGGAGCTGCCTGGAGTTGCAGGGAGTTCTTGTGGTGGAAGGGAAGGACCCTGCCCTTGGTCCTGTTGAACCTCCTGCCATTGCTGGAACTGGTTGGTACTTAAGGTACCCTGTGATAGACTACCTGCACCTGTGTAACAGTGGCTAATGATATAGCCTCCACACACAAACAAATATCCTCGTTTTATATTTTGTAATTTCTAAATGAAAATTTGTCTATATTTCAAAATACTAACTTATTTTTGCATTGTCTGTTCTCTGTTCTAGTGTAGAACAACTGGAAAGAACTGATAAAATAATAATGACTCTTTTCCCTCAAGGCTGTAATCTTGGCTTCCTCTTCAGCCTATTTCTTTTGACCCACATATCCAGAACCTGTCTAAATCTTAACACATCCATTTTAATATATCATAGTCTTAATAATTGCCTTCTGTTTGTACTGTCAATTTATTTCTTTCTTGCCAGTTCCCTGTAATCTTGGTATGCACAGAGATCAGCTCCATTGAAAATTGCTGTTTTCACCTCAAAGCACATTTTTCTCCTCTTCTTCAGACACATAAAATACAGACATTTGATTATTTCTTCTTAATGTAGCATAGCCATTTCAATCAGTTGTCACCATGTGAGCAACTTTTTCAGCTATTTAATAACTTTGGGCATAGTTTCCCAGCTCTTCACTTCATAAAATCTTTTTGCGTTTTCTTTTGAATCAGCACAGAAGTGTTAGCTAAATTCTAGGAAGTCCTCTTTAAAGTTTCTATTCAAGCATTTCATACTGTTAAGCAACAAATTAATAACAATCAGATCTAATTGTTATTGCATGTAAACATGTCCTTGCCCTTTTTTTCATGGGGAAAGAAATTACCAGTTTGGTATCTAATCTGGAAACTTTCACAGAGTAACAGTCCAGGAATTTGTGGGACACATCAGTGCTTTCTAGAGCCTCCTTTTTGGCTTTCTCATCATAATCTGGGATAATTTGTGTAGAAAGTCTTGTATATGATTGAAGAAAATCAGTAAATTGATGCCATGTTCAGGGAATAATATGCTACTACCTGACTACTGGTGAGGTGTAGAGCATAGAAAAAACAAAAAAAAAGTGGGAAGAGAATACTTATTTTATGTGTAAGCCCTGAGTTAATAAGTTACTGCTTTTGCTGATTTTCTTTCATTTATATCCATTAGGAATTCAATGGCCAAATACCATGTTTTGAAGTAGCTTTTCTTTGAATACTAGAGTTTGAGAAATTGATTTGTCTATTAATTTAAAGACAGTTAGGATTACACAGGCAATAATTGTCTGTGTGTACCTTAACTTTTTTATCAGTTGTGCATCAGATGCTTGAATAAATAAAGAAATGACATTATTACAACAAAAGCAGTTACCAACAAAACCCCAAGCCAACTGTCGCTATAGAGGCGGTTGTGACAAAATAACTATCAAAAGTTTCAAGGCAGAAAAAAAACCCTTTTTATTTCAACCCCGTTTTCCCTTTTACACATTCCTTTCCCCAAAGGCATGTCCTTCACTCATTGGTTAGTAAAAGGTATTTTGCTTGTCCAGCAAATCTCTCTATTCTTGGTTAGTTTACAGATTTTGTTCCCTGATTCTCATGAAACAAATTTCTTATTTACTGCAGGTGCAGTTGTTTTTCACTCAGGAATAGTTTGCTCTGTTAATGAACTCTCTTTCCCAAGACTTTTCACATGAGAACTTGCAAGCTACTTTAGCTGCACATAGAAATGGCAAGCTAGCTACTAATTTAGCAGAGCAAGGCCTGAGTTTACGAGGCCTTTCTTTTATAATTTATCTACCTTTCTACCAGAGCCAACAACAAACCAAAGAAAAGTTGTGCCTCCAGAAAACCCATGCAAGTGTGGCTCACTTAGTGAAGTTTTAAATTTAGGGAAGTTTTGACCAAAGTTCAGTGCTGGGAGAAACACCAGCATTGTGCCATATCTTTCCAAGTTCATGTGGTGGCAATCACTGTGGTTACTCTGTAAAAACATGTGCTGCAGGCAGCAACTGGAGCTGCTTGGATCATCTCCTGTTTTTCCATGTGCTACGTGCTCTCCCTTAAATGCAGCCTATAATAGCTGCTAAGGTGTTTGTATATCTGCAGTGCTGAAGACTGACAGAGCTGTGGTGGTTTGTAGGCAACCAGATATAATGGGAACAAACTCCTGAAGGAGACGGCAAAATTAAATTATTGGAGGTATTAAAAATATACTGGTGAAAGAGGCTCCTTGTGCACGTGCGTTCACTGAGCATGGTGTCAGTATTCTTGCAATTAGGTGTTGTTAATCTGTCATGTGTAAGGGTGGCAAAGAGAGAGTCAGTTGCATTCAACATCAAGCAAAGCAGTCGTTTTCGAAGTAAGTTACAATACTGCGATCTTCATCATGTGACAGCAAAGACTGAGTTACTAAAAATTACATCTTCTGGTTGAATTTTTCAAAAAACAGGCCCATGGGAAAGAAATCTGGAAAAGAGTAATGAAAAGTAAGTTGTTTCTTGATGATAAGGTTTCTTTAATGGTTCTTGTGCTTGTCAGTTTGAAAAGCATTGGATATGCACTGGAAAGCACGGGAAAGATGGAGTTGCTGTGGAAGGCAATTGTTAGATGAGACTTCCCATTTGTAGTGAAGGAAAATATCCATGAGGTGATCTTTGCCAAACTATCAGTGAATAACAAAAATATTGCATCTAGTTAATTAAACACTAGCTCTCTTTAGAAACTACAAGGACAAAAATCTTTCCTGTGCCCATATTTTTATGAGAAGCAGCAGCATGTTGGCTTTTTGTACTATATCCAGATGCTTCCACATTAAATTTAGATTTAATTTCTTAAATCTAAAGGATCATCCTTCTCATCTGACTAAAATGGGATTCTTTGGAAATGGACCAACATGTGCAACCCCAGATAAGCATGCAATGATGTGCACTTCTACAGCTGAAATATGTTTCAGTCATATCCAGGCTCTCACTTTGAGGGTGAAAATGTCAAAAATTATTTTTAATGTTTTACAAACAGAATCTATTTATGCTGATGTGATTTCAGCAGTTAGGCCTTGTATAATCAGCATGTTCCTTCAAATAAAGTGAATTGTCTAACACTTCATACTGAATTTATGGAAAAATTTCATGGAATTGCATAACTTTTTAAAACAACATTTTTATGCTATATATAAAGTATAAATTAAAAAAAAATATTGGGAAGTTGTTCAGAAATTACACATTTAAATATATTCAGATGTCTTTGGCAATTGTTTTTTCCAAAGCACCATGAATTTGGATGTTCACATCCTAGCAAAAAAAAAAATAATGGGCTAGCACATTTCAACAAATAGCTGTCAAAGTTCTGTCTTGAACATACTTGAGAACTGTGTAATTTTATATAGTACTAATTTTTTACATTAGCTTATTTAGAGAATAGTGATATCATTTGGGGGGGTTAATAATAAAATGTAGGAATTCCTCAAATATTACCAGATTTCACTTTTTCACCCAATTATTCAAGTACAATTTGTCATCCTATAAGTAAAATTGTTTGAATAATAAAACAGAAGGTAAGTGACTTTCTTCATATGTAGCATTTCTATAAAAAAGTTTATTTCATGCTGAATCGTGTTTTATTATAAAACCTGCGCCTTCAATGAAATAGCATTAAACTTAAGAATACGTACTAATATATCAATGTCAATTCCATCCTTAACTTGCTAATTGAACTTTCTGTCTTGAATTGAAATAGAGGCATTTTATGGACTCTGCTTATTAATAGAGTTAAAGATTAAATCTAACTGGGGAGCTGGTTTGATTTTTCAAAGAAGTCTGACTTAACGCATGAGCATCAGATGCATAAATGTATTCTGAAAAAGACCAAAATCAGTTTTAATGAGGACATTTATTGGGAGGGAGAGGGGAGAAAAAAAATGAGCTGAGTCTTTCAGTGAGTTTCCCTCATTTCCAGGTCTTTCACATACCCATTTTATTGACCTTAAATCAGTAAGACAGGTCCTTGTTAATTAACATTCACTTAAATTCTGTTAAATTGCTAAAATTGCATTATATTGTCAGCAGGCATAAAACAACCCAGTAAAGAAATTTGCTGAATTATACCTCTTCAGGATCTGGCCTGTTTCAGCACATGCTTGAGTATAATCTCAACTGTTTTGCTTGGCTGTATTATTATTATTCCATTCAGTTTTGTGCATGAAAATCTTACAGGCCTTAATGCATTTAGAAATTTATCAGACTTTAATGCTTTCTTATGATAAGTACTGGAAAAGCTTGGACCTTGGAGAAAATAGCATGAACATAGTCACTAATTGTTTTGTTCATAGTTCAATAAAACTGGAACCTTCAGCTTGAAGTTCCAGGAAGTATTGTGATATATATATGATATACATATCAGGAAATATGTACAGTATCTTACCTCTTGAATAGAAAAATCTGGACTCTTAAGCCTTCTGGTCGTCCCTATTGTTTGCAGATTATTTTTTTTTAGTATTCAAAGCAACAAAGGACTAACAGGACAGCCTATGTAAGCAAATCTCCAGAACAAAACATGTTCCAAAGAAGGAGAAACGTAAAAGAATCCTGTAATTCTGACTTAGTAATTATATCTGCTAGAGATTCCACATGAGATTAAAAAACCAGCAAAATTATGCAATTAAGCTAATTAGCTCATTAAATGTGGAAGTATTTTGTCATTCTAATCACAGAAGGAATTCATCTGAGTAAAAAAAGCAGACAGGAATAAATTGTGGCAGGAGACAGAAAATGTCTGGTTTTAAAATGATAAATTTATGTGTTTTAAGTCTGTCCTCTAAAACCTAAGCACAGAACCTGCATTTCTTAGGTTAATTTTATTTTTATTACTTGTTAAGAGCAAGTTGCTCATCACACATAACCTGAGCCTTCTGTGTTGTTCAGGAAGCCATCACACAGTGAAAGTGTTCCAGCTTCCAACAACTTGGCTCAATAATCTTTCCTATTTAAGTCTACTTTTGTAGCTAAAAGTCACTCTTGTTCCTCATATAATACAATAGGATTGCTTAGCATTTGTAATCAATACTGCGTAAAATTGCAGTAATTTATCAGCCTGCTCTTAGCATCTTAGCTGAAAGTCCTGTTGGCCATTCATTCATGTAGTTGTGCCAGGGGATATCAGGAAAAGGTTCTTCCCCCAGAGGGTGGTTGGGCACTGGAACAGCTCCCCAGGGCAGTGGTCACAGCACCAGCCTGGCAGAGTGCAAGAAGCTTCTGGACAATGCTCTCAGGCACAGGGTGTGATTCCTGGGGTATCCTGTGTAGGGCCAGGAACTGGCCTTTGATCCTTATGGGTCCCTGCCTAATCTGTGAACCGCAGTTTATTGAAAGCAGTACCCAATAACAGAGCTCAGAATTTACCACATAAGAAGCTGCACATCGAGTGAAGTGAAATGTTTTTGTAATTCTGATGGGGTTGCTGCTTTTGTTGCCTCTGTACAGCACAATGTTTGTAAATCCCAATGTATTTAGTTGCCAAAGGCAAACAAATGGAGGTAAAGAAGTATCACAAAATCAAGTAACACGTGACTGGATCATTAAACTCAGCTATTTTTGTACTCAAAACTAGTGTTTATCATCCTAATGCATGATGTTACACTAAGATGAGGAATGGTTGGATGTGGAAATGTGTTTAAATATTTCCAAGATGTGTATTTTTGTCAGTTGACATTCTTAATATGTAGGATCTTTTAGAAAATTGTTAACAGTATGTCTGAACTGACTACATAAGCAAAAACAAGGGTATGCTATGGAAATGTTACAATTCTAAATCTAGGGAATACAAGTTATTAACTTCTGTTGATTATACTTTATGTGTAAAGTTTATTTATAGCTAAAATGAGCCCAGCATGCTGGCATAGAAAGTAATGGTGTAGAAACAATCATCAATGTGCAGCTTCTGGATCTCTATTTCAATGAAAGAATAACAATTGACCTGCAGTAGCAATAGCAACACATTTAGAAGGGTTCCTACGTTGCTGTGGAGTTTTTGTGTTTGAATTTACAACAACCTTTGAGGAAAGGACCTTGAAAGGAAGTAAACTGGACACAGTAATAGGTTTTTACCAGAGCTGATTACGGAAACCCAGAAGTTGACATTATGATATTTTTGCACTTATGCTCAATTAGTAGTAATGAGCTAGCAATGACTGATGCTTAATATAACAAACTCAAACGCTGTATGAGCCAAGAATCGTGTTTCTGTTTACATCATTAACTGAGTTCCTATTTGTCATGCATTTGCAATATCATTTCTGCCATTCCATGATGTTTCCTGTTGTGGTTGTTAAATTATGTGTGATCTAATTGCTCTCTACAACTCCCTGAAAGGAGGGTGTAGCCAGGTGGGGGTCAGCCTCCTCTCCCAGGCAACCAGTGACAGGATGAGAGGACACAGTCTTAAACTCTGCTGGGGGAGGTTTGGGCTGGGCCTGAATCTGGAAAAATTTCTTCACTGAAAGGGCTGTTAAACATTGCAATGGGCTGTCCAGGGAGATGGTGGAGTCACCGTCCCTGGAGATGTTCAAGAAATGATTGCATGTGGCACTCAGTGCCATGGTCTAGTGGACACAGTGGTGATAAATCAAAGGTTGGACTTCAAGGTCTCAGAGATCCTTTCCAACCTAAACGATTCTGTGATTCTGTAAGACTTTATGAAAGCATGGAAAAAACTACCTCAAGGGTTTTTTGTAACCTGAAAATCTGTCTACTTCAAACTTGATGGAATTTTATTCACATTTGGAAAAACTACTATATCAATTGCAAGTTTTATGAAACACATATATCTTATTTTCTTATAACTACTAGTGTAATGCTGACCATGAAATGAGTTACAGACATTTTTATTTAGTCAACATTCAAACATTTTTTCCAGAGCAACAGACACCGCATAGTAAATTTTGCTGCTACAGTATTCACTAGCACTGTACTTAACAACAAACTGCAGTGCTATGTCTATTTGAGCATTTTTACTGCTGCATTAAAAATGTTATATTTACTACAATTAGAATGTTTATTAAACCTGAGTACTCTACTATGGAAATATATTGCTAGAGAGAAAAGCACAGTGAACAAACAATACAATTAGTAAATTAAGTGAATGTGAATCTCTATTACCCTTTATTATTGTTTACTTACTGATTTGTAAAAGTTGCTGGTTTGTAATCTGTTTCTCTGTGACTGCTACTAATTACAGACTCTAAAATTCTTGATAATTACTGCCTAGTACCAGTGTGTGTTTGGTAACAGTTTGAAAATTTGTGATTCCTGGCCACTTTGGTACTTAATTATTGTAGGGCTTATTGCAAAATAGCAGTTTCCTAAATGTAGGTCTAGATGTATGCAATCTTTGGGCTTTAAAATACTACACACTACTTCCATTATTTGATGTCTGAAAATTACAAAAAAGCTATGGACCAGGAGGTTACCCAGATACCAAAGCAGCTGAGTGACACATTTTAGCTGAAGTTCTTTATTCGCATATTCAAATTGCTGCTGTTAATTCTGAGGCACTTTTTTATTAAAAAGTGATCATCACATGCTGGGAGTACTGTTAACATTCGAGTCTAAACAGCATTTTATGATCTTCAGTTTTGGCCTTGATTTCTTACTGGGAAGTTGTTTAAGTAGTTCTGATCATTCAAATATTACATACTTGGCATATTTGCTTTCTTTAATGGTGAAAGTGAGCAATACATCGGCTATACATAAATTTAGTTTTGCTTTTATTTATTACCATGTCTCCTTTCCATGATTAATGCATTTTTTTATGTGAGTTCTGAAAGGAGTGAGGGAAGAAGGAAAACAGCATTCTGGTTTTCAGGAAAAAGTTAGTTAAATTTCCAGTGCTTTCTGATATGTTAGAAGAAAAAAGGATCATTTTCCAGACTTAATAGTTTAGGAGTTATTAAAAGGTAGTACATGAGAGGGTTGTGGTGTTCATTGAAATCCTGAGATGTATCCTATTTAGTTGTCTCCCCAGTCAGGTCTCTCCACAAACAGGCTTGTACCAAATCTAATGGTGAAATTAGCATATTTCTGCACAGAAAAACCTTGAATTGCTGTAAAATATATAAATCTGGCATGTAAATTAAAATAACTAGGTAATTTTCAACTTTTGAGCTGAGAGGCCTGATTCTTTACTGCCTAGCAAAGTAAAAATGCCTTAGAGAGGATAGGCAGGACTACTGTTTTAGTATATATATATATATATATATATATATATTTTATACTCGGGCTTCAAACAATAATTATCTATAAACATGCTTCTAAGAGGTTTAGCTAAAAGCCTTTGGTTTTTAGTATATACAGCAGTATATTGACCTGGGACCTAAGTGAAATGAGTACATAATTGGAGGTAATAAGGTTCCAGTTGCCACAGCAGTACTCACAAGCACATTTGGTTTAGTTTGTATTAACCTAAAACATAGATAGACTAATTTTATAAATGGACATGATGGTTCAGAAGATACTTATGAAGTCAAGCCTAGCTGTTCAAGCTACTTGAAAAGTTTGTACTAAGTGACAAAATAACCTGCAGAAGTTAAACTTACATGGACCTTAACCAGTAGAATAGGATATTTCCCATATATTGTTAATTGCTTAATCACCAGAAATAGTTCACAAATGCAAATATAAAATTTTTAGATATGGAATGATAACAATATGTTCCAAGAGTCAAAAGCTCTTTCTTCTGATAAGAAACCTGCCATCTGTTTTTCATCCTTCCCCACCTTTTTCCCCCCTGCTTTTCACCTGGCTTTTCTATACAGACAGGCTATAGGACCTGAAGAGCCCACATCTTAAGAGGCTTTCTTGATGATTAGGAATAAGCTGAAGACATTTTGTTTGAATAAGGCAAAGATTCCATACTCTCTTTATCAGCTGCTCTGTTTCTGTTCACCCTGAGGGCCCGTTCACTGGTGCTCCAGTCCAGATAATCTTACTGACAGCAGCAGGGGAGGGCACTTGTATCAGCCCCCTGCATAATGACAATGGGACAATAAGCACAAACCTATTTCTACTAATTGAGTTGAAATATCCACTGAATCAAAATGATTCCTCATTTCATACATTGTGGAATGTTGGCTGCCAGCTTGGAAACTTTTTCACTTTGCTTACAGCTAAGAGAGTTTTGGCTACTGCTGGGATTTTTAGTCTTTTTTCTGGGCTCTGCTCTGGGGTCTTGAGAGGTCCCCTAATCCTGGCAATTGTTTCCTATCTCAGATGATCATTCTCTTTACATTGATAGCCAATATTCCTTGGCAACTTTCACTTTATACCCACTGAGATCATTAGCACTCATGACAGGAGCATTTGTTAATTAGGTTTTTGGGTTCTTCAGGACCAAATACCAAAATACCTTACTATCCCAACAACACCTAGAAAATTGCTTCTGAGCATTCTGTTTCAATCAGGCCAGGAAGGACTAGTATTCCAAAGACAAAACGCCATAGCTGAGGCTCTCATTCTGAATGAGACCTTAGTAGTGTGTCAGCTCCATGACCATTGTGGCAACTGGAGAAGCCTTTCCAGACCTGCAACGTCACGGTACATGTTTTCCAGAGAGCCCTAAAACAGGCTATTGCATGTTATCATATAGGTTAAGGAAAAGGTTTCCCTGTGAGCAACTTCTTCAGCTCCCCTCAGTGCATCAGAAGTACTTTCCAAGGCTATTACTCTAAAAACTCAGGAGTTATTAGTGCTCCATAAAAGACTGGGCTCTTCAGCCTCATTTCAGTTCCACATTTGGAACTACCTTGTGTGCTTCTCAAACTATATCCACACGATCTTTGACCATCTGGTGACCTTTATCAGATTACTGCCTAAAGATTTTTGCCAGAAGTTTGACACTCCAATTATTGAGGGTCATATATCATCTAGAACAATCCTGCAAGCCTCACTTGACACAGCAGGGACAGCAGTCTGTGCTTTCACTGACCCCTAATTTCTTAGGCAATTTTCTTGGCTTCTGCATTCCTAGGAAGAACAAAGCCATTATAAAGAAAGAGATTCTTGAGCATCCTTTCCAAAGAGCATTGCTGTCCACAAAGAGGGGTGAGCTGGAACATCATACCAGGAGTAAGCAGAAGTGGTAGGAAATCACTTACTCCTCTACCAGTTGTTTAGTCAAGTTTTGTCTTTTTCTGAAATATAGACTTTTTCATGGATGAGTCTGAGGAACTTTATTATTTTAATGTTCTTCTAACTACCCATTCTCCCAGGTCTTTGTAGCAGACTCTTGCTTCCTTGGCTAGACGTTGTGCCTGAGAGACTTGAGATGGGAAGGAGGTATGCTATCCTCTCCAAAAGTAAATATATCAGGTATCAGACACATTTGCTAGCAATCTGCCTGGGTTCTTGAATGAGAAGGGAAACAGATTAGGTCAGTCAAGAATCCATATCACATGCAGGAAGTCCATGCCAATGTTCTTGAGACTTTTCTACAAGGAATGTGGTTAACCAAGGATGTGAATAGGAAATGCCAGTCTTTTTACTCCAGAGTGGCTTCCAGACTCTTTTGTAATCAATTGTTAAAGGAGACAGATATATTCATGTCCCTTTTTTTCTTACTGCCTAGAGTGATTTTTTCTTATTTTCAGAGAAATACCATAATTAATAGAAGAACAAGTAAAAGCCAAATCTATTTGGCCAAGTAGACTCAATTTTTCATGTGACACACAGAAAAGACTACTGTCTTTTCCCTGTCCTCCTTGTCAGGAGTTCTACTCTATTTCTTGGATGGTGCTGGATTCCTCTATCAGCTCAACCTATTTGACTGCTCTTTTAGCACTGCACTTCCAAGCTAGTACCCTCCTTGGTATTGTTACTACAATAGTAACTGTATCTTGAAAGTTTTGTTAATATATTTTTCTCCTTTACCTGCTAGTTTTCAAGTAGGTTTTGAATATCACAGTTGTTTCTTCTGTTTTTTAACACTTTGGTGTAGTCAGAAATATCACTCAAACTTTGAAGTACTTGTGAATGTTCATCAGAGATCCTTCATAACCCAGCCTAACCTTAGATGAATGTGCATTAAGAAACAAAAAGTATGAAAGAACACATGCAACGATAGATATATATTAAAAAAGTTACCAACTATTTCATGAAAATATCACCTTAAAACGGTGATAATGTTTATGCAGCAGTACAGACTAAGAAATGGCATTTCTTGAGCTGAGAAACATTCTCTGAAATTCACATTCACTTCAATTTGCAGAAGTGAGTGTATAATGAGCTCATCCCTGGCTAGAAATCAGAGAAAGTTGGTCAATTTCTAACCAATGTTCAAAGGTCTGCTAAAGGAGAGGTTAAACCCCTCCTAAGAATGAAGTATTGATGCCATTTTACTGGTATAGTACAGTTTCACAATGGTGTGTTACTAAAAACTTTGTAAAAATACAAATGTGCACAATGAATCAATTCCTGACATATTTTTAATTTCTTTCCTTCTTTGTGGCTAATCAGATTTAGGCCAAAGCCCAGACAACCATTCTCAAACATGTTGCTGCAGGGTGATACTCAGTATCTAGATTAATCCTTTAAATTCACTAGGCAGACGTTATGACATGGAATTTGGAGATTTAATCATGTAACTGTCAGCTTTCAATAAAAGCAGAAATAAAATATATTTTATATAATTTCCTATTTTGTTTTAAAATTGGCAGTACCAACTACATGTTTAAGATCTAAGTAAAACTGTGGTCATACTGAAGTAAGTCAGTCAAAAAACTAAGTCAGTCAAAAAAACAAAAAAAAAAAAAAATAAAAAAAAAAAAAAAAAAAATGGTAATGTTCTAAAGAGTGTACCCCCCAGAAAGGGATTTTAAAAAATGCCAGGTTGAATATATTCTGAAGAACTTATTAACAAGTCTGATTTGCATTAGAAATATATACTGATGTCACTTTAGAAGAAAGCTATAATATGACAGAGCAAGCTACATTCATGGGTGAAGCTTGATTTCTATTGATAGAGGAATACTTCCGGGGATTATCTTCAGGGAATACTTCAAATTACATTGTATAAGTGATTTTCTGAATAAGCTCCTAAACGAATTAACTTAATGTTTTGCCTTAGTGGTAAGAAGAGTATTTCTGTCTGAAACTAACCTAAATAACATGCTGAGTATTGTGTAAAGGTAATAGTGCGAATACAGAATTTGATGAAAGGAGCATTCTGTTTGAGAGGAGAGTATTTTGTAACTTTCACCCATGAGATTTTGTGCAATACAAAAAGAAATACAAGTCCATTCATATTCACTGCTCACTGTGAGGCAAGAAGGTGTCCAGGGCTTTCTGGTAATTGTATTGCTGTAATGCATTTAGAATTGCATACCAAAAGGTTGATAGCTTCTATCACTGGTCCTTTCAAAATCCTAAGGCATGTATTCAATTTCTAACCTGGAAAATATCTTCTTGTGTTTACTAAGTATTATAACACAGTTGAAAGGGTCTACATAAGTGCAGGAATAGTCTTCTGATTTCACAGTCTATTATTATTATTTTATTTTCATTTCCGTGCTCCAAGTATGAAACTTTTCATTTGGTAACAACTTTTGTCTGAATAATTATTATTCCCGTACACTTAATGATGTGATAAACACAGCTTAAAAATATTTTCGTGCCATGGAATCTGTTGTGAATGAGACATCTATAGTCACAAATTTATTTGATACATACTTCTTAAAATCAAAACCAGACGTGCAGATGTGTGACTCTATAGTGATATGCTAATAACTAATGCAGAGGTTTTTAGATACTCACTCACTACATTCAAGGCAGGGTTACATCAAGGTGGTCTGGAATTAATTTAGAGCCCTCTTGGCCCATTACTGAATCCTTCCAGGGACCAGGCATAGAAGCCAAGGGTTGCGCCAAATATTCTGGATTTAGAATTATCCTTACATCAATGGAATTTTTTCATAATTTAAGCATGTGTGATGCAGTGTCTGAGCTCTGTGATCTGTCAGAATTATCGCAGACAACGGACACAGCACTGCCAGAAGCGCTCTCACATTTGTCAGGACAGGCTTAAATTTCTGCTCGCATTGTTGTTAGTTTAGGAATACATGTAATAAGGATGACAGTGCCAAACAAAATTTCTTCTATGAAAACTGGGATATGCATGACAGCAAAGCTGTTAAAATCCATGTAGCAAAATTAGGAGCTTGGCAAAAAGTAAAAAAAACCCAAAACTGGCTGATGACAGCAGGATTTTTAAGACTAAAGCCTACTCAAACATCTTTTTTTTTCCTCCATATTAATTCTCTATTATTGTCTTTCCTAATCAAAAACTGAATCCACAGTAAGAATAGGCTGAGTCACTTTTTAAAGAATGTGGTCTACAAACACCAGAACCATTGCCTTAGCAGTAACTGACTATTACAATGTTTAACTCTCCCACAGAACTTGAAAATGCCTGTAAAGAGAAGTGTCACATAAATCCTTAATGCTTTGCCATGGGAAGTACCTCATTCCTAGGGTCTTTTCTCACTCTTTTTTTTTTTTTTTTTTTTGTTGTTGTTTGTTTTTTGTTTGTTTGTTTTGGGTTTTTTTTTGGGGGGGGTAGTTTTGTTTTGTTTTGTTTTCATTTGGTTTGGTTTTTTGTTTGTTTAATATCTTCTGGAAATTTTGGTTCTGTATGTGAATGTCTATCCATTTCTCAAGCAGAAATTTTTGGCACCAGTAGATGTGGCAAAAATATTGTGAACATTTTATTGTGCGATCTACATATGAGCACTCATTGTAAAATATTTATGGCATATAAATGCATTAGTAAGAAGGTAATACTTTGTCTAGTCATTAATTTAATATGACAGCAATGTCGGTGGTAAGGAAATGGGTTCCATTAGTGGTCTCAGGGCTTTATTTCTGTGCCACGCTCTTATTTCCTATCTGTGATGACTCTTTTCATAGGGAGAAATTTTGAACCTAACTGAGATGGTGTTTATTCGTGAATCTGTTCACCACTCTGTCTCAAAATGTTACATATCCACTGCTGAAGGTTTGATGAGGCTTTAGTTTTGATTCAGGTATACTCAAAAATAGTTCCAACAATATGAATCAACAGAGCAGTTAAAATATTTGAAAGAGCTTATGCAGCTATATGCCCACTGAAATGGATCTTTTATCCACAGAAACTTAATAACTGCCATTCCTTTTCATTGAAATGAAAAGTTTAGCAGATTTTCTGGTAACTGCAAAAATATCTTTCATAATTCTCCATAAATTATGATGATAATAATTCTTTGGTCATATTTTGATGACTCACACAATTCTATGTATGCTGTTTAAATCATAACTTCTAGGTTAGCAAGCAATTTACAGCTCAAAATACATTTTTCCTGTACAATAAAAGCATATTATACAGAAACTCTTCCTCACTCAGAGTGAAGAAATAAATTTCATATCCAGGAAATAACTAGCAATAATATCTATTTAAATTTATCTCTAAATATATTTTTGTTCTATTCAAACAAGAACCTACAAGTAAAAACTATTTCCATGACCAGGATATGCTACAACAGCTCTGCTGTGTTGAACCTTGTGCCCTTGTTTGTTCCAGAACTGGAGAGAAAGAGCCAGACACTTTCCTACAGTTCTCTTTCCACAGGGATTTTTTAAGCCTGCTTTCAGCATTGCCTGGTCTTTCCTAGCCAGCTTTGATGTTCAAGCAAGGTTAGTTGCCCTCTAGGCCTGTCCTGAAAAGGTCAACTGATGTCAGCCCACAAAAGCTATGGATTAAAAAAATATTAGGAGTAGACTCTAAAATGCACGTAGTTAACATCTTTTGTGACAAAATACTCCAGTGATTTAAATTGGTCAGTAGTTTAAAAATGGTAAAAAATGCCTTTGGCAACATGAATGCAAGTTTGTCATAAAGACTGAAACATCTGCACCTCTACTAATGTGCCAGCAAAAGAACAGGAAAAAAATCTGGTATAATTTATATAGAGAGGTTATTTTTTCCTATTTACAGTATTAATACAAAATTGTAGACTTTTTCTTCATAAGAACTTCTGAGATTGTCTTTAAATGATTCTAAAGACAAGTATGTACATTTATAGCAGCTGTCAAATTTTTATTTTTAGCCTTAACCTACTTGATGAAAATGTCATCAAATACTACATATGTCATACACCAAGGCTTCCAATTAAGTAGTCTTGGCACCATATATCTATTAATGAAGCAAATCTCTTACCTGTATTAAATCCAAATATGGACTGTTCACATTGTCAAGGCAGTAAGACAGTTCTCAAAATAACTGAGTCAAAATGCCCAGTCCTGAATGCATTATGACAGCACTGCTATTTGTGGGCAATCACTTGTCCATCTGACAGGAGTGGCTCTGGGATCTCTCTGGGATCTATCCTTCCCCTTCTCCAAGGGGATGGAGGTGCTGCCTTCACTCAGTCTGTCTCTTACTCTGGCACAAGTTTTCTTTCTTCTCCTTTGTCAGTCTGCTGTGCCTAATCAGCACAATGTGCAGCCCCCGGGAGTGCTCCCAGAGTGTCACCACTGACCTCAGAGGAGCCAATCTTTTGCCAAAAAAACCCCATCTAACTACAGGAGCATAGCACACAGGGGTTAATGTGGGCTGATGGTGAGGGGTATCCCAAAAAGGGACTTGCAGGAAGGCTGTTTCCTCTCGTGAATCAGCAGAAGCAGAGGCATAATGGCCTTGCCTTTCAGTTGCTGTACATTAATCTCTGCAGAGCAATGCCTGTCATCGCTCAGATGTCAGATGCTGTTTATAACTCTGCTGGAAACACAGCATAGAATAAAACAGGCTCATTAGTTTCTCTTGAGACTGTATATGCATGTTTTAGGTTAGCTATGCTTTCACTGCTGCACTTAGCTCAAACATTGCAGCAGCAGCATTGGTGGCTCAGAAAGTTGTTTAGTCTGTGAATTTGTCCAGTTGCTCTCTCAATTCGTGACCAAAAGACCACGATGTGTTCAGGTGCAGAGGTTTCCACAGCACAGGTATGACATGACTCAGAAGTACCCCCTTGGCTTGGCTTGAACCTGCTGCTTTTAATGACACTCTGTACCAGAGCTGCAGGACAGAGAGAAGCATTGAATCTATTCAGCATCACCGTGACAGCTGTGATTTGGCAAAAGTTCAAAGCCTTTCCTCGTTTATCTGTTATTTAGACTGAGGACTTGTACTCCTTACTGTCATCCTTTATATGCAGCTATTCTGTAATTTGAATTCTTCTTTCTACTTTTCCTGATGCCACATCATTTCAAGGTGGGAAACAAGAGTCATGCCAGTATTCAACAGTGTCAGATGCAGTATGGATTTATACAGTGGCACAGCAATGCTTTATGTTTTGTTCTCCTTTCTAATCATTCCTTACATTTAATTTGGACATTACTGAGCACTGAACTCGTTTTCATAGAGCTATCAATTGTGTATTCAGGTGCTCTGAAGTCAGCTTGGTTATCAGGTTGCCAACTGTGAAACTAAAAGGGAGAAAATATTTTCTCCTAACTTAGATTTTTTAATAAGTAGTTCATTTAGATGTGAGGAAAGTTTTAGCTTTACTTTTCAGTCCTGGATTCTTTTATGTTGTGATGTCTTGATATAATATATTGATTGCTGCTCCTCATTCACTTTGTTGTTCTGCAATTAAATTTGTAATATATGCAAAATGCTTCTTTTCTGGCGTGACACCTTTGTTATCTGAAAAAGAGCTATTTGATTTTCCCTTGCTGATTTCGCCTTTCTCGCCTTCTGTATCGACACATTACACCCTCAGTTCGAATATTCCGATGGGGAATAACACCAGCGCACTGAGATGAATTCAGAAACACACCTCCAACCCTCTGGCTTTAGCCCTGCCTGTAAGAGGTCTCGTCCTGAGCCTAAAGGGCAAGAAGGAGCATCCAGAAGGAAGTGAATGACTTCCTCCCACCGTAAGCATTTCCCCGTTCCAGAGATTATTCCTGCCTCCGGCATCCTCCCGTACTGCTGCCTTGGGAATACGGGAGAGTTCCGCAGCCCTGCAGGGTGACCACAGGCCGTCTGCCTCAGAATAAATTTTTAATAGCTGGACATCTGGTGAGTTCGGCTTTGACCCTATTTTGTTCTAGCCATCTAAGAAAGAGGGAAAGATTACTCGGGAAAATACTTCAGTTGTCGTTTAATAAACCTACAACAGCTCATACAGCTTCCCGAAGTTGTTCATTTATGCAGCTATTACCAATATTCTCTCTAAAGTTTTAAAGCCCTGCCCTTTTATCGCTGGGGTCGTGGCTGCTGACATTACTCGCTGCACAAATGCAGAACAATGGGGAGTCTTGGCCAGGCTCAGCGCTCTATCAAAACTAACGCGCTTTTGCCAAAAGGAGAGGAAATGTCTGGGTGTTGTTGTGTTACCGTAGGCGGAGTAAATGGAGCTTTAGGGAGTCCCTTATGGCCGTAGGAAGTTATTGGAGAATAGCATTGAAGGAGAGGCTGTGGGAATATTTACTGGAAGCCCCGTGAGACCTGAAAGCTCTTCAGCTCGCTTAATAAAATGTTTATATATCCTGTTCCCACACAAAAACGGCGAGGAAAGGAAGTAGTTTCCGAACCGAATAAACTCTTTTATTCATCAGAAAGCCCCCAAAATAACAAAACAAATGAGGCGACTGAAATCGCTGTTGAAGCAGCCGCCTCCCCCTGAGAGGCGGCGCGCAGGCGCGGCCCATCGATGACTCGGGGCGCGATTGGCGCCGCCTGCCCGCTCCCAGCCCGCAGCGCTCGCTGCCCGCGCCCCCGGAGCCGCCGCCGCCGCCGGGAACAGGAGGATGGTGAGGGGCACCGGGCGGGACACGGGGCACGGGCCGGGACAGGGGACCCCCGCCGCCTGCCCGGCCTGCCCAGCCGGCACGGGGGAGCCGGCAGAGCGGGCGGCAGGGAGCGGGCCCGTGAGTAAGCAGTTCCCGAGCCACGCGGGCCCGCGGGCGGGACTGGGCCTCGCTGCCGGCGTGAAAACAAATGGGAGCGGGGAGCGGGCCCTGTTATGGGCCTGGGACAAGGACGTCCCAGGGTCAGTGAGGATCCACGTAAATATCTCTCCAGGGGTCTGGAGCATCTTTGTAGTGAGGAGACTGTGGGAGCTGGGCCTGTTCAGTCTGGAGGAGAGAAGGCTGAGGGGACTCATTAACGCGTACAAATATTTCAAAGCTGGGCTAAGAGGATGGTGCCAGACTCTTTCCAGTGGTGGCCAGGGACAATGAAGGAGCAATGGCCATGAACTGGAACACAGGAAGTTTCACCTCATCATGAGGGAAAACTTCTTTACGCTGAGCCCAGGGAGTTCATGGAGCCTCCCTCTCTGCAGACATTCAAACCCACCTGATGTGTGTCTGTGTCACTGCTCCTGTCACCCTGCCTTGGTAGGAGTTGGACTGGATGACCTCCAGAGGTGCCTTCCAACTAACAGTTTGACAGAAGGAATTTAACAAAGTAAGAACTTATTCACAGAAAAGGTGATTATTGGAATGGGCTGCCCAGGGAGGAGGTGAAGTCACCATCCCTGAAGGTGTTTAGGGAGACTGGATGAATGTGACACTCAGTGCCATGGTCTAGTTAACAGAGTGGCGTTCAGTCATGGATTGGTCTTGATGTATCAGAGATCTTTCCAACCTTATTGACTCTGGGATTCTGTAGTGCTGGGACTCTATGGAAACAGCCAGGGTTTCCTTCAGCTACACTGTTAGCTTATTAGGGATACTAATGAGATTTATTTTGTTCATTCCAGTTTCGCAACCAGTATGACAATGATGTCACGGTTTGGAGCCCGCAGGTAAAACCTTTATACACTTGCTCACTGGGGTTTTAATTTGCTTTTTGGGTTTTCTCCACATCACAGTGGTATTACGGTCACAAAGGTTGAGTTCAGGTGCCTGAAGCTTCCTGCAGGCTGCTCCCCTCTCCCTTTGGAGGTGTCCAGAAAGCCCTCAGCACATCACTGTCTGCTGGTGTATGAACCTGAGTGGTGCTTACCTGGGCCTTGTCCCCTCCAGGTGCTTAAGGCAGTTGCTTTCTTAGTGTACCTGTGAGGTACAAAAGAGATGCTGTCTTTGGGTGGTTGGACTAGATGATCTGTAAAGGACCCTTCCAACCCAAACTATTCCAAGACTCTATGATCCATTTACTGACAGCTTCAATAACTTGGTAAGTAAGGTACACAAAGCATGAAACAGTTTCAATCTCCCCAGCATTAGGCTGTTGCTTGGTCTTTCTTCTGTCCGCTAGATAATATGGGAAAGGAACAATTTAGTTTATAATTGGGAGATTCAAGTGAGATTTGCATTCAAATTTGAAATTTTATTACTTCTGAATCAATTTCACACTGTGCATTGTTACTAAAAACCGTACATTGTGTGTTCTGAAGCTTACACAAGTTGTGTTGAAAATAAATATTGTGGAATTTTTAAAGCCACCATGAGCTGAGGTATTTAATATTGCCTCTTCTCTCACTATGGATACTTTAAGAAAGCCAGAGCCTTGGAAAAAGACTTGTTTATATATTCAGCAAAACTAGAGATTTATTTAAAATGCAAGTAGCAAATTGTATTAGTATAAAGCTAATGTAGCATTAGTTTGTGGGTTTGTATGCTACTGAAATTCTTCATCATGTAGTATTATTGCATGTGAGATACCTTTTCTATACGGTGCCTTTGAACTGTTTTCATCCTTCCTAATGATTGTGTTTCTCTAGCAGGTTCGGTATCACAAACTTTTAATTTTTTCATCTTATCTGTTACTTTAAGAGTTACTTCTAAAACTATAGCATTCTCTTGAGACTTTTAGCATATGTTGCAAAATCATCAACAGCACAAGTTTCTATGTTTTTCTTAAATTGCTTTGAAAATGCTAATAGTATTGGGAGTTTTCCCTAAAAAAAGGCATTTAAAATTGCAACTGTGCTGCAGTTGCTAATCCATCCATTTGTGTAGGTGAAGCAGTGATGTGATACCATAATAGGTTTTGGCACTGTTAATACAGAAGCAAATCATGCTTTATTGGGAGATGTTTTTTAATATGGTAGGAAAGAAAAGGAAATAGGAGATTTAAAGACTCTAAGTGGTTTCACATTTTACAGTCTTTCTTGTCACTCCTGACAGTTGATAAATTCATGTTGGACAGCTCACAGTGAGTTAGTGCTGCTCTTGGGCAGGAAATTCCTTATGTTACTAAAATTCCAGTTATAACAGGGGATGAAATTCAACACTGGGGTCTTTCTAGTAGACTTAAGTAAAGAACCTTATGCCAAAAATGCCAGCAATCTATGGGAAAGTGGTATCCTGTAGATCATCCCTTGCACATTCACCATGACAGTTCCTGCATTCCACTCCTTCACAATTCCTGCATTCCACTCCTTCCCAGCTGGTGGGATGCAGCTCCATGGTGTCTGTGCTTTGCAGGATAGGAGTGCCTGTGTTCTCTCTCTCAAATGGGCTGGAGTGCTGAAAATGAGAAAACTCTCAGTGATTCTGTTGAAGGGACATTAAAACTCCTGGCCACCTCTGCAGAACTTGTAGGGACTTCATTTTCTTTGAGACCTCTACTCCTGTTTCAGACTTGACTGCAGTTGGCCAATAACTTGTTCAGAAGTTATTGGGGAATGGCTGGTGAGACACAACAATTGCGTAAGACCCGTTTCTTCACAAACCCGATGAAAAGTTAAGTGTCCAGCTTCAGCTAGAAGTTCTGTCTGTCTTTGAGTCACATACTGATTTAACCTGTTACGCAGTGTCCCCCGTTGGGGTGAGGAATCAAAAGTCTGAAAGTGCAAAGCCATTGGAAACTGATTCAGAGGATTAGCTAGAGGGTGACTGACGACCTTTGACTTGGTTTTGCAGGGCCGAATTCATCAAATTGAATATGCCATGGAAGCTGTGAAGCAAGGCTCAGCTACTGTGGGGCTGAAGTCGAAAACACACGCTGTCCTGGTGGCTCTCAAGGTAACTTCTAAACTCTGCTCTCAGTGAGGACAATAATGTTTGTAGAAAAGTTTTGGTTTGGCATATTAGTTTTGAGCGATGTGTTCTTAGACGTGAAATGTAAATGCAATTGTGGGTTCCCTTTACTTGAGTTCTGAAATATTTTCAGTACCTGTGCAAAGCAGATCTTCACAGAATGGTGAAAGAAATGAGTGGAAGATATTTTTTCCTTTAACAGATGTGTTCCTCTTTTTTTTTTTTTTTTTTCTTTTCATTTGTTATTGGGCAGTAAATTTATTCCTTTCTTTTCCCAAAACTTGAGTGAGTGTCTGTTCTTTCTTTTGTTCTGAGAGAACTGAAGTGGAATTTGGTTTTTTTCTTGTCTTCTGTTACAAGTTTATAAATCTAATTTTTTTTTTATTGTTTCATGAGCATATTCAATTCTTGCTATAAATATTAGCAGATTTCTCCACAGTGCTTGGCAGACTGTTCAGTTTGCCACATAGCTTTCTCCTTTTATGCATAGAGAGCACAGTCTGAGCTGGCAGCTCATCAGAAAAAAATCCTGTACGTTGACAACCATATTGGTATCTCAATTGCTGGACTTACTGCCGATGCAAGACTCTTGTGGTGAGTATCCTGCTTGTTGACATACACAGTGCTGCAATAGTGAGGGGAAAGTTCATTCAGACTATTGCAAATGACATTTTCTGCTTGGCTAAGGATTAGTCTTGAGTTGCTGCTTTGTTGTATTATGCCAAAGACCTCAGCATGAAATTCTGGCAGGTTTTTAAGTTGTTGGCAGAAATCTCATTTGTTTGGCCTAAAATTTTGCTCTTTGGTTTTGTTACAAGTAAAACAGTCCTGTCTGGTTCCCTCAGTGTGATAGGATTTCCAAGCAGTCTGAGAAACTCCATCATTTCTTTTCCTCTGACAGCTGCTTCTGCGTATACACATTTGAGAAAGTTATTCAACACACAAAGTGCTGTTTTTGTGGGCTCCAGGGGGGGAACTTTGATCAGAAGGGGTGGGAAGGATTTCTGAAATGAGTTTTAATTGCTGCAGTGTCACAAAATAATGTTACTATTTTAACCTTGCCATTTTTCCAGAGGTTCCATCAGTTTCCTGCGTGAACTTCTACTTTCTTTGCGTGTGTGGCTGAAATACCCAGTTTCTACTTTATCAAGCCTGTGGTCAACTGTCTCAATAACTATGATAGGTCATGTAGAAATTAAATCATGGAAAGCCTTTGACCCTTTTTCTCAATGAGCAGAGCTGAAACAAAAATGCTTACCTTAACAGACAACCCTTGAGACAAAAACCTCATTGTGTCTTTGATCTATGCACGGATTTGAATTTTTAATTTTTTTTTTAATGTTTTTATTCCCTAGCAATTTCATGCGTCAAGAGTGTTTGGATTCTAGATTTGTGTTTGATAGACCTCTTCCAGTTTCTCGCCTAGTGTCACTGATTGGAAGCAGTATCCTTTCTTTATACACTTGTTATGCTTTTATAGCTTTTTACTTCTTCATAAAATGACTTCCATCTATCACAGCTTAAAAGCTGAAAATGTTTATTGGACAATTCTTCTTTATTCACACTGCTTGTGTATACTTTTGGAGAACATCCCGTAAAGATGGATTTTGGTCCATCTCTGCCTGGTTTAGGAATACTTTTGGGTAATTATCATATAATTTGGAGATTGTTTCCTTAGTTTTCCTAAGAAACCCAGATTCCAACTCAGCGCTATGGCAGGAGGCCCTATGGAGTAGGACTGCTCATTGCAGGCTATGATGTGAGTAAACTGCTCTGGCTGCTGCTGATCTGCAAGAAAATGTGCTGAGGGAAACTTAATGCAACAATTAGATATTGAGAGGGAAAGGTGGAAGAGGCAGACTCATCAAAATTCTCTGAATAAGGAAATCATTTTCTATATCTTACCCTAAAATGTAACTCAGAAGTGTTAATTAACAGCTAATCCTACCTATACTTACTGAGCATTTTAAGGTGCAAAAATGAGATTTTTTTATGTAAATATTTTTCTGTTGATTTAGGATATTTGCAAACTATTATTTTAAAGACTTCCAGTAAAAAAATGGATGTGGAAATCACTGCTGGCCTCTCTCTCACTTGTTTAGCAGCAACATTTTGCTTAATTCAGCACACAGAGAATCTCTGTCCTCCAGTTTGTTGACATGACAATGGTTAGAGGAAATTATGATACTGCCTGAAATTTTGGATGGCATAGTTTAGTCTAGAGCAAGCTTTTACTTTTTTGGAGGTAAGACAGAATGTGTGTAAAATTCATGCTGCAAGCCATGAAGTAGGGAGCATACATAAGCACAGGGCAATTTGTAGAACAGAGAAAGAAAAACTTTTTTTGTGCCAGCTATCCTGTCCATTTAAAAGCTGTAGATGAACAAAGTGGAAATAAAAGAGGGTTGGGGGGGTTTAATTATTGTTGTGGTTTTTTAAACAATACTTTTGAATGAATTGCATAAGAACAGTGCTATGATCAGAAATATAAAATATATATATAAAATGTTTTTATGCACGCACGTGGGTGTGATGTACCACGTAGCAAAACTCTTTTAGAAAATACCATGCTCCAGCAGCAGAGTTGGTGTGAATTTATGTATTTGTTTAACATTCTGTGGGGGTTTTCTTCTCTCTTTGTAGGATATGGGTCCTCACATCTTCCAGACCTGTCCCTCTGCAAACTATTTTGACTGCAAAGCAATGTCCATTGGTGCTCGTTCACAGTCAGCACGAACTTACTTGGAGAGGCACATGACTGAGTTCACTGATTGTGAGTAATGAAACTCTCTCTACCCACTGGTATTCATCAGTTTATCTCCTGGTGCCACTCCATCCTAATGCATTTAGTGAGATCAGGATAAATTTTGTGAGCCAAGTTGGGCATAACTGTAAATCTGCATGAAGACAAAATTGTAGAGAGTATGGCTGAGATTTTCATGTCTTAACACACGGATGTTTATTACCTCTAAGGGAGAGAGAAGCTGTGCTCAGAAAAGCTGTGAAAAATGTGGAAAGCCTCTACCCTTTATAAGCCAGGGAAGGTGTAATTATTTCCATAACAGGGCAGGGTTAGTACGTCAGGGCAAGTATTTAGGTTTAAAGTGGTGAATTTATTTTTGTATGGGATGATGATGAGGAACAATTGACTACCTGCTTGGGGAAAAAAGCTTTGAATATCACTGAGGGCAAGGCAGGGGTGAAACATGGGTGCACTTGACCTCAAATACAGGAGAAGGCTGGTTTCTCATGGGAAACTTTTATAACCAACTCTGCCCAGAAAGGAGAGGAGTTCTGGGAGGCAAGTTGACCAAGCTGATTTTGTAGTTGTCAACTAGGATTAGAAAGAAGGGGAATGAGTGTCCAGAGGTAATAGCATATAGTTTGTCAGTGTCTTTCTGATTCCATTTTAAGGTAATCTAAATGAGCTAGTTAAACATGGACTGCGAGCCCTGAGAGAGACTCTTCCTGCTGAACAGGATCTGACCACCAAGGTAAGGACTAGATTTCCTTTGCCATTGTTACTTGAAGTCCTGGGGCAACAGTCTTGTGAAGTATGGCTGGCACTGAAGCTTGGAAGCTGAATGCTGGTAGATAATATCATCTTCATTTCATTGCACCAGTTTATCTACTGTTCTGTGTTCATCTCAGATTTAAGTTTCTTCACAAAAATGGTACTTTGACTAAGCACAAGACTGTTTGCCTGTTGGCTTCTCTATCTTAAGATTTGATGAGTGTTTAAGATGCATTACATGCAGCTGTAGAGTCAATCCCAGCTTTGCATTGTAAGCACAGTCAGTAATTCACCTGGGTGGTGAGCGAAGGTGATGCACCAATGGTTTATAGAGCATCCAGCATCACAAAGCTGCAGAAACTTTTGACAATGAATTGGGGAACTGTTGGAGAAAATCCTAAGGGTATCCAATGATCTATCCATGTTTTTTTATTCTTAGCTCACCATGTTTTTTAGAAGTCTTAAAATACTGAAAATCAAAATGAGATGAAAATAGGTGGTTTGGTGAAATTGTGTGTGTTACTAAAAAGAAAACAAAATGAAAGAAATTGAAACCCTTGAATGGCTTTACTTAGAAGATTTTGAAACATGATAGCTTTTGTAAGTGAAAGCTGTAAAGCCAAAGTTAGTTGCAGGAAAATGCTTCTCACTTCTTCTAACGCTTTGCCTGACAGAATGTTTCAATTGGAATTGTGGGCAAAGACATGGAGTTTACCATCTACGATGATGATGATGTAGCACCATTCCTAGAAGGTCTTGAGGAGAGACCACAGAGAAAGGTAAGTGGTTGAGATAGGAATACATAGGCTTAGTTGAAAGACAATAATTAGATATGATCTGTTATGTTTAAAATAAATTTTATTTACTACTGTAGGAGAGTTTTAGGAAGGTGACTTTTAAAATATGAAGTTATTATATGAACACTGTATAATCTTAACTGGTAACTCAGCTGCTTATTAAATCAATTTATGCTGGATTTATGCCAGGCTGTTCCAATGTCATCTTCCTTCCTCATCTCTGATGAAGTTTTCACAACAGAAGTGGTTGCATACATTTCTCATGCCCTTTTCAGGATGCCTTCAAAGTCTCCTAATTGCCAACTGTGTCCTGCTTGTGCTTAATTTGGATAATAGTAATCTGTGAGATGTTGGCTGACACGAGCTGCATTTACCACTCTTGGTGTTCCAATGGGGATGAAGCTGATTTATCAAGTGTTGTCTTCTGCTTTCCTAAAATATTTCTTTTCCCTTTCTCCAAGCCGGTTCCACCTGTTGAAGAAACCGTGGAGAAGGCAGAGGAGCCCATGGAGCACTAGTTGGTGGATGAGTTCCTCTGTTAATGTATAATTATCCAGGAACATTTATCCATTTGCTGGTAACTTTATCCTCACCTCTATATGTTTTCTGATGTTACATCCTGAGGATTGCTCGTAAAGAAAGAAGCCAACCAACCCACCTATCCTTAAAAGATAGACGGGAGGACATATCTGGCTGTAACTGCTTGGGCAAGAAAGGTGGAATCATTTTCTAAATAGTACATGAAACCGTTTTATAAAGAAAAGATACTGTCTTTAACTCATAAGGACAAGTGGAAATAAATCATTTTCTCGGACTCTGCTGTGAGTTTGGTTTTTTTCAGTCTGAAAAAACAGCTATTCACAAATACCAGTGTCATATCACAACGTGCCATTGTTTGACCATTTGGCAGAGTGAGTGTTTGCTTACTGTATTGAACTGAGAGGATGTCTTAAAATGCCTGTGAAACCATAGAATAGTCATGGAACAAACAGGGAACAGCATTTCCCTGTGTCAACTTGTCCCAGCTGAAAAGGCATTTGTGGTTATGAGGCTGAAGAAGCACAAAGCTGACAACCAGCTTGTGGTCAGGTTTTTTGGGGGGATTTAGTCAACCCCAGCTCTTTTAGAGCTGGCAGTGTTTCTTCAGAGCCATCAGCCAGCCTTGGGGCAGAACAGGGCTTTTTGCTCACTGAGGACTGAACTGGAGTAACAAAAAACCACCAGAAGTTTCTCTTACAGGTCTCGAACTGTGGAGTCTGAATTGCTGCTGAATGAACAGGGTCTCCAGGGCTTTATCCCTTCAGCTTGGTCTGCACCTGCTGCTCTTTGGATTTAACCTGAATACCACAAAATTCAGGGTCATCTGCTAGGGAAGCCCAGTGAATTGGTGCTTCCTGGGTGTGATGCTGTATTTTAAGCAAAATGAGTTCAGTCTTCTCCATTTTCTGTGTTGGATCATTCTGATACAATTATTCCCAATGACTGCATTGAAAATCATAAGAAACCTTCTGGGGTGAACCCACATAGGGACCTGATAGCTTGCTCACTACTTAAAAACAAAAAAAGACCTGAAACTTGCAGATTAATGATTTATTAATACTTATTAATTAAACAATTAATAAATCGTGGTGCTGTTTTGAACAGGCTTTAAATACTGACTTGAATCCATACAATTAGTTCAATCATGAAAATAGCAAAACAGTAATGTCAGGGCTGCATCTTTGGTTTTTAAGCACTGAACAAAGCTGCTTTTACTTTTCCTAAATTTATTCTAGTTTTTCCCTATTTTTTTTTTAATTCCCCCTTAATCATTTCCCCCCCTCTTATTCATTTTCATTTTTCCCCTTAATGACTTTTGTACCATTGCTTATGTTTTCCCCTTAATTATTTATTTTTCCTGTTATTTTTATTTTTTCCTTCCTTTCCTTGCCCTTGCTTCCCCCTCATTTTTCCACTTCCCATTGTTTTTTTTTTCTCCTTGTTTCTTCTCCTTACTGTTTTTTTCTTTCCCCTTGTTTACCCACCCATTTTCCCTTCTTTTTATTTGTCCCTTATTTATTTACGTACCCTCTTCTTTATTCATTTCCCGCCATTTATTTTCCAGTTCTCTACTAATTTCCCCCCAATTACTTCTTTTTCCCACCCATTTATTTGCTTTGATGCCTTAGGTTTTAGCTATTATATTTTTTAGACTCTGTGCTGTTTTGGTGGGTAGTTTTAGGTTTCATATTCAGTGCTACTAAGTGCTACACTGCTTCACGGTGTAGATGGACAAAACAATTCCTTCTCTAGTTTGATACCAAGGACAACTTTCAGGCCCAAGAATGAAAACAAAGGTGAAGTGAGAAGAAAAACCAAGGAGGATGGAGCTTCATAACCTGAAGCTATGGTTGGATAGTTGATTCTAATATGCTGATGGACCAGAACTTATAAAAATGTGAGACCTCGTGACCTGAGTGTCCATTTTTTGTGACCACTTTGAGGGCATCTTGGGTGTGCTCCAGCTGGGTTCTTGCATAGCCCAAGAGTACCCACTGAGACCTTTTAATAAATACCTACTTTGTACTTTGCCCTGTCTAATCTCTGTTCCAAGTCAGCCTCCAGAAGGCATCAGTTTGCTTATTTATTTTTTTTCCTTTAGCGTTTCCCACCCCCCCCCCTTATTATCTTTTTCTTTGCTATTTATCTATTTGCTTTTCCCCTGTCTATCTAATATATCTAATATATCTATTCTTGAGGGGTTTTTAACCTTCGTTCCGTTTCCCGCTGCTTTCCCGCATCCCGAGAGTTCCCGATCCCCTTCGGAAGCACTCGGGCGGTGACGTCACAGAGCCAGCCCCCCCGGCCCCGCCCCTTTCGCGCTGGCGGGAGGCGTGTCCCGCCGCGGCCTCCGTAGGCGCGATGTGGCGGGGCCGGGCGCGGCTCCACGTCAGCCATCGCCGGAGCGGCAGCGCCGCGGGCTCAGCTCCGCACCGCCACCGGCCCCACCGCACCGCCCAGTACGGAGCCGCACGGCCGGCACGACGCGGACTCGCGGGGCCGGGGGGGAAGGGGAGGGCGCCGCTTCTCCGCTGGGCGCCCCGAGGCCCGAGGCTGCAGGGCCCCGCCGGCATCTTCCCGGTGGCGCCCGGCAGGGCCCCGGGGCGGCTGTGGGAGAGTTCGGGGCGCGGGGAGGACTGCGGCTCTCGGAGGGTGCTCAGGGGAATGGCGGGCGCGGGCAGCGAGAGAAGTTTTGCCTCATAGCTTAAAATGCCCGGCTTTGGAGTGGAAGTAGGAACTGGGACGTTATGTGGGGTATTTCTCCCCCCGAGGTGGCTCTGGGTTTGTTTAGTAAACGTTTGGAACGCTCTGTGTTATAGTTGTGCATCAGTAAAGCGGTGCATTCGCAAGGTTTTGGGTCTTTAGGTGCCGCCGTTCCTGAGGCTCCCCAGGGATGTGGGTGGCGAGCAGGCGTGGCTTTTTGGCTTCCTGGGCTCTATAAACTCTGTAACTTTCAATTTCCTTGCGTGCCGAGGCTCTGGCACAGGTTGCCCAGAGCAGTTGTGTGTGTCCCGTCCCTGGCAGTGTCCCAGGCCAGGCTGGATGGGGCTCTGAGCAGCTTGGTGTGGTGGAATGAATTCATCCTTAAGCTCCCTTCCGACCCAAAGCATTCTGAGAATCACCGCAGGAGACACAGGCATTATTGCTGGAGAGTTAAAACAGCACCCCATCTGTGTCCGTGTGGGCTCTCAACGATCAAACTGATTTCAAGTCATTGTGCCGTGCGAGGAGGGAAATTGGGTGGTGGTTCTCCCTGCCAAATCTCCCAGCTCTGTGTTTCGGGAGAGTTGTTTTCATTGCTGCTTTTCAGAGCCCAAAGTGCACTTATTTATCACGCTTCAGAGACTGTGATTTTGGAAATTTCTGCATCTGAGATCTTTGTATGAGTAAAGATACCTGCCCTGCTTTTCACAAGGATCTACTTTTTGGTCTGTGTGAGTTGCTCTTATAGGTGAAGGTGCTGGCTGCAGTGCTTTGAGGCAGGAGTTCTGGGTAACAGCATGGGAAAAGTAAGCAAAAAAGCTGCTGCTGAGGCATGGAAACAGTTGGGAAAGACCTCTGAGATCATCGAATCCAACCTTTGACTGATCACCACCTTTGACAATTAGAGCACAGCACTAAGTGCCACATTTCATGAGTGGTTTATGTAGATACTTGTAAGCAACAAGATTGAGTGATCTAGGCCTTAAATACAGAATTCATAGCAGAAAGAGGAGTGTTTCCTTAAAAATTTGTATTGCAGTTATTTTTTAGGGTGGTTTTTCTGGTGCTGATTGACCTGAGTTGTTTTCTTGTGTGTAAAGAGGCAGCAACCCAGCTTAGCACAACTTCCCTGCTCCCTGTTAAGGGTGAGGTTCTCTGGGTGCCCATTTGATGAGAAAAGGGAGTCTAAGGCTTTCAGACAATTAATATAAATAAAAGCTGATTTATTTTGACACAATATCTGTAGAAAGTACAAAATTGCTCATGGTTTTCTTTGCTGTTCTTGTCAGTGTAGTATCACAGCATCAGCCAAGAGCTCAAATTTGGGCATTTTTCATTACTTAAGAAATAGAATAAAAGAATAAAAAGGTTGATTTGGTCCTAGATGTCTACTATATAAAGAGTAAACAAACATTAGAATGAGGATTGATACAACAGAAAGGTTGATTTGATCCTAGAGATCTATTAGATAAGGAAAAACAAACACGAGAATGAGAATTGAGCTTAATAGCAGATTTCATTACCTGGGCTGCCAGGCACACAGCAGCTTTGATAGATCTGTAATCTTCTTGTCCTTTTTCACCATAAAAAGACTTGGTTTCCTCATTAGTGTGTAGTGGAGACAGTAGAGTTGAGCTGCTCTAATGATCCCTGGCAGGTAAAATGCTTCTCTCTCCATCACATTTTCTTTTCTCCCATCCTTGGTTTCTGCTGTGTTGGATCTCGTGCTCTCATCTTCAAAGCTCAACTTGTTCATTGAGTCCAGATCTTTTCTTTTTTTTTCTTTTTTCTGCGAAGTTTCTCAGCTGATTTTACACCTTGGGTCATTCACCTGGAGTGATACAGGAGTGCAGGGAAGGTAGTGGGAATATACAGCTGGGATCAGGGAATGACTCCAGGAGGGAGAAGCTGCTGTACCCATTTGGCTTCAGTCAGGTGCCCTGTACACTTCTGTTATTCCTGACTGTGCCCAAAATATTGGAAAGATTTAGTCGTTTTTCTGTTGTCTCTGAAAAATTTCTCTTCATTTTTATGGTGCTCACAGGAATATTTTAGGGTAACAGCAAAGCAGGAAAGCTTTTGCATGTGGCTTCTCAAGAAACCCAGCAAGCCCTTCAAGCCATTTAGTCAGTTGTAATAATGTTTTTATATTTGTTAATAAAATCTTGTAACTTTGGGATGGCTTTGTTTGCTTGCTTTTTAGGTTGTCTGACATTTGTGTGAAAATAATTCTTCCCTTGAGAGCACTCCTGTAACCAAGAACCATGACTGCTGCAGAGAACGTGTGTTACACGTTGATCAACGTTCCCATGGATTCAGAGCCACCTTCTGAGATCAGCTTAAAAAATGACCTAGGCAAGTATTGACAGTGATTGAAGGATACTCCATCTTACCTGAATTATCTTCTTATTGTGCCTTTCCTAGAGTACTGTTTACATTTTATAAGCTAAAACAAGTCAGTTGGATGTTTATTTTCTGTTGAGTTCTGAAAGATGTGTGTTCCTCTGTTTGCTGTGTTTTGAGAAACTTCATGATTTTATTTTGTGGACTTCGGTGCACTCCACAGTCTGTGCAAAATCTGAAATACTTTGGTTTTTCTTTTTTTTTTTCTGAGAGTTTTAAGTATTATCAGTTTGGGCTAAGACAGATTTGAGCAGAATTTTTTGGAATAAGCAACAAATTGTGTTGTCACTTGTTCAGTGCACTGTGGGATATGCTGACCAAACCAGCAGTGTTAGTGTCTGGTATATGTGTGACCAGAGCACATTGTGGTATCCTGGTATAAATTTAACATTCAAGCAGCCTTGGAATTTGGACTCTTTCAATTCCAATATATTGATCTCAGACTTAAGTCTGAATTCCATGCTTGTTTTTATATATCCTTTGCTTCCTCTTTATCCTCCAATAGAAGTAAAAGCATGGATTTTATTGATATGCTGTATTTCACTCCTTCAGAGGGGTGGGGTTTGTGTCTTCTGACATTGAAGATCAATATTCCTGTTGAAGTAGCTGTGATGTGTCAACCTTCCTCACTTCATTTCCTCCTCTAGAAAAAGGAGATGTCAAGTTGAAGACGGAGGCCTTGAAGAAAGTAATCATTATGATTCTGAATGGTGAGAAACTGCCTGGGCTCCTGATGACCATCATACGTTTTGTGCTGCCACTCCAAGACCATACTATCAAAAAGCTGCTGCTTGTCTTTTGGGAGATTGTGCCAAAGACCACTCCAGACGGCAGGCTCCTGCAGGAAATGATCCTTGTGTGTGATGCCTACAGAAAGGTAGCCTCTTGTTTATTTCATTGCTTATGTTCCTCTGCTGGATCTTTATAGAAGGGCTATCATTTTGTATTACTGAATAAATATAAGCATTGTTTATGCTCAGCATTTCCTTCCTATCAGTTGTGTCTCAGTGCTTCACAGCTGGATTACTGCAGAGAGGCAGCAGACCTACTACCAAGGAGTTTTGTGTTCTTTTACTGCTACAACATAACAAAACCTTAGTGCTCTGTTTCTTTGTCAGTGAACATTAGAGGTGAAGGGTAACATGGTTATCATTTCCAGGCATCCTGGGACAAGCCATGGGTCATAAAAAGACACCATTGTATATTTGGGAAACACCTTCATGAAGATACTAAGGGCCTTCAACTTTGGGAATGGGGTGGAAGCAGAAGAGCTAATACATACAAGAAGTTTGTATCCAATGTGCAGGAATGCCCACAGGCTGAGCTTTCACAGCCATGGTAATCAGAGGAAACAAATGCAATCCAGAAAAAAAAATCCTGCAGGCTTTATAAGTTTGATTGCACTTAAATACATGTTTCTAGGTATTGTGTGGCAGCAGTGCTTTAGGAAAACATTTCTTGAGAACACACTGAGCTGTCCTTGGGGATGTTGGGAACTTGTACCACGGGAAAGCTGAGTGTGGGAGAAAGTGGCAAGTGCATTCATCTGGAGAGTCTGGCATTTCAAATATGTTTCCTGTTGCTTTTAGGATCTCCAGCACCCAAATGAGTTTATCCGAGGCTCCACTCTCCGCTTCCTCTGCAAGCTGAAGGAAGCAGAGCTGCTGGAGCCTTTGATGCCGGCCATCCGCGCGTGCCTGGAGCACCGGCACAGCTACGTGCGCCGCAACGCCGTCCTGGCAATTTACACCATTTACAGGTACAGGCAGAAACCAGGCACAATCCTGCATGCACGACACCAAGACTGCCTTCAGCTTTTGAGAACTCAAATATTTATCACTCCCTAGTGCGGTGTTTAGAATTTTTATCTTTGTTTGCCTTTTCTCCTCTCTCTCTAATGGGCATCCTTGGGTTCTATTCCTTGCCTGTAGCTCTTTTAATTACTCTCTTTTCTTGTTAAGGAACTTTGAACATCTTATACCTGATGCTCCTGAACTGATCCACGATTTCTTGGTGAATGAGAAAGATGCAAGCTGCAAAAGAAATGCATTTATGATGCTAATTCATGCAGATCAGGTAAGGATAACTGCCCTCAAAGTCATTTGGTTTAAGAATTGTAAATACACTGGGTAACTAACTAGTATACTATAAACTAGTATTTATTTGTTGGTAGTATAAACTACTCGTATTCATAAAAAACCCCATGTATGATAGTGTTAATCTTTTGTGAGATATTTCGTACTGATAATGTAGTTTTCAGTCTTCTCTTTATTTTAAAGGAGAACTACTCTATTTGGTGAAGGTACTGAAAAATGTGAGCATAACCACACTGAGAAGCATTTCATTATCTGCTGTTCTAAAGCTTTTGTAGTTACATGAGAAAGAAATGGCAATTTCTGTTTAGTGTTTTGGATTACTTGTTCTGCAGGCAATTGCCTTTTATGCCTAATTACCCTTAGTTTATCTCTCTTTTTGCTCTCTATAGACAGGATGATGATTTTGCTCTTTAGGTCTACAGTGTTTTCCTAAATTGTTGAAGCATTGCATAAAGGCCGTTTTGTATTTTGATTTTTAGAATGTGTTTTGATTTAAAATTCAACTGAGTGAGCAAACTCTGAATAATGTAAAAATCTTCTGTTTGTGTAGGATCGAGCTTTGGATTATTTGAGTACCTGTATTGACCAAGTGCAGACCTTTGGTGACATACTGCAGTTGGTTATTGTTGAACTAATTTACAAGGTAAAAGGGATGTTGTGGCACATTTAAAATAATAAATGCATGTGCATTTGTTTTAATTTACAGAATTATATTTAGACTGTTTTGAAAATAATATTATATTTATTTATAATTTACAGAATTAGACTGTTTTGAAAAAGGGCTAGAATATTGCTGGAAAAGGGATTTTGCTGGCTTCTTGACCTTGTCAGGAATATGTGATTGTTTAATACAGCTGAATAAGATTTGTCTCTTGAAGTGATAAAGAGCTCAAGTGTGCACTGTATAGAGCAATAAGTCTCACCAGATTTGCTGTGATGGGGACTGTATTGTCAGAGTGGTCTTCATGGGCATGAGCAGGGAATCTCTTACAGAAGCTGTTAGAGGCTCTGCCCTTCCTTTTGATGGAAGATTTTAAGATCATGTAGTGTTGCTCCGAGTTGTTGAGAACAGCTTTTGAAGAGCTTTTGTACATTGATTTTTACAGCTGTGAATGACACTTCCTGTCACCAGAAAAGGTTATCACCCCTTGGTTAATTCTCTCCTCTCTGTAAGATAGTGGAGTGGGTGAGCTGTAGGATTGCTCTTTTCTTTCTGTGCCAACTGTGGATCATTCTTTTATCGAGGTCTGTCACGCGAATCCATCGGAGAGAGCTCGCTTCATTCGCTGCATCTACAACCTGCTGCAGTCCTCGAGTCCTGCAGTGAAGTATGAGGCTGCAGGTACTCTGGTTACACTCTCCAGTGCACCCACAGCAATCAAGGTATGAAAGTGATGTTGTCAGCTCTTCTGCAGCTTCTAATGCTACTGAAATGAGTGCTGTGTGCTTGCATGTTGATACTTAGGAGTGGGCTATGCAACGCTTCTCATGTGAAACACTGTCTTAAAGAATCTCTTAGAACTGGTCACAAAAAAAGACTGAGCAGACCTGTAGCTAGTGGGCTTCATGTCCGTTTGGTAGGAGACAAGCCTGAATACTGTGCAGACTGTTGGACCAACCTACAATCTACTTGGCCTAGTTAGCAAAGCAGACTACAGCTGAAGATTTCAAAGACTGGATGAAATTTTTTTTACTCATGAATATGAGTCATTTCAGACCAGGGTAGAAGCATAAAGCAGTGAAGATTCATGTTGATTACTGATTGATCTGGGGTTCTTAGTTTTATGTTTGTACAGCTGATTATTTAAGATCACTTAGTAATTTTGAATTTTTATAGAAATTTAAAAGATAGGTTATGCATAGATTTACAGCATTGTAAATAAACAGTAGTTTCCAAAGGTAGGGAAGAGTTTGAATTCCAGCATTCTTGATTTGGCATGCTCATTTCTGTTGAGTAGGCACACTGTACATAGAAGCTGTCATTAAAACCTAATCTCTACAGGTGAACACTGCCAACTTTTTAAAGTTGGTTTTCATGCCCTGTTGCATATTTCACAACTGACCCAAAGCATGTCAGATAATCTATCTTACATATTTCTTTGAATTTGAAGTCAAGTCTGTGTACTGTAAGTTGATGCCATTGTGAGCCTTCATGTGTGATTTTTGTAACAAAAAAAATTTAAAGTCTGTTTATCAGGTTCATTTCTGTGCTGAGTAGCTGCCTTAATAGTAAATAGAAAGAGTCTTTTCCTCAATTTCAGAAATTTTCCAGTTTCTCCTCTTCATGACTAAAAAAATGGGTTTGATCCTTTTAATTTTAGGCTGCTGCCCAGTGCTACATAGATTTGATTATTAAAGAAAGTGATAATAATGTGAAACTGATTGTCTTGGATCGGTTGATTGAGTTGAAGGAGCATCCCTCCCATGAACGAGTGTTGCAGGTATGTGAGCTCTTTTCCTGTAAGCTTTAGGAAAGAAAAGCCTTCAATAACAAAGCTTCCAGGTTTTTGCAATGTATGGAGAGAAGAACTTCAGAAGTTTCAATTTCCTGTTGGTATGTTTTTGGTAAAAACATATTGGGTGGACTTTTATGTTTATCACTTGGGTGCTTTTATTGTCTGCATAAGATTTAACAATGACAAATGCTGTCCTGGTTGTAAGGTTTAATGGTGTAGCTGCATAGGAGACTACTATGTAAATGTACAATATATTAAAGGAACACTGAGAAGTTCTACTGCATGTTGCTTGCTTGTCAGTACATCATATATTATGTATCTACGAAGGCATTGAAAATCATTGAGGACTGAAAATTAGCATTGTATGAAGAGGAAGTAATTTAAAATGGCAAAATACTTTACTTTGTTATTGTTTCAGGATCTGGTTATGGACATCCTCAGAGTGTTGAGCACCCCAGATCTCGAAGTGCGCAAAAAAACCCTTCAGCTGGCTCTGGATCTCGTGTCTTCGAGAAACGTGGAGGAGGTAAATTACATGTCCTTTGGATTCGTTACATTATTTTCTTTCTTTTGAAAAATGTCCCTTTTTTATAAATTTGATTTGATCTTTTCTGCAGCTTGTGATTGTTCTGAAGAAGGAAGTGATTAAAACTAATAATGTGACGGAGCATGAAGATACAGACAAGTACAGACAGCTCCTGGTTCGGACACTGCATTCCTGCAGTGTTCGCTTCCCAGACATGGCTGCAAATGTTATTCCAGTGGTATGCAAACATTTCATTTGTTTGTCATTAAATGTGTTGTACCCATACCCAACACCAGAATTCAGCAGACTTGGTGAAGCTGACCTATTATGTTCCTAATAGTGGCCTCACAGAAGCAATGCTATTTTTAATTCCCAGAGAAACATAGGACTTTTGATGCTGTAATTATTTGTCTTCTGAGACTATTTTTGTATGTTTTTAAAAAACAAGAGCTGAAGAGCACCTTTAAAAGTGCAATAATTTGTATCACTAGAAAACCCGTTTGGGAATATGATAATTGGTAATCGTTTGGAATGTACTTAAAGTTGTTTGACTTCAGGTTTTTTTCATTGGAGATACATAAAGAGTTTTATTTTTCTGAACATAGAAGGGAAGTGTTATTGTACAGAGTGCTCTGTGCTGCTGTTTGTGCTGATGTTCACCCTTCTGTGGCAGCTGATGGAGTTCCTTAGTGATAACAATGAAGCAGCAGCCGCCGATGTCCTGGAGTTTGTGCGGGAAGCGATCCAGAGATTTGATAACCTCAGACCTCTGATTGTTGAGAAGATGCTTGAAGTCTTTCATGCTATTAAATCTGTCAAGTGAGTCCAGAGTATTATACCAAACAGACTTTGGAGCACCTGTAGCTCACCTGCATTGAATTTTTATTGTCATTAAATATGTACTGAAATCCATGTGACCCACACAGAGATTGACTGAAGCTGAGATATTTTAGGGTAGAGGATTTCTAGTTACAGCTTTCTTCTTCCCTACTTGTACAAGAGATAAAGTGGGTGGTTTGTTGCATTGAATAAAGAAAATAAATTAAATTTGAATTTCTGTAATGCAGTTCATAATTGTAATTCCACTTGCTAGAAAATAGCGTTGTTGATTAAGGCCAAACATGAGGTAATACATTTGTTAAAACAGAATTCCTAAGGAATTTGTGCTTGTAGGCAACTGGAAATGCATTTCTTAGAAAACCTAGTCTAACATAGACTGAGCTTTACAAACTATAGAGCTGTTTTAGTGCCTTTCGGGGCTCTAAAAACTTCGCTTCCTGATGTAAAAGTTAAAAGTTAAGTCATATGAGAATTTCTCTGTATCAGAAGAGCACTGTCATTCTCCTAATACACAGAAACCTCTTGAATCCCATCTCCCTTGTAATCTCATTAAGAGGGGGAAAAATTCTCTTCCTAATCTTCATTCTTGTTCTGGTTTTTCATTTTCTCCTGTATAATGGAAAAATTAGTTTGTCTCAGTTAAATGGAGAATTTAGAACTGACTTTATTCACATGCAGTAGAGTATTTCATTATGATCACAATGAAATTTAATTTTGTCTATGTCAGGATTAACACAGATGCGAATAAATACATAGCAGAGAGTATATCTAATTTGATGTACTTGTTTATGGGTTTACTGAGGCTGAAAGGATAATTACTTTTGATTTAACCTGCTTTTGTCCGTTATGTCCTTTTGAATTTGTCAAGACTGGCCTTTACTACCTGACTGTGAATCACTTTTCTTGGTGCTAGTTTGAGTATATCACGAAAGCATAATTTAAATTACTGCTCTTGTCTTAGGATTTATCGAGGAGCGTTATGGATCCTTGGAGAATATTGCAGCACAAAGGAGGATATACAAAGTGTAATGACAGAGATTCGCAGATCACTCGGAGAGGTGTGTCTATTTTGGGGCTTTTGTGTTTACTTTGTGGGTTTTCCTGCCATTATGCAGTGGGTTTTCTAAGAAAAAGGTATTTTAGAAAGACCCAAGTAAGATGCAACAGTATTTTGAGGACTTGTGATGTGTAATGGCATGTGCACAGGAAATCTTAAGTAAAAAGCAATTCAGGGTTTTGCATTCATTATTTATTTTTTTCAAGTAGCGTATTTGAGCTGAGAATAAGTGATATCTGTTAAGAGAAGAGTTGGGAAATTCCTTATTTCAGAAAATTACGGCAGCTTTAAGATATGATTTAATTATATCAGTAGCAAAGAAAAAGTGCTTTAAGTCGGTGTTATTCTAGGAGAAAGAACTTCTCTGCCAAATCTAATTCATCAAAGAGAGCTTTATTGCATGTGTAGGAAGCTTCTGTGTATATTTCAATATCTGCTTATTTCCTCAAATTCTCCCCAAACCGTTGCACTGTAGCTGACTTTTTGCTTATAAAAATGTCAGTAATGCAGATAATTTTTGTTAAAAGCTTCTGCAGAACAAAAATGTATCTTTTATTTTAATTGTAATAGTTGCTTCCTGCTCATTTCTAGATCCCAATAGTAGAATCTGAAATCAAGAAAGAAGCTGGTGAGCTCAAACCTGAAGAAGAGGTGTCTGTGGGTCCTGCCCAAAAATTAGTGACAGAGATGGGCACTTATGCAACACAAAGTGCTCTTAGCAGTTCCCGACCTGCCAAAAAGGAAGAAGACAGGTATTTGTGATTTCATGCTTGGCCAGGAATGACTTGGTTAATTTTTATCTTTTTTTATTTTGGGTGGTGTTATCTCTCATACAGAGTTCAGTGGTTGAGGGAATTTCCTGTTTTAAGGTATTATCCCAACTAGATAGTATCCCATAGGAAGTTGCCCAGTTGTTTAGGATTTGTAATCAAAACTTACTGTATAAATAAAAACTTTATTAATTATGATATCCTAAATTCCAGTTATTTTTTTTTACATATAAAGCTCTCTCACAGTTTTAGTTGGATACAGAGATACTGCTTTTAGGTTAAAATATTTTCCCTTTATATCACCTTGCTCTCCTACCCTTCTCTATTCCTAGTCCATGTGGAAATGACTCTATGACTTGTGAAAATCTCTGTATCTGGAAAATTACTTTGAGAAGGAGAAAACCTGACCTTGTGAGGTGTTTCAGGCTTGTTTTGCTTGTACAAGGTATTGAGAGAAGAGGCTGAAGATAGTCATCCAAAAGTAGTTTTCTGAGGCTCATTTGTCTTTGCAGACCTCCCTTACGAGGATTCTTGCTGGATGGAGATTTCTTCGTTGCAGCTTCCCTTGCTACAACTTTAACCAAGATTGCTTTACGTTATGTGTCCCTAGTTCAGGAAAAGAAGAAGCAAAATGTGAGTCATCTCTTGTGTTTTCACATTCAAGGAAGAGGTGCTTGTTGCCTCTTTTGAACAGATGCAAAATGGATTAAATCCGGAATGAGGTGCTCGTTATATCATTGGATAATAATGATAGTTGGGATCACAAACAGCACCTGCTGCTTTCCAGCCATTCTATCTAGGCAGTCTCTAAATCATTCTGCTTGGTTTCAGATAACAAGTATTAAAAAAACAAGTAATCTGTTCAGAGATGTTGTGATATGATTAATATCTTTCTTTTAAATAAGTCAGAAGTCAGCATTTCTGTAAAGCTGTGGAAAATGCAATAACCTTCTTCCATTCTCCTTGTGCTCCTTCTCAGTCCTTTAATGCTGAAGCTATGCTGCTGATGGCCACTATTCTCCACTTGGGAAAGTCTTCTCTTCCCAAGAAGCCAATTACAGATGATGACGTGGATCGTATTTCATTGTGTCTGAAAGTGTTGTCAGAATGTTCTCCTCTCATGAATGACATTTTCAACAAAGAATGCAGGCAGTCCCTCTCTCACATGCTGTCAGCCAAGCTAGAAGAGGAAAAACTTTCCCAGAAGGTGAGCTGTTTGTTATAACTGTGTAACCATAAACACTTGGAGTTTTTACAGATAGTAATCTGTACATCCAGGCTGGTCCCAGACATGTCACCATTTGATTTCGTGTAGGTCAGCCATTATTTGACTGTTTTTCTGTGCTAAGGAATGGAATTTACTGAATTCTTGAATTATTGTCTTCCTGCAGAAAGAATCTGAGAAGAGGAATGTGACAATTCAGCCAGATGATCCCATTTCCTTCATGCAGCTTACTGCTAAAAACGAAATGAGCTCAAAAGAAGACCAGTTCCAGCTTAGCCTTCTTGCAGCAATGGGAAATACACAGAGGAAAGAGGCTGCTGATCCTCTTGCTTCCAAACTTAATAAGGTAGTGGAAAATCAGTGCTTTTAATTATATACATGGGATCATTTTGGGAATTGCATACTGGAACTGATGAACCAGACTATGCTGATTGATTGGGAAGACACAGGTATATATTCTGATTGGGACCAGGAGAAAAAGAAAAGCACTTTTGCTTATAGTTGTTACCTTCTCAAATAGGGAGAGAAGAACAAGAAGGAGACTTGGAGAGTGCTGAGCTGGTGGAATGTGGAGGAAAATTAGGGTTTGCTGGTTTGAAAATCCCAATAAAGGAAGGGAGGAAGGATGCCCAAAGTGATTAAGAACTCCTTTCTTTGGTTCCTGTATCCTATTGCCAAGTGCAATGCATCCTTATTTCATTCTTTATGCCATTTTTTTCTGCAGATTAGCAAAACCTTCTGCTGAGGAAGTTTAAAGAGAAGAAATCACTTGAGTAATTAATTAGTTAAAGAGTTAAACCCCCAGACTCTGGAAGATTGGATGAATTCTTTTTGATGTTTAAAATTACCTTTTCATTTTAAGTTCGTGTTTCTTTGTCCTGCTGATCATCTTAAGAACAAATGGCATTACAGTTCATATTTTAGGAACTTATTATTTCAGAATACATTTCATCTGGAGAGGGTTTATAATTGCAGTGTGTATGCAGGGGGACATGTGAAGGTAGGCTCCTTGTTTTGGGGGCCCATATTAACGAATAATCGATATCAGTGTACTTTATTCTTATTTTTTTTTGTCATTGTTTGAATGATTCTGTTTCAAATTGGTTTCTGAGAAGGTGAATCCCTTGGCTTGTGTCACAGGTTACTCAGCTGACAGGTTTCTCAGACCCTGTGTATGCAGAAGCCTATGTCCACGTCAATCAGTACGACATTGTGCTGGATGTGCTCGTGGTCAACCAAACCAGTGACACCCTGCAGAACTGCACCCTGGAGCTGGCCACACTGGGTAAGCAGGGCTGGACTGGTGCAAACAGAGCAGCTCTGAGGTTTTGGGAACTGGGCATTGCCCTGCTGTAAGGAATTCCTGAAACACTTCCAAAGTAATGCCAGTTCTTCACCATTTTAACTGCCTTTAAAAATACACTTTTAAAAATATTTGGTGGAAGTTTTGTACTGACACTGACAGTGCAGTCTGATGATATAAACCATAGTCAGATTTTTTCACTAAAAACAGTGTTCCATTTCCCCTTCTCCTTTTTTCCTGAAATACAGGCAGGTTTTTTTGATGTACTTATTTTTCATTGTGCTGCTACCTTAGACAGGAAAACAAAAATAGGTCGAAATCCCAAATGGTGTGGAGCAGAAAGTCATCTGCCCTAGGTGGTTTTTGCACTCAACCTGAAGTACTTAAATACTGCATTTACTCAACTGAAACCATTCCCTGTACCAACAGCTGTACCAGAGGCTTGCTTGGTACTGAGGCTTCATTAGCTTCTTTTTGAGGATTCAGTGGAGCAGATAATTCAAGAACAGTAACCAGTTTCTTATTAGTTGTCCTCTGCTTTGGCAGGAGCTGAAACACATTTACAATATGCTAGGAGAACTCATGTTACATACTTTTCACTGTTGTAAATATGACTGGAGGGCCAAAACCTTTCTCCTCAAATTTTGTAAATCATTTGATGAGACTAATGATAGAAATAAATCAAATGGATGCCTTATTTAATAGGCTGTATTTTTCTATTTGTCTGCTCAGTAAAGTGGAAATCTCTGTTTCCCAGCTGATGTACTGCAAAAGCTGACTTGAGGCATTATTCCCATGTGTGGAGCTCATGCTGTTCATGCTGTGTTCTCAAATTGCAGTTTAATAGAACCAAGGAGTCTTTCCAATTGCTTGCTGAAGGATTAGTAAAAATGCATCCCTTAGTGTTTCCTTGAAGCAATTACTTCCAGAACCAAGGGGATACTTTGACCTGTTTATAAATAGCTTAGTGCCTTTTGTGCTGGACGTTGTACTTTGGGTTTGAGGCACTTGACTATAGGGTTAGGCATTATGATGATGTCAGTGGTTAAAATACAAGGTAGAATTAACTATTCCCTTGTTAAAAAATGAATACTTAACTCCATCCAAAGCCCATTTAATTCAGTACTTGCATTTATTTTCATTGGAGTTTGGGTGAACACAGCAATATTTTAACTGAAATTTTTAGGTAATATAGACAAAAAAGAACAAATGATTCCAAATCAACTAATATCTTTATTAGTTATATATAGTTATATATAGTGCAGCTCTGTAGATGCAAAAATTGAATGACAAGAAAATCAAAAGCTGTTGTTCCAAAAGCTAATGAGCTCATTGTGTGCTGCTAATGTTCCCTGATCCCCATCTACCAATTTCTTTACACAGGTGACTTGAAACTTGTGGAAAAACCATCTCCTCTGACACTTGCTCCTCATGATTTTGCAAACATTAAAGCTAATGTCAAAGTCGCATCAACAGAAAATGGAATAATTTTTGGTAACGTTGGTAAGTAAACAATTCAGTGTGCAAAGTTAACATGAATGCGTTGCATTTTTAACTGCTTAATGAGCTCAGAAATAAGTAAAACTCTTCATATTGGGAGAAGAAATTAAATTGCAGTGTAAGAGTACTTTGTGATGATTTTAAAAAAGTCTGTATTACTGTTACATAAAACCATCATGGAATGTGCTGCCTTGAGGATGATTGTCAGCATGAGATTAAGCAAGGGTTGACTGTTGTTAACTGACAGGTGGTAACTTAGCACCCATATTAAGTACAATATCAGTTTTTGGAGCATTCAGAAATTTTTTTGTGTGTTCTCTTGCAGTGTATGATGTCTCTGGAGCAGCCAGCGACAGAAACTGTGTGGTTCTCAGTGATATTCACATTGACATCATGGATTACATCCAGCCTGCTTCCTGTACAGATGCTGAGTTCAGACAGATGTGGGCAGAATTTGAGTGGGAAAACAAAGTTAGTGGGGTTTTTTTTGTATGTTACTTTGTTGATGAGGTACAATTCTGTCTCTTGTTCTACAGCAGCTTGTTACAGCAGCATTATCTATTGCCTCATAAACCTCATTCAACATCCTCATTGGATGTTTGCCTCAAGTAGCTTATTGTCTTACAGCTATCTTATCAGTTTCACAAGCTTAGCAATGCAATAACTGAGTTTTGACTTGCAAAATAGGTTGTGTGCATAGATCTTTACCTCCCATATGGCAGCTGTCCAAACTGACTGGTGGAAGCTGTGTATTTTGGCTCAAAGGTGAGATGGCAGCAAGCATAAGTTTGTGCTGAGGCTGCAGAATTCCTTGTTCTGCTCAGCCTCTCCAGTTCTTAAACACATTGTCTTATGGGTTGCAAGGGACTTTTTAAAGGTTGTGTAGTCCAGCCCCTTGCCAGGGAGACAAGAACATTTTTCTTTCACCTTGCTACTTTGTGGTACAGCTGTAGCATAAAGTTTTGATGGGCAAGACGGGGAGTATATTTCATAGTAATTGAGACTTCCCAAACCTAAAAAAAGGGCTTAAGGGAAATTATATAAGAATAGAGTAGAAACATTAAGCCAGAATGAGAGATATTTTACAAGGTCTGTAGCCTTGTGTGGTACACAGGTGTGGTTACTTGAGACTAGGTTTAAATGTCTTGGGGGGGGAACTTGTGCACAATATGTTGTAATACATGATGTATGAAACCTTAGCAGTTTGTAAACTCCTTCTAAGAAATATGTTAAAAACAATTTAAATAAGGTAATAATATGCAATATGATAAAGGCAAGGCAGCCCAGAGAGCATTGTTAGTAGAAGGGGAAGATGAAAGGAATCTTTATCACTGGATAGAAGCAAACTTTGGACTAGGTATTGCTTTTTCCTGTTCTGGCAATGTGTAAACTGTATTCAGACAAGGAGTCCACTGTTTGCTGTAGAGAATCTACATGTTCAACAGAGTATTATATTCACCCAATAGATTTTAGAAACCATGGTAATAGCAGGAAATTCTCCATCTTAGCAAGTGGATGGCAGCAGGGGAAGACTTCCTGTGATGCCACCACGTAGTGGGAAGTGCATCCAGCTTACTGAGTGTGCTGTTCCTCGAGGAGGAATGCAGAAGTGATCTCCTTTATAGAGCCCTGAAGAAGACATTACAGAAATACCCGAGGTGCTAGTTAAAGTAATTGCCTTTTTTATTCCTTCTTGAAGGTGACAGTGAATACAAATATCATTGATTTAAATGAGTACTTACAGCACATACTGAAGTCAACCAATATGAAATGCCTGACTCCAGAGAAGGTGAGCTATTTCTTGGAGAGTTTTAGAAACCTTTTTTAGTTTCTGTGCTTTATTATTTAATTTGTTCAACATTTGTTGTTAATATTCTTAGAAATGGTTGCATAAAATATGAAATAATACATATACCTGGACTTTTTTACTCTGAAATGAGTAAAAGCAAAGAAATGTTACCAAAATTCTCAGTTGCCTCAAGGTGGAAAATCAGAATATCCATTTTGATTCGTAGTAGTATCTGTTTACATAAAGGGTTTTTTTTAATAGCTCCATATTTCTTCCTTATCTGACAAAATACACCTTTCTTTTGCCAGTTTAGCCTTTTTGTTGAAAAAAAAAATAAATGTGTAGAATAGTTACTTTCTGTTAAGATACAGCATGTATGATAACTATTAGCTATTACATGTATAGTAGCCAAATGAGGTATAGTAGCTATTTAGCTTCTTTGCCATTTTGCTGTTGGTTAAAACACACCATCAAATTCCCTCCTGCCTTGTCTTGCTGAATTCTACAGACTGCAGAATTCCCAATATGAACTCTAGAAAAAGGCCACCACTGTTTCCCAGTGCACCATTTCCCACATTTTCCAAAACGTTGCACTTGAAGAAAGAAGTTTAAATGTGATAAATTGATAACTGCCTAGCAAACTTAAAGTGAGCTAAACTGTGTTTAGAGGATTACTGTCTTTTAAGAGTTGCCATGTGCTTTCCATAGGCACTCTCAGGCTATTGTGGCTTTATGGCAGCCAATCTCTACGCCCGTTCTATATTTGGAGAAGATGCCCTGGCCAACGTGAGCATTGAGAAGCCGATTCACCTGGGGCCGGAGGCGCCGGTCACGGGTCACATACGGATCCGGGCCAAAAGTCAGGTAATGGGGCTTGCCATCCTCACCCATCCCATTTTTGGGACAGCCTACCAAGCACTCCTAAAAATTTACAGATTTTTTACAGTCTTTTCTCTTGGCATGTTACCATAAAATAGGCCTTTGCGCCAGGAGTTCCCAATTTTGTCCATAGCGCTGCAAATAGGATGTTGTATTTTATTTGCCTTTAAATAAAGAGCAAATATGCCCCGGGGTTACATCATGTTTTTCCTACTAAATCACACATTTCAGTGTCACGCAACAAGGAAATTTTATGCATGTAATTGCTGTTCACTGATTCTTTTTATAAACAGCAAAAACCCCAGGGTTTTTAGTAGGAGCATTTTCTGTAGATATATAAGCCTGCCTTGGATTTTGGAATTTCTACTTCCCAACTTAAAAAAAAAAAAGGACGAGGATTTGGAATAAATAAAGCAAGAGCACCAGTGTACAATAGAATTATTTCAAACAGTGTATAATAAAGGAGTACCTGAGAGTTTTCATATTCAAAGAAAACATTTAGTTTATGTGATGTCACTATAAAGATTTTGGACTGGTTTAAAGTTTCTGGTATGTTACAGTGCCATTTTTACATAAGACTGCATTCAGTTACATATGCTGGCACAATTCCATCTTGAAATCATTGTGCTACTGAATGTGTGGATTTATTCATGCAGTTTCTTTTGATGGTTCTTCAATTTCTGTGTAGTATCAATCTGGCTCTGTGATTAAATTATATTCCATATCTCTGGTGCACTGAGTGTGCTGGTACCAGCACTGGGACTTGCAACAGTTGAATTTCAGTAACTGGACAGGCAGTTGTAATTTCTCATCTGGCAGTCCTCTTTCAATTGGTGGCAGTCAAAAGGTTAAAATTGTTTTTATTCTTCTGCTTTTCATGTTGATAACACGTGTAACAGTTGCCAGCTCAATTAAGTTTCACTGTCTCAATAATACAAGCAGTTTTAACCTTTACCTAGTGATAAGGAAGTGAGCACTATGAAATGTACAAAGAAGTGAACAGCTAGAAATTTCCATGGCACTGACTTCATAGATTTCTATATATGGAACTTCCATTTTAATATAGATGAGCTAAAGTTATTTTCAAGTGAAGTATTTGTGTCATGATTGTTGTCTTCCTTTTCCTTACAGGGAATGGCCCTGAGCCTTGGAGATAAGATCAATCTGTCTCAGAAGAAGACAAGTTTATAAATTTTACCTAACATCTTTTCAGGTCTTTTACAGTTTAACCTTAGGTATGTGGCTTTTGGGATCCAGAACATCTTATATTCTTCAGTGTTCTGTAATTGTAGAAGCCAAGCTTTTGAGCTGAAAGCATTCCAGCAGATAATTTATAGGTTCTCCATGATTGATATTGAGCAAATTTTAAATCTCCAGGGGTTTTTTTTTCTTTGTCCTGGAAGTCATGTTTTCTTTGTCTCTAATATATACTGATGCTCACAGTACAATAAACAAGTTATACCATTACTATTTTGTCTTTAAATCATAATCTTTGTATTATCTGATCAGTATTGAATATCTGTCGTGGGGTACTTTGATACTCTGAGAAAGTGGAAGTCTGTAACAGCTTAAGTGTTTACAATAATGACTAGGCCTGAGTATGAATATGGGATCGTGATTCTTAAAATACTCTGGTATACCTAGGAGAATATAAATTTGCCAACTGAATTAAAGGCTGTATATTCTAGATGGTAATATAATAACTTGGCACAGACAAGCTTGCAGTATCAAAAGAGACTGTCAAAATTCAGCTTTTTCTAGCAAGTTGAACCTTCAACTTTGTTTCTGAAGTGCTTTCCTAACGGTATTATCCTGAGTAACATAACATTGTTGGTGGTGTTCTTATTTTTCAGTTAATGTGGAAAAGACAGCCCAGTGCAGCGTTAAAGCTGTAGCAGCATAAGCAGTTTTTCAGTGAATGCAGCCATTGGCCACGTGTGTGAGCTCAGGAAGGAAAGATTCACACTCATTATGAGCTTGCAATGAATTGAACTATGTTGAAAAGGAAGAGTTGTGAGTGAAGGTCAGGTCAGGATGTTGAAGTGAGTTAACACCATTGGGCTACTAAATCTTATGCAAATTAACAGTGGATTGAAACATATAACCATAGATTAAAAATACTGTCAGCTGTATCCATTCAGCATTAATTCTGAATTTGTGAAATTGCTGCAAGCAATTGCTTCTACAGAAGAGTGTCTAGAGCCAGCAGTGCTCTTCCAGTTGGCTGAAAGTCCTGCTGCTGGATATCTGCAGCTGTGACCTGCTCCAGAAGGACAGAAGAGAATATTCGGAGTAGCTGATTCCCAAAACATTTAAGGCATTCAGTGATGAAAATACCTATTTTAATTTCTGAATAAGCAAAAGAAGCACACATGTAAATTCTGAAATGAAATTATCTGGGCTGCTGTTTTTTATCTGGCTATAGGATGGCCCTAGAAGCACAATGTAAACCTGAGCATGGTTTTGCTGAATGACCTATTTATTTTTCATGTTTTGAAATCTTTGTTTGGTTCTGCCATTATTTTGGTTTTTAGTGAATGCTCTAGCTCACGCATAACATGATAGCAGCAAGAGCTGAAGCTCTGAGTATGTAGGACTGCCTTGATAATGTCCTTTTGTGTCTGCATGATCCCACAGCAGCTGTATTCCTTTCTGGGAAGTTATGTCAGATTCACAAGGGTGTAGTAGAGATAATCAAATTGTGATCATAACTGCTCAATACTTCATAATTTGGAGGTGAGGGGTGCTGGTAGAAGAAAAGCATTAAGAGTATGTTGTATGGGAGCTCCTGTGAAATTCCACAGATATGAGTATGCTGCTCTGAGGTGTGTGTGAGTGATCTCATTCTGCAATCACTTAAAGCCAAACCAAGATAAAGAAAATCCCAGGAGTCCAATGGATGGTTTCATCTCTTCATGAAGACACTGTGAGTTGTATGACACTAACAGAGACTGAGTCATAGCTCTGTGGGCACTGATTTGGATGGGATGGATTTTCTGACCACAGCCAAGGAAAGGATGTTTTTGGAGGAGAATGATTTCCAGTATGTGTTATCCAAGCCACATATCAGTCACAATCTGCTCTCCTCATTGGAGAATAGAAAAACATCCTGGCATGTGCAGACATCCATATTTCAAGTGGCTCTTAGCTGGGAGGGGAACATGATTTTATTTGGGATATTTTTCTGTCAGGATTTTATGGAAGGACATGGAAACACCTGTGCAGCAGAAGCTGCCATGACATTTGGGTTCATTTTCCACCTGCCATACTTTTCAGTAGCTCTCATGCAGAATTGGTTTTGTACAGACATTTTCATTGATGGCATGCATTTTTTTCAGTAGCCTGAACACTAAAAATGTTAGATCTGTGTTTCATGTCTATGCTTCAGAGATTAAATTCTCTTCTTTTGTACATCTATCCTATTGTGTTCTGGCTAACCTTTTGCTCAGCAGCTCAGATAACAAATTGATTCTGTTCCTGTGCATACAAAGGAATATCTTGCACAGACCATCATTCTTCAGGATCCACTTGCAGTTTTTTCACTGCAGCAAAAGCTGGTGTACAGCTGTGGCTCTGAATTGTTCCAAACTTGGTACCAGGAAGTTGTAATACTCTTTTCTGCACAGCAGTGTGTATTGCATACACTGGGCTAGGGTTAAGGGAGTATTATTCCACTGCTCTGATTTCAGAAACTTCTATAAGAAGAGGAATAAATTTCCAGGAGGAGTAAATGGAGCAAGAAAGCTTGCTGCTTTTCCATTAAAAATTTTAGAAAATCATTGCAGGATGCAGTGTTAGAATAGCAGGAAGCCAGTTTCTACTATGCCCCTGCTCCTGATGTCCCTGCTGCCAGGAATCAGGGCCAGGTTTCTATATTCAGGACCTCATGAGGATTTATATTTATGTGTCATTTAGATGCTAACATGAGAAGCAGGAATGTTTATCTGAGGACAGGCAGATGTGGGCAACTCTCATTTGGGAGTGGAAGGGCTCATCCTAACATAGCATGAGTAGGGAGACTGGATTTATAGAAACTTTATAGGTAATGTAAAAAAATAAATTAAAAATCAGGCCACAGAGGAACTTAATTTGTACACTGACGCTCAGCAAGATTTGTAAGTGGTTCTGTAGAGGCTGCTTTATGCACCTCTGAGAAATGTGAAGCTTGTGTGAGGTGTTTGCTCTCTATCATGTGCTTTTTGGCACAAAGCTGAGCTGAAAGACTCAGTCACTTAATCCTATTAGTTAGCAGCACCCCAGCACCAATTTAAAGCATTTTATAAATTCTTCAAAGTTTTCTTGTGTTGTTACACCAGGGGGTGCTGTCTTGCAACTGATAAATTTTCAGAGGCTGTTTTTTTGTTGTGTTTTTTTTTTTTTTTTTTTAGAGTGTCAAGGAAGAATGTAAAGGATCTGGTGCAGGGATGTGCTGCAAGTTTTGTCATAGAAGCAGTAGAGAGTAATTTTGGCCTACTCTTGGGGTCACTTTCCATTGGCTTTTGTATATTTTTAGGTTGCCTAGCTAAGTGTAAGCAGAGCACACCAATTCACAGCTCAGATTACTAATACAGCACATCTGTTCAAACACTGCCTTTTCTCTAGAGATTTGACTTTTCTAAAGCACAGTGAGATAGATTTGGCTGTACACAGCTGGCCTAGGGAGGATCTCCTATTTGAGAGACATGAAAATGAGTTCACTAAGAAAGAGATGTAGGTGTAATGTAAGAAATTCCAGCTGTAACTTTGCCTGCACATTTCTAATACTAACCTAGGCCATTTTCTGTTTGAGCAAAGCCATAAAATATCCACTATTCCAGTATTTTACTGGATATTTCTTTGGCATTTTTTTTGTGTATATTCTGTAACTTGTGATTTTAACCTTTCCTAAACTCTCTGTACATTTTTTTTTTCTTTCATCAGTGATCTACAATTGTTAGGAATAGAATGGAATTGCTAACAAAATGTGATTTCTTTTGTTTTGAAAGATGAGCATAATTCTTCCAGCCATAGATTATAGGTGTTTTATAATTTAGCTATAAAGTACAAATATGTTATGTATATAAAATATAGACATTTTATACTTGTCTAAACCAGTAACTTTTGACAGATTTAAGATCTGCGATTTCTGTGTCTTGTAAGTGCCTATTTTGCTCTTTCTTTCACTGGAATTTCATTTAGGGGAAGCAGAACATACTAATCTTATTGTTATCCTGGCCCCAACACAGAAGCAGTGTCAGTGGGTCTCACTGTTCCTGCATCTTATTCACAGTGGTTTTCAGGTTTGACGTTTCAGGTTTTTCCTGTAATAGTTTATCAAAGTCTTCTCAGCAGATAGTCACACCACATCTTTTCACTAAAAGTGTGGTCTCTTCTTTTCCTAAGGTCTTACAGTACCAGAAAGAGCTGTAACAATTTTATGATGCTTCTCATTTTAGTTATGTGCAAAGTTTGGAGATGAATTTTGAAATGCAGTAACACGTTCTTAATCTGATCTTTCTGAATAACTTCTGCCACAAGAATATTTAGACACAAGAATAAACAATTATTTCTGCTGTGTTGTTCTTAAGCTATACGTAAACATTTTATTACTTTGTAGAAATTTCACTTTGATGGGGTTCCCCATGTCATTTTGTTTTTTCCTTCTTTGATTTTAAATATTTTTCATTGACACTGATCTCCACATGATCTGTCCAAAACTACCATGATGTGCTGCATAGGCATCCCTACTTTTGATTGTTTTTCGAATTAAATTTTGTCATTTTTTTAAAAATATCCATTGAATTCAGTGGTGTTAGTGGATCAGTTTCCTCTGAGCTATGACTAAAAGATGAAAGGGTTGTTCACATGCAGAAGTGTGCACATTTAGCAGAAGATTCTTTTTTGAGGCCAGGAATGGTGGATGCCAGGCCTATGTAAGCCCTTCCAAATTTGGAAGAGTACAATTTTCACCTCAGAGGTGTCCTAACTTGTGGCAGAGCTCTGTGGGAGCTGAAAAGCTACTGGGTTCATCTCTTTCAATAATGTAGGGCATGATTTTAGGTGTCACCTTCTTTGCTCTACAGTAGTCTTCAGGATGGGCTTGAACTTAGCGCAGTTTTCCTCCTGGTGGGACCTGAACTTCTGACCCAGCCACTAAGGTCACTTACACCGTGGCTGCCAGGACCTTCAGCAGTTAGGTCTGTCTGTGGGATCTGCAGCCAGGACCAGGACCTAGAAAGAAAATTCCTGGCCAAAGCCAAGCCTAGGCTTTCAGTCCCAGTATGGCAACAGGTCAGACCAGATCAAAGCTGATCTCCAGGCTGGTGTCCGAGCTTCAGTTCAGCCATGAACTTAGCTCTGTCTTTCCTACCTCATGCAGAGAAGTAGCTGCCTGCTTGAGGCATTACCCCATGCTCTGAGATTTTTCAGGCTGTTCCTGTCAGTAAGAGGCTGTTCTACATCATCAGGCATTTTGTCAAGAGACCAAATGCACAGTTCTCTGTACCAGATGGGAGTTGTGCTCTGGGCTTCAATCTACTCCATCTTAAGCACCATCTCTGCTTGTTTACAATACTCTAATATCTGGAAACTGCAACTTGATCCACTTAAGTTCTTGTGTGTTTTGCACAGATTTGATACCAACCTGGAAGGCAAGTGACCCAGTTTATTTGGTTAGTGCAGCTGATGTTGTCACCATTTAGAAAGTGAGGGTGTCTGCTGGCTCCTTACAATTCCATCCACATTGATGTGAATTGTTCTTCTGAGGAGGAGTGGGGTTTTGAAGTCTCATCATCTTCAAGGATTCTGTATCACTTCATCCCTGCTTGAGTTTGAGGGAGAAGAGAAAGCAGCTTGAATCTGTATCTGATAGCACATGCAGCAAAGCACTGATCACTGGTAGCTTCAGACTGGCTGCAAAGTCCCACACCTGTGCCCAGGAAGAGTCCTGCTGACTGCACTCGCTCCTAAAATCCCTATAAACTTTCCATAAATATACCCCTATAAATAAAGCGCTATAGAGTTTCTGGAAATCCAGTCTTCCCCAGGTTACCAGGCTACATTCAGGCAGCTGTTTACCTGCTCAGATAACTCCTACCTGCCAGTAAAAACCCTGGTGTAGCAAAATTCTTTTCTGGCTCATCCAATTTTCTTTGCTATAGTTTACTTTTATTATTATTTCCATCATGGAAGACAGGTTCACTTTTTACTCAGATTAACAGGAATTGCCTTGGATTCTTAAGTGGGATTTTTTGAATGCCGTATGAAACTTTCTTTTAATGATGCAAGAAAAGAAGCTATTAAAACTTTAATGTGTTTAACCTGATAGTTTAGTGCTGGTGTTTTCAAGCATGTAACACGATGTTAATGCATTTTACTAAGAGATACAATTATTCCAGGTTTGCATGCCTGATCCATAAGTAAGAACAGGTGTTTTTTCCTACGCCTGTTCTCACTTGCACTTTCAGACGCACAAGTTCAGCAGTGCTACTATATCCAGCCTTAATAAATGGGAATGTTACCGTAGAAACGCCGTCACTCTGGGAGAGGTACAGAACACCACAGAAACCTGCTCTTGCAGCAGGCAGGTGCTAAAAGCACACGAAGACATTTATCAGTTAATCAGTCAAACTTAGTATTTATGGAAAATGCGGATCGTGTGAGACTATGGAATGCATTCCTTAATTAAGTGAAAAATCAGGAATTGCATGTGTTTCAGCCAGTTCCTCATGTGTTCCTGTAAAGCATGAAGATACAAGCCCTAACAAATACATACTTTTATTTCTGGAGGCAAAGTAGTTCCAAACTTCCCAAGCTATATATATTAAAACACGTAAATAATAAAGCTGCAAGTCTTGTTTAACCTTTGCTATTTTCTTTTTAACGATGTATTTTTGTATTGCTATTTTTTTGGAAATTATTGGTATTTGTAATTGGGGCAACCAAGTTTTCAAAAGCTTGTAACTGATTTTTGTAACAGCATTTAATGGATGGTACCTGGGAGCAGGTCAATTTTTCTCATATATCCAAGAAATCACTTTAGGACCTCAGTTTTATAGCTGTGGAGATAGACTGCCACCTTTGTGAAGTGTTCTGAGATCTGCTGCTGAAAGGTTCTGTACAAAAGCTCAGTTGCTGTTGTGCTTCTGAAAATGTAGTCAACAGTCCCCACCTTCTTCCTCATCACTAAATGGACAGGTAGTTGAGCTTAGAGAGATTTCACAGACAGCTCTGGGTGAGTACAGTGAGACAGAACTGGGAACTGGATGGCTGTGAACACCTTGCTCTGGTAAGCAGGAGGCTGAAGAACAGAGGCTCTGCCAGCTCCATGGTATAATTTACATTTTGCTGTAGTTTTGTGTGAAGGCAGCAAGACTAGTTTTTGACATGCACAAAAGCTAATAAACAGTCAGGAAAGTGATGTGTTTTTTAGCAGTGGCAGTACAAAGCTGCAGTAGAGACAGCCTGGTGTGTTTCAAGTGACCTTTCCCATTAGCCAAGGAAAGGAAATGGATAGATAATTGAAAGCTGGGCTTCTCAGACTTGTCCTGCTGCTCCCATGCCACCAGGAGTGAGAAGACTTGTGCAACACCTTGTTTGGTACAGTGAAAGCATATTTTTCTAGCTCTGTTTTCCAGTTTAACAGAGGCAGACACAGCCACTTTTGGAGGAAAATGCAATCATCCTGTTGACATTTGTAGGCAGTACTTTGGAAGCTCCTCTTCTTGCTAGACTCTTCCTGTTAAACCGTGTGCACATCCCTGGATGCAAGGGGGCCAAATCCACTTCTAGAGGGCTGCGCCAAGTGTCTGTTTTAATGCCTATGAGGGACCTTGACCTTCCTGCAATACCCTTGTCACTATCTTGGCCCAGGGAACCCAGGCCCAAGAAGGGGCAGCAGGAGAGCAATCCTCAGGAATGACACCCTCAGCTCCTCTTTTTTTTTGGCCACAGGCCCCAAACAGCCATATTTGGTCACATACATCCCATAGGAGTCATCTCCTGATGTCACAAACCATCTTGCTGCTGGTTTTTGGGGCTCTAAAAATACAGGAACCCCAGCAGCGAGCCCACAGTTGACTGAGTTAAAGCCCTCTGGTTCCAAGGATGCTTGAAACCAAGAGGTCCAAGACCAAAACATGTGGCTGCAGGAAGGGCAGAGGAAGAAGAGGCTGCTTCAGATGGGGCAGCCCCATGGACCATCTCGCTGATGGTGTGGAGCCCATGGGGCAGGGTGCACAATGCACATCCTGCACAGTTTCCCTGGCACCAATACACCGTGCCAGGCCTCCCTTCCATGCCACCTTGGCACTGGTGTCCCCAGGAACACCCATCCCTGCCTCTGCTCCTGGCCCTACTGCAAGCTCACCCAGCCCATCTGCCAGCAGCAGTAATCCTTGTGTTCATTGCCAGGGTAGTGTGGGCTGTGCATGGACTAGATGACTTTTAAAGGTCCCTTCCAACTCAAACCATTCCATGATTCAATTTTTTACTATATCCCATCAGTCTTCAGTTGCCTCAGGTTGCAAACAAGCCAAGGGGATTGAGGGAAGCCTAGAGGTCCAGATTTTGCTGTTTTAAGGAAAATCTGCAAATTGGCATATACTTCACCCAAGGAAAGACAGAAGGGCTTTGTATTCATAGAAAAAGGGAAGAGCAGTACTGTTGGATCTTCCTCCAAAGGACTCTTAAATGCCTGTTGAAAGGTTTAGCTAACCCTGCTTGATTAGATTATGATAAACTTTTGGGGGAGTTAATTTCCTCATCTTTCTGTGATACTATTCTACATCTACCTTTGTGAAAAAGGTTAATAATCCCAAATTGTTCAGGAATCCTTTAATGGCACTGTCCTCTGCCACAACGTGCCCAAATCTTACCAAAGCAAGGGGATATGTACTTTGCTGCCCTAAAATGTGTTATATGTGATCACTGTAGTTATTTGAGTTACAGGCGGGGCTTTTTAACTTTATGCAGTATATGATGTATTTTTAAAGTAACCTAAAAATACACTTAAATAATTAGGAGCTGGAAGTGTAGTGTCATCAGAAGAAATGTTGCTGTCCATTAAACTCCTGGCAGTGCTCATTCAGAAATGTTTCTGCCCTAAAACTCTGCTATATGGAGGGTGTGAATGACAGTGGAACAGAGGTATGTTGTGGTATGGGTCTGCATCACATGATCAGAGTTTTCCTGGGTGATGTAAGTGATGCAGGTATTACAACCACTTGTCTATTCATGTTTTTTGATGGCAGCCTTAAATGTGATAGAGCTCTAATATTGTAGATTATCACGGAAAAGTCAGTCACCTCAAAAGTATGTTGAACTGGTGCCATCCACATAGAGGAGTTCCATACAATCATTTCAAAATCCAGCTGGGCTGTGTAGATTGCCCAATGGAGTTCCAATGCAATTTTGTTTGACTGCTTGTATCTATGTGATGTTCCTGTTAATTAATTCTGGTGCTTTTGACAGCAAAAGATACCTGTCTCTCTGAAGTTCCACTAAGCCTCAACTTTCATAACTTATGCAGCCACTTAGAGAAATGGGTCTTATCTTAGTTGTTTCCATGCAGAATTTGTGTGATGAAAACAGGACTTAAGCTTGGGAATAACTGACTGATGATCATCGCTGCCCTGCTTGGATCCAAGCAAGTATCACCTCATGCACAGCTACACTGCAATGTCAGCACTGCAGTAACTGAGTGTGAATGCAAGTTCTCTCAGTGCTAGGCTTGGGATTAGTACATCAGATCATTGATAAGGCAGACAAGGAAGGTTGTCATTCCCTAAAAGCTGGTCTGAAGTGATGAGGAAATTTGCTGGTCCCAGTCAGAGCTGGGTTGGAGCTTCTTGAAAACATGAGCAGGATGGAATCTTGAGACCTGGAGCATGAGAGGCTTGGGGCTGGATGAGGCTGAGCTGTTGCTCCCCACAGGAGAAGGACAAGGAGGACTGGACCTGAGGGCAATGGGATGTTTTTTCCTCTAGTGCATTCATTGCAAAATCTACAGGCAGGTGCTATCCATGCTTGGAGTAGCAGTTATTCCTGTCTGTCTTGGGGTCCTGGCCTCAGCAGATATCCTTAGAGCAAACCTCTGGTATCTCTTGCAAATTTGCTGAAGCTTGTTGCTACAAAAAAGCTTAGCAGCCCTCATCCAAAGGGGATTAGGGATGTCTGCCAAGGATTTGGTTGTATTTTGAAACCCAGGTACCGTGTGTTTCCTTCCACAAATATTCACAGCTGTACATAATGTAGCAATATGTAACTGAAAGGGGGGCTGCTACTTGGTTCCCCTACATCAAAGCCCACAGGGATGAGCACTTCCCCATTCACACACAGGCCCAAGTCCTCTCAGAGCATCTGAAGCTTTTTAAAAGGATCTATAACTCTAAATTTCTTGAAAACTTCCTGAAAATTAAAAATCAATCCGTTTTCTTGATCTCTGTCAAATTGTAATCTTATGGAAGTACTTTTTGTGCCCAAAGAGAAAGACTGTGACAAGAGACAAATGCAGTCATTTACCCTGGCAGACTCATTCTCTGCCTGACCTCACCCCAATGGCATTTTGAAAGTGTGGGTGCGTGATTTTGTTCAGGTGAATCACTCAAATTACCATTTGTCTGAAAGAGTTTATCAAAAACTAATGGGATTTTGCAGAATAAATGGCTTCACAATTCTTCATCTAGCAGATTGCTGAGAGATGAAATGAGTCTCTGAGGTATTTATTAACTTCTGTGGGCAGCTCTGAATAAAAGAAAGGCATGTACTTGAAACTTTTGCACAGGAAGTCTTAACACTCTTTGTTTATCAGTGAGGAGTTTCTAATGCACAATCAAAATGCCAATCATCTATTTGTCTGCTGCATATAACACTGTTTGTAACACAAGCCTATTTTAATAAAGTATTCAAATTTTCTAAGGGTATCTTTCTAAAAATTGGAAATTTTAGAGAATTCTTTGGAATCCTATTTTCTGAACAATCAGTCTTTTCTACCAGCTTGGAACACTGGTGGATGCATAGCTCCTGAGAGGTAGGAGAAGGGTTTCTCATGGACTTGGAAGAAAATGGTAGCCATGATGCTCACCCTTCTCAGAAATTTTATAAAGCTGTTAGAATAGAGTGTCAAGTTTTGATACTTTACTATTAGTTAGTACTGAATAGTTACTTTACTACTACAGATGTAATCATATTTTAGAGGCAAGTGTATATTGAATCCTGAAGCATAGGAGTGTTAAGCAGGCAGGGTAGAGTTTACCTGTGTAGACTACTGCATTCTTTAATGGTGCTGGAGAAGGCTAAAGCTCATTCTCTGCTTTTGTCTCTACCTGTCACAGCATGAACATGTATCAGAGTTGGTACAGTACAAATGTGATGTGCAAATGCAGTTTAATTCATGCAAACTATGTCAGTGAGAGGGAACTCACCGGCCCCAAAAGGGGGCTCCTCACGCTGGGCTATAGCCAGGACACCATGTTAACTATAGGCCAGTGATGGTTCCCACTATAAAATTGTCATTTGACTCTCCTGTAGATTGTCAGATAGGTTTTATGGAGACAGGGATGGTATGTTTGTAATATGTGCTAGACACATATGGACTGTATGATATGCAGTGCCATCAGCTGACACTGCATTAGCTGAGCCATACCATAATAAACACTTCAACTGATTTTTACCTTCTCTTTGCCTACTCTCATGGTTATTCTCTTACTGCAAGGAGCAAAGAATTGTGAGAAAGAAACAAGGGAAGATTGTGTGTAGGAAGGGAAATTTCTTCTAACATCCTGCAATTCTGTAATTTTCCATAATCACCTGTGTAAGTGGTTTGCTTTTAGTTTGTTGGTTTTTTCTCCTAAGCACTTAACAAATAATAATAAAGGCCTAGACAAAAAAAAAAAAAAAAAAGGAAAATGCAGTATAACTGTGAGATCATTTTAATTTTGATAGTCAATACAAAGACTGTTCAGTGGTGCAAGGGAAAAACAGATGGAAGCAGCCACTCTAAAATCAGGTGATTTTGCATTAGTTTTTAGCAGAATGTTTCATTTTTAATAGATATTAAGATCTCTTTATGGCAGGTTGTAAAGGCAAAATATTTTTTAAGTACTTTTTTGTTGAGCACTCTGCCGATGGGGAGGGTTGATCGTCACTAATGAAGTTTTTTTATGGCTAAGACCATTGCTGGAATAAAACTGTTAGCTACTTTTGCTTGCAGATTCTACATCAAAATCCTATATACATTCATTAAGTTTAGTTTCCTCCTTTCTTACTGCTCTTATTCATTAGTGAATACTGTGGGTTCCTTTATTGCATCTTCTTCATCCTGGATCATTATAGGGTCACTAAATGAAATTTTCCCTCTGGGTATATATTAGCTGTTCCTGCTCATTTCACAACATTGTAATTATGGAGAAACCAGAGGTTTCAAATTATGAGAACAATTTGGTTTAATTTAGATTCAGTGTGAGCCATAGGGGAAAATCTTTCTATGCACCTACTTTGTTTGGTTTGTTTTTTGCTTTGTTTTTAATAAAAAAGGACCTAGATTTACTGCTCCAATGCCTCATAAGAAGGTAGGAATCTTGTGGCAGTGTCCTTTTATTCATAGCCAGTGGGTTCTGAGATACTACTGCATTTTGAATTAAATAATTCTTCTTTCACCAGGCAAATGCAGCTGGGGTCCTGAAGGCGATGGTCAGTTCCCTCAAGGGCTGTGCTGTGCAAGAGGGCACTGCCTGTGCCATGAAGGAAAGGGGAGCACTGCTGCTCGAGGCCTCTGGCTCTGAGTTTTTCCTTTCCTCCTTTGAGAGGAGCCAGGTCCTGGCAGAGGGATGGCTGCCGCCCCAAGGAATTGTGTTTCTCTCTTGTGCCATGTGTGCCGTTGGGAGAAACAGCAGCTTCAAAAAGATGGCAACTGACTCCTCTGATTTTTAGAATAACTACTTTTTTTCTGATCATACTGGCACAGAATTGATTCTCCATCAAGGACAGCTAAGAGAGGACTGTCCATGTTTTCCCTTTCTAAGTTTTCAGAGTGAGGGGTAGCACACCTTGCTTTGCACACGCACTGTCTATTACAGCAGATCCTTGTGCTGCTTGTATTCTTCTGGATGTCCTGAGGAATGTACAGTTGTTCTCAAGAGGGAAGGTTGCCAGCAGATGCACACTCTTTATCTGATTCTGAAAGAGATAAGCTGAAGGGAAAGTACACATCTTTGAGTGGTCAATGGCAGAAATGATCCCAGCCAGGTTTAACATTACACTGATCTCACTCGTGTAGTTGGTGTTTAAAGCCAAGGATGACAGGTACCCCGTGGTGCTTCTGACAGCAAACAAAGCAGGTACTGAGTACAGCCTTGCACACAGTGCTGCTGTTGAAGCTCAGTTGTTTCTGCCTACAGGACATCCATTATTCCAGTCCTTAGGCTCATCAGGAAAAGGCTACTGCGCAAGTGCTGCAGTTGGAACAAATCCCTGAAGTGTCTGAGGGCCATAAGCCCATTTCACCTCTACCCATGCATCAAATATGAACTCATGTCTCCTGTGATTTAACTTTCTGCACCACCGGTCTCCAGCCCTCTCTGTAATGCTCTTATTTCTGGATGGGTCACAGGGGATCCTCTCAGGCTTTTAATCTGTAGCTTATTGTTTAAAGATTTATTTGTTTTGCAAGACTACCACCAGTGCTGCTCACAGGCCAGCAACCATGGAAAGGAGCTGGGAAATTGGAAGAGTTTCCAGTCTTTCCCCAGTGCTCATCTGTGATGAGGCTGCTTTGAAGGATTCAAGTCATTTGCAAACATCATCTTAAAACTGCAGGTGCTTAATTGTTTGCAGGGGAAATATGTGAGAGAAAATGAGGTGCATCCAGCAATCTCTCGATGGTGCAGAATAGCCTTTTTTTTTTTTTTTTTTTAGAAGTGCCTTGTTTCCATGGCTACCTTTAGTTAAGATTCCTGCTGTTGGGATCAACTTTAATTCTGCAAGTACCAGAGGGTGCCCAGCAGTGGGATGGTTTGGTCTCAGGAGAGGATGGTGCAAGGTTTTCCCCTGCACATACAAGCAGCACCTTCTTTGCTGGGCTTTGCTAAACCCTTCTCGTTCTCCCTTACTTTAAAGAAGACAATCTCACATTTCTTTCTGTGCCTTCTTCTCCCTCCAGCAGACTTTCCCACTTCAGGGACACACTGCCACAACAGGAAAATTAATTAAGCCAAGAAATCTTAAAGAAAACACTGATCTTTTTCCCTCCTGCCAATTCAAGACAGTATAACCAAGGGAACACTGGAATTCTTGTTCTGATCCCTCTGCTCACCCAGTGTTCAGTCTGTATCCTGCTAAAAAACTCCAAAGAAAGAGAAAACCAAACCCCAGCCAAAACAAAACAACCCCTGTCTCTTGGAACTGCTCCTAATTGCAAATAGAGATATTAATGTTGATGTTTCTGTCTCATATTTTTCCCATGGTTTTTTTTTTTTTTCTTTTCTAGACTTTCCCTTCCCCATGCAGGCAACAACAGGTTGATGGGATGAAGTGTTAAATTTTGGTTGTTACTATAGCTGTACTCATATGCCACAATCTAAGAAGTGTTGGGTTGGAGATGAAGTTTTCTACACATTCACATAAATAAATACACATAAACTGTAATAATAGGAAAAAGCTTCTGAAAGCCTAATGATGGTTTGATAACACTGGTAACTTCTAAAACTTTGCTTGGGTGTTTCTGTGAGTTTCTAAGTGTGTTACATATTGATCAGTTGATTCCCTCTCTCTCTTCTCTGTTGAAACTTCATGTTTTTGTCAATGATGTGTGTCCAGAAGCAGTAGACTTCAAACCTATTCATGGGTATTTCTAACTTCTTGTTATCTCTCTGCCTTTGGAACTGATTGAATATGGCTCGGGCTGAGGCTTTCTCTTTTGTCACAAAAAGGAGCAAAGCTGCTTGCAGCCTTTCCTCCTACTTATCTATTTCTGTAGCCACGAGGTACGAGAGAAATCTCAGCTTCTATTTTCTTCAATTTTCCGCTAAATTTCCTTTGAAGGTTATCTTCCCTGGAGGCTTCAACTGATCCATTTTCTTTTCATTTCTTTCTCTTTTTTATTTTTTTTTTTTTTTTTTTTTTTTTTTTTTGGCACTGCGTAATGTGTTCATGTAAAGAAGAAAGGAGAGAAGAAGAAAGCACACCTTTCTGCTGGCAGAAAAACTGTTCAGTTCTTACTCTGCTTCTGGGCTCTCTGCTTGGAGATGCTAAATACAGCCATGCATCTCTTCTGTGCTGTAAAAAGGAATGCAGCTGTGAAAGATACTATTTGAAGTAATTTTCCTTATGGACTTTGAATCAGGCCCTTTTGTAGACCTGTTGCCCATATATATATATTCATGTAATCATAGATCTTTGCTTTATTGATTTAAATACACTTTTAATTAGTCCTTCCTTTTCTAATTTATCTGGAGTCAGTGCAGCTAAACCACATTTATCATATTTTGTAGAGGGTATGAGGTTGGGAGGGTATTTCCCGCTCCATGAAGCAGGCTGGTTTTACTCTAGGGTGGGAAATCCCAACACTCCTGCCCAAGGTCTCTGCCAGGACCAAGCAGTGAGGTGAGGAACAGAACCATGCTGGTGGTGGGAGTTGAAATAGAGTGTGCCTGGGTGCTTGTGGTGTCCCTGACCCCAAGGAAAGGTACCTAATCCCTGCAAGGCAAGTGAAGATGGGTTGTGTTTGCTGTGTTCTCTCTCCTGATGGAGCTCATCCTCATTTACAGAATTAATTGATGGCATCTTTTCCTGAGCACACTCTGCCTCAGCTTTCACTGTTGCTTTCAACGCTCAATGTAGTTTTCAAGCAAATTCATCTTTTGACAATTTGACCCCACTTTCTCAGAGGCTCTTTTGTACTTAATATTTTCAGAACTGTACCTGAGTGTGTCTGTGAGCTGTCTGAGAGTTTGGTGAGTATTTAGAAAGCATTTATTTACACATTTCCCAGCATGTAAATAACAAAATGGATGGGTAAATCACAGTCCGTACCTCAGAACTAATTTGAGGAGATGATTACATCTCTCCAATTTGCAACATCTCTTGTCTAAAAATCAACCTCAGAGAGCTGTTGTGTTACAGGAAAACGTGATGCGATGCTTTTCAGACCATCCCTGCGCCTGTCACAGACTGTCTGAGGGGGCTGTAGGATGGCTGGCACCACAAAGTCTCCTCCGATTCTGGGCACTCTGTGCTAGAACATCTGTCTGATTTAAACCTGCACTTTATATTGACACCAAATTTCCATTGCAGGGCGAAGGGTTTGGCCTGTGGATTTCTCAGTTGAAAAGCACAACCATAAAACCCATGAGAAAAGCAAGTTTTCTGTTCACAGCAGAGCTAATATAGCTTTCCTATATATATTTTGGATCTTCCTCATATGCTCATATCCACACTGCTTTTCCTTCTGCTTTTTTAAGACTTTCGAGTTCCCTTTCTGTATTTCTCTGGACAAGCTGTAGCATTTTGGCTAATGTAGAGTTATGGAGAGCCTGACTGGTAGATCAGTATTGATGGCCTTGTTATTCTGCCTGTTCTTTCACAGTACCCATTTTTCCTCTCTATGTGACTACTTGCTCGGATTTCTGTCTTCCATCCAGCTGATTTGCATGAAGAAAAAAATAATCTCAAGTGGTATGTCAAATTTGGCTGAAATTGGTATTAACAGCAGTATCAGTTTGCTGCTTATGCTGAAAAACTTCACTGTGCTCTTTTTTGGCCCCAAGTCATCTTATGTTTTATTGAGATATTTGCCCATGAGCCTTAAAAGATACCAATAATTGAGCTTTCATCCTCATTTTTGTTTCCAGTGGAATTTTATTTATTCATAGGGGAGATATCTGATAGCTTATATAGCATGTAGACTATTGGCTATATGACTTTAGTAGAAGGTCATTGTGCAGAAGATTAATAAAGGTATTTGACTGGGTTGCATTTCCTCTTTATTCATTGTATGAACAGTGTTGACGTGTGCAGTACACTGATACAGATTGTACTCTTTCATCCAACTACACACAGTCCTATTCTCCCTATGTTTTGCCTTTAAAGTGAGCCACTTGTAGTTGTGAATGATGTGATTTATTTTATTAATGGTATCTTTGCTGCAGGCTGTAGCATTGAGTCTCTTTGTCCCCATGAAGTCTTTTTTATGACAATGAGAATATATGACTTAGTGTTTGTTTCAGTAACAAGGAGACAACTGTATTTTGCTTGTACTTATTTTTTCAGTCTCAAATTCTTTGTCCATTCCCAAAATAGACAAAACGGGCTGAAGCATATGCAAAGATCCTCATTTCAAACTTAGAATTATCTATTGGAATACTGTTTTTAACGGGAGACAACAGCGCAAGAAAACCAATATATTCCTTAAACACATCCTTAGATTTCATGGAAATTAGTCTAAGATTTTGGGCCAAGTTCAGTAACCCCAGCCTGTCAAATTTCCAAAGTTAACTGGAACTGCAGATCACTGTGTTACTGGACTGCAAATACAACCCAGGGCACTGCAGGGGATTTGCTAGAAAGGCAAATTCTTGTTGTCTCCAACTGCAGCAAGGAGTTGGGATGCAGTTGTATATGCTGGACATTGTCCAGGGTACCAGGAAATCCTACTCCAAAAGAAAGTGGCCTGGTGCTTGTATTGACCCCTCATCACCAGGGCTGCCCTTTAGAGCCCTGGGCAAGAAGTGGCAACACTGCCAAAGTAATTCCTTCCAAACCTCACCCCACACTTCTGGCTCAGTGCTGGGTCGAGCCCAGCTCTCATCAGCATCGTTTCCTGCCCACATTGGTGCCACTTGGAGACCTTCCACTGCAAATATTGATCCAGCTTACACTGCTTTGCTTGTGAGATCTGAGGAGATGACAGCATTTGGCCCTCTGGCTGCAGGCTATTCCAAATGATTACAACATGAATCAGATCCTCCACCTACCTGCGAGGTACCACATTCGGGATTCTTTTCCATCCCCTGCCCACGCAGTCTTTAGCCCAAAGATTATACCTGGGTAGGGAAACATGTTGCTGGAGGGGTCAGGCTGGCAGACTGCCTTCTGGTTTGTGTTTCTGTCTGGAACACATCAGCTTTTTCTGTTCATTATATGCTTACAATAAGGCCTTGGGTAAGTGGCAATGTTTGGAGGTCTTTTGGCTCCAGCTGTGTCACTGCTTGTTCAGTTCAGTGTCATGATTCACAGGTCTGCATTGTTTGCACTGAATCAGACATTAGAGATGCAAAAGGTCTGCTAGGTCATCTAGCACACCCTTTGGTAACTCTTCCTTGTAAGTGCAGTTTCTGTTCTGCTTAGGAGAAAAAAGGAAGCAGGGTTACATAGTCTGGACTGCTGTGTGAACCCAGGTCTTTAGTCCTTTGTGCTTGTGGAGAGCTTTAGGTCCTTATAGTTTAAAAAAATCAGTATTGTTTCCTTTTTTTGCCTGATCGTGTGTCAGTTGATACAGCAAAGGCAGAATAAAAGGCACAGTGCTTTGGGTAATCAAAGGGGAAAAACTTTCTAAATTGTGGGGTTTGGGGATTTGTGCCGTCTGTTCTTTTCCATCACTCAGGGACAAATACAGCACATGTGTATGTTCCCTGGCTTATTTGTCCTGACATTCCTTTTTTTGCTGCACTTAAAAGCATTGTTAGCATTGATATTACTCTGATGAGCCTATCCATGGTCCTGTTGATTGTCTCACTTGAGAGAAACTGGTGGAAGAGGTATTGCTAGGAACAGATCTCATTCATTTGAGAGGCCAGTGGGCTTCCTTCAGCACTAAAGCCAAGACTCACTCCATGCTCTTACAGCTCTTACATTCTCCTTTGCTCACCAAGGTGTTTTCCATGATTACACTGCTGTGCTTGTTCAGGGTGAGCTTCCCTCTCTCCTTGCTCCGTACCCCTCCTCGGCGTTATGTGTGTGCCTGAGTGTCCAAGAAAAAAGGCAGGACTCAGACAAAAACCTCCTGTCACACAGGTTTCTAGCTAGGCTTGCATTTTTGCCTGACTTTGTGTGCTATATTTTGGTGATTATTTCAAGTACCAGCTCTCAAATAGGAGTTTACTGATTTTCTAAAGCCATTAAAAAAAAAATAAGGTCAGTGTTTAAACCCCATTGATTTAGTGAGGTATATATATCCCCAGCAAGAATCAAACTAGATTATAACCGGTGTTTCATTAAGACCTGGATGGAAGTTTGTCTTACTGGGCTCCATATATTGTTGTGGGAGACAACCTGTATGAGGAAGAATTCACTGCTTGAAGAGGCACTGCAAAAAAGGCTAAACCAACCAGAAATAGTAAAAGTAGCAGATTCAAAGCAGCACACAAATCAAGCTGGAAGTGTGACTTAGAAACCCATCTTCCCAGGTGTGCCTAAGGCCCAAGTACCCCAGAATTTCTCAGGTACTCTATTGCATAGTTTTAAAAACATTGAAACAGCAAAAAAAAAAAAAAAAAAAGGTGCTGGCTTTAAGTCCATCATGCAGGATTCTCATTTCACTTCATTTCATACTGAGGACACTTATTGGATGAAAGGTGAAGTTATCAAATCTAACACAGGAGCCTTTCTTCTCAGTGGAAAAGTGAGTTGCTGCCAACTTGTTTGGGTAACAGCAGTTAGCCAAGCCTGTATCCTGGAGTGCGCTTTAACCCTCAGCACTTCCAAGTTCTCCAGCTGCATTGTGGCAGGCACGATGGGAGCACAGGTTTGCAAGAGCTTCATGTATGACCTCTTCACCAGCCCTAGAGTGGTGGCAGGCTGGACTTTTTCTTCCTCAGTGAGAAGTGCACCAAAAAAAACAAGTGTAAAATCAATGCAAGTTACAAGTTAGGGTTAATTTGTTTCATTTGCTGGAAAAGAAGACAGAAAGGATAACAGTAAAGACCCTTCCTCATTTTCCTAAACAGGTTTTATAGGTCCTTGGAAATTGGGCTACTTAGGGGAAAAAGTCTCCTCAGAATCTCACTGCTCAGGAGAGGCACCTGTGATTTTAAACAGTCTCTGTCCTCTCCCAATCCCAAAAATAACGTAATGATGCTCTCAGGCTGAGGAGTGCTTGTACCTCCTTCTAGCACAGGCTGCTCTGAGGTGGAGTTGCTCTCTGCAGTGTCCCAGTGGGATGTGGGGTTGCAGGCAGGACAGTGGGATGTGGGGCTGTGGCTACCAGCATGGAGGATAACAAAATAGTGACTTTTGTCCCCTTTCTGTTGCAGCTCTGCATCCCCCTTCCTATACTGCGAAGACACTTTAACCCCACCCCTATTTCTCTTGAGTAAGTGATGTGTAAAAAATGAGGGAGGGGTTGGTTTTGGTTTTAGTCAGCAGCATAGTTTTGTGTTTTATTTATGTTTGAGGGAGTAAAAAATTCATGTCCAATTGCTCAGGGTGGGAGATCTTGCCAATATTGTTCTGGTCATGCCTCAAGGCTATTTGGGAATTCAGTTAATGAAGTCCATGCTGTCAGCTAAAGACCCATACCTAAGAAATGCTTTTTAGGGTTTTTTATAAATCTATGAATGTTTCTTAATGTTTTAGGTTTTGCTTTAATAAAACAAGTGATTTTTATAGACATAGTGATCTTTCCCCACATGTTGGTGACCTGAGTTTGTAGTTTAGGGACCCAACAGTCACTGGAGGACAAGACATTTCCCAGAGAGGTGAATGTCCAGATCTAGTGGTGACACTTCTAACGGCTGCACTTGCTCTGCTGTAGGACCCATTCAAATGAGAAATTATTAAGTTTCCCAGTTCAGATTTTTTTTTTTTTTTGTTTTATTTGCATTTTCCTTACTTGTGCCTGTAAAGCCATCCTAGGGTGTTGTGAGGAGTCATAAAATGTTCCTCATTCTCTGGGGCTGAACAGGTCCCATCCAGGGATACCTCCTCCCTGGCTTATTTCATCTTACCTTTCTCAGAAAATTTTCACAGAAAATTCAGGGTGCTCAGCAGCTCAAAACCCTGTGTTTTTACTGCATCTGCTTGATTATATCTAAAATAAGTAAAATAATATGAACCTAAAAATAGATAAAATTATTTTTACTGGAAAATGTTTGGCTTGGAGTTCTTAGTCTGTTCATTGATGTCTGTCCCAGAAAGGGCAGATGAATCTCATATTTCCAAGAAGACTATAAATACAGAGCAGTGCAGTCTCATTTACTAATATTATGAAGCTAATTTGGCTGTAAATTCAATCGTACATCTATCTATCTAAACCATCAAGGAAAAAGTCACCATGCTGGGATACTGAGTTCCCAGCAAACATCTAAGCAGGAAGACACAAGTCTCTACTCTTCTCTCCCTTTAATCACAAAAATGGTGTCCTCTTGAATCTCTGAAATTAGAAAAACATTGTAGATTTGGTATCTACTGCTGTTTAAAGGCACCTTTTTATATATCCTTTTAATTTCTCTCTGCTTTGTGATTTTATGTGTTTAAGGATTTTCAGAATCAGTCCCCTCTAAAATACAATAATCTTTACTGGAAATGGTAGGTCTGTGACAGTGTACTCTAGTGTAGGGTGGCAGGGATCTACCTGAGGTGGAATTTGGTGAGACACACAATTTATTGTCACTGGCTTACAAGATGTTCCAGGAATTTCTTCTGATTCTCTGAACGTTCCCTCACGTCACCTGACTTTGACTCAGAGCCCAGACTACAAAATGTAGTTTGGTTTATGAGATAAGGTTTTCAATTTCAGCTTTAACAGAATTAAGTATTGACTTGACATTTACACAGATTCTGACTCGTGGGATGAGTTGACTGATTAAAATGAGGACAAGCAATCTACCAGAGTGTGAAAACCAATGATGAATAGTGAAGAAATAATGACTGATAGTAATTAGGGAAGATCATGTCTGTAGCTCTGTAAGACCTCATACTGAATGATCTGCAAAAGTTAGTTAGAAGACCCTTCCATAAAAAAGTAGAAAATTCCAGTGAATTTCTTAAATGTGGTTGACCTGAGAATTTATTTAGTGCAGGTCTTATTACATCAGGTGAGTATTTAGCAGAGGTGTACAATATTAATTCCCAACTTTCTCCTCCAGTGAAGAGGAAAGGACAAGGCTCACTTGCATGTATGCTTAAAATTTGAACTCTACTCTGCTTTTTTCATAACCTTTAATATTACTTTCCCTTTTCTAACTTTTGAGTGACTGCTGAATAAAACAAAACAGAAATGATGAAAAGGTGCTATAAAAAATGTATTGGGGGGAAACCTTGTCACAGCTTTTAGAAGATGGAGACTGAGCAAATAAAGATCTGCATCCTCAAAGTCCTGACTTCCTGTTAGACTGTATTTGCCTTTTTGTTGCCTGTTTTCTTTCCTGCCCCTGTCACTCTTTCCTCCTTAGTCTCTCCACTGTGTCAGAACCAACTCCTAGACTGTGAGCTTCTGCACTGAAACTGTCTGACTGAGCACAGGATTTGTCTACACTTTTTTTAATTCATTAGAAATGGTGTAATTTATTAGAAGTAGTGTAATTTATGTTAATTATCTCTATGCTGTGTTCAGAAATAGACTCTTAGTTTCTGTCTGATATTCTTAGGCAGTACCTTAACTCAAACAGTAATCTGGAAGTCATATGGAACCTGTCAGCAGATGACCTTGAAAGCTAACTTCTTAGAACCAGATTTGTCATCTTTTGTTCCTCTCTATAAAATTTGCTATGATCTATCCATAGCACCAGTCTACACCAAGTTATACCCTGGAACCATGGGAAGGCAGCATGAGGAAATATTGTAAAATCTCTCCAATAACAGCAGATGGGGGGAAGAAACTTGCTTTGCTCCCAAAGGCAAAATATCTGGGCACAGAGACAAGTATCATTTATAGCAAGAGCTGATAATATTTTAATTTTTTTATTAACTTACTTCCCTCTGGAAAATGCTGCTTGCTTGTAATGATCTATTTTAGTGAAACTGGGAAAATGTGAAGCGGTTCAATATTGAAATGGATGTTTCTTCTAGACTTCCTTCTCTCTTTCACATTCTTCCATTTCTTTTGCTCCAGTGTCTTGGCTTTATTCCTGGTATATACATGATAGGAATGATCCAATATTATATACTGGAATATTTTGATGTTCAGAGGTTTTTAGCTCTATTTTTATTCATGTTCACTAGCTTCCCACTCTCTATTGTTAGAGAGTTTTGTTTAAACTTAAAGGTAGTTTAACCTTTGACACTATTTCCCACCTTCCAATACCTTCCTCCATTGCTCTCCTCCTTCAATTTGGCCTTTAACCATGCCCTTAATGATGTCCTGAGCTTTTAAATCTTGTTCTTTCTGTTTGACAACACCTAAGGAAAGGTTCTAAGGTTTTTATATGGATTATGTGTGATTAACAGTGTCCAAGGAGAAGCCTCAGGACACTTCTATGCTTTCCTGATGCACAATACCTTTTTCTTCTCTTTACTTAGATGAAACAAACTGCTACAATCCTCATATGATGTTCCCAACCCACCTACTAGCTGTTCACCTTAACCTGTGGGATAATGGGTTTTCATTTTGTCCTCTTGGTGATGATGAGCATCAGGAGAACTCAGTTCAAAATCTTGGTATGAGGGGCAAATAGACAATTCTAACAGAGGGGTCCAACCTTGATTACTGTCATCTCCTTCTTTTGTGCCTGGCATGTGCTACAGCTCTTGGACATTCTCAGCAAGTACTCCTTTCCTTGCTGTTACTGCTATTTCTGTTTTTACAAATGCATCAAACACAGTTTGAGGACACATTTAATAGACATTGTATTAGCCTGATACATGACCTCTGATCTCAGACATTTCTGATCTCAAAAAGCCTTCCATGAACTGTAATTCTGTCTCCAATGTGCTGGAACAAAATCTCTGTTTCAGCACATTGCAGCTGAAGAAAGGAGATGATGGCAAAGACGCTGGATTTCAGTGAGAAGAGTTCAGTGTTCAGGAAAGCTTTAAAGAAAGGAAGGGGGAAATTGCAGCAATGGTGGAAGTGAGCTTGTGTCAATCACTGAAGCTGGGAAACATGAACACCAGCAGAGGGACAGTAAAGGAATTCCTTGAAAGAGTGGCCTCCAAGAGAGTGTGGAAGGAAAGATGACTTACTTAGAGTCCTACTGTGACCAGCCTAGGGCAAAGTAAGGAATTGCTGTGAGAGGTTTGGGAGCTCATGGAGGGAGTTTACAAATAATCCTACTGAGTGGGCATCAAGCTTTCCTAGCAGGGGAAGTCTCTGGTAAGATTTGAACTGAAGAAATGAGTGCTCACGAAGCAATGCTTCAGATGCTGTGACTACCGAGAGAATAATGAGCCGTGAGGAAGATTGGAATAAGAAGTAGGTAAGAGATAAATAGAATCTGTTTACTAGAGGTTTTTTATGAGGTGGACTGCTTTTTATTGAATAAATAACTGTCACTGCAGCTACTGTGAATCTACTCTTTATCCCCCATGAGTACATCAGTGAAGTCATGGATGGCTGTTCCATGGCTGGCTGTTCCAAGGCTGGCTGTTTAAAGGCTGGGTGTTTCAAGGCTGGCTGTTTCAAGGCTGGGTGTTTCAAGTGGAGGTGAAGGGTTGGTACAAACCAGACTGTAGCTCACTTTCACATTTGTTCAACATCGTCATATGTGTGGTGGTTTATTTGCTTTTCTCATTCTACTAATTTCTGTTTCAGCTACTGAAGGGGATGAGGGGAAGAGTACTATTTGTCTTTCTGGTGTTTCTTATATGTGTTATTTAAGGCAGGGCAAAGTTCACAAGTAACTAGAGCAAACTACCTTCTGAGCAGGTGCTGTCTGGAGCTGAAATATTCAGCAAGCTTTGCTCTGTAAGGTTGAATTGCAGCCCTTGTGCTTAATTTCTCCTAAGTCTGGCCTTTAAAAATAAATAAATAAATAAATAAATAAACATAAATATTGGTTGCTAGATCATGGACTACCTCCTGTCTTAACTACCTATATTTATAAATATTATTTTATTAGTAGTAATGGATTAAATCCAAACATTCCATTGCCGCAGTAGAGTGGGAAGAAAGCTTCTAAAAGCTGAAGCACAGCCTCTGTGGCAATATCAAAGTAAGGTCCTGGGGACTCTGTCACAGTTCACATGTGACATGACTAAAATAAGGTAAGTGACCCTGTTGCCTTGCAGAAATCTGCCTGTGCTTGTGACCTGTGGCTCACCCTCCTGAAGAACAAGGCCATCTCCATGTGAAGGTGAAATGGAATTGCCTCAGTTTGTGGGTTATAAAGAACTAATGTGTTTGGTGTGCACTTAAAAATTGCTTGCAGATAAACACTAGGACTTTAAAAAGCAGATCTAGTTCCTGTTTCTTCATGTTTCCTCCAGAGTGACTGCAGAGCCCCTTTTTCCTGTCATGTTTGATAGATACAATTCTTATTAACTCTTCAGTAAACATGTTACAAATTTCAGCCAGTGTTGCATTAATCCCTTAAATAGGGATAGATAAGATGACACTTGGGATCAATTGCTGAGTGCTTTGCTTACCTCGCCACAGATACTTCAAGCTCAGGAACCCTGCAGTGAGATCAAATCAAACTCATCCTAATCTCAATGTAGTGGGTCAGGAAATGGTACAAATACATCTTTATCATCCAATAGGGGGAAGACAGGGAAACTGTAGCCCATTACTCTGCTTTGTTTCTACATCTGACTTCCTATATCTGTGTATTTATCTCTTAAAATGGTAGTTGCATGATTAGACAACCAAAGAGTTTGTTGATAGTCACACCTGTGCCCTCATATATTTCTCTGAAAAGCATTTCAGTATCCAGTGTTTTAACTGTCTAACTAGGGATTCATTGTCTTCATTTTTATTTCTGAGAACACCAGAGTGACATATAAAAGTACATGCTGAATGCAATGAGATTTTACAAAGGTCTTATGAACTTATTACAAACCTATTTTAAAAAACTTACAAAGACCCTAATATGTAAGTGCTGAACTGAAACTACTAATACAAGAAGTCACTTCTGACTAGGGAAAAAAAACCAAAAAAACCCATTAACTGAAGAAATTACTAAGTTCACAGAATCACAGAATGAGTCTGTGGATGGACCACAGAGGGATCATCTTGTCCAACCTCTCTGCTCAAGCAGGGTCATACTATGGCACAGGATTGTGTCCAGATGGTTCTGGAATATCTCCATTGAGGGACATTCTCCACCCTCTCTGTGCACAGGTAAAGAAGTTCTTCCTCATGTTCAGGTGGAATTTCCTGAGCATCAGTTTCTGCTAAGGAGTGTGCAGTCTGCTGTACTTTCCACAGGGGTCTTGTTAGCCACTCAGGAAAACTAAACTGCATTTGATGAATTTCACCTTGGTATTTCAAGGATGAGAGCTGAAATCAAGCTCGCTCTTACAGAAGAAATAAATGATCTGTTGAAACAATTAAACTGCAAAATGCCACACTGTGCTATTTTGGCAGTGATCTGAATCATAACATACCTTCTCCCATTTGTGTGGGAGAGATCTCAAGTGGAATGCAAGATTAATTATTCGGTCATGGTTGGGTTTTCTTCCACAGGCGATTACCTCTTTGCATAGCTATGAGCTGATGGTGGCAGCTCCTGTCCATACCCCCAGCAAAAGCGTGTCCCTGTGTCACAGAATCGAGTCAGAGACCTTTATCAGGTACAGCTTCACCTGGTGCAAGAAGTGGGGCTTGTTTCTATACACGCTGCAGTTCTAAACTCTTCTTGTCTAACAGTCCCCATGTGACCTGCTGTGTTTGTACAAAGACCAATTTGATTTCAGAAAAGCTCTGTGCAGTCACTGCAGCCTGTCTTGATGTTATCACCTGAGAGATGAGAGTCATAGATCTTAATTCTCACTGTTAAGGAGTGTCAAAAAATACACAGCAGGAGCCCTTATGTTATTTGTGTATTACTTAGACCTGCCCATTATCCCTAGGGCAGCTTTTTTATATATTGAGGCACAAAAATAATACAATCATGCTGCTTTGGATGTAATGTCTATAACTGTGTGCAGTCCATTCCTACATGGTCAGAAAAGGTGGTCTTTGCACCATGGCTCTCGTTATTAAATACAGACTGACATGAAAGAAAGAAGTGGTGCGGATGAATCCATGTGCAGTTATAGCATCACACTAAAAGGTCAAAAACAAAACTGCAGTTTTGTCAACATTAGACATTGTTTCCATAAAAAAAAACAAAACAAAAAAAACCCCCACCTATCCCTTACTTCCCACACCAAAAACCATTTGCACTTCATTTCCCAATAATCTATGAAGGTTCTCCAATACTGACAAGTGCCAAAAGAAGAGTGAAAAAGCCTGTAGGGCATGGATGAATGACAGGTTTGTTTTTATGACTCTCTACAATGAAATGAGAAATTACTTTACTTTTCTGAGAGTGGGAATTGCAAAGAAATTTAGTCAAACATGTAGTGTGAAATCTTGCTTTCAACAAAGCAAGAAGCATTTTCAGCAAATTTGAAGGTATGGCTAAATGAAAGCATTTGGAAGCCAAAGTCTTTTAATTGCTCTGAACCTAAGTGTAAAAAGTCTTAATAGCAGTATACTAATATGAATGTCTATCTTTTCACTAATACCAAGTAAATCCAAACAAAATGGAAATCCAAACAATGAACAGAACGTACCTTTTGGCTGCATCATCGAGTGGCTCCTGGTGATGGAGTTCTTATGGCCCTGTTGAGGAGCAAACTGGGTTTGCTTCCTCCTGCCTTGGGCCCCATCCTGCCGTGTGGGAGGCTCCTTGGCTACAGCCAGACAAGCATCCTCACTGTTGTGGGCTGTGGCTGAAGCCACACACTCACCTGCTCCCAGTCCCTGTGGGGACAGCTAACTTGGCAATGCTTGGTCGGGCTGTGCTTGTGATCTGATCCAGTGCCAAGCTGTGATCAGGACTCTGCTGTTCTGTCTGATCCCAGGGCTGTACCACCACCATGTCCTTGGTCTGTAATTCCCTCACAGTAGCACTATGGAGCAACTCTCATGGGGTACAAGTTGCATTTTCTGCCAGGATAGTTCCTTGCTCCACTGGTAGGCTTGTTAAGGGAACACAAAGAAGGATAATGTCTGTTGTCCTCCTCTCTTCAGAGCCCTCTTTAGGTGTGGGCTGAAGGGCACAAAGTGGCAGGAGGCTCTGTACCACATGGTGATCTTTTGGGATTCTCCTCTCCACAGCATGGAGAGGCTTAACACCACGTGGGGTGCCCGTGGCCTTTTGTGAGGGTCAGCAGGCACAGCCACTCCATGAATAGAGTGGTTGGCCAAAAGCCTTGGTAAAAGGAGAAATGGGCATTTTCTCTAGAGATAGAAAAGATAGAAAATGGGACAGGATAGAAGGTCTTGTGTCACTGTGGACAGGAGGGAGAAAGGATTTCCTTGGTGATAGATGCTTTTTCTGTCCTACGTGATCCAACCAGCTGGCTCCTTTCCTTGCCTTTCTAGGCCTCATCAACTCTTCCTCCCCCATTCGTATGAGCTGCTTACACAGCCTTATTCCTTCTGCCACTCTCTCCACTGCCTCCCAGGAAGCAGACAGCAAGCAAGTCTCTCCTCACCCTCCCCCCTTTCCTGAGCTGCACAGCACAGCCACTTGTCAGCCATGTTTTTCTCTAGCAAAACACGTAGCCCTCAGCCCGTGATGTTTCCTGAGGGTTGTGGAGGCAGCAGTCACAGCCGCGTGCCAGAATGCTCAAAAGGTCAAAAAGGACATAGAGGGCCAGGACAGACACAGTCAGAGAAACCATGCTTCCTCAGAAACACAGATTGAGGTGCCCTGGGGAGTGAGGGTAAAGCAAGTACACCTAAACCTTTCCTCTGGAAAACAGAATGGGATAGAAAAGCCATTGAGCTCCATCCTACCCTGCTCACCTGACCCTCCTTGCTAATGAAGGCATGGTCGGATACAGAGGGTCATCTGTCTTCTCCACCTACCCACAGATTGTAGGAGAAGAAGAGTATAAAGCTGCTGAAGAAATAGTCCTTGCTCAGTCCAGATGGAAAGGCTCAGCCAGTTCCTTGCAGAAGCTGTGTAGGACACAACAGCCATCAGGGCTGCACTGTTTGTGCAGCCTGCACAGTTTGCACATTTGTGTCTAGTCTGTCAATCAGGACCTGCCATATTGTAGTCAAGGAAAAAAGCACATTCCATTTATTCACAGTATTTCATAGCATGTGGTTAAACTAGCCCTGTTCCCTGCTGTTGTGCCAGTATGGCTTCACCACCAACAGCACAGAGGGCTCTCAGCCTCTTCCACTCCATGCTGTGAATGATCCTGCTTGGGAAGGAGGTTTGGGCATTCCCTTTGAACTTGATGATGGAGGAGGGGGAAACACAGATACCACAAGGCCTCCTGGGGCAGCCTGCTGGGATGTCTGCAAATGTGTGTTGGTTGGTCCATCAGTGGACTGACCATTGACTGGCAGTCTGTGTGGGTTACATAGTTGAAGCTGCCCTGGAGTGGGGTCTGAATGGAAAATGGGATTGTCATCAAGGGGAATCTGTGGAGAGCAGTGTGTTGGATGCTTCAGTGAGCTGTCTGACTCCTGAAGTCCAAACTGAGGTTTGGATGATGGCTGCAGGATTTAGAGGGTGGCTGACAAGGGCCACAAAGAGCTTGAGAAACCTAATGCCTTTTTTTCTTTCCCCAAGCAAAGGCTGTTCAGAAAAAGCCAGTTCACTCTGAGTGTCCTGAGGAGCTGCCTTGGCTGCTGCATGAGCCCCCTCATTCTCCCTCTGCCTGTGACCCAGCTCAGCACTGGGAGGAGGCCTGGACAGCAGATCCACAGGGTCACCTAGAACAGGACAAGGAATGTTAACAGGAACACGGTCAGAAGAAAAAGGTGTGCAAAAAGTCTTGTCTCCTGTTCTGCTCCTGTTTCACTGCATTCCTTGTTAGCAGGCAGTGCTCAGGCAAGAACTTCAATGTTTTCATTTGCCGGAAGCCAAGTAGGCAAATATTTCCTTACATCTTCTGAGCTGTCCTGAAGAAGTGCAAATTTAACACACTAGACTTGATTCCAGACCCAGGAAAATGGTAGGTCACTTTCTGCCCTTCCCCAGCTTCTGTCAATGTGATAACATGAGAAAAAGTTGCTGGTTTCCTGCACAAGCTCTGCTGTAGCCAGGGAAGATGTGCTGACCTTGGGGTTGGATATCTTGCCAGCTCTCTTGTCACCACTGAATGTGTTATTTAACATTGTCTCTGCTGATTTTCATTTTCACCACTTTCCTTTTTGTCCTTTGTGCTTTTTGAGACATCGCTCATTAAAACCACACCGTAGCCTTGACAATGATTTAGGGGAATGTCCATGCAAAAGTTCTATCTGGGGAACAAGAAATTGTTTAATTGGGTAAGAATTAATTGGAATATTACTCATTAGCATTCTTTTACTACAAAGTAGTAAAGCAAGTGGTGTTTTGAGTACATGAGTGGTGAATGCCCACATTTCAGTGAGCTCACAAGTGTAAGCTTCTCAATGTGACTGTTTATTCTATGTAACAGAAAGATATATCTAATGGTAAGTTCAATTATTATACTAGTTTTTTTCTGTTATGATTTTGTGTGACTACTACTATTTTTAAATATCTTTTAAATATACTTTCCTTTAATAGGAGATTTGTTGGTGAGCCAAAGCATCTTAAAGATTTTGCTTTATTGCATTAAGAATTTTAAAGATGGGAGTTGGAGTTGCTAGGAACCGAAAATCCTAGAGATGTGTTTTTTCAATTTTTCTGAAAGAAATTATTTGGCAAGTAGAACATTTGTCTTGCACGATGCTTATCAGAGAAGACAGAATTTAAAAAAATTGTACATTGAAAAAATAGCGTCTGATTACATACAACATGTTCTGCCAGATATTCTGAGACAGCACCAGAAGGCACCACATTTCAAGTGGCAACAACATGTCATGAAAATATCTGAAAAGTCTCCTTCTCAGTGAAATGTCTGTTTACCATGCACTTGTTATCAATCTGGCTTGTTTACTTTTACCTGAATTTCCTCATTTTTCCATTATTAGACATATTTCCTAGTTTTCAGATAGTCTTATTTTCAGTGACATAGAAGTATAAAAAAGCTGAATATTTGTTTTTAAAAATATATTTAAAAATATTTAATTCCTACAGCAGATATGTTGATCTCATTGATTCTTATTGACTTCAGCCTCTTGTTCTCATGCACATAAATAAAGGCAACAAAAAGAAAATAGATTTCAACAGCTTCTTCACCTGTGATGTTCCTGGTGATGAATTAATAGGCTGATTTAGGGGAAGATATGGAGTGTCTGGAGCAGCAATAAGTAAGGGTTTGTGTTGTTCATACCCCAATATGGCTCACTTGACTGATGTAGTTTTTCTGGGTGTCCTCAGGCATATTCCTTGGCGTGTTTGTGCTTGAATGCCCTGTCTGCAATGGGATAATAATATTTTTTCTGTCTGTCTAGATGGTAATTTCCTTGTGACAGAAACTGGATCTTACAACATGTTGGTGCAGAATCCACTGGTATGATCCACTAGTACTGCTTCTTTAAATTGATGGTAAGTAACAACTTGGACAAATATGAAAATTAAATGTTAATTCCTCAGCTGACATCTCAGTACAACCTAATTTCACGTATTTGAACAAGTGCTTTTTTTCTGCTTGGCAACAGCCTCACCAGTCAAAACATGAGGGATTTTGCAAAATCCCCTAGTATCACCTTTGAACCAAAAGCTCAACTGCCTCTGAAGCTGGACAGAAGATATGGTGAATATAGGGTATTTTGCTACATGTGTAGGGTTTCCTTGAGGTATGCAGATTGGGGCAAGAGGAAAAGGAGTGGAAGAAAAAGGAGGGGAAGAGACTTTGCAAATTCTGGAAACTCTGCAAGAGGCTCTTTTCTGTCCTCTAGCAATTATTCTTCCATTCTCATGTCCCTATACCTAAACTGTGGCAGGACAGAAGACAGCAATCTCACTTGTGCAGTCTGTCAAGTTTTGGAAAACACCCTTGCAGGTCCTTGAGCTGGCATCCAGCAGTGCCTCACAATACCTTGTATCCTGAGAAAGGGCTCTCTGGCATATTGATGATATGAAGAGCATGGAAAAGCTGTTGACTTCATTGTTCATCATGTGTTGAGATGTACAGGGAGTTTGATGAACTCACTGCTCTGCAGGACTCAGTGGTGGATTCTCAGAAAAAGATTGGCAGAGGTAGTCAGTGGAGAGTTTACTAAGAAGGAATAGGAAGAAAATACAGCAAGAATGGTAGACAGGAGAAAAAGATAAATTTTGCACGACTTTTACATTGGTGTTTCAATTCTCATACGCAAAGAAAATGAACTGCTGAACCTTCTCCTGTTCACCCACAAGTTACCCTTACGTGATGAAATGACAGTGCTGAGGGAAATTGTTGTAGGCTGAGAAAAGAGTTTCCCTAAGCAATAGCTGTGATTTCAGCTAGCTGTGACATTTGAAAATACAGCCAAGCTAACCTGTCCTTTATTCCCTAGCAGCAGAGATGCCCTGTTGTGTTCCATAGGCAGCTGTGATCAGTAGCTGAATGGACCCAAATAATAAGGGAAGCCTCAACATCTTGGAGGGGGCATCTTGGAGGTACGAAGAAACATGGCACTTTAGTGATAGGATGGATGAAAAAGGGAGTGGAGATGGGAAAAATATTTTTTAAAAGAAATTCAAGTCCCCAGGCAGCTTTCAATCCTAGAAAGAGTAATGCTTATGTATCTGTGAACCTCTCTCCAGACAGGACCTTGCTGTACAAACCCCTTTGTTAACAACTGCACTGCTTCAAGTCATCTCTAGCTGAAGAATCCTTCCTGCCTAATTTTAGTACTGGAAATGTAAAAGATGATGTAATTATTTTGAAGAACAACTCTTTTTGTGGTGCCTAGATGGTGATGCCACATTGCATAGATTTTTGGTCTTTTCAGACACCACCAGGGGATCAGAACATGACAACTTGAAAAGCCAAGCATTGGACAAACAACAGTAGAGGGGTTATCACCATCAGACCGGTGCTGATGGTTGAAGGAAGAGCCCCACATTTCATATCAATGAAGAGAGAACCTTTCACTGTGCTCAGGATGTAAATGCAATGCACAGATAAGTGCACACAGGAAAGGCAGAGCTGGCAAACTAGTCTGGGCACCAAAGACATGGATCCACGTGTAGATCTACTTGTTTAAATGTACTTGCCGTATCTCTATCCTAACCAGTAATCTCAGTTTTTTTAAACCACTCTGAAGTACTGACTCTTTTAAATCTCATAATTTTCTAGCCTCAGACATCTGGTAAATTCCATCTGTGCTGTGGAACTATGCTATTTCAAGGTCATGCATTTCAGTAAATGATTCCTAGTGCATTTTGCTCCTCTGTGGATTTAGAGTTCTCAGAATTAACCAGACAGATCTCTGCATCCAGCTGAGGTACAGAAATACTGGGACAATGAATTCTTGAAAAATTGCATCCCAGTGTTAATCAGTGGGAATGGGTCATGAAGGGTAAAGGGAAATAGAACTGAGGCTGGAAGTGAGTGGCCTTACAAAAAGTGAGTTTATAGGAAATAGCAGAGTAGGCAGTTTGCTAAATAAATGCCATGAAGCACAAGCACACATCACCTCAGTGCAAAAGGAGGATGGGAATTTCAGTCAGACCAGTGCCTCAATCATTAGCTCTCCTTTGATCTCAGCATAAGGAGGAAATATGCAGAAAATTAAATGTAGGTCATCATACTAAAGAGTTATACTAAAATGGTAATACAAGCCTTTATCATGAAAATTACACTGTAAGATAGCCAGAGAAATAAAATGCAAGGAAGGATATTTCTGAAAATATGTATGTAAAAGGAGATATATGTATGAAATATATGTTCATGCTCAGGAGGTGTAAAATGCCAAGAAGTAAGGAAAAGCACCAAGGAAAAGGAAAGTGATTTTTCCAGTTTTTTTCCTAATGTACTTAACTGCAATCAAATAACTAACAAATTCTTGTGCACAGACAGAACAATACGTGCATTGTTTCTGAATTGCATTCTCTTTTTTAAAATTTTTTCTTTAATTCTTGTGGTTATGCACGGATCTTGTTTTCTTCCCCAGCAAGCAGTTTCTGAAAATGTAGGACATGTGCTTCCTTGTTTCATAACCTGGGTTATTACTAAAATATTTAATAATACTAGATTGTGTGACATCTTCTGGATTGTTGTGTGCTGCTGCCCTCAATTTTGTCAATGAACCACTGAAAATCCCTGGGTCCAGCTGTCCCACCTGCCCTGCTGCAGCTTTACTGCTGCCATCTAACATAACACAGGGGTTATGTAATAGCCTAATTATAAGCACAGAGAATCATAAAACCATAGAATAGCCTGTGTTGGAAGGGACCTTAAAGATCATCTCAAACCCCCTGCTATGGGCAGGGACAGTTTCCCCCAGACCAGGCTGCTCAGAGTTTCATCCAATCTGGCCTTGATCACTGCCGTGGATGGGGCACCCACCACCTACCCTGGCAACCTGTGCCAGTGCCCCACCATCCTCACAGTAAAGAATTTCTTCCAAATATCCAATCCAAACCTGCTCTCTTTCAATTTGAAGCCATTCCCCCTTGTTCTGTCACCGCCTGCTTGCATATAAAGTCCCTCTCCATCTTTCTTGTCAGCTCTCTTTAGACATTAGAAAGTACAATTAGGTCACCCTGAGTCTTCTCTTCTCCAGGCTGAACAAACTGAATCATGAAAGACAACATCAATGCATAATGCTTCCTCCTACTCAAATGCCTGTTAAAGGATCACAGGAGAACAGTATTTTGATTTGACACCATTTGTTCTTGGAGGAGGACACATTTGTTGTCAGTTTCCTCCTTGTTTTCTTGGGGATATTTACAAATAGTTCAATTATTTGTTTTAATATTTTTCTTCCAGAAAATGAGATTAGAGTGACTGTTAGACAATTTTTTAAGATTCTCCTCAACTTCTTGCCCACTTTCTATAAAGTTCTAAGGGTAACCACCAATACCTCTGAGTCTGCTAACCACGTACCTTACAACAAATATTGTCAGACTCAGATGATTTAGTCCAACCTACCTAATTTCTCGCCCTTTCTTTCTCTAATCAAGCTTAACTATCACCTAAGTGGATCTAGAGCAGTACTGGTGTGGGAGCTCTGGTGAGAAGAGGAAAGGTGGCTTCTTGGCTGCACTATCTTGCCAACTCCAAAAACGCAATAGAAGCCAATGAAGTGGTGCCCACAAACCTTCAGGTTTTTGCAAGACGAGCAGCAGAGTATTCATGGGACGAGTGATAAAAATTGCTTCTTCATTTCAGGATATCAGGATCATGAATGATGGAAAGGTGTATGAAAATCTGACTGTTCCCAAGGCTGAGATTCAGAGGTAGGTTTGGATAGCTCTGTGTTTCCTACACAAGAACCATCTTTTTATTGTGCTGCCTCTTGTAGCTCGGCAGAAACATCATAAATATAAGAAAGTAAACAGGCTCATAGCATTAGGGGATAAGAAGTTTCTTTTTTCCTGTATAAGTGGAACAGAAACCGGCAGTGTTTAGCAGTTTTGGTAGTGAAGGAAAAAACATGGTTTCTGAGTCTTTTGGGGGCAGAGATTCTGGTCATACTGCAGTGGTACATAGGGTGACTGTGTGCATTAATTAAGGTAGCTCATTTTCTGGCCAAGGGAATCCAGCGGTGGTTTGTGGAATTGCCTTTCCCAGCACTGCTGGTTCATCCCCTACCAAAGCCCCCCACACTGTGGAGTGGTGTGTGCAGTGAACTTGGCTGCTGAGCCCCATCAGGAGAGAGGGGAAGCTCTGTGGGGTGTGCTGATATGAGTCTGGCAGGCTGGAAATCCTCCAAACCACCCTCATGCAGGTGACACGTGCTGCCATTAGGGATGCACACTGAGACCAGTACAGGGACAGAGAGTTGCAGGTGTTACCTCAGCTCTCAACTCTGAACTCACCACCCACATATTCTCTGCAGCAAGTCAGGAGCTGCAGAGCTCTGCACTCTCACTGGGAGCAAGTTGTGGTGCTGCATGGCAGCTGCCTTTCCTGAGAGACAGCCCCCAACCTGTCCCTGCATCATGAAATGGTAGATGCAGTTATCCACCAAGGAATGGACACCGTAACACCATCTCCCCTGGGATCTCTCTGGCCTAGAGACAGCTCTCAGAAGATGCCATGAAGACCTGCAAGGGGTACAAACAGCAAACAAGGGCACGTGTGAAGCTCACCAACCTCTAGGGAATGCTCCTGTGGGGTCCCATTCTGTGAGGAAGATGGGTCAGTCATGGCCACACTGGATGGAGAGGGGTTTGTTGTAAGGGATTGAAGGCAGCAGCTCCGTGGTGCAACACAGACATGGCCACTCTCCTCCAGAGGGAATGCCATCAGCTCTGAGCTTTTTTCCTGTTCTATTTCACAAGAAGTATTTGTACCCCTACTTACTGCCTTCATCAGGAAAGGGATCGGGAAAGGTACATACACACACCCCTTTCCTACAGAGTAAGTGTCTCCTTTCAAGTAGTAATTTGGAGGTGATTTGTGGAGAAATTTCTTTTTGGGGATCACTTTGTCATTTTTAAAGTCTGTAGGGAAGGTCTAAAAGGTACTAGTTTAGGTTTCTTTCCTGCCTCTTTTTTATCCTAGTAACATAGTTAAATAAACAGATAAATCAATAAATATGTAAAAATAGATAAAGAAATATTATCTAAATATACCTGGGTATACATATATATATATATATATATATATATATATATATATATCAAATCAATCAAGATTGGATTGCTTGGTTAGGTAGAGGACTGAGTGAATGCAGAACCTGAGCTGCTCACTAAAGAGATGATGTTGGTGCATTATCTAAAAAATATAATGTATATTGCCCCATGTGTTAATTGCTGAAGGCAGTTATGTAAATGTTAGGGAAAACACATAGCATTAACAAACTTAAACAACCTTGTCTAAAAACCCTATTCCTACACAGTTTATTCTACTCTTTTCTCCTGGGATATTATTTCTCTGTAATTATTACTGGTTATAAGCACATGTGAATTGCTAATGGAATCATAATAATTAACAAAAACTGACAAGCCCATCTTAAACATTACAGCAAAAAAAAAAAAAAAAAAAAAAAAAATAAGACTTTTGTTTGTAGATCAGTTTCAAACCTCAAAGAAATGACACATTTTAAAGTGTTTACTACAGACTTCTTTACTGGAATAGGTAGATGTAAAATTAGATCAAGATTTATAAAAAGCTCTAGCTATTTGGCTGAAAATAGTTTTTCTTTTTACCCAGAAACTAATAAGTGTGTCTGAGAAGAAATGGCTTATTTTTCTCCCAGTTTCTGGGTGCTCATTGCTCATTTAACAGCTCATGTATTTTTTAATAGACAAGAAAAATTTTTGCCTGTTTTATTCTGAATTACTTAGGTCTTACTTTCCTATTCCAAGGAAAACCAAATTGTTTATATTTTTTTTCCCAAAGCTTTTGTTTTATGGCTTTGAGAAAGCCAGTTTCCTCAAATATTCTTATGGTCAGCAGTGGAGTCCTTGATGGGAATTGCAGCACAGGGATGTTCTTTAGGTTGCACTATCCACATGGTGGGAGGGGTGATGTTTAAGGCCTATTTGAGCAAGGTCAATAAACAAGTGCCAGTGATAGATACACATATAATCCTAAATCAGTGGAATAACTCACAGTTAAATTTACCTGCCACTCTGACTCATGTCCCAAAGATTTTGTAACTTTTTTCTGTGCTAAGCCTGAGAAGAAGTTTTCTTCTAATTAAGCTTTTAGGTTCTCACGAAGCGCTTTTTAGCTTTCAATATGTCATTTACTGCATACACGTCTTCTAACCTTCCAAATCCACATCTTTGCCAGGCTGCCAATGTAAAATAAAGTTCTGGATCTTTCCCTCAAGCACTTCCTGAAGTCTTCTTTTTTTTCCCTGTCATTATATAAAGCACTATGGTGATCTTTCTTTTAAGCCTGCCATCTGGATGTCATTCCTGATTTTGTCTCTTTTTAAATATGCATATTCAGGCCAGACCTGAAGTGACGCAGCTTCTTTCTATACAACGCTTCTAAAAGCTGTACTTTCTTCCCCAGCTGCTTCATCAAAACTTTGGTCATGGCTTCATCATCTTGAGTCTTGGTATTTTGAGTTCTTCCTCTCTGTTATGAAATCCCACATTTGTTGCCTCCCTAGGGATATGAAAACTGGTGCTGCAAAATTTATTTTCCTGGCTGCATGGAATATTCCAAACCCTTTTTGCATCATCTTCCCCTGCTGCCTCCTATCACTTACAAGTTTCTTGTCTTCACCTGCTGGGTAAAGTGCCTCACCAGTCACGTCTTTCCCAGGTTAGCTGATCTTGAAGTGGATCCTGGAGTGTGTAGTATCTTCATCTCCATGTCTTTATTCACATGTACATACCCCTTGTCTTCCAAAACCAGGGCTCACAGCAAGGGCTGCTCCTGAGGGAAGACAAGGTGTTGACTTGAGTCAGGGCTCAAGGTGCAGGGAGCAGAGACTGGCACTCCCAGGGCTGGATCTGCCCTGGCTGCCATGGTTTTAGACTGTCTCTAGACTTCATATTCTTTCCCTCTACCTATGTTTATAATTCTTACTGACATCTTTGAGTGCAGTTACCAAACTACAAAGCCCACCTCTGTTCATTAATTGCAATCTATCTCCTGTTTTTCTGTGATCACTGCTTTATGCTTTGAAAGAACATAACTCTATTTATGAAACTAGATTTCAAATGCAAAGAACTTAACTATATTTTTTTTTTGCAATAGAATCTTTTGACCATAATAGATGATTATATTATTTTCACCCTTTATCATTTCTGTCAGCATTATTTAAAGAACAAGATTTTCTTGCAGAATTCACAACGTTGGATAGTTATAGCATGGACAATACTGATACTGTTTTCAGAATACTAAATTTGTTTTAAATTATGGATAATGAAACTGAAACCTGAAAAATAAGGAATAATAAAAGTGTTTGGCTTTCTATGTAACTTTGATCCAAGAACTCAGATATCCTATGCCAATAGTTTGCATAGAGATTAGGGTGTTCTTAAAATTTACTTAAAATCTGTTTTCAAGTCACTGCCATTCCTGGCAGTGGAGTTTAGTGTTTACTGTACTGATGGCCAGCTGAGAGATGTAGGTATATTTTGATTAAATAGCACTCAATACTTGATAAATTAGCTACAGCTTCACTTTCTCACAGTCTGTATTTTTGATTTTTCTTAGGCTAGAGAACATAATTAAGAATTAGGAGACTTGTCCTGCTAGATTAATACTCGTATGGGCCCCTGATCTTGGCAGTGGCCAGTAATTGATTTGTAGATGAGAGAACACCACAACAAGGACATGTGGGGAGGAACTGAGTTCTTGGTTTAGCCAACCTGCCTCCAGGCTGCCAGCGCTTTAGGGACTTCCCGAGTCAAAACTGCATCCCTGGTCACTGTGCTTAGTAGCTGCTTTATGCTGCTTTCTGTTCTGTGACTTTGTCTAACCTTTTGTCACTCACATGCAGTTTCGTTTTCCACAGCCCCTTGTGGCAGAGATTTCCACAGTGCCATTGATTGTGTCTGTGGAAAACAGAATCCTTTTTTTTATCCTTTTTTTGTTTGTTTAATCTTGTTTCTTCCCACTATCACTGGGTGTCCCTTAGTTCTCCTATTTTGAGGCTTTCTCTGATCAACTTCCCTGTGCTGCTTAGGAATTTACAGAGCTCTGTTTTATCTCCCTCTCACTTATCTTTTTTCCGAACTGGAAAATATTAGGCTATTTTGCCTCAGTATTCTCTCCTGTGTGAGTTGTTCCTTATTTCTGATCAGCATGAGCAGTAAGGAAACAGATGTGAAAAAGCAGTTTATCGCTACAGGAGAATACTGAGGCAACTGAGCCTGAGTGCTGGCATTCCTCTTCCAAAGTACTGTAGTGAATCCCGGGGACAAAGTATCTCCTTCTCATACAGTTACACCATTAACTGACAAAGTATCGGTTTGTTTCCTGTGTGTCAGACACTCTTCTCTGAGACAGAATGGGTGTTGAAGGATGCTCTTCTTGATTTCAACGTTTGTGGGTTTTAAGCAGAGAAATTCAGTTAAGGAATTGCAAAGTTCAGCATGACAAATTGGGTAATAGTGGAATTAAGATTAGGCTACATCATGGATTTACCCCCATGTGTATATATGATATTATGCTAGTTCTTAACTAGCTCCACAAGCTGTAATTTCTCTGTGAGTCTCTGTTAGTTGCTGCACTGGGCAGTCAGTGCTGTCCTGGGTCTGTGGAGGGAAGCAGGCTCTGCCTGTGGAACCCTCCCCTCAATTGCCACAGAGCTGAAATATGTCTTGGATGCTGAAAGTCTAGGTTTCTTGAAAAAGCAGGAGGCGGCATCGACTGTTGTCCCTGCCTCCCCACACAGCCCCAGTGTTGTACAGGGCAAGTCCCTTCAGCAAAGATTGCAAGCATGGCCACAACTTCTGTGGTTTTGTTTGTAGGGAGGAGGAGCGTGTCTACCTTGCTGATGTGATTATGGAGTTCAGGAACATAACAGTTCTCTGTCATTCTGTGCACGTGTGTACAGGCATGTAAGATTATACTTGGGGTCCTTGCTTTGTATCTTCATAAAAAGGGGAAAGGAAGCGAAGAAGGAATTCCCTGAAAATAGATCTAACAGCAAAACTTTTGCTTTGCGGTATTATGACCACCTCCCGAGCGTTGGGTGTGCCGAAACATCCTGGGCGGTAAGATATTATCGAAAGGGCAGGACACCACTGGAAGATCGCAGCAGCCTGTTCCCGGACTTGGTAGTGGAGATGCAAAGGATGAATTCACCACACACTGAAACCAAAGTGCACTGACCAAGCACATTAGGGGATGAATATGGGGCTGTGACATCCAGCGGTGGGTGACACTCCGAGGAGAGGGTGGACTTGATCTGAACGGCCAAAATGAGTGAGAAACCCATTCACGTGCATGGTCACAAGAAAACCTGATGAAGAGCGGCGAAGGGCTTTAGTCACTATGACTTTTCCCCATTTTTCCCTCTTGGTGAGAAGCGACATTAGCGGCGCTTTGGCTTTAAACCTCTCCGCGCCTTGACTCCTCATCTGTACGCTGGGTCACCAACACCTCCCTCCCCATCCCGTGGGCATCCAGCGCCTCATTAATGTTGATGAGGCACTCAGACGGGCGCCCCACCAAAGCCCGTGAGGACATCGCTAATGACCTCCGCGGCTCGCTGTCTGGCGGGGGGGCACAGGGGACACCCGGGGGCCGCCGCCACCCGCGCCATCCCAACTCGGCGGAGCCGCGGGGCGGGCAGCTCATGCATATGCAAGAGCTCATTAGCATGGCGCTGCGCGGCCCCGCCCCCGGCTGCTGCTGGTGCAGCGGTTCCCCGCCAGCCCCGCCCCCCCGTACGCACCCCACCCTTATCAGCATGCAGATAAGGGAAGCCCCGCCCCCTCATTAGCATATGAGACCCCGCCCCCCGGCGGCCATTAGTGCCGCGGCGCCCTGGCTGCGGGGGCGGGCGGTGCTGTGCGCTCTGCTCCGCTCGGCTCGGCGCTGCTGCACCGCACGGCACCGCACGGCCAGGCGGGCGCTGCTGCTGCTGCCGCTGCCACTGCCGGCGGCGCTCAGCGCGGCGGGGCCTGCGGCTGCTCAGCCCCGGCGGAACGAAGAGCAGCAGGAGTAGGAACGGGAGGAGAGCGCCCAGCGAGAGAGGCAGGCGTCGGACCCGGCGGCGGCGCTGCCGCGATCGCCCCGCTCGGCTTCCCCATGGCCGCGGGCTGCAGGGACGGCCCGGGGCAGGAGAAGTACCGGCTGGTGGTGGTGGGCGGTGGCGGCGTGGGCAAGTCGGCGCTCACCATCCAGTTCATCCAGGTGAGGGGCCGCGGCGCCCGGGGGGAAGCGTTCCGCTCGCCGGGGCCTGGGCGCTGGCCGGCCGGGTGTAGGGCGGGGCGGGAGGACCGGCGCGGAAGGTCGGAAGTCCGGGCGAAGAGACGCGGGGGAGACTGCCGGCGGGGCAGCGAGAGAAGCACGGGGCGAGATGGAGGCGGCGGCGTGACCTTGAGGGGCCCGGGGCTGGCGGCGGCCGGGCTGGTAGCAGCCTCTCGGGATAGGTTCTGGGAAGGGCGCGAGGAAGAGAGGGCCGCCGCCCCAGGACGCCCCGGGGACGCCGCCGCCGGGGATGTGGGTTGGCTGGCCGGGTTGCGACTGGAGGCTCCGGCGGCCACCAGGCACGCTTAGGGAAACGGCGGACTTCGTGATCGCGGGCGGCGTCCGGGCCCGCGCTCCGCCGGGAAGCGCCAGGCGCGGGTCGCCAGCCGTAAGGCCGGAGAGCGGGGACACTTCCGCGCGACTCCGGGCGCTCCGAAACTAGCTGACCGGCACGGGTCCGAGCATCTTTGCTGGCCCGGCCTTTAAGGGGACCCCAGGAAAGCGGTCCCGCAGCTTCTACCCTTACAGAGAGGACGGGGTCTTGCGGCGGGGCACGCCGGCGAGCTGGGACCAGGGCAGCGCCCCACCGCCCCTCTGAAGCGCCTGCGTTGACCTGCAAACGTGTAGACAATTGAACTTTTTCGTCTATTCATTTTCAGGGAAACCACCCGCCAGAATAGGCGCTCCAAAAGGGTGCGTGTTTATGTTACAAGGAGGAGGATCACCGATTTTATGTTATACGTCCCGAATTCAGGCCACGTACATCCTTTACTTATTGTCATCCAGCCCTGTTGCTGGTTAGCATTTACCTTGTTTATGGTGGTAGGAGGAGACCATAGCCTACTTGCGTTACTGCTTGCTGCTGTTGCTACGGCAGTTTTTTTAGCAGCACAATCTGGGAGCATGGCTTCTTGTTTGTTTTCTTTTATTCCGCTGAGGAGAGGCGGTGATGCTCTGCCCTACCCCTACCCGGGGCCTGGCTTGACAGAGGGGCAGGACTTGTCTTTTAATGCTTGGGACAATGATGTTTCAAACTAATTCGTGTTTATAGAACAGGATGCTGATAGCATAATAGACTGTTCTTACTTTCTAGTGGGGTTTTTTTTTTTTCTCACGTAGAATTACATGTGTAGCTATTAGCGACTAACTCGCTTAAGAGTGTTAAGCTCATGCAAGCACCGGCTATGTAAAACATAGAAGACAACACTTTGCTTTTTTGGGTAAGTATCAGCGATACTAGAATAGACTATAACCAACTAACAGTATTATATACACAGAAACAATTACACAACAGGCGAACACTTCGGGAGAATGAGTAAGTCTTTGGAACGGTATACGTTGCGTGGTGCGTGTTTGGGATCTGTACATTTTGCAACAAGGTATCTTTGTCAGATGTGTAGATTTGGGGGGGGCTGGTCAGTTTTGGTAAAATCTGGTGGATGGTCTGTTTGAAGGTGAATGGGGGCTGGAATAGCTGCAGTCCTTTCAGTGTGTGGATGGAATTCCTCATTGCTTGCGTTATGGAGATAATTTAAAACCTGTGTTCTGCAGGCTGGCTTTAGGGTGCCATTTTCCCCCCCCCACCCCCCTCACACACTGCACTACTGCTTAGGTGGTGGCTGTCTGTGTCTTGCTGTGGCAGTAATCTGTGCCGCTGGATAGGACTTCAGTTCTGAGATTGCTGCTGTCTTGGGAAATGTTGCTGAAGGGATTTCGGGATTCGTGGCAACGCTGGGGGCTTGGGAGTAACTTCACCATTTTGCAACAAAATGCTGTGATTTCTACTAAAGAATGTAAGGAGTGGAAAAAAGGGAAGTTCATCCAATGCCTTTGCATAAAACCATCGTTTTAAGAGCAGTAAGGTTTTCTGCTGGGTACATGGAGAGCTTCAATATATGAGTTACTTGTAGAAGGGAATTCTTTTAACTTAGAAGTTTAGAGTTTATTAATAATATAAATAGAAATTTTAGGTCAAGTGCTGTTGACTGACATGTGTTTCAGCAAATATCTGCAAAAGCGGAACTGTGTCGTTT